>HG995334.1:3677500-4288705 GCA_905333045.1 Lysandra bellargus | reverse complement strand
TTATCTGGCTACCATTATGAAAATAACGGTACGTAACGATATTTTTTCTGTTATTCGATAACGTTATGAAGCCCTGCTACGAAGTACGAAGTACGAGCTGCGAGTTACGACGTTAACATAATCGATTTCAAAAATGTTTGTAAAATCGATTTCAAAGTGTTGTAACTTGTACTTAACTTAAATCTGTGGTCTGTGGTCTCAGTATATATGTTACTGTAAAAGCACGAACCTCGGTAAATCTTAAGATTTGAGTGTAATTCGATTTACCGACACGAGTTGGTAAATGTAAGTATTTCTAAAAATACGACGATTTTTTCGAACATTTACCATTACAATTCGGTATATGCTAGGTTTTACTACTGTCAACTGGTAAATGTTGGTTTTAGGAATAAAACAATGGGTAATTCTTAATTATTCACCTTAATGGTCTAAGACAAAACAGGCAGGTACATAACATAGTTATTATATACGATAGTAGAAAGTAATCTAATATAATATTTAAATTATTTTCATACAACATAATATTATACTTAACATATACAACATCTCTGAATATCTCAATCTCTATCATAATATTATGTATCTAACTGAATCAGTACTTCTCTATTTGGTATTTAACAACGACTTATAGTCTGTCAAGAAAGTCATGACAGGCGGGAAAATTTTTAAATGAATTAAAAAATTTTTGCTGAATTCATAAAAAAACTCTCCCCCTTCGATATTTTCAAAAGTGTTGCAGTTATCAAATTTTTGACTATAATATCGGATTCAGCAACAAAATGACAAAATGAGTTTAAATTATAAATCTAAAAGTTTTTTCGGAAAAACCTTGACGAGAGACATACGAGAGATGCTGAAATGGCCCAAAAACAGAAATCCGCCGAGGTATAGGTGCACTTTGACTGTTGCTGTAAGCAAAAACTATGAGGACTATTAAAACATGGCGTACATAATTATAATGAATTGTTATATGTTTGGTTATTAGTGCAGCTAAGTGCTTATCATTTGATAAAGAATGAGAGGCTTTCCTATTTTTAATCTCCGCCAGACGGCGCGACGATAGACTCTTCTAGATTTTCTATTGGTTCCCCACCGATCTGAAATTATCTGTAAGTTGGCATCACGGATACATATTGGTTGTGTTTCTAAAAAATATCAGTGTACTGTCAAGTGTGGCATAAATCAAAATAAAAAAACCTAAGCGATCATTGGCCTAAGCGATTAGGCCAGTATACTGGTAACAGTTTAGGAACACGCAAATCGTCAAACTGAAAACTGACAACTGAAAGAGTTTTGGCAGGCATGTCATGGGCATGTCACTTTCAAACTTCATCTACTTTTTATTGTTGGTGTGGTTTTTATTATTTTTTCCCAAATTGTGTTATTTGGGTCTTTGATGTTCATTATTGGTTATTAGCCATGAAATACCCGTTATCTTGCACAAGTGCAGGTAAGATCAACATCTTGAAGAACATCAAGAATGTAAAACTTGATACATTTCAATTTGAAAAAGACGCCATAATATTCCAATGACTAGGATAACAAAGTTATTACAACGATGTTTTAGTTAAAACTCACGGAAGAAATAGCCCTATTTACCGATATTCACACCAAATGTCACAGGAAATAAATATTTTGGTTTTGACACCATCTTACCTGCACTTGTGCACGATAACGGATATTTAATGGGCAATGGCCAATATATTACCAATAATGAACATCAAAAATCCAAATAACACGATTTGGGAAAAAATAATAAAAACCACACCAACAATAAAAAATGTAGAAGAAGTTTGAAAGTAACATGGCTGCCAAAACTGTTGTCACTTGTCAGTTTTCAGTTTGACAAGTTTGCACCTCAGCGTGTTCCTAAACTATTACCAGTATACTGGCCTAATCGCTCAGGCCAATGATCGTGTAGCAGTACCTACACGTTCGTTCGGCGATTGAAACAGAGAAAACAATGCGCTCCGAAAGGAGCGCCCGCCGTCTTTGTATGTAACGTTCGTCGTAGAAGATGAAACAGAGAAGAAAATCGTTCTGCTAAGAACGTACGTTCGCAATAACGAAAGAAACCGTCTGTGTAATAATACCGGACGTGACGCAGCCCTCAAAAGGACTTTTTCTAATAAGAATTCTTCGCAACACTTCACTACGCGTCTTCACATCGTGCCTACATCGAGAGAGGAATTTCCGCAGCGCAGCTGTAGTCTTCATGGCGTTGCGTGAGCTTCAGATCTTCACAAAATGGCGGCACAACTACTATTATTACCGGCGCGGCGCCGAGCGACAGAGTGACGTCGGTACGAAATTCGCGCGCGGACTGAATTCGCCGCGGTACGCGAGCCTATATTTATACTCGCGCGATACCAGCGCCACGTATCGCGGGACAGCCAGTTTCCCGCGCGGCTAATTTTTCCAACTTGTAAATATTTCTTATTCGATTTTTTTCTCTTTCTTGTTTTGTAAATATTTTTGTCTCTCTCTTTACATCTCTGTCTAATCTAGTTAACCAATCACAAATAACCTTTTTACCTTTGTACAGATTTGTAATAATAATAATTAACTCAAATTTTTGTATATAAACAGCACAGATTGTTCAATAAAGCACTCCAGTTCACCACAGTAAATCGAGTTTTACTCTTTACTCCTCCGACCTCTAGTGAACTCTTAGAGAGACCAACCGGTCCTCAAAAATCGCTTAGATTTAAGATATTTTGACTCTTGTCACACTTGACAGTACACTGATATTTTTTAGAAACACAACCAATATGTGTCAGTTATGCCAACTTGCAGATAATTTCAGATCAGTGGGGAACTAATAGAAAATCTAGAAGTGTCTACCGTCGCGCCGTCTGGTGGAGATTTCAAAAAGAAAACAACCCATTATTCGCCACTATTCTACGCCACCCAAGTCCCAACGTCACCGTTGCGTAGAAATGTCAACGCTACCTACGCAATACTTCTGCGCCACATCAGCAAAAATTGGCGGCCTGACCCAGATATTTGCTTTTTAATTTAAAAAAAGGGCAATCAATTAATTATGTAATTAATTTTAAGGTAAGGTATGTACGTTTCATCGAATAATTCCTTTGCCGTCATGTTGGCATTCCTGTCTGTCAATAATGTAAACAAGGTTGACATGCTCTGAGAGTTTTCATAATTTTACTGTGATTTCGTGAGAAAATCATGCCGAAAACATTAAAGAGTGGTGAAAGAATGATGGTGCTAAGAGTGAAAGAGTTTTGTGAACGTGAAAAACGTAACTAGGCCCCAATAATTCCATTAAACTCGAATTGCCGCCGTTACGGCTTAGCAAAATAGGGTTACCAGCGTCAGTTTAATCACCCTTAAACAGTAAAACTTATGAATACATGCAGAGCGTGTCTACCGTGTTTACGTTATTAACAGAGAATGCCAACATGATGGCAAAGATACTATTTGATGAAACGCACTTCTAGTAACGAAAACTACATACACGTGAACGAAGGCGCGGGTAAAAGCTATTACAATAAAATTGTCAGGGCGAACGAAGCGAGCCCTAGTACTTCTCACAACCTGTACATTTTGTGGTACACTTTACGGACAAACTATCACGCCTATTGATTTGTGCTTTAACATGGTATTTACATGTAAATGTGTTATCATCATTATGTGAAGGTGTGATGACGCGAGCCCTCACAAAGCTCGGATTTTAGCTAGTAAATGCGAAAGTGACTTTGCTGGTTACGCCTTCACACATAAAGTACTAATCGGATCATCATAAAACTTTCATAGGTACACGTTGTCTGGAACTCTGGAGCATGGAGAAGGACATAGGGTACCTTTTATCCCGGGAAAAAGAACGGTCCCCGAGGGATAGACGTTAACATAGGCAAAGTCGCGGGCGAAAGCTGTTAGAATTATGTACAATTTTCTTTAAGTGCATTTTGTGATAACATATTATCTCCCCTAATTTAAGGTAACACAGTAAGGGTAATGTGGCAACAGTAATTTGCATTAGTGCCAACATGACGGCAAAGGAACTAGGGATGGGGATTCTTGCCGAAAAAGATCGATTTTTAAATCTATTCGAATCGTGACCTGATGAATCGATCCACAAAAAATCGAGGTCTAAAAGATCTGATTTTTTTTCAAATTAGTTTTTGCAGTATAAGTATATATTATCAAATTTATAAAAAACAAGACAAATGTTATGATTAACGATCTTTGAATCAGTAAAATCAGGGAATTCGATAGTAACAATTATTTTATTTACCTTATCAAAGTATCAGTTTAAGGTGAAAACAAGACATTTTTTCCTTATTTTTGCATGCACGATTTGTTAATTGTGCGTCAGCCAAGCCAGTTAGGATGTTAAAGGTTTAATTTTTTTTAATAAATTCCATTTCGTATTAAATTCCATAATCAAACCTTAAACTATGGAATTTAATACGAAATTTAAAATCAGATTTAAGACTCGAGGATTATTTTTTTTCTTCAAAAAATTTCAATTTGCAAATTGCAATGTCAATCATGTTGCGGCCGCACATGCGTGTGATTATTGCGACGATGCTATTGGTAATTGTGATTCGTGCTTGAGACGATAACATTGGTTATTGGACGATCTGCGTGATCCAATGGCATCGTCTCAGCACGAAGCTTCGTGACGATAGACGAATCGCGGCCTGCGCGGCATCACACTTCTCAGCACAGATATCTGTATCTTTCTGTATCTTATACAGAAACAAAAAAAAAGATATACAGACAAACATATTATAACCTCCTCCTTTTTGGAAGTCGGTTAAAAAGTCAAAATTTATAAATGTATTTTTTTTTTATTGATGAGAAGTGAGGCCAATATATACTTTTAATCTGTAAGTGAGGCGAAGGATAAGTATACATAATTATAGTCTGACAAGAAAGTCATGACAGGCGGGAAAATTTTCGAAACGTAATCACGCATTTTATGCGTATTTTTTTTTGTATTTTTACAGAGAACGCTTATTACATTTTAAATATTGTCACCTTGCACATTTTCATCTCGAATTAATAAAGTTCTCATATTTTTTATTTCATTTAAAAAAAATTCTCGCCTGTCATCACTTTCTTGGCAGACTATACAGCTCACTCTTCAAACCAGAAAAAATCGTAACTCAATTTCAGGGTGTAACGAGGAATACGGCTTTTGCTGAACCAAAGATTTCCTTTGGTAGGATTGATCTTTATATCTCTAAGATGAGTTTACGATGTGGAGCCACCTGAATATTTCATGCAGGTGGGGGAGGGGGGGTTTTAGCTTTAACAAGGTATGAGGTCAATAACTGCGTGGGATTTAGGTATATATTTGAGTTTGGCATCATTTTAGGTTGAATTGAATGTTTAAATGCCAATTTTGGAACAATATTTAGATAAAAGATAGTAAAAATAAATAAAATAAAAAATTTAGAATATATTATTTTCAACCAACGAAAACGCTGTTGACAGGGCTTAATTAATAGAAGGAGGCTGATAGCTACATTATTAAGCATACCAAAGACATGGTGATGAATGGAGCAATAAACATATTATTAATACTAGACGTTCCGCGCGACTTCGTCCGCGTAAATCTGAAATTTCACGGAAACCGTATATTTTTCACAAATTAATAACCCATGTCTCACGTAGTCTACTATGTATTCGTGTTATAAAACACAAAAATTGCTCTAGTAGTCTAGAGATATTAGCCCTTTCAAATAATTTTCCCCGTTTTTTTACATTTTCCTCTGTATCTTTGCTCTTATTAGTCTTAGTGTGATAAAATATAGCTCATAGGCTTCCTCGATAAATAGCCTATCAAACACTGAAAGACTTTTTCAAATCGGGCCAGTAGTTCTTGAGATTAGTGCGTTCAAACAAACAACTCTTCAGCTTTTTAATATTACTAGACGTTTCGGGCTGCTTCGCCCGCGTAAATTAGATATTTCACAGATAAATTAGTCCACAATAAATAGCCTATAATCTTTCACGTTCCTACTTTTTATCTGTGCCAAATAACAGAAAAATTACTCCAGAAGTTCGTGAAATAAGCCCTTTCAAATAATATCCCCCGTTTTTTCCACATTTTCCTCTATTTCTTCGCTTATATTAGTCTTAGCGTAATAAAATATAGCCTATAGCCTTCCTTGATAAATGGGCTATCTAACACTGAAAGAATTTTTCAAATCGGACCGGTAATTACTGACTCATACTAAGATTAGCGCGTTTAAATAATGCTTCTTCTTCTTCTTCTTTTTACGTTGTTTAACATCTTTATCGTGCAAATATGAGTCCTAAAATGAATTAAGCATTTTTAAGTCATCCGAATATGGTACCGAACTTGGAATATTACCATAATTAATGCCTATATACAGATTGAGACTCTATTTTCCTCCAGAGCAGAAGCTGCTAAAATTAAAAAAAATTACATCAAAAATCGCGGTGGCTCCACATCTTAAATCCATCCTTGGGCCATGAGGACCAATCCTACCAAAGGAAATCTTTGGTTCAGCAATAGCCGTATAATTTACCGTACACACGCAACTATGTTCAAGATCGATTCACGAGATCGATTCAATGCGTTGGATCGATTAAAAAGATAATTTTTTTTGCTCCAAAAGATCGATTTTGCGATTAATCGATCTCAGATCGCCAACCCTAAAAGGAACTATTTGATGATAAATATTTAATAAATAATAAATAAGTATATAATAATCATGATAAATAAAATTATAAGGTATTAATTATTATATATAAAAAATAATTATAAGCGGTGAATAAATATACAGCTGCAGCTGTTAGAGCTTCTACAGATGGCGCGAATCCGGTCTGCAGACCGCGTCCGTGAGGGACGCCGTCCGTCCGTGAGAGACAAATTTGACAGTTTTGACGGTTCGTCGTCCCGCTACACACTACACGAACCTCGTACCGTCAAACCGGAATGACATTTGTAAAATTGTTTTCGGATTTTAAACTCTATTAATTTGCAATAGAGTTCCAAATGCCCTAAAAGCTTCATTTTCGTAAAGTGCTACCAATTCTGAAAGAAATATTTTCCCCACACTGTCAAGTATATTTTGTTAACTCTGGCGTGATACAAAAATCACAGATCATCAGATGGACAATTTTTTTTTTTTGTTTTAAGGTTGTCTTTATTAGTATTGGTATGGTGTTGAGCATGGTAAGAGCTGGCAATGGAAGTTCGGGAACTTGTTGTTTTTGTTTCGTAGACTGCAAAAATAACAGCAGAAAGAGGTAGTCAGTATAAATTTTATATTTTTCCTAAATCCACCAGGAAATTAGATCCAATAAAAATGGATAGCTGCTGTAAAAAGGAAAAAGTAACTTGTGATTCGATATAACCTAAAATTGCATGATCAATCAAATCAATTTTATTTGAGTTGCATTTTAATAGGATATTAATTATCAATTGTTTTAGTGTTGATGGATCACCATGGTCTCTAAAACCCGGCGACAAAACTTGCAGTGATAGTTTCATAGAATATTTCATTTAAATCCGAAGTATCAGGTGGAAGAAACAGTGACTCACAAATGACTATAAACCAGATACTACATCTGGTTTAAATTATCTTTTAGAAGCTGAAGATAAAGTTTTGAGCAAAACAAAACTAATGCTCTCAACTCTCTCAAGAAGAAACCGAAGGGACTTATGATATTGCTCGAGTAAGAATCCATATTGAAAGTGTAATGCAAAGACTCAGATGATGAAGAACACATGAAGAATGTTTACAGCGTTTTAGTAAATTTATAGACACCAATCTTCTTCAAGAGTATTAATGTTGTAAAAATTCTTAAATAAAAACAAGATTTTTAAAAACATTACTTTTTATTTATTTCAAGTAAAAAAGTATCTCACAAAATATTTTTGTTATTGTTGTTCATGAAACAGTCACCGATGCTTGACGAATGCTAGTGGCTCGTATGCTGCCATTAGTTCTCAGTTCTTCTACATTCCTACAATATGTTCTGCTAACACAAATTTATTTCCTTTGAGCATAGTTTGGGGCTGGAAACTTGTTTAGTATTTCACACTTATCAAAACCAATTTTTATAATAAAATTAATTTTCCATAAATAGATTTTAACAGATTCATCTAAAAAAGATCATAATTTGTGAATTTATTGTCTTCCGAAAATATTTGATTACAATAAATAATTCATAATTCACAGACTATTAAGGGATAGGTACTAAAATAATTCATAAGTTCATAAAAAAGTGACAGACTCACAGAATACAGATTACAAGTATATGTGACAGCTATTCTTTTTAAACTTGAATATATAGCATAAGTATATAGCTTATACAGCCAAATAGAAAGAAAATAATTATTTTTCTATCAGACTTGAAAGTTGAAAGTTGAAGAAATCACTTTAGTGGTAAGACCGCCTTTATTTTGTACGGATTCTTTTATCGTTTTTCTTCTGTAGTTTAGTTTTTGTACAAATAAAAAAAATCTATTCTATTCTAAAACCCCAATTATTTTAAAAGTAAAGACAGGAGCCGTAAGTAATGTTAGGTATTGCGTTAAATTTATATAACTACAGTAAATATTTTTCCTTATTTAAAGGCAGATATTTGTTAAATTGGCAGCACTAAGCCCATGTGTCAAATTTGACGGTACGCTGCGGACCGTCAAAACTGTCAAATTCGTACCAAGTGAAGTACAGCTGCATACGAGTTTGACAGCTGTCAAACTCGCCTACGCCTATCTTCACTTCGTACCGGGTTCGCCCGTCTGACGTCTGTAGAGGCCATTAGCGACTCAGCATCCATTTCGAATCCGTCCGCATATTGGCGCGATCCAAAGCATAAATGACCTTCCAATGCAGTGGTGTTCCTAACGGCTATATTTTCATAGCTCGCTAGATGCTAGACGCTACATTTTTCAAACGCGCTATTTTTGACGCTACGTTATAACGAATAAAATCTCGATTCGTTCAAGCGCGCTAGTTTTGACGCTACGTTATAACGAATTTCAAGCTCGCTAGTTTTGACGTTATAACGAATGATACGTTATAACGATCGATTGGACACGTTGTAAAGTTACCGACGTTATTGAATTCTTTCGCTAAGAATAATTATAACGCGGTGGGTGAGTTAATATAATATAACGTGTTTGTTAGATAACTTAGAATAATATAATCGTTTGAAGGCATTATTATTTATTTGGTTAATTTTATTGCGTTTGAAATATTTAAATTAAAATGATGCAATATAATTCTATAATAATATTATATTGAAATTGAAAGGAATCACTTATATAGTATAGTACAATTCTTTTTTTTAATAAGTTATTTAAATGGTTTTTTTTTATTTTTTTTATTTTTTGGTAATATACTTAAATTATTTTTAGATCTTTTTTAACATTTTATTTACTTACATTTACGTATCCAGATTTAGAAAAAATACATTCACATGGAACGGAGGTTACCATTATATTACAGTACAGTGCTCTTCGGAACAGGGATTATAAAACATTATAATTATTTACCTATGCACGCAACGCAACACTGAAAAAATTATGGCAACGAACCAACGAAAGTCGCGACTCGCGCGCGATCGGCGCCGCGCTAGTTCAGTGACCGCGCGATACGTTATAACGTAGCGTCTTGTGCATAGTTTTATAGCGCGCGCTATTCGTTGCGAAGAAATAGCGCGCTACTTTTTTCAGCTATACGTCATATTAACCACCACTATTCCAATGTGTGGATTACTCACAAGCGCCTAGGGATGTCGAAAATGACAGAATATATCAATATATCGATACATCGATATTTGAAAAAATATCAATATCGGTCTAGATATATCGCGAAAAAAATATCGATATATCGATATATCGGTCAAACTTTTGGACCTATTTGCTTTTTTTTAATATAAGTAATAAAAAGAGTTTTTTTATTCCAATCATTACTTTATTCTCAATTTTATCAAAGGAAATAAGGAATCAGTCAATTATACCAGTATTTATTCGGAATTGAGAGTAAAAAAACTCTATTTTTGATATGCTCTGCCGTCAGCCAGCTCCTGTTGATAGGAACTGCCCGATTGACTGGGCTAAACCCGAAAGAACTGGTGTAAAATGTCGAGTATCTACCCAAAATTACGCCACACACAACAAAGAAAGATCTATAATGGCTGAATTGATTCTTGATTTGAAATTGAGCCCATACAGCCTAGTCAGATACACAAATGAATGAAATTACTGAACTTTACTGAACTGTCACATGTCACATGTGTCATTGACTTAAAGACAGAGTTGCCAACTTAAAAATCAACTTAAGTACTTACCAATTTAAAAAGCAGAAAATATCGTTTTTGATACAATTTCGATATTGGATATTTGATATCGATATACCGATATATCGTAACAAAATATATCGCCCAAAAATATCGATATATCAAATTGAAAATATCGATATATCGATGTATCGATATTTATTCGACAAGCCTACAAGCGCCGTTGCAAGCGCACCGCTAACGCGTTGGCAGTGCGTTCGTCTACATGGGGAGGCGGCTTAATGAAAACAAAAGAATTTACTTGTTACAAGTTTACAACACGGAGTGCTTTATTGCACTTATATAGGGCCTGTTTCACTGATAAGGCTATCCACCACTTAACTTGACACATAGAGTATGGAGAATCTGTCAAATAAGCCTATCGGAGATGCAGGTGCATTTTTTGATGAGCATTTCTTTTTTTACAATAACATTTTTTGAAATTTGAATCCTCGTCCTTAGGTCGTCGAATTTGAATTAGGGGCCCTAATACGGGTTTAGGGGTAGGGGAGGGTAGGGAAGGGAATTGGGCCTCCGGCTGTGGCCTCCGGTTAACTCACTCACTCGGCGAATCGCAGCGCAACTGTTTCGCGCCGAGGAAATAAATATATTTAAGGGATCCTTCCAGATCAAAAACACAATAATTTCTGGCCTGTTTTTGCTCTTTAATAAGTACCTATGTAATAACATTTAACTAATGTTGCAATCTAAGTGCGGCAGGAAAAGCCCGTCCCGCCTAGGCGTCTGCAAAGCGTCGCGTCGTTTATATATTCAAGACAGGAAAATGAGCAGGGAAGTAGGCAGCTCGAGAAATCGAGAAAGTAAACGGTCACTAGCGTCGTCGTTACTGCCGCAGAAGTAGGTATTCAGGGCAACATTGTCGGCAGCTTGAAAACCAGTGGCAACTGGCAATGGCTGAATATAAACGTCTCATAACTCTGAGAAGGTTTTAAAGGGACCTACGAACCTTTGTGGCATAATATGTATATGGCCATCTGGATTTTTTTCAAAATTTCCGAGCACGATAAGCATATGCGCGCACACCCAAAGTGGTATATTTGGATAGAGGACACTTACACAAACAAAAAATGTTATTTATTATGGTATCCTAAAGTGTCACGATTCCGACATATTTAGAAGTAAAGATCACCATATGAATCCAAAGGACACAAATGGCGATCTTTACTTCCAAATATCTTGGAAATGTGATACTTTAGGATACCATGTTATATAACATTTTTTGTTTGTGTAAGTGTCCTCTATCCAAATATACCACTTTTATACTGCTAAGAAATTTTCAAGATAGCCGGCAGGCGGCGGCTAGACAGTAAGGCCCGTATTTTTGGTCAGTACTTAAGATGCGACCCGGTCTCAAGACGCGGTTCGACTCTGTGATTGGTCCAAATTTTGACAGCCAACCAATCACAGAGCCTGAACCGTGTCTTGAGACCGAGATGCATCTTGAGTACTGACCAAAAATACGGGCCTAGATATGCCAGGCTCCATACAAAAATGTTCAAACACCTTTTTCATCATTTAAGATACCATACTTAAATTTGTATTTTATGCTGCTATTTGACCTCCAAAAATGCCTTTTCAAATGGGGTTTATGAAAACAATATACAATAGCAATAATTATTAAAAAAATGTTTTATTCACAACTAGAAGTTTTAAATACAATATAGATTTAATTAATTATTATGAAAAAATAAAAAATGGATGGAATCAGTTTCACACAAGTCAATATTATTTCATTATAATTAAAATTATACAAAAAAATGGTATAAAAATGTTTTAAACTTACATAAAGCAGCATTTGTCTTAATAATAAAATACCATATTACTTAAATTCCAAATGGACGGATGATTATATTGTAAAGCTTCTGAAAACTTTTCCCATACATCTATTAAGGTTTAAAGGCATCTCAGGCTCCTTTACAGTTAATTAATTTATATTGTAAATAATTAATTTTTAAACTATTGCTGTTAAGTTGTCTTATATTGGTTTATACAAGTCAAATTTATGAATTCCGATTGCAATGTTTTCAGTTTATGAATTATAAAAAACTCTTAAATATTTTGTAAACATTACACTAATAACATTTCAGTCAAATAAATGTGTTCATCTAAAATGCACCTATACATAAGAAATTGGTGCACAAAAGTTCACATATCATACTTAATTTTATGATATTTATAAGTTTTAGATGAAAATTGTATAACATTTAGGCATTTACCTGGTTTCCTTTTTATAAAAGAAAATTAAAACTTATCATAGATAATAATATTACTGTCAGCATACTGTTAATTGTTGGCTTGATTATCCCACTTCCATTCTGTAAAGTAAAACAAATTTTAAAAGTAAAAAAAAGTACAATATCAACTATTCTCATCAGTAGTTATATTGTAAGATAAACATTATAATAGAAAAAGTAACACTTTTTGTAATAAAATAATCAATACAACTACCAATTAAGTGTATCTATCTGTTAGGTATGTTTTCACACTGCCAACATTTAATCAATTTGGATGAAATTTGGTATGCTGTTACCCTTATGAACTATGAAGAATATTATCATGGGCACCGGCAGGGGGGTGCCAGGTGGTGCACTTGCACCCCTTGGGAACCCTATTACCATGCCGTACAAAGATAGTCACTGTTGTTCGTAAAAAGTAAAAAGAAATGAAAAGAAAGAAAACTAAAATCTGCACCCCATGGAAATTATTTCTGCTGGTGCCCATGAATATTGTCCTTACTTTAAATTAAATCCATACTAATATTATAAATGCGAAAGTGTGTCTGTCTGTCTGTCTGTCTGTTACCTCTTCACGCTCAAACTGCTGAACCCATTTCGCTGAAATTTGGCATGGAGATACTTTGAGTCCCGGGAAAGGACATAGGATACTTTTTATCCAGAAAAAATGTACGGTTCCCGCGCGATAAACGAATTTTGGCGCAACGAAGTTGCGGGCGTCATCTAGTAATATTATAAATGCAAAAATGTTAGGTCTATCTGTTACCCCTTCAGGCCCAAACTGCTGAACCAATTTTGCTGAAATTTTGTATGGAGATACCTCGAGTCCCAGGAAAGGACATAGGATACTTTTCGTCCCAGAAAAATGTTCGGTTTCCGCTCGATAAACTAATTTTGGCGCAACGGAGTTATGGGAATCATCTAGTAATATTCCTTCAGGCCCCGCGCGAGCACCGGTGATCGCGACAACAATAGAATACAATAGCAATTCCTGGAAATTCTGACTGAAGTAATATTATAAACTAGAATGTTATTTTGTAGTAAAAACTGTGGTATAATAATTATTAGTAAGATAAAAAAATCTGCATGAATGACTTGCCAGGCAATGTCTCAACATTAGTATATTAGAATACTTACAATAACATAGTAGTTACATCTGTCCCCCTGACAACAGTCTGAGCAACGCCAATCTTGGTACCAAATATGTGTGCAATAGGGCATGTTACGTTGCCTTATAGTGGCACATTCAGTTTTGTTTGAACAGCGTTTTGACACGTAATATTGTTTTAAAGCCCCCTGTGACCAATAAGGAGTGCTACCCCATTTAATTTCCGTTAAGCACACATCTTGATTATATTCACAAATTTTCAAAGTTTTCGTACACTTCTCGTTGTTGTCCTCTTGGTTTTCACAAACATAGCATTCCAGAGGTAGAACTGAAATAAAATAATTATTTACTAAGCCGATAAGTATATAAAGTATTTTGTAATTTATAACAATACCTACTTACCAGTTACAAAACATGTAAACAATAAAAATACGACTGCTTGTGATATTATGCATTTGGCCATTTTGATCAAAGTTGGCCACTATTATGGTTGAGGTTTTTTCTAAAGTATGCTACATATAGTTTGTAACTAAGCTTTGTATTAGATTTACTCAAACAACATTAATTTCTCATCAATGCAAGGGTGTGGCAAACAAACCAAGCTTTTTTAACGAGATCCTATCAAAAATTCGAAACGCTTCTGGCTTCAAATCCTTCAACTTTTGAATTGGATTGACATTTGACAAATGACACTGACGTGGTTTGTTTTTTACACGGCGAGACGTGAAGCCAAAGAAATGGAATTCATATTTCATTCATTGAATATTATGTTTGACTGATCATTCTGTGGCTGTGCTAGCAGGGCTTCATAACGTTATCGAATAACAGAAAAAATATCGTTACGTACCGTTATTTTCATAATAGTAGACAGATAACGTTATTTTTTTAACGATAATTAGTAAAATAACGTTATATTTACCGTTAATATTATAACGATATTTTTTCGTTATGTATAAACGAACAAATATCGTTATAATAATAACGGTAAATATAACGTTATTTTCTGGTATCAGGTATGCGATCGTACACGGTGTACTAAATCTCACTCGCAGCCCACTTTTTTTGCGAGATTTGTGTGAAAATACAAAGAAAAAATACACCTATTAAGCGTGATTACGTTTAGAAAATTTTCCCGCCTGTCATGACTTTCTTGACGGACTATAACGTTATCAAAGAACATATATTTACCGTTATAAATCCTATATAACGTTATAACATTAACCGCTATTAATATCAATTTTTAACGTTATTTTTAATATCGGGTAAATTTTCATAACGTTATCTATGCCCTTGAAGCAGTAACGTTATGAAAAAATAACGTTATTTGAAGCCCTGTGTGCTAGTGATTAGTGAATACTCATAATCTGTGCCAAATATATAGGTACTATATAGTAATCTGTGATCTGTCTAGGGATGTGACTTTGCAGATAAAAATCGATTTTTAAATAATCGATTTTTTTTAAGTATTAAAAAATCGATTAATAAATAATCGATTTTTCTGAGGAAAATAATCGATTTTTTTATATAAATCGATTTTTTTGCAAATTTTTAATAGTTCCAAAATAAACGCCATATACATTTATTATGTTTTTCTCGATAACATTATGTACTATATTATATTTAGGGAACTGAAATAAGCTGAACCCTTGATTATTCATTATTATTTGTATTTTTAATCACTCTTAGTGTAAGTACTCACATACGGTTTCACATTGTAAAACTAAATTTAAAAAAAAATAAAGAATTGAAAATCTTTGTTTTGTAAATTTTATGCCATAGAGTATTGATACAACAAAGGGACAAATGTCAAAAGAGTGTTGCTATTGCTAAAAAAAAAAGTTTCGCCTCCTAGACATTCTTGACGCACTATATAATATCTAACACTGAAAGAACTTACTGAAATGATTTAGTGACTAAATTTAGTCAAGTGGAATAACATTTAGAAGGTTACTAAATGTTATTCCACTTGACTAAACTTAGTCACTAAGGGCCTGTTTCACCACTTCCTGATAAGGCTATCCACCACTTAACTTGACAGATGGAGTATGGAGAATCTGTCAAATAAGCCTATCGGGCACCTTATCAGGAAGCGGTGAAACAGGCTCATTTAGAATTTCTAAATTTAGTGAAATGGAATAAGCGCTTTACTTGTCAGACAATCAGGTGATCAGCCTACATTGTCCTAACCAAACTTGGAAATAACATGTTTCCAACGCGTGAATCGAACCCACGACTTCCGAGTCAAGAGCCGAGCTCTGAACCACTGGACCACGGAGGTGTTATAGATGCACAGATGGCGTCATTGTAATATTATAATTTATAGAGCTATGATAGTAATTCATAGTACGAACACAGTGTAAATAAATAATGAAGTTATGAACTTTCAAGTTTCAACTTCGGCAGTTCGCGTTCGGGGCTCCTACTCCGACTTCCAAGCCAGAAGTCCAAACTCCAAACGTAATGTCAAAGAGGATGTAAACTGTATACTACGTAACAAGAGGTCGGACTTAGAAGAAAAAAAATAAACATCCGTTATTTTTTTAATTTGAAACTAAACGAGACATTTTTAAGTGCAAAACCTTTCACTCTAAACATACCAAAAATTAAAAAAATAATAATAAAAAAGAAATGAGCTCAAATAAATGTTTTATTTCAATAAAAAATATTGTACATAGCTAAATAAATAGTCTAATAAGGTAAATTAAACAATAAAACAGATTTAATCCACAAGCTTTTGTTGATTTCTATTAATAATATTACAGTACAGTTTTATGTATTTTATTTATAAATATAATAGAATAGCTGTCTATGCTAACCTACTAACTACTTGATTGGCTTATACAGTAAACTCTATATAGGGAGGGGATTAAAGCTGCGCGTCCACCAGATCGGAATCGGGACGTACGGTGCGGACGGCGCGTCGCGTAGTCATGTCAGGCGCAGAATGACGTTCCAGTACTTCTAGTGCAGTTCACAGTAGTCAATACCATAAATACAAAGCAACAAATCCGCCCGCTGCGTACCTACGCTCCAATTCCGATCCAGTGGACGCGCACCTTTATACATACACACTTAAGAGCCCGGGTTACCCTCGAAATTCTCATACATACGTTGTAGTGTATGTACACCGCCTCCCTCCTATATAAGGTAGATTTAGTAATAATTAAGTTAGTTAATAAAGATCAGTCGCGGCAAAAACATCTTTTAATTAGTCTCCCAAGCCTGCACATTGCATGGCGACCCTGCCAGTGCTGCCTTGCGGCAGCGCTGCGCAAAGGTACAGGGAATGTGTTTAAATTAAATTGGACTTTAAATTGAAAAATAAAAAATGTGACTCTTTAGAAAGTGAACTTTGATAATGTGGACAATAAAGGTGCTAAAAATAACTTAGAAATAGAGACTTAACGGCCGTTAGTTAGTGATTTAAAATAGTATAGGTTAAAAATGGGTGAAATATACTGTAGAAACTAAAATAAAAAGTAAATGAAAATCTGTTGCTAAAATTAAATATAATCGTTATGAAAAAAAAAAAAAATAACTCAGTCATTCAGTGAAAAATTGAAAAAAATTGAAATCAAAATTTAAACTCAAAATTAAATTATAAAAACTGGAAAGTTGCAAGAATAATATTAAACCGAAAAATAAAAGTTGCTAAAAATCGTCAAAAAATATAATAATGTTGGAGTGGAAATGAAAAGCAGGCAGCCGGGAGATGATGGTGTCAGATGAGTGGAATATGCTGGCAGCCGGGAGATGTTGGAGTCGGATGAGAGGAATGTAGAGCAGGCGGCCGGGAGATGTTCGTGTCGGAAGTGGATGCAGCCGGGAGAACAGAGAGGAGGATAGAAAAATGCGATTGAAGTTGTTTTGTCTAAATTTAAATATAAAAATAAATTATAATATGTCTTATTTGTAACTGTAGCGGTATGTATAAAATTAGTATGTTACAGTTTATGTCTAAATTTTAATTTTATTTTGATATGAAAATTACATAGAAAGTTCCGTTTAGAAAAAAATAATATGATTTTAAGCAATTTGCCAAAATATATAAAAAAAAATGTATAATCATAAAACGTAAAAGGTATAAAATGTATTTTCAATTAAGTAAATAATATTTTGATTTTAAATATTTTGAATACAAGTAACTTAATTTCTAGAAATAAAGATTTCGGTAAAAAATAAGTAAAGTTATAAATTAACAGTTAATTAATTAATGGAAAGTCAGATTGCTATGAGAAATAAATAAGTTTTTGCAAAATTTTTAATATTGGTAATATTTTCATATTATATTATGTTTTACAATATCTGACTAATTGGAATATTCAAAATAGTTGCAGTTGATATTTAAGAGATTTTAGTATATATTTTTTTGCTTGCATGTTATTTTTGTTTTAATTGATTTAATAGGTATTAGGTATCAAATTATTCTGCATTATTTTTGGAAAAAGATTTATTTTTTGGAGATTACGTGTCTGGTTTAATGTTTTGAGAGTAAAAGTAAATAAATAAATAATGGTATTATTCTGCAACTTGGCAACTTGCAAATTTTGTAGTATTGGAAGATAAGTTAATTAATTTAATAATGTCAAAAAAAAATCGATATAAAAGAAAATAATGTTAAAAGAAAAATAATGATAATTGGAATAATATTCCAAACTAAAATGTGTCTTTGGTAATGTTATTGTGCTTTCGTAGAGAAAAACTTAGAAATTTTAAAAATAGGGTGTTGGCGATGAATTTTTGTATGGAAAAAGTTTTTGTATTTAAAGTAGCGCAAGAATATTTTGTTTAAAAATATGTTACAGCATGAAATAAATACTAGGTATGTATAGTATGACAAAATAATTTCATAACTAGGAAATTGTGTAGAACGATGCTACTTTTGAAAAGTTGAAGGGTTCTTAAGTTTGTTTTTGGAATAGAGGAATACATAGCAACTCATAACTAATCAAATAATATGCGCAGTTGGTTAAAACAGGTAGGTAACACCTCAGGTAAGTTTCCACGATATGCAACGCATTTGTGGGAAAAGCGTCAAATGTCCGCGGTGCCAACTCAGCATTCGCGCAACGAAATGTAAATAGAAACTTTTTCTAACCGACTTTACAAAAGAGTACGTTCTTTGTTCGGTCAAATATATTTTAGTCATAGGTTTGTACCAAGTAGATATAAATTTTGTTAAAAGAATTTTAATCAACATATTAAATTTCTTAAAAAAAGTATAGATTACGTCTTAGAAAGAGGTTCTTTTATGAAAAGATTTTGGAGATTTATTGTTTTGCAAAAAAAAAAAAGTGTTGTTTTGAATAATATAAATATCTAATTGCAAACTAAAATAGTTTGATGTTTAATCATTTTTTAAATTCAGTAGTAGGTAACATTTCTTTTCGTCGTTTGTGTAAATAATTTTAATTTTTCAAAGTTTAGTAAAAGTGGTAAAAGCTTCAAACGGGTTAGTAGTTACGTAAAATGTTAAATTTATTTTGTTTTATATGCAAAAATGCAATGTAAGTATTGGTTTTGTGTCACAATAATGAAACATTAAATTTATATTAAGTACAGTACAGTTTGCAATATGGGTGGTCCAAAAGAGATCATCATATTTTGGTTTCGCATAACAATATCAAAACACTTCGTGCATTATATTTGGTACAAAGAAACGTGATGCAATGAGTTTATGCATCCAAATATGTCATGTAAGCGCAGTCCATATTTACCAGTATGTTTGAATATGATTCCAGTAATTTAATTCCAGTAATTTGTTGCAAAACTAACAATCATAATTAGCATACATTCCAGGGCATGAATTTTATTTAATTTTTTAGAACGAATATTTTAATAACAAAATGTATGTTTTTAAATAACATTTAAAATTAGTTTTAGATTAAAATTAACTTTCTGTAAGATACATTTAATTTTCTAAAATGATTTTTGTTTCTGGTCGTTGACAACGCGTACCTATACCTACGTGACGAAGTTGATAACATTTTTTTTTTTTATTTAAATTAGATAGTTAAAATTTTATTTTTGAATTTTCATAAAATATATTACTCATTTTAAATAGTTTGATTTTTCAAAATTAATTAGGAAGTATGAATTCCTTTTGAAATCTATTTTCAATATTTATTAATAATAATAATAATAATAATAATAACATTGGTTTATTTTTAGTTGTCAATTTATGACTATTTCAAATTAAGTAACTGAAAATACGCAATAACTTAATTACTTACATAACAAATAAAAAACATTTCGTGTTAAAAAAAATGAAGTATAATAAATATAATATTTTAAAATCTAAAGGATAGGATGCGTATTTAAAATATGTAATAGGTGCATTTTTTATCGTACTTACATAAAAATTAATTTTAAAAATAATTATGTTGCTATGCAGTATGTATATCAATTCAATTTAATTTGAACTTAGAAGTTATTAATGAATAATTTTGTAAGAAAAATAATAATAATAATAAAGAATAATAAACAATAACGACTTAAATATTTTATTTAAAGACAAAAGATTCATTTTTTTTAAAGAAATAGTAGTAAAATAAATTAAGTGGGGATTAGGATGTTATGATTTTTATAGAATGTTATGTTGCTATGTATTCCAACCCAATTAAATTCAATAAGAAGATAGAAAGTTAGAGGTAATAATAATATTGATAATTTTGAGATTGTTTTGGTTCCATGGTTACTTTGTATATATCTATATTTTACAGCAAAATGTTTTAGAAAAAGAAGAGTGAGAAAAATAAAGAAAATAATATACTTAATAATTATTACGTAAGAAGCATATTGTTAAAAAAGGAAGTTGAGTATATTTTAATATAAACAAATTAAAAATATGTTTTAAGTGAGTTAGAAATAGAGAAAAGGAGAAACAATTCTTAGCAATGTATTAAATTCTTTTCAACTACTTTAAGTAAGTTGATTAGCTACATTTACTGAGAAATTACACTGGATATGACTTACACGGATTTACTTAAAAATATTTACGTTCGTACGAGATATGACGTAATATTATTGTGAGAAAAGATTAGGAATGTGATATTTGGTTTGCAAAATAGCTGAAAGCTATTATTTAGGTATAGAAATGGTTATTTTGAAGTTAGGAATAAGGGTTTTAGTGTTTTAGTAGGTATTTGATTGAAAAAGGATTGTTTTTAGGTCGATAGGGTTGCATCAATGTTTAAAATGTTTGGTAGCTGTTGGCCTGATCACCCAATGGTTAAGGATATTTTAAATATTGATTGCATAAAATTATGGAATCGGTTTCTTTGTTAGGAATAGAAAGGGTTAAGAATGCCATAGAGCATTATAAAATACTAGCTTAAATGCTACGTATCGTTGAGGAATAAATAAAATGCCGAGAGCATTAAAAAAAATACGCAAGGGAATCCTTCATTCGATCATGGTGTAAGCGAGTTTTCTCTGTGAGAATAGTTGGAGCTCAAGTAGCCTTAAAAGAACCTTGGTATTAAATATGGTACAAAATGGTATAAAAATAAATGGTACTTAGAGCATGCTCGGCGGGAACAATCCTTCATTTAAGTAAAATGGTTGGAGACATTTTTTTTTTTGGTGGTTAGTCTTAAAAAAGGTCCCGTTTAATGTTGTTTTTTTTTTTTTTTTTTTCGAAAGGGTCTAAGCTACTGGTCTGGTTAAGACCATGGTAGTTTAATCGTGGCTATAACTAGTCTGTTGCTAGTTGGTTTGGAGATAAACAATGAGGAGGCCTGGCCCCCTCCCCTAAAGTCACACGTGTGACATTCTAATCGGGCAATATTGGGGAGAGCTACGATAATAAGCTATTTTCATCTGACGTGGGGACACGGATCCCCCCTGCTCTTAAGGGGTCCGACCCCTTACTGACTCTCTGACGAGTGAGGCTGCTCGCGCACGATAGCACAAACTAGCTGCGTACGAGTTATCGCGGTAGATGAGCTCAAGTTATTAATGTTATTGCATAAAAGAGGGCCGTCCCTCTCCCCTTCCGAGTCCGGTTGGGGTGACATACGCGTGTATGTTCTAATGTCAAAGTAATTGGTAGAGCTCTCTACGACAATGTCGCGGTCGCGGTCATGATTTAGGTGTGTTCCTATGCTATCCGCATGCGAACTCGAACCCGGGATCGAGCTCGGCACCGGATTTCGGTCGGTCTGTCTGTTTGTCGTTCGGGTCGTGTTAAGTCCTCGGGGAAGGCGCCGGCGTCGTCCCCGGTGCAGTACTAACCACGCGGGTGAGTGTGATTTGTGTTTACGTAACTGTACACAGTACGTTACGTATTCTGTGATGGGGTCTACAAGGTCGGCTAAGATATGCTTAGGCCGCCTGAAGGGGTATCGGAATGTCCGTGCGTCATGTTCATAGTCCACAGCCTTACGAATGAGCGGATTGGGATGTACTTTGCCTTTCTCAAAGAATCTCTCTGAGAGTTCTTTGATATAGGCTTTGATAGTGATAAGCTCGCAGTCTCTATGCAAGTCGATGTTTCGCATGTAACGGGGGGCACCTGTTGCCATGCGCAAAAAACGGTTTTGAACTCGTTGCAATTGGTTCATCTGATTGTCACTTATGTGTGCGAAAGAGACGCACGCATAAGTGAGTATCGTTCTTATACATGTTTTGTATAAGGTGAGCTTATGTCTTAAGGACATCTTGCTACTCGCGTTGAGTAAAGGATATAATTTGTATAATACAAATTTCGCTTTACGTACGGTATTCGATATATGGTTCGTGAATGACATCGACTTGTTTAGTACTACTCCTAAGTATTTGACAGCCGTGACTTCGGGAATTAATTTTCCGTGCAGACTAATAGGTTGCATTTTCTTACGTTTTAGTCCGTTAAATAATATAGCGTGACTTTTGTCGGGGTTTAGTTCGATTCTCCATTTTGCGAACCATTTACCGAGTTCGGTAACTGCTTCTTGGAGTTTTTTGGACGCGAAAGCTATTTGGCGATGAGCAAAGAAAAGGGCCGTGTCGTCTGCGAATAGCGCTTTTTGTACTCGAGGGTGAGTGGGTAAATCGGACGTGGCTAATGTTGTATAAAATATGAATGTATTGTACCAAATAAAAGTGCGCACATGAAGTATATAAAAAATATGTACCATTATAATAAATAAAAGAGTCGACTATAAATAAAAATATTATAAAAATAAAATGTACCAGTAATGTTAATAAAATAATATAAATAAATGAATAGGCATGCATGCATGAAAAATGACAAAAAGAGTTAAGAGCTAATGAATTAAGGTATACCTAATATGAAACGACAATTTAAAATGTAAGTGACTGACCAGTCCACTAATCAAGAGTATTAGTAAATTAATGATAATGTAATCATTAATATGAGTTGAATAACTATAAAACGAGTACTTAGGTTATATAAGGTGAATTAGGATATAGGTACCTATTGAAAATGAAATTAAGAATGCAATAATTATTAATACGAAAAACTAAACATACTTAATTGTTATTAATCTAAATATTTAAAAGGTTTCGTATATTAATGAGTATTATATTTGACAATAAATTGAATAAAGATTGCATTTTTGTGATTAAAGATTTTTGTAGTTAATAAGTAAAGGAGATGTAGAGTTTATATTTTAAAGAGTGTAAAAAAATTTAAGCAAAGTAACCACGTGAAAAAATATTATTTAACAATGAGGAAATGTTTAATGTTCAATACTTATTTTTATGAAAAATTTGAAATGTGTAATGTTCAATTTTTGATTATTAAAAATTTCGTCGCCAATCACCCATCACTGAAGTAAAGAAATAATTCTAAGTACTTAAAGAAAACAGATTTGTATTTAAAGTTAGCTAGAGTAAGATTATGGTTTAAGTTATTAACGGATATTCTATAAAAACCTAAAAAGCAAAAGTTTATGCAAAAAAAATAATTAAAGTTCCTTATTCGTAACTTATAAGTTTAAGTAATATTTTTAAGTATATTAGTTATTATTATTTTATAAAAGTTAAAAAAAAGGATTAGTTTGTTACTTTCTTTTTCTTAAAAAAAAAACGGGGTAGGTGTAGTGTATGTACACCGCCTCCCTCCTATATAAGGTAGATTTAGTAATAATTAAGTTAGTTAATAAAGATCAGTCGCGGCAAAAACATCTTTTAATTAGTCTCCCAAGCCTGCACATTGCAACGTAATACCAAAATCATTTTGTCATACGAAAATATTTAACATGTTTGAGCTATTTTTCAGCATAAAATAGTAATTACCTAGGTTCCTGAACAAAAATTAACTTCAAAATATTTAAACACTAAAAAAATTTTTTTTGTGTAAATTTTTTTTTTACTAAATTTACTACTAAATATTTAAACACTAAAAATAGAATAAAACACTAAAAAATATATAAATAAATAGTAAATTTACTACAAAATATTTTAACTCTAAAAATATTTTTAGTATTAAAATATTTTGTAGTAAATTTACTAATTATTTATAATTTTTTTTAGTGTTTTACTCTATTTTTTAGTGTTTAAATATTTAGTAGTAAATTTAGTAAAAAAAATTGTACACAAAAAAATTTTTTTTAGAGTTTAAATATTTTGAAGTTAATTTTTGTTCAGGAACCTAGGTAATTACTATTTTATGCTGAAAAATTACTTAAACATGTTAAATATTTTCGTATGACAAAATGATTTTGGTATTACGTATGTATGAGAATTTCGAGGGTTACCCGGGCTCTTAAGTATCATTACTTTGTTTTGTTACACCCTGTATACGACAGCTGAAATCTATCGCGTGGGCTCAGGCCAGCTGCATACCACCTCACGTCTTGATCAGAGGATTTTTCCTTGGTGGCCGTACCACTCATAATCCCATACTTTCCTTCTCCTCCTAAAATCTCCTTAACAGCTATTGCTTTCAGACTAAAATGTTGCAAACTAGTATAGGGACCTAAAGATCTGAAATTAATGAAACATTTTTCATTTACTACATTTCCATACAGTTTACATAAATTATTAAATATACTTATCAACTTTATGTATTACTACAATAAAACAATATACACATTTTAACATTTTCCAAATTAACTGCATACTGATATACATTATAATATTTTCTATGAAATAATAATCTATCTTTTTCATATTAATATAGTTTATATTGTAAATTATTGTACAAATATGCAAATAATACTACGACATACTTTGTATTAGAACATGGTATGACATAGTTATGTTTTGCTTCAATTTATCAATTTACGGTTAAATTAACATTTTACAATGGCTTACCTTTCGTTTTTCATTAATTAATCCACTTAATTTTCAATTTTTGTATGAGTTGCTACAAAATAATTTTCACAAAATGAAAATCGAACTTTGAATTTTAAACTCCTTCTTCGTCTTTTTTCTCATGTAGCTTATATTCTCTATGGTCTTTTTTATCAGCCAATCACAGTCGACCTTGCACAGATTATCTGATTGGGTACAGTTGCTACGTTAAATTTGGAACCCAAATTTTTTTTTGTTCGGGAATTTCGTCCACCTGCGTAATGTCGGATTTTGCATGACTAGAAAATAATCGATTATTAATCCATTAATTAAAACAAAAAAATCGCGTATGAAAATCGATTTTTATTAAAAAAATAATCGATTTTTAATCGATTTTTTTCATAGTCGATTATTTTTTCACATCCCTAGATCTGTCATCTGTGCAGGTCTTTGGAATTTGCTATGTACCTAAAATATTATTCTGTGTTTGGAATTTGGCGAAACCAAAATTCATAAATCGAAGTTGTGGAAAACAATAATAAAAATATTGAAATAACTTTGTTTAATTAAAAATAAATATGGAAGGTGTATTGTGGAAATGGACAAATTATTGGAACGGTAATATCTGATGGTATACAGAGAGTAGTCCGAACTATAAATACAAAGTAAATTCACAAAGTCTCGATTATTTTACAGGTTGGCAAACACGTTGGTTTATTTTGGAAAACGGTGTACTCTCGTACTATAAATCACAGGAGGAAGCAAATCAAGGATGCAAGGGATCTGTAAAAGTATCAGTCTGCCAAATAAACGGTAAGTTTCTGAATCTAATCTAGTATTTTACCGTACTTTCACCATGCCGGAATGAATTGAAGCAGCTGTTGAAAAAATATGTATTCTTGTTGCTATTTATCCTGGAAATCTTGTGGAATACTAATAATAACAATTCATGCCTTATTCATAATATACTTAAATATTATATAGAATTAAAATTCTGATTTTATTCTCACATCAGTTGAGCATATTAAAATGAATTAACAATTTCTAAATAAAAATATTTGGTTAAATTATTATCTATATTTTTTCAGTAAACAACATTGATCCTACCAGGCTGGATCTAGTAATTCCGGGGCAACAACATTTATATTTGAGAGCTCCTTCACCCCAAGACCGACAAAAATGGCTGGTGGCTTTAGGAAGTGCCAAGGCATGTGTGGAGTCAATGGTGGAGTCAAAAGGTAATTATAGTTTCAATAATAATACCAGAGCCCAGAAAAAAATACCAGGCTGACTAATATCATTTGTTGGTCTTGAGATCAACTTACAGTCATTAGATTATCTTGGTTATATTCATCAACATAATGTTGCACAATTTCTAAAAATATTCAAAGTTAATATTATAATAATAATTATGGAAAACTTTTGGTAGGTTATCAAGTTTCAACTGTGGTTTGTTGTCCTCTTTAATTACTTTACTACCATAGAAGAAAAACATTGAAGAACTCTTTACAATTAAATAATATTATGTTGAAGCTCTCGAATACCGAGTTCTATGGCGCCATTTTTTTTTTCAAGCTTTACAAAATTGCGCCAATCAGCAACAAATTTAGTGCATTCTTTTTGTAGCCAACTTCATACTCTTTAAAATAATGGATTGAACAAACGAAATTAAATCTTATAATATATTATGTTACGCTCAAAGATCGAAATCGCTCAATAAGCGAAAAAATGGCTCGCAAGTCGCAACGCGTTGTGGTCTCAGTGAAACAGCCACGACGCGAAATTTGCGTTGTGGCTCTAATGAAAACGGCCACGACGCGTTCTGGCAACTGTATGCGTTCTGTAAAATTTTTAAGTTTTGAGAACATTCAGTTTCAATGCCTGAAGATAATAATGTCCGTTTGACCTAATACTGGTAAAAAAATTGTGCTCGCCTGCTCTTGCCAGTTGGCCAGTCCTCTTCTAATGTCCTCTCTGTCCATTTCTAATGTGTCAATAATATATTGTTATTTTCTATTACAGTAATGAATAATGAAGATACCATAAACCACAAAAAATCAGAATTACATTTGTATTGTGATTTGTTAATGCAACAAGTGCATGCTGTGAAAAGTGCCGCCACAGCAGAGGGAGGCCCAGTAGTACAGGTATAAAACTTTTATTAGTTCCTGCAGGCTTAAGGCCAACCCACATGTACCACAACCACACGACATTGCAACGACAAAATGTCGTCGAGCAGTGGTTACGCGTGAATGGTGTCGCTGCAGCTTTTTGTAGTTGCGTTGTGGTACCGACAAAATGCCGACGTTGTCGCCAGTGGTTGCGTTGTGGTTAACTGGTTACGTACGAAAGTCAATGAAACGGAGGGAGGAAGAGCGCAGGCGGTGTGCGCGCACTGCAACCACAACGTTGCATCGACGTAACGTTATGGTTGCGATGTGGTCGGCCACTAGTTCGCTCGTGGTTGCGATGTGGTCGGTATCACACAAGTGGTCGACAACGACTGCAAAATGTGGTACATGTGAATGGTTCAGTTCATTTACAATACGAAATATACGCCCGACCACATAGTGTGGTTGTGTGGTGTGTGGTGTAGGTATAAATAGGCTTTGTTTTATAATAAGTATAGATGTACTAAGTATTATACACTATGAAAAGGTCTACAGAAAACTCCGCAATAGTATATTGTCTATCTCTTATGGATATCCCGCAATAACATTTTGGTTGGCCCTACAGTCGGGGCATTTTAATAGGCCACATTTGACATCTGTTAGATTAATCTCCATAGTGAGGTGAGCTGCGTAAAAACATCGACCAAAATGAATAAATCGATACGGACTTGAAATAAAATATTTAAATTTTATACGTTTTAAACAAACTCCTGTCCCATTATTACTTTTTCTTTTGCAAATTCAAGGAGCAAAATAAGACAAGTACATGATTTACAAAAAAAAATGCATTTATTCGCTTGAATTATAAAAACTGTTAAATGTAGTATTATCATTATTCATTTCACATAAATATGTGTTACTTTTCACAACGTGGTTATTAATTTATGGGGATATTTCGTTACAAGTAATCAATGCATCAATACTATTTATTCGCTTCCAATTTTTAGGGTAACTTCCCTAGAGTTTAAAAAGAAAAAAGGTCAGCTAACGTAACATTGTAACGACGTGCAATTATTAAGATCAGAATTTGTTTATTACGTTTAGAATTGTTTATCAGTAAAAGCAAATCGTTAAATAATTCGTATCGGTCATATTTACAATAAATATGTAATCGTCATTGAAAAAAGTTAGTCAATTGTGCAGTTATAACAAAACGAAAATATTTATTTTTTATGTACGTCGCTATAAGGTTACCTGGTACCATTTTGATGAACTGTCAAATGTGGCCTATTAAAATGTCCCGACTATAAGTCACACCATAGTAGAAAAGCTAAAAAATTGAAATAGTAACAGATTTTAGAAATTATGCAACTAGAATCCGTCAGTATTTCTATTGACGGATTTAAAGTGATCGCACATTTATTAGCACGCACGCGCCAAATGCGCCGCATTTTAGAATTCGTTGTATCATGATTCATGTATGAAATGATGTGAAACCTCGCACATTCAACCGCACCGTACGCGCCGCATATCGTGTACTATATGGTGCCGGGTGCGTTCAACGCTGGCAAATGTGCGATCAGCTTTACTTTATCAAACCTTCATAGAAAGAAATCCTTTCTATTGTGGCATGTGTCCGGAACAAAATAACAATTTTAAAATAATAATAATTAATAGTACTCACTAGAGAAGGCCAACAAAAGTAAAAAGAATAGCATGCCACGCACGCAGAACGACGCGACCTATCTAGCCCATAATCACGTCAGTAACTTTTTCTTATGTAAAGCAAGCATAATATCTTATATATTAGGAAACTAATGTTTATTTTGTTTTCAGAAAATGGAAGATGAATCCAGCCTTCTAAAGGCAACTTGTGATACATTTATAAGAACTCTTGAAGACATCATGAAACTGACAAACAGTCCTGGAAACAGTACCCCATTCGAGATGCCAATAGCTAATATACCAGTAACTAAAAATAATAACACAAAAAGCAACAAAACCTTAACAAGGTCTCTATCACAAGAAAATAGATGAGTTTATACTTTATTTAAGATATTTTTTTCAGAAACAGATGTAAATTTTTGTTGTTTATTATCTTTTGTATTGTGAACTGATGAATACTTTAAGTACTGATTTAATTGGAATGACATATTGGTACTTTATTTATAAATTATTAACAATAATAATATGTAAAATGTTATTTGAGAGTTATTTGCAAGCTATCTAATATTATAAAAGGGACATTTCCTTGATACTTTTGCAAAAATAACCTGTACATTAATTACAACTACAAATGTAAATATATGCATTTATAAATTAGATTAAAAAATCTATAATAATTTCAGAAAAATAATTGCCAACAATGTACTTACTACAATGCCAATAATAGGTTTCTAATTTGGAAAAGACTTTTATTATTGTTATTTCTGTGATAATATTAATTTATAATTTATCTGCTATAATATTGCTTAATCCTTCATGCCCCGCGCGAGCACCGGTGATCGCGACAACAATAGAATACAATAGCAATTCCTGGAAATTCCAACTGAAGTATTAATTTGTTATTCTATGGTATTTTTTCTCAATTATTGGATCTGTAAACATGTCATTACAATGTTTATGTTTGAAAAGCTTACATTCCAAATATAATTATGGATTTATATTAAGTTTTTCATAAATAAAATGTTAGATAAAAAATAATTAGCTTTTATTTTATAACAACAGCCAAGTAAATTAGTATTACCATATTGGTTCACCAAATCTTAAAACAGTTTTTTCTTGAGTATCCAATTCCATACCAACTTTCTTTCTCATATAAAATATAGTGCAATCCCTGTTAGTGCATAAAACTTCCTCGTGTAAGCTTCCCTGGCATCTTTGACACTCAGTCCATAGCCTAGAAAATTTGTCCTGCAGATGTCTCAACTTAAATATCTCTGTTATGTACAATTGGCCTTCCTTATCCAAACAATGACTGCACAATGCTTTTTTAGTATCATTAGGCATAACAGTTTTACAACCAATACATTTTTCTTTCTTTTTGGTAAAAGCAGCTAGAGCGCCAACTTTTGATGTCACCATTGCTTTTGTTCTAGTATGTTCCCCTTTGAGCAACAAAGATTCCGCCTTGTCACCTAGTATTGGTTCAAAAATTCTAAGTAGAGGTTTGGATAGTTGATTTTCTAAGTAATAATTGAAATCTATTGGAACACTGTTTTCTAACACATAGATAGGATCTTCTGCCTTCATATAAGCTGGTGTGTTTTTAGCAGCACAAGTTAATACATAGGGTACTCTATCACCAAGTTTTGGAGCTGTACCGGCATCTCGTTTTTTCATCTTATTTGCCAATTCAACATGTGCTTGTTTAGCAGCATAGTCATTTTTGGTGAGCTCTTTAGTTACCACAAGCTGTGAAATGTCAATGCGATTGCATAATAAGTCTGCTATTATTTGTTTTGCATAATTTACTGCTCCATCTGGATCTCTGTCAATCAATAACTTTTGAAGACATGTGCTCATCATGTTTGAAACGAGTGGACAGTTGTCTCTTCTAACAGTTTCTATTCCTTTGCAATCCATTTTATCATATTTGTCTGGTTTCGTAAAATATAATCCTGCATATCTCTTTTTATTAATTAAAAGGTATGGATAATAGACTTTTTCGAATTCTAGTTTAATTGGTTTGACAAATTTGGATGTTACAAAGTCTGCTGCTTCTTTTCCTAGTTCCATACTTTCCTCTAGAGTTTTCACTCCAAACTTTACCATAACAGAGTCTGTGTCTCCATATATAACAACAGCATCTTCTTTGTAACCATTTGCTTTTGTGTATTTCTTTTCTACTTCAGATTTGGTAAATTCAATCATAGCTCTACCATAGGCAGTTACACTTCCAGATATTTCTAAACATGGTAATTTGCCTACTTGTGCTCCTGTGAAACCATATACAGAGTTAGCACTTATTTTGAGAGCTAACTGACGACCATCCAACACAGATCTTTTAAATGGATCCTTCTCATTTTTTAAATCTGCTTTAGCTTGTTTTCTTGCAGAAAGTAAAGATTCCAAAATTTCTGGAAGAAGACCTTTCCTTATGTTGGATTTAACAAACACATTTTTAGTGGGAGTGGTAGTTAAATCTTCTGGATTAACTTTAATATCTTTATGCATATTTGGGTGCACAAGGGTAGTATAGCATAGATTATGTGCCATCATTATACTAGGATACAGAGAAGCAAAATCTAGTGTTGATATTGGGTCAGCATAGTATCCTCTTTTTGGCTCAATAACAGTTGCTCCCTCAAATTGGTCATCGGAACCTTGGCCTTGATAAGCCGGCATTAAATATCCAGCATCTTTTGCTTTACGAAGCAGTTGACTGACTACTTTAATTTGCTGTCCTCTTGTTAATAAGCACAGTAAAGGCACTCCAGTTACTCTTGCCATTTCCATGTAGTTAATAATGCACATTAATTTGTTAAGCAATTTTAATGGCAAATATGCATCTTTTAAACAGTACATGGCCAACCTTCTCCTTGTTTGTTCATTTTCATTTTGCAAGTCACTTATTATGCTGTGATGAACATCCTCCTTTTGTTCTTGAAGAAAATGATAACTCACTGCATTTAAAGTGTAGGATCTAAGTTTATATTCCCTGACTAGTACAAGTAGTAAGTCGAATGGAACTCTACCTTCAAAGTTTATGCTCTTGTTTTCTCTGCGTCCCATTTGTTTAGATTGTAAAATTGAATCTTTAATGACTGATCTTATATTTCTAATTCTACTTAGAAAATCAAAATTATCAACTTTTAAATGCTTAGCACGGTTTATCAAATAGGGCCAGTCAAAATTACTAATATTGTAACCAGTTATAATATCTGGATCTAGCTCTCTGAAAAAATCTGACCACTTAGAAAGCATCTCTGATTCAGACTGGAAGCTCAACACTTGAGAACCAACAATTGGTGCACAGGTATTTAAAGTAAAAACATTTCTCAAATAGGGCTCTGTTTCTCCCTGTCTTATGACCATAGAAGCAATTTGAATAACCGGATCTTTGTCTGGTTCAGGAAATACTCCTTTTCTACCAGCACATTCAATATCAAAACTCAATATTCTAAAAGGTGCCACTTTCAACCACTCTCCCTCAGGTTGATGAGCAATAAAGTTGTTCCAAGCAACATCGACTTCAATTTGACACCTTGACTCAGGTTTTACAGAGCTATTCTTTGATCTCAACAACCATTTTCCGGCTGGCAACTCTATCCAGCTACATCCAACAACAGAGGTATCAACCATGAACCGAATATCATAGTCAATATTGGTTTCATAAAAAGTAGGGTCCATTAAGCCAAATGATGTAGGTTGCTTGTCAATAAGACGTTTAGCAGGAGCAATTAATTTTGGTAATGCTACTGAAATTCTAGCAAATGTAATCTCAGTGTCACCCTTGTAGTACATAATGGACTTGGCTTTGACTAGTCTTATCTCTAATACAGTTTCTTTAATGTTATCTTTGTTAGAACGCAAATCTTCTAAGATTGCTGTGTTTAGCTTTGATTTCAAATTAAAACATGAACTTTCAGTAAAATCTGAGGGCACAGTAACGTAAAAATATGGTGTGAAACCATGAACGTGACAACATACGGAATTTCCATCCATAGTGACTCCATACATTCGCATAATAGGAACAGGCCCAATCTGTGAACCGGGCATGCCTTGAAATGGTTGTCCATTATAGTGGTCGATATCTAGCTGCTGAAAAGCCAGCGAAGTTGTTTTCGGATTCATTTCAGGCGGATTAGGTCGCGACCATTTTATATCTGTCGTTTGATTGTCAGGTCCTTCACCGAAAACTTCAGGCGAATCAAATTCACATTCCATACTTGCAAGTTGTTCTTCAAAACTGCTCGGCATTTCATTTTCATCGTCTTCTTCGTTGGATTTGAACCTTTTGGGCGGCGGACCCTTATATTGTTTTTTATTATTCATTTTTAGCTATTTAATGCAGCCGTTTTTAGAAGAGATTATTGAGAAAGAGACACTTTCGCGCCAAAAAGTTATTGAGATATTACCGTATACACTGTCTTGGGAATGTAGATACTGGCTTATTCTCACTCAACGAGCAAACCAAAGAGGGCTGCAATTAGAACAAGTATAACTTTGTAAATTTTCAGTGAATTTATCCCAAATTATATAAATAATTGTAGCAACTTCTCATTAATTGAGTTTCCCATTTTGACATTGACTATGACGTTTTGATGTTTGACAATTGACATACCGTTGACATTTCTGACATTTTGTTTTTTTTTTCTTGTAAAAATATATCCAAAGCTGTTCGGCAATACTGCCTTGATATGAGATTTTTAATGAGGCATTCCGCATTCAGGGCTTCATAACGTTATCGAATAACAGAAAAATTTCGTTACGTACCGTTATTTTCATAATGGTAGCCAGATAACGTTATTTTTATAACGATATCTAGTAAAATAACGTTATATTTACCGTTATTATTATAACGTTATTTTTTCGTTATGGCATAACAAAAAAATAACGTTATAATAATAACGGTAAATATAACGTTATTTTCTGGTATCAGGTATGCGATCGTGCACGGTGCACCAAATCTCACTCATATTTAAAATGTAATAAGCGTTCTCTGTGAAAATACAAAGAAAAAATACACCTTAAAAGCGTGATTACGTTTAGAAAATTTTCCCGCCTGTCATGACTTTCTTGACGGACTATAACGTTATCAAAGAATTATATTATATTATATATATATTTACCGTTATAAATCCTATATAACGTTATAACATTTACCGTTATTAAATACATTTATAACGTTATTTCTAGTATCGGTTTAATTTTCATAACGTTATCTATGCCCTTGAAGCAATAACGTTATGAAAAAATAACGTTATTTGAAGCCCTGTCCGCATTTTCTTATTTTTTAAATTTGACAGTCAATCAGTTTCCATTTTAGTAACTAGATGGCGTATGGGTAGACAACTATGATCGGTATTCGGTAGACGCCAGCGGTCAGACGGTACCTAATACCAGGGAATACCATCAACAATTGCTACAAAACTGGGCAAAACAATGTAAAACTTGATACATTTCAATTTGATAAAGACGCAATAATATTCCAATCATGAATAGGTTATTTATTATAACGATGTTTTAGTTAAGAGTTTACGAAAATTTTGCCGAATACGAAATTTTGCCGATGAATACGAAATTGCAAAGGTACGCTACAAAAATATTATTAGGTTTTTTCCCCTTATTAGACTTAAAAAATATATATTAATTATTAGATTTAAAATATATTTAAGCGCGGAAAGCCGACTCGAACCTTGCGGCGAGTAATATAATGTGAGATTTATTATAGGTTGTTTTGAATCGTGTTTTTTGGCACAATTTTTTTTTCTTTTTTCTCGAATTGGATAGAATTTTATCTACAGATTATTTCTGCCGTTTTCTTTTTATGAATTACAGCTCCAAGTTGCCGAAATTAACAGCAATTCTTTGCCCATTTTCTCTAAAATTTTGCCGAGTTACATATTTTTTTACCCAACTATTTCATATTAAAGTGGTAAAAAGTAATTCCAACATTTTATAGACGACTATCTCAACATTTACAGTAAGTACATTGTATTTTTTTCATACCGTTAAGACTAGACGTCAATACAATCCTTAAACAGGTGATATTCTAAACCTTTTACCAACCTTTTACAGCAAAAATCACAAAACTGTCGCGGGTTTGAGTTGGATTATTTAAAAATACTTAAAAAATAAAAAAAATCTAGCTCCAACATTAGATTATAATTGAAATGATCTTACATGTTGTGCATTAAAACTTACAGAAATACTGTATTTTAACTGTTAAATCGCGTCTGTTAAATCAGCGAAATCGGCAAATTTCGTATACGGACCCTTAAAACTCACGGAAGAAATAGCCCTAGGTATTTATAAATGACTGTCGGGCAGACTGTACTTTTAAACTCATGCGAGTGTCAAATGAGTAAACGGTTAAGGCGATATATCGAAAATAAATTATACCGCAAGGGCAATTTTATACTTAATTTGTATGAATACGCTGCGGCCAGTAGCTATCGGCTCGCTCGGAAAACATGCGACAAAACGTTATTATAATTATTTAAAAAATAACTAGGAGCATTTAAGCAAAATGCTTCTATACGATTTTGAGTTGCAAGTATTAATTAGACTAATTTCCTACAATACATCTATTTTCGTTTAAAAATAATCTTCAAATTTCGTATTTTTAAGAGGTCATTTCGAAAATTAAACGTATCGAGGCAAAATACATTAAGCGTGTTTCTAGTTCTTCTCAAACCTAGATAAGGCTATGAAGATATGTATATCTCATTACCAGATTTGTAACATTTCTGAGGGTGCTATAATATTACGTCAAATAGGACAGTTTTTTCAATATAGCGCCTTAAAATTGCCCCATATTGCTCCACTAATTCCTCCAGATCGCTCCATTCGTGTCGCCGGCAATTATATCCGCAATTAATTGCCCGTGTAAGCGCTTATTAAGTTAAATGATTTTAAGCTAATATGCGAATTATTATTAACTTGAGATCTTTTGATAAAAAATAGTATAGCAATATTGAATATGCAATACCTAGCTTTACCGCGACAGTTGCCGTTTTATACCAATTACCAATACCTACTGTAATACATCTATTTTCGTTTAAAAATAATCTTCAAATTTCGTATTTTTAAGAGGTCATTTCGAAAATTGGCAAAATACATTAATCGTGTTTCTAGTTCTTCTGAAACCTAGATAAGGCTATGAAGATATGTATATCTCATTACCAGATTTGTAACATTTCTGAGGGTGCTATAGTATTACGTCTAAAAGAACTGTTTTGTTCAATACAGCGCCTTAATGACACTATATTTTTAACATTGGTTTACAAGTAAAACATAGTTCGAATAAAGTTGATATTCAATAAAATATAAAAGCGTCTAGTTTTACATTTGGGATTATCGATTATTGTCTAACCAATACCCATAGGGGCCATAGGTAGGTACTCCATCTAGCGACCACGTGGAACTTTCACTTGACAATTTGATATTTAGTATTCTAATATTATTTTTAACAAAAAAATTAAAACCGACTTCCAAGGTAAAAACAGTAGTAATATGAACTAAAAAAGTGTGTCAGCTCCGACGCACGACTGGAAGTTTACTCCTTAAGTACGAGTATCTAACCATACGCAAAAAGAGTTTATTCAACTGAAAAATGATTAATATTATAATATGAAATCAGATGTTCCGGCAATATTATCTACACCCCTTTCTGCCATAGTTATTTCAAAATATTTTTTTCTCAATTCTAAGGCCAGAATCGAATAGAGGAGAAAAATCCAGGAAGATCAAGCCGAAGAAACTCATATTCAGGACAAATAGTTGCCGAGTTACAAGCATTCAAACTTTGACATTGACAGCTCGGCAACTGTCAAACGTCGAACAAAAGCGGCCATAACTCAGCTCCAATAGGCCTAGAGGAACGGGGTTTCTTCTAACTTCAAAGGCAACACCTCGGCTACCCCCTCCTTGAATTTGAACTAAATCAGAGACATCATTTTTTTCTCAATTCTAAGGCCAGAATCAAATAGAGGAGAAAAATCCAGGAAGATCAAATAGAAGAAACCCATATCCAGGACAAATAGTTGCCGAGTTACAAGCATTCAAACTTTGACATTGACAGCTCAGCAACTGTCAAACGTCTTACTAAAGTAGCCATAACTCCGCTCCCAATAGGCCTAGAGGAACGGGGTTTCTTCTAACATCAAAGGCAACACATCGGCTACCCCCTCCTTGAATTTGAACTAAGTCAGAGACATCATTTTTTTCTCAATTCTAAGGCCAGAATCAAATAGAGGAGAAAAATCCAGGAAGATCAAACAGAAGAAACCCATATCCAGGACAAATAGTTGCCGAGTTACAAGCATTCAAACTTTGACATTGACAGCTCAGCAACTGTCAAACGTCTTACTAAAGTAGCCATAACTCCGCTCCCAATAGGCCTAGAGGAACGGGGTTTCTTCTAACATCAAAGGCAACACATCGGCTACCCCCTCCCTGAATTTGAAATAATTATATTATTAAATAATTATATTATAATATTATTTTATATAATATTATAATATAATTATATAATATAATTATATAATATAATTATATTATAATATTATATAATTATATTATTTTATATAATATTAGATTCCGATAGGTATATTACCTTTATGGTCTTAATACACTCACAGCCAAATTAGAAAGTTTCCGTCGTCCAAAAACGTGACACATTTTCGTTACTTGTTAGTAGGTTTTACCCCTCGGATTTTTCTCATACCAGGCGCCTTATATATGAAAATCGATTCTTAAGGAGTAAACTCCAAAAGCATTAAATAACTCTTACTCTTGAATAGTGCCTTTTTCAGAATTCGTCTAAATCTCAACTATTTCTGCGCATACTACAGTCTTCATTATTTTAAAGTCGGTAGCAGCTAATTTAATCGTGAGTTCAGTAATGTCAGAATATCTGAAACTTTTGGGACTGGTACCGACTTCAAAGTAATGAAGACTGTAGTATGCACAGAAATAGTTGAGATTTAGACGAATTCTGAAAAAGGCACCTGGTGCAAAGTCTTACTTTTTGGTAGTATTTACCTTGAATGCTTCAGAAAAAAATTAAATCACTATATGATTCCATACAAATTTCAAGGAGTCCCCTCGATTCCTCATGGATCCCATCATCAGATCACCACTTTTGTGAACATGGTACCAAATTCGGATTCAACCCTGTACAACAACAAAAGAATCATGAAAATCGGTCCACAAACGGCGAAGTTATGGTTGAACATACAAAAAAATATATATACAGACGAACATATAACCTCCTCCTTTTTGGAAGTCGGTTAAAAATCAATGAAATATGTTCTACATTACATAAATCATAACATTCGATAACGTTCAGCGTCCCGATGCACTCATAAAACATAATGATCATTAACGCAATGTAGAATGCAATACATAAATCATTTTAGTACTAATCTATACATTTTCACCATTAAGTATATATTATAATATCGTATATATTATAATAGGTATGTGTGCCCCGCGGTGTTACTCGAAAAACTATAAAAAGTACCAATAATAGGGTCAAAACGGGACGATACATGAACGTAACGTAACGATACGGAACTCAAAGTATTTCTATGCCAAATCGGTTTAGCGGTTTGGGCGTGAAAAGGTAACAGGCAGACAGACACACTTTCGCATTTATAATATTAATCCTTCAGGCCCCGCGCGAGCACCGGTGATCGCGACAACAATAGAATACAATAGCAATTCCTGGAAATTCCGACTGAAGTATTAATTAGTATGGAAGTATGGATTGCACTTACAGTTTTTTTACAATACGAATAAAAAGCTTACTAAAGTCGTATTCGTTTGGTTTTTCAACGCGTATTTTTTTCTGTAAAATAAAAATTATTATTTATAATTGGGCAAAATTTGCCGCCCCTCTCAATCTGCCGCCCTAGGTACCCCAGTCATTAAAGCCAAAACCCGAAAGAAATTAGTAACTTGATAAAATTTTAGGGGGTTGTTAAAGAAGGTAAAATAACTTACCGTGTGATTTTGTAGCGTTCTGGCGTGTACGGAAAGGGTTGAAAAAAGGTGAAAAAGATTTTTTGTTAATAACATTGCGTAAAAATTAGTAACACCCTGCAAATTTGGAATTAGGTTGTTCTTACCGTTTTGTAACGTGTATTAAATTTGCAGCGTTTTGCAACATACGGAACATTGTTTATTATTAAAAAACAATAAAATTTGTTAATAACAGGGGTAAAAAATTTGTAACACGCTGCAAATTTGGAATTAGGTTTTTCTTACCGTTTTCTAACGTGTATTAAATTTGCAGCGTTTTGCAACATACGGCACATTGTTTATTATTAAAAAACTATAAAATTTGTTAATAACAGGGGTAAAAAAATTAGTAACTCGGTGTAAATTTAGAATTAAGTTGTTCTTACCGTTTTATAAAAAAAAAAAAACAACAACAACAAAAACAAAAAAAAACAACAAAAAACAACTTAATTATAAATTTGCAGCGTGTTACTGCATTTTTTACCCTTGTTAATAACAAATTTCATTGTTTTTTAATAATAAACAATGTTCCGTATGTTGCAAAACACTGCAAATTTAATACACGTTAGAAAACGGAAAGAACAACCTAATTCCAAATTTGTAGCGTGTTACTAATTTTTTTACCCCTGTTATTAACAAATTTTATTGCTTTTTAATAATAAACAATGTTCCGTGTATTCCAAAATGCTGCAAATTTAATACACGTTACAAAACGGTAAGAACAACCTAATTCCAAATTTGCAGCGTGTTACTAATTTTTTACGCAATGTTATTAACAAAAAACCTTTTTCACCCCTTTTCAACCCTTTCCGTACACCCCAGAACGCTGCAAAATCACATGGTAAGTTATTTTACCTTCTTTAACAACCCCCTAAAATTTTATCAAGTTACTAATTTCTTTCGGGTTTTGGCTTTAATGACTGGGGTAAGGCTCCAGCCTACTCAGCCTATTGGTAAATCCGCCACTGATTACACGGTAGGTTTTGCTGCCAGTTTTACCACAGTCATGACTGTGAGTGTTGCATAACCTGCCGTGTAATGCAGTGACTGATGGTTGCATGAAATTGAATGACAGCTTTTTTTTTTATTAAATAAGGGGGCAAACGAGCAAACGGGTCACCTGATGGTAAGCAACTACCGTCGCCCATGGACACTCGCAACATCAGAAGAGCTGCAGGTGCGTTGCCGGCCTTTTAAGAGGGAATACGCTCTTTTCTTGAAGGTTTGGAGGTCGTATAGGTCCGGAAAAACTGCTGGTGACAGTTCATTCCAGAGTTTTACAGTGCGCGGCAGAAAGTTACGCGAAAAACTCACTGTGGATGACTGCCACTCATCAAGGTGATGAGGATGGTATGTTTTTCGCGTGGGACGATGGCGAAAAGTTGCAGGTGGTATGATTCCGAACAATTCCTCAGAGCACTCCCCGTGATACAACCGATAGAGGATGCAGAGTGAAGCTACATCTCGGCGTAATTCCAAGGGGTCCAAGCTGTTTGAAACACTATGGCAGTCAACAATTCGAGCGGCCCTTCGTTGGATACGATCCAGAGGGAGCAGTTGGTATTTTGGCGCCCCTGCCCAGAGATGAGAACAATATTCCATATGAGGCCGAACCTGCGCCTTGTAGAGTCGTAGGCTTTGGTCTGGACTGAAGTACTGTCTCGCTCTGTTAAGAACACCAAGCTTCTTCGAGGCTAATTTGGCCTTACCCTCTAGATGATATCGGAACTGGACTTCGCTCGATATGTTGACGCCAAGTATCTCAATGCTAGGGGAGATGGTTAAAGATGTGCCCTCGAAACGAGGACATACGACCATTGGTGACTTTTAGTGGTGAACGCGCAGACTTGTGTCTTGCCGGAGTAGAATTGGACCAAGTTACGTCTACCCCATTTAGAGACCTTCTCCAATGAATTCTCCACCTTAGACACAAGTTCGTTTCGACTCTCAGTGACATTTTGCCGAGAAATATTGGGGGAGCCGGTATATACAGCATCACCTGTACTGTCATCCGCATAGCAATGAATGCCGCTGGTCTGCAACATGTCATTGATATGCAGTAAGAATAGAGTAGGCGATAGCACACAGCCCTGAGGGACACCAGCATCAACAGACTGAGTTTCCGAGCATTCGCCGTCAACTACGACCTTTATGCTTCTGTCTGCTAAGAAACCAGTGACCCACTTACATAATTTCTCAGGCAGCCCGTATGATGGAAGCTTTGAAAGCAGCGCTTTATGCCAAACCCGATCAAAGGCCTTCGCAATGTCCAAACTAACAGCCAATGCCTCTCCCTTCGACTCAATTGCCTGAGCCCAACGATGGGTCAGGTACGCCAAGAGATCACCAGCCGAGCGACCCTTCGGAACCCGTATTGCTTGTCGCTTAGTAATCCTGGCCGTCCAAGTATCGAAGAAGATGGCTATTGATAATGGATTCCATTATCTTCGAGAAGAGAGAGGTTATAGCGATTGGTCTGTAGTTGGAAGGATTTGAGCGATCACCTTTTTTGGGGATCGGGTGCACCAAGGCTGTCTTCCAGGAAGCCGTTACGATGCCAGTAGAATAGGAGAGCCAAAAAAGATGCGTCAAGACAGGAGCCAACTGGAGCACACTTTTTTAATACAATAGGCGGGATTCCGTCAGGCCCACTCGACTTTTGGATATCAAGGGAACGTAGGGCTTTTCGCACTGAGCGCTGGTGAAACCGTATATCCGATATGATGCTCGTGCATCGCGGTATGGTCGGCGGTTTTTGCCCCCCGTCGTCCAGGGTCGAGTTTGACGCAAAGAGCTTGCCCAGAAGCTCGGCTTTGTCCTTTGCGTCCTGGGCCAACGACCCATTTCCTACGTGTAGGGATGGTAGGGTTGGCTTGCAGAAATTTCCTTCAATAGCTTTGGCCAGAGACCAGAATGCACGGGTTCCCGAGGGGACGCTCTCATGTCTCTTGCCAATTCTATTGACGTGCTGTTGCTTTGCCCGAGTAATCTCTTTTTTGAGGGACTTAGAGGCAAGGTTGTACTCCTTTTTAAATGTGCTGGTATTTAAATCCCGAGCAGACACCGCGTTGGCCCAGGATTGGTAAGCCTCCTGCTACCGGCGAGAAGCTTTTTTGGGGGGATGAACCAAACCAGGGACGAAATCTGCTGCCAGTTGGCACAACAGAGGACGGAATGAAAAGTTCCATCCCCTGCATCACCACATCGACAATCGAGTTGGCAGTGTTGTCGGGATCATCCGGCGAGAAGCACACGTGCCCCCAAGGATAGGATGCAAAAAACGACCGCATCCCATCCCAGTCTGCCGACTTGTAGTGCCACACACGACGGTATTTAACAGCACGCTGTCTTAACTCCGTCGTAAGTCGCTATCTGGATATTTTGGTTTTTTTGTCATGCAACCATTAATAATGAATTAAACACTTTTGAGCAATGACTTAAGCTTTTGAGTAGGTAAACGTTTAATGGCATTTCGTCAAACACGCGTCAGTCCATCTTGCGTGAAAACGTGTATTCTTTGTGAAGTTTTGCGTATGACTGACGATCAGCCGGAAGGACTGTGTAATGTGAAATTAATTCCATAACTCACTTGTAGCTACTAACTCACCAACAGTCAAACGAAAGTCATGATTGATGGAATTGACTGACCGCATGACTGTCTAATGGACGCCACAGACCTGAAATGAAAACAAATTAAACAAGAACCAATATTATTATTAAATAATATTATAAATATTATAAGTAGGTAGGTATTCCGTATTGCATTTAAATCCATTCAAATATGGTTCAATTATCTTTATGTAAGTAATAAGTACTCGGGTAGGTACTATAATCTTTGTTTCACACAGCTTCCCAGAATCAATAAATTGAATAAACTCATTCATTATTGAAGGCAAACATAATAAAAGTGGTCGCACAAGCGTCTCGCTATGTTTACGCATTTACGACCAGCTGCACTTCGCTATCTTTATTGGTCGCATTCACCAGATAAAGAATAAAAGTAACCATTGACCCCGTCGGTGACACCACAGCGTCTTAGTGTTGGGCTAGAGGCCAATTAGGATGACAGTTATGAATACTTATGCCCGTGGGAAAGTAATGATACATCTGCTATACAGTTTTAGTACCTAGCCTTAAAAGTACCTAGCCTTAAAAGTAAAACATAACCCCTTACTAATGAAGATAATATGCGGTGTATCAACACGGCATATATTGGAAACCATGACAGAGCAAATAATATTATGACCTATAGTCCGTCAAGAAAGTCATGACAGGCGGGAAAATTTTCTAAATGTAATCAGTAATCACGCATAAAAGGTACTTATATATTTTTCGTATTTTCACAGAGAACGCTAATTACATTTTAAATATTGCCACCTTGCACATTAATTTTATCTCGAATTAATAAAGTTCTCATATTTTTTATTTCATTTAAAAATTTTCCCGCCTGTCATGACTCTTGAAAATTGAAATCTTGACAGACTATACCTATATTGATTATAGTTATACGGTGTGTATTTTTTATTAGTACGGAGGATGTATGAGTTTTAGGTTTAAAGTGTATGTATGTTCTTACAGTCCTCCTTGTCCAGAACCGCTACTGCATAATATTAGTGTGAGTATGGAGTAAACTACGTGTAAGTAGATATTTTAACGTGCCTACATAATTAATTATGCAACAGTGGAGTGCACATAATATAAATTTATTATTACATCAAAATTAGATAACACATACGAGTCTAAAAATATCTGCTCCATATTTTGTTTGACCTTCAGTGGAACGGAAATAGATGGAGTTATAACTTGGACTATTATGGCATCAATTCATTATTAGTGTGTCTGTCTAGTCACTCGTGTCTATGTGACGTTGACGCGACGTCTACCTGGGTAGACGCTTTATCAGCTCAGTCGAAGTAAATTCTTGATGTCTCTATTGTTAGCGAAGTGACTAAGGCCCTTGAGCCACACAGAGAAGAGCCTGCAGCAGCAGGCACTCGCCGGCGTAGCCGTGGTGTAAGTTCACGTGATCCCGCGGCCCGCATGGGGCAAATAGTGGAGTGCCGCCGAGTTTTTAGTGGGTAGGGGCTACGTCCGCTACCATCTTTCAGGCGCAGCAGAGACCCACATACTTGCGGACAGGACCTCCATCCCCCGCAAGATGCTTAAAAGCATTTTCTCGGCGAAAAAAAAAGGTTTAAATTCCGCCGTGGGTACAAGATAACAACCAACCGCTTTTTAGGTACGGAACCCTAAAAAAGAACATAATGTTAATACGCGGTTGAATTAACAAACCTCCCCATTTTGAAGTCGCTTAAAAACTTTTTAACCGACTTTTTAATAAAAATTGCACAACTCCGCTAAATTAGTTTTCTCTTCAAAAATATTTTGTGACCTTTTGAGTCCCTTTTGAGACAATGATGATGAATGGTATCCTATGTGATATGTCCCTTGACCCTTACATAGGATACCATTCATCATCATTGTGTTATTCATAAATCAAAAATCTGTTGAACTTATCAACGGATCAAAAACGCGAAGCTTGCAGAAAGTATCTGGAGTGGGTGATAAATACCACCTAAGTAGTTGGAAGGATATGACGTAGATATTGTAGTGTGCATACTATCTTATCTACGGAATGTATCCGAACGCGATGGGTAGCCACTTGCCTCACAAGTTAACAAAAGATTCGATTGTTTTCGAATACTGTGGCACGTCATCGACATAATATTTTAATACTTAAATCCTAAAGACGTGGTATCTAATATCTGTTATAGAAAATATTCTGTCAATAAACTAGGTTTAATTACCTGGTACTTACATTAAAACATTAGATTACTCATTAGTCATTACAGTAGGTATTGGTAATCGGTATAAAACGTGTAGTGCTCGGCGACTGTCGCGGTAAAGCTAGTATTGCATAGCATGTCAAATGAAATTATCAAGTTAATAATAATTCGCATATTAGCTTAAAATTATTTAGTAAACTAAATAAAAACGAAACATTTTAAGCAAATAAAGTTTATCATTTAATATGTAAGTAAGTACATAAATACCTAATTATAATATTATTGTATTATAACTACAATAATTTTGATTATCGCTTTGTAACCATTTTACCAAGATAAAAACTTTCCTAGTGTAAGCTTTATGTTTAGATATTAGTTTAGATATATTTACGTTAAACCTTATTTATATATTTAATTATCTCGGTATCAATAACTATTCATGATTACAAAATGTAAAATGTAATGGTAGATGTGCTGATTTCCGGGATATTGATTCTAGTGATACAATTGTATAGAATACATCCGGTCGGGGAAAATGAAGGCAGATGCCGTTGACGTACGGAAAAGATGGCAGGCAGGCTAAAATCAATCTTCAAGAAACAACAGTCTTAAATGCAAGATTATGGAATATTAAGAGCATTTTGTACGTAACATGGAACAATAAAGTGTTTGAAACATAAGTATTGATTTCATTGATTATACTAGGGGCAAAGATGTACACAGCTGTACACCAAAATGTATAAAAATCCGTTGTGCGATTTATGCGTTATACTAATATAGGAAATAGTAGACCTAACCACACCTAACGCAAATTTATTACGATTTTTACGCAAATTCTTCAAGTATTTATTCATAGCTGACAGTTTTAATTAAATCATTCGATTAGATACGGGCCGGTGCATCAATATGCAAAATATGCTCTGGCGCCATTTGAAATTACTTTGATTTAGCTCATTAGTCGTACATGTGCTGATCGTAGATGCATCATATGGAGATAGGCGGTTGTACCAGGAAAAATGTGACGCAAAACGACTTGGTGCAACTTTACTTCCTTCATTAGCAGAAAACTTGTCGCACTATTACTGATCTGATTAAATAAACTGTAATGTAAAATTACAAATGTATAATAGATTTACCGTTTGAAACATTTAATTTAGTGATTAAAAATAATTAAAAATAATATGATGTGTAACATAATATTTTTTTTCACTTACAACTGCAAGGCTAAGTACAGTAAAATACGCCGAATCTTATCCGAAAGTTGCCTCGTAGTAACTAGTAGGTACTACGAAGCATAATTTGCATGTAGCTGTAGTACACAGACATATAAGTAGTAGGCTTTTTAGACAATATAGGTAGTACACGGTTAATATTTTATTATTTCCTATATTGTCCAGTGTCCACTATATAATATAATCTAATCTAGCTCCGATGTCCATAACGAGACATAAACAAGCTATTATTACAGCTGTTATATCTACAATGGATTGTTTTCTGCGTAGCTCCGGATAAGGCGCTAGTGTGATTATAGGTCTTTACTCTATGAATTTTGTATTCCACAAGATAACCTGACACGGCGGAAACAATGGACACTGTAGTTGGTTAAAATAGGACTAATAATGATAATTATTATGATTATGATCTAACAGCCGAACTTTTCCATTCGAGACATAGGGCTTGGTTGCGTCAAACGCAACAGCGAGACAGTGCACTCGGCCAAGCACTCGGTATGTTTATCATGGACTAGATGACGCCCACAACTCTTTTGCGAAAAAAATCGTTTATCGTGACGGAACCGTACATTATTCCGGGATAAAAAGTATCCTATGTCCTTTCTCGGGTCCCAAAGTATCCCCATACCAAATTTCATCAAAATCGGTTCAGTGGTTTGGTTGTGAAGAGGTAACAGACAGACAGACAGACAGACAGACAGACAGACAGACGGACGGACGGACGGGCGGACGGACGGACAGACAGACAGACATACAGATACAGAGATAAACACACTTAGTTATTTACACTGTGATATTAGTATGGAAGTAAGGATGTGCTCGGCCTAGGGCACTATCTCGCCACTCTACTTAGTACCTGTAATCACGGCAATATTGTTACACGGTTTGACGAGTAGAATGGCAAGACAGTGCTCTCGGCCAATCAAATGCCTATTTGCACTATCTCGCCACTGTCTTTTTTATGAAATAAGGGGGGAAACGAGCAAACGGGTCACCTGATGGAAAACAACTACCGTCGCTCATGGACACTCGCAACTTCAGATGAGCTGCAAGTGCGTTGCCGGCCTTTAAGGCTGATTTACATTGATACAGTAGCTGGCGCCAGCATCACTGGATTCAATGTTGTTTCAATCCAGATTTTTCAAACATGAACAAAAATTTCACATTTCCAGAAATTTCAAACATGTTTCAATCCAGTCCTGGACTGGATTGAAACATGTTTACATTGATACAGTGCTGATCCAGCGACGGAATCCAGTGATCCTGGCGCCAGCTACTGTATCAATGTAAAGCAGCTATTAAAGAGGGAACACGCTCTCTTCTTTCAAGAAGAGAACCTTCAGGTTTGCAGATCGTATAGGTCCGGAAATACTGCTGGTGACAGTTCGTTCCAGAGTTTTACAGTGCGCGACAGAAAGTTACGCGAAAAACGCACGGTGGAAAACTGTCACTATAATCAAGGTGATGAGGATAGTATATTTTTCGCGTGGGGCGATGGCAAAAAGTTGCAGGAGGTATGATTCCGAACAATTCCTCAGAGCACTCCCCGTGATACAACCGATAGAGGATGCAGAGTGAAGCTACATCTCGGCGTAATTCCAAGGGGTCCAAGCTGTTTGAAACACTATGACAGTCAACAATTCGAGCGGCCTTTTGTTGGATACGATCCAGAGGGAGCAGTTGGTATTTTGGCGCCCCTGCCCAGAGATGAGAACAATATTCCATATGAGGCCGAACTTGCGCCTTGTAGAGTTGTAGGCATTGGTCCGGACTCGGGACTGAAGTACTGTGTCGCCACTCTACTTGGTGTACAAAGCAAGAGGATGGATTATGGAAGAACTTACACCCATACATGATACAACTGGTACAACTATGTCGTTATATTTTAGCATAGCATTAGGTACTTACTTAACCATTTTAATTGAATTAATGGTTTCAGTAAGCCTACTGACCATAGCCATTTGCTAATATACAGAGTGTAACATACAATGTTAAATTAATTTCCTATAATATAGAGTTCACTGTGAAAGTGGCAGCGCTGAAAGAGCAATTATTTCAAACATTTGTGTGGTTAAACTCATGACGCTGGGGCGTCCGTACAAATCACAAAAATAGCAGCGCTTAAAGAGCAAATTTTGTGCAAAAAACATTAGAGCTGCTAATTTCACAGTAAAATCTAAAGGGGCAGATACACATCTTCAAGAATTATTACTTTTTTTGTTGAATCTTGTATTTTTTTAAAACGGGCAAAAGGGCTCACCACACATTCCCACCACTGCAACTCCTGTGTCGCCAGGATCAACAGTGGTATCCTATATATATGATCTCAGGGATGCCAGAGGTACAAGCTAAATCTGTCTTGCGACTCGCAAGCTTGTTACATAGCTTACTAACACTAATCATAGCATAACATCTGTGATATAGCAAGTTAAATGCAGTATGTATTAGGTATGTATTAGGTAGAGACATCCAGACCATTTCACGCACGTTCGATTATTATTATTATGTAAGTAAAATATGATAATGTTGTTTGGCATAAATCATTTAATTAAATGCTATTTATACACCATTATCACAATGATAACTTAGGTTCACTCTTCGCAGGTTAAGATGTTACTATAACTGCCGCACTTGCAGAGACGTCATATTTAATCTAATACTTATATTCTTATTGAAGCCACCCGAGACCCCAGAGCCGGGAGCTACCTGGCACAGCGGATAGCAATTGCAATCCAACATGGCAATGCTGTCAGCTTGCTGGGCACTCTGCCAGATGGGGACGACATGGGGAAGTTTTTCTTTTTATAATTTTATATTCTAAGTTTGTATATGTTTGTATATTTTATTTATAGAGTATTTTAAGGTTTTTTATTATTCGTAGATTTATCCCTACTATATGTAATAATACAAGTAGACAATATAATATTTTTATCTATAGATAAAATTCTATCCAATTCATTAAATGAAGATTTGACATAAGCCTCATTATATTATCTGTCAAACTCTTCAATAAATTAAATGTTAAGCACACTGGTTAAGGTGACGCCGCGATAAGCCGCTATATTGAAAAAAAAACTGTCCTTTTTGACGTAATACTATAGGACCCTCAGAAATATTACAAATCTGGTAATGAGATATACATATTATTTTCATAGCCTTATCTAGGTTTGAGTAGAACTAGAAACACGATTAATGTATTTTGCCTCGATACATTTAATTTTCGAAATGACCTCTTAAAAATACGAAATTTGAAGATTATTTTTAAATGAAAATAGATGTATTGTAGGAAATTAGTCTAATTGATAGCTTAAAAGCTCCGAGTTATTTTTTAAATGATTATAATTACGTTTTTTCGCATGTTTTTCGAGCGAGCTGATAGCTTCTGGCCGCAGTGTATTCCCGACTTTATAGTCATACAAATTAAGTATAAAATTGCCCTTGCGGTAAAATTACTTTCGATGTAGCGCCTTAAAGTAAAAAATCGTTTTGGATATGTTTTAGGGTCTACACAGACGGACCGCATTTCAACCGCAATCCAATCGCAAATTGCAGTTTGAATTCAGTTGACACGACTGCAATACGACTGCAATAGAATTGCAAACCAAACGCGCAGTCGGATTGCAGTTCAGTTGCAGTTGGCGTGCAGTCGTGTGAACTGTTTGGTTTGCAGTTCTATTGCAGTAGTGACAACTGCATTCAAACTGCACTTGAACTGCAATTTGAGGTTGGATTGCAGTTGAAATGCGGTCTCTCTATGTAGACCCTTAGATCGCTTGTTTTCTATGAGAGGCCGGCCCGGTCTCTCATAGAAAACAAGAAATAGAACAGCAAGAAATGGAAAGAGCGTAAGCGACAAAATGGTTTTTGTCGCGTGATGTACAAACCATGAATAGGTATATTTCATATAGGATATGGGCAAATTATAGTGTATGCTTGAACCAATCTATAATTTACAAATTTTGGAAGCTTTATTATCACTCTCCTCTTTTGGCAAAATCAGAATCCTTGTTTTTATAGAGGTCTTTTTGATTAATTATTCTGTGTTATAAAAGTTGACCAATTGTGTTATGCTATGGGTAATTCAAAGATAAAGACACGAGGAATACTGACAATGAACTTTAATTTCTTAGCTTTAGTCATTGTTGAGAAAAATCGATATCGCTGCAGCCAAATTATCAAGGCGTCACCTTAATGTAGTAGTTATGTTTGGCCGTCCCAGGAGTCATCGCTACGCCTAAAAATCAGAACAAATTACATCAAAAATGCAGTTATCGCAGCTAAGAACTTAAATTATTATCATTACTCTTTAATATACATATATTACGGTACCTAACTTGAAATAACATGATATTACAAATCTACAATGTAAAACATCAAATGAACGAGATAACGGAGATAGATAACCTATATTGTAATGAAGTGTTATAAAAATTATCATTCGATTAATGAATGGACATGAATGAAGACATAAATTGGAATGATACCCGGCAAATTACAAAAGATAATATGACTTGACCTCTGCCTGGTATTTAGTTCATACGATGATCTAGTACAGTCAATGTTTTCGATTGCAATGGACTGATCTATCTCTTTTTGTAGCGTTACCACGTGTATAATAATATTAAATATACCATTTAAACTTATTGGTCCAGTGGTTTAGACTTTAGAGCGTGGCTCTTGACTTGGAGGTTGTGGGTTCGATTCCGGCGTTGGAAACATGTTATTTCCATGTTTGGTTAGGACAATGGACAATAGGACAAAGGATCACCTATTTGTAGACATTATTATTATTTTTAATAAAAAATTAAAACCGACTTCCAAGGTAAAAACAATAATAACATTAATATGAACTAAAAAGTATTAAATAATTTTTACTATCTAATGGTGCCTTTTTCCGAATTCGGCTAAAACTCAACTATTTCTGTATTCAATCTTCATTATTTTAAAGTCGGTACCAGATAGCTGAATCTTCAGTCCTCTGACAGAATATTTGAAACTTTTGGAACTGGCACCGACTTCAAAATTATGAAGATTGAATACAGAAATAGTTGAGTTTTAGCCGAATTCGGAAAAAGGCACCATTAGATAGTAAAAATTATTTAATACTTTTTAGTTCATATTAATGTTATTATTGTTTTTACCTTGGAAGTCGGTTTTAATTTTTTGTTAAAAATAATAATAATTTCACTCTTTTTAGTTACACTAGTAGGTAAACCTTCGCGTATATTTTACGTATCTTATTACAATTTGTCAAGAGTCACAACTCACACTCACAAAATCATATATTATCAGTGAAGTGAACATATTGTGCTAAGTAATTTAACAATTTTAATGCTTCAAGCCCCAAGCGGTCACCGGCGATTGAGATAACAATAGAAAGGCTATTGTGTCTCGTTTTTCCACGATCGAAGGATCTATCAGATAAAAAATTGTATAAACTTGCATAGGATGTAGCGTAGCTACTCATAATATTTAATATTATCATAATTATTGACAGCTCTGTTCTTGTAAAGCGCTTATTCCACTTATCCTAGCTAGGAAGTCCTAGCTAGGATCCTAGCTTTCTAAATGTCATTCCACTTGACTAAATTTTTTCCGATTTAGGATCCTAGCTAGGATCCTAGCTTCTAAATGTTATTCCACTTGACTAAATTTTTTAGGACCCTAGCTAGGACTTCCTAGCTAGGATAAGTGGAATAAGCGCTTAATCAAGAATTCAAATCGATACTTAGTGCGCCATCTATCGATTAATAAGTATAACTGATTAAAAAGACACTTAATGACTTTGTTTTGTGTAAATGCTCTTTTTAAAATAACTTTATTTTAATTCTATTTGTCTATTTAAATTTTATAAAGTAATTAGTAAAGTATTCGATCTGTTGTCTGCCGCCACGCGCCACGCGGCGCGGCGGCGCGGCGCGGCGACGCCGTCGCCTCTGCGGCGCCGACCGCCATGTATCAAACAAACAGGTGTTGTTATACAGTACATAATTATTATTATTAGTATATCCATACCTATGCCTTGTACTATTATTAATTCTGTGCCATGAGACATTGGTGACCTTAATGATGATGATGACGATGATGATGATGATGATGATTATGATGATGAATATGAATTGCATAGTAGCATATGCTTTCTGTTCTTAAAACAACGCCGAAACTCCCGAACGTGTATCTATAAGGAGTCAGGAGTTCTCTCAGCATCTTCGAAACCATGGTATACTTTGACCCAATATTTGACTTTTTGGTAGCATATTCTTAGTACACTTCACATAAAACCAAAATCACCATATGTTTCCATATAAATTTCGAGGAGTTCCCTCGATTACTCATGGATCCCATCATCAGGTCACCACTTTTGTGAACATGGTACCAAATTGGAGTGAAACCTAATACAACAAAACAAAAATTTCGAAAATCGGTTCACAAACGGCGGAGTAATCGTTGAACATACAAAAAAAAAAAAAAAAAAAAAAAAAAAAAAAAAAATATATCCACAGCCGAACATATAACCTCCTCGTTTTTTGGAAGTCGGTTAAAAAGATGGTCCTTGCGTCGGATGGGCATGTAAAAAGTCGGTCCTGCTGTTGATCTCTCGCCAGTCGTGTAGGTCGTCCGTCCCACTAGGTTATGAAAAAAGGAATAGAGAGTTCTCTTGTGTACTGTGCACACATTTTGGCACTTTAAAACTAGTCCTGCGTAAGTGACCTGGTTTCAATGAAGCCGGACACCGTCACCGAAACCGGTGTGGAAGTTATCGTATATGAAAAAATTGTTGGCTAATTTATTACACACCGTGTATTATTTATTATCAAAGTCGAATGAGTGACGGAGGATAGTCAAATAACTTCCCTAATGCCCGGGAAACACGAGGCTAGTTTTTCAAGCTAGGATAGCAAGCTAGTTTTTTAACCGACTTCCAAAAAACGAGGAGGTTATATGTTCGGCTGTGGTTTTTTTTTTTTTTTTTTTTGTATGTTCAACGATTACTCCGCCGTTTGTGAACCGATTTTCGAAATTTTGTTGTATTAGGTTTCACTCCAATTTGGTACCATGTTCACAAAAGTGGTGACCAGATGATGGGATCCATGAGTAATCGAGGGAACTCCTCGAAATTTATATGGAAACATATGGTGATTTTGGTTTTATGAGAAGCATCCTAAGCATATGCTACCAAAACGCAAGATTTTGCACCGAGGTATACTATGGTTCCGAAGCTACTAAGAGAACTCCGGATTCCTTATAGATACAAGTTTGGGAGTTTAGGCGCTGTTTTAAGAACTGAAAGCATATGCTACTATGCAAATTACATTCATCATCATCATCATCATTACCACGTCAGGGTCACCAATGTCACCAAATTCAAACTTATCTCCAGAGCATTAGGCACACATTTGACATTACTCCTGAGAAGTTAAAGTTGCTTCGATAATGTAACATTCTGTTCCACTTCGCCGAGATATTCTGGAAAACAACCTAATTTCAACCTTTTGCATTGCGTTTAGCGTTCATAGTATAATAACGCATCGCATCGCATATCTGCCAGGGCTGTCAAGCAAGCGCGCGGCGGCGCGGGCGCGGGCCGGGTACTATGCACAGAATACAAATTACTCACGGAGGTACTATGTGCGCTGCGTGTGCTTGTCGCACATGTCGAACGAGTGCCAGCCTATTGAAACTAGTCCGGTGACCGGCTACTTAGCACGTCACACGTGTTCACTTCGATTTTTTTTAATGATTGTTTAAAATTATCTGCAGGCTGCAGCTGATATTATAATATTTTGTAAGTGTGACTGTAATAAGATACGTAGAATAATATACACGTGTATTATTCTACGTATAGTACGCGTTTGCTTACTAGGTAACTAAAAAGAGTGAAATTATTATTTTTAACAAAAAATTAAAACCGACTTCCAAGGTAAAACAATAATAACATCCTTATAATATGAACTAAAAAGTATTACTTAAATAATTATTCCTATCTAATAGTGCCTTTTTACGAATTCGGCTAAAACTCAACTATTTCTGTACTCAATCTTCATAATTTTGAAGTCGGTGCCAGTTCCAAAAGTTTCAAATATTCTGTCAGAGAACAGAAGATTCTACCGACTTCAAAATGATGAAGATTGAGTACAGAAATAGTTGAGTTTTAGCCGAATTCGTAAAAAGGCACTATTAGATAGGAATAATTATTTAATACTTTTTAGTTCATATTATAAGGATGTTATTATTGTTTTACCTTGGAAGTCGGTTTTAATTTTTTGTTAAAAATAATAATTACCAAACTGTCCTGGCTTGCTGTCCTAGCTTGGAGCATGCTAGTTCTGTTTTACAAATGAAGATAGTTTTGTTTACACGAGGCCAGAAGTAACTAGCTTGCTAGCTTACTAACACTAGCTTGCTATCCTGCCTTAAAAAAACTAGCCTCGTGTATCCCGGGCATAATTCATGAAGTGTCTGTAGTATATTGTGTACTAATAATATAAAGAAGATAGGTTTATATTATATCTTTGTTTTTTGAAGTGACAAAACATATTTCTACACAGTCGAAGAGCAAGCCGTTGTTTTTTGTTGGAACTTGGGACCCATATCCATGAGCTTCTATGAGTTCTATCGCTTCCATCAGGAAGTCAGCAGGTCTCCCGGTCCATTCCATAAAAACTTCGCAGATTGCTCTATATAACCATAATAATTGTAAATACTAAATGCCAAAGTATGTCTATCTATCTCTGACCTCTTCACCCCCGAGCCGCTAAACCGATTTTGCTGAAATTCGGTATGGAGATACTTTAATCCCAGGAAAAGACAGGACACTTTTAATCCCGGAAAAATGTATGGTTTTCCGCGGGATAAACGAATTCCAGAACAGCGGAATCTCTGTCTGTGTATCTATCTAGTCACATCACTCATACTACATGTTATAAGTAAGTTGCGAAAGTTTGTGAGTTTGTGTGTTTGTTACTTCCTCACGTCTAAACAGACGGTGCTATTTTATTATTTGGTATGGTCACTACTGGAGTTACTTGATACCCTGGAATTAACACATACTTACTACTTTTTATTGCGGAAAAATATCACAATTTTTTCCCCACGCTGGGCACACTAAGTAGTAATTAATAAAAACGTGCGTTTTTACAAATGTCTGGGTTCATCTACCCCGTGGCCTTAGCTCAGGCGGATCTAAGGAAGTGTTGGCCGCATGAATGGCTGTTATCGTCGTGTATAGTGACAAAAACTCTGTATCTACTATCTAGTCAACTTTGGCCTTCGTATCGGATAACAAATAAAGTAATTATTTTATTAATGAACTCGAATAGCTTAAAGTATAACGCGGTATGTTTAATATACAAGAAGAGGAACTATCCTAGCTCAAAGCTACCAGTAATCAGCTTTTTATTAGTATAGTAGTATAGTTTGTCTGAAATTACTATTAATGCCAAAAATAAACTTTTCGTAGTATGAATTCTTAGGCTTCTTACAGACGAACGGCACTTGTCGACGGGTTCGTCTGTCAGAAGCCAAGTGCCAATAATTGGGGCTCTTACCTTAGTCAAAATTGCAGCCTAATATACCCTAGCTTTTCCCAGCTTCGCCTGCCTTCTACTCTACTCATCATCATGCTACTACTCATCATTCAATATCAAATGAATTATGTAGAGCTAGGTCTACTAGTAAGTAAATAAGTACTATCTTATATCTTTAAACTCGATCTCGGAATCGGCTCCAACGATTTTCATGAAATTTAGTACATAGGGGGTTTCGGGGTGATAAATCGATCTAGCTAGGAATCATTTTGAGAAAATGTCATTTTATTTGTGTCTTATCGAATACCTAGCAAAGCTCGCTCAAACAGCTAGTAGTACTAATAATATAAAATACGTTTTTAGCATTAAGTATAATGCTAAACTAGCTATATGACGAGCTTCGGCCGGTATTCAAAAAATTGAAAAAACACACATAAAATGACATTTTATGAAAATTATTCCTAGCTAGATCGATTTATCGCCCCCGAAACCCCTATATTATACTAAATTTCATGAAAATCGTTGGTGCCGATTCCGAGATTCAAATTATATATATATATATATATATATATATATATATATATATATATATATATATATATATATATATACTTTTCGTAAAAACCTTAAACCTTAAAATACCTTAAAAAACCTTAAAATACTCTATAAATAAAATAAAATATACAAACATACACAATCTTAGAATATAAAATTATAAAAAGAAAAACTTCCCCATGTCGTCCCCATCTGGCAGAGTGCCCAGCAAGCTGACAGCATTGCCACGTTGGATTGCAATTGCTATCCGCTGTGCCAGGTAACTCCCGGCTCTGTGGTCTCGGGTGGCTTCAATAAGCCTCTTAGATATAGATATTTCTCTAAAAACCTTATGTGCCCCCGGACCCCATGCACCTAGGGTTTCTACCTCAAACGGTTCAAATATGAGATCTCCGCTGAGGTTCTCATATTTGCGCCGCTTGAGGTTCTCTGCTTGGTTGGCGGCTGCACCCGCCCCGATATATATATATATATATATATATATATATATATATATCGGGGCGGGGGCAATATATATAAATATACAAGAATTGCTCATTTAAAGATATAAGATATGTATTTTATATTATTTTAAATCTAGTTCCAAAACAAAGTTAAAACACCTCAGTACAGTTTTATCAACGGCGCAACAAACTGCATAGTAATGAGTAGAGTTTACGACCAGATTCGTGATAACCTGGGCTGAAGCCGATAGGATCTAGGAGACGTAACATCTGATACCTTTGTACTGAAACCGTCTTATCAGTACTCGGTTACGGTCTCATAAATTTGCCTAAAAAAAACGCTTTTTCCATGATTCAAGAAAATTATTTGCCAAAAGTTCACTTCAATCTGTAATTTTTTCTAATCGGGCCTCTAGACGAGCAATTTTATTGCGCAATATCACGCATTGCGTAATATTATTGACCATCTAAAGTTGATATTGAACATCGCACGCCTTCAATCTTATTGACAAATAAACTGTAGTGTAAATTGAAGAGTGATATTGCGCAATAAAATTGATCGTCTAGATAGAGGCTGGCTAATGGCCGGCTTACATTAATACAATCCAGTGATAAAATTTAAAAATCCCGCGCTTTTTTTCCAAATTTCATTCCAGTGCCCGTTTACATATTAATTCCAATAGGAATTCAGCGTTGGATTTGATCACAGATTGAAATAATGTTAGAAAGGATTTATCAAACCCCTAACTCCTAAGGGAGAACTATGGCATTAATGTTTGTATGGCAGGTATACTATTTAGCTAGTTTATATTTAACTATAAAGTAAAAAGATAATAAGACTCCAAAGAAAACGTTCTAAAATACAAAAAAAATATTGATTTCACTAGCAAAGGTCGGTCGGTCGGTCGGTCGGTGTACGAGATCAGAATTAATTGAAATACAAAGGCGTGGATTGGAGGTGATAAATTATTTTGGATTAATTAATTTGTAAAACTCTTAAAAGGCGGAGTCAACCGTGTTATTTGCAATAAATCGTATTGTCAATTTTTAATTACTTTTTGATTTTGGAGTATGGTTTTCATGGGAGTGCTAATTGCGATGAAATAATGACTGCTTAAAACTCTTTATAGCTTAAAATGTAGGGTAAACAAAGAATAATAAGGTAGAATTGGGTACAGAACATTTCCTAGTAGAAATAAGTTGCCGCGATAGTATGGATTTTTTAGGCGACTTCCAAAAGAGTAGGAGGTTATTCTGGGTTAAAATCAGTGTGGTGCATATCGGTATCGCATAGTGAGTAGTGACAGCAGCAGGATCCTATTGTCGAAAGCAAAGAATAGGCAGACAAGTGACAAAAACTTTTACTTGCAAAACTACAAGCTTGGACTAATTAGTAAAAAAAAAAGAAAGAAATAAAAAAAAAAATTAAAAACTACAAGCTTGGACTAATTAGTAGGGAATTTCCTACATTTGTTTGCATCAACAAAGAAATTGATTCTTAGGTCCACCACCTACGTCATTTGGTTGGGTTATATCTTATATATTTAAACGAGCAATTCTTGTATATATATATATATATATATATATATATATATATATATATATATATATATATATATATATATATATATATATATATATTAAACGAGCAATTCTTGTATATATATACAAGAATTGCTATATATAATATAATTGGAATCTCAGAATCGGCTCCAACGATTTTCATGAAATTTAGTATACAGGGTGCAATTAAACCTTCCTGCCAATTTATGATATATTGATCCTTGTTGAAAATAAAAATACACATATTTTTTCTTTTATAGTCACTCAGTACTAAAATGTTAAAAATAGCGTCCGAAAGTTATCCTAAAAACACTACAATTTATGGACACGATGCGTCGGCCGCGTGTGACGTGCCCCCGCGCGCGCGCCTCATCCCGCGTCACCCCCGCGTCATCCCCGCGCCGCGAGCGACCATTCTCCAACGATTTTAAATGGGATAAAAAATGTCATTCAAAAAAAAAAACACCCAAATTTTTTGGTTAAATGGACTCTCCTAATGATACCAAAGCCCTGGAAAAAATTTGGCAGGAAGGTTTAATTGCACCCTGTATAGGAGGTTTCGGGGGCGATAAATCGATCTAGCTAGGAATAATTTTTAGAAAATGACATTTTATTCGTGTTTTATCGAATACCGAGAAAGCTCTTCCACAGTGCGTTTTTCGCGTAACTTTCTGCCGCGCACTGTAAAACTCTGTAACGAACTATCACCAGCAGTATTTCCGGACCTATACGACCTGCAAACCTTCAAGAAAAGAGCGTATTCTCTCTTAAAACGCCGGCAACGCACCTGCAGCTCTTCTGATGTTGCGAGTGTCCATGGACGACGGTAGTTGCTTACCATCAGGTGACCCGTTTGCTCGTTTGCCCCCTTATTTAATAAAAAAAAAGCTCGGTCAAATAGATAGTATTAATTAAATGTTAGTCGTGATATTTCGGCTGGGTTTGATATAACGCGACCAATTTACGTAGTTTCATCTGCCTATGTATCAATTTCTTGGATCGTACGACTCAAGCCGCGTGAACTTATTTACCGACTTTCAAAAAAGGATTTCATTCTAAGTTACAATTAGAATGTCGTATATCAGATAATGACAATAGGAGCTGTTTGTAGTGAGATAAGCGATAATGACCGTGCGTGGGCCGCGTGCGTCAATTTGCTCAGCTATCGTCTCCCTAACCATCGATGACGTCATAAATCCCATTCACTTCTACGTTAAATGTTAGTGGGGCTTTCGGATTAAGCGGACTTTGCGAAAAGTCGGGGAAATATTCAGTTACTGATAGTTATTGGAAACTAGATTGGAACTAAAACCCGTGAACTTTGTATTACACTTCTAAAATTTGTCACTTAATACAAACCTTCCCTGGACCTCCATAAATATTTCAGGACTAAAATTAGACAAATTGGTTCAGGTGTTCTCGAGTTTAATAAAATTTTAAAGGAGGACGGACAAATGTACCCACGACCAATAACGCTGAGACGTATGGCATAAAGAAGTTAGGTTAGCCTCTTGGGTTAGGTTAGGTTAGCTTAGCCTCCTAACCTAACCTTTTTTTTTTTTTTTTTGGGTCGGGAAATGCTATTGCGCATCCCCGGCAGCATTGGGGAAGGACGACCGGGGTATGTGGGACTTGCTACGGCCGAAGAGATGGTAAGTGGCCGCAGCTGTACCCACTAAAACCCGACCGTGTTCCTACTACCGCGCAGGACGGAGACACGAGGGCCTATTACATTGTGGGAAATATGTGTGGAGGCCAAAGGAAGATCTTCCGACCGAGCGAGGTGTTATGCTCGGTCAGGCCGGAAAGAAAGAAATAAATATAGCTCTTTTTAAATACTTATTCTGGAATGAATTATTTTTCATTGACTTCTTTGAGCTATAACTTTTTTCCAAAGTGAATAGTGATATCAGGCTGGCCCCCATAATAATAAATGATAGCCAAGAAAAGAGCTTTCTAACAAGATACCTCTGACAGTTATTAGTGGTGGGTACACTTCCCATACATTTTTGCCCGTTATCCTTTAGTTTTACTTGTAATATAGAACATAATATTATTAAGGTTCCTCTTCTGGCCTGCTACCCTTGATTTTCTTGATAACGTTTTATGTCAATCCAAAAGTCAAGCTTTTGGCAATTTGCTGGCTCAAATCATCCCGAGAATGGTATAAAAAATAGTTTCATAACATTGCTTGCCGTTCAGCAATTCCAAATGAATGGCTAGTGTATGACCAGTTTCCCGACTTATACCACCTTTTAAACATTTTTAGCTGTTTTGAAGGAAATAAGTATTATTGTCGAAGGTGTGAGGAGGAATCCCTAACCCCCAATGATATTCAACATTTAAACAGATCTGTTACGTTCATACTATTTTCCGGCTTAAATCTGTTCCGAACAATTTTCAAATGTAAGTGTCTAACGTGCCGCTAGTGGTCGATTAGGGATACCCACTAAAATACCGTTGTCGGGTTGTCGGCATAATAAGGAGGAAATCGCTAGTATGCCGCTAGTGGTATTTTAGTAATGTGCGCTAATAAACCGATGCATTATGCAGATGGCGGTTAAATAAAGCGTAGTGTTTAGTCCGCCGCTGTAGCCACTCAGGCTTAGCATTGCAATATTTTTAACCGGCTTCAAAAAAGGAGGTTATCAATTCGATGCGTATGTATCTTGTATGTAATATTATGTATTAATAATATGTAATATTTGCAGACAGCAGAACTGCCCAGTTTTCGTATATGTAAAGCGCTAGCTGTTGGCTCAATGAAAATAAAAATAAATAAAAGGCGAAAAAGATGGTTGAAAGAATTTTTGCTCCACGAAAAATTATGAATTATGAACTTTCTGAACTACTTGGAACCAGCAGACTTAATAAATTACCTACGAATGGATTCCAGATCATAAAACATAATATAAATTGACTTTAATATAGATTTAGCAGTTCCCACTACAGATAAAAGGTTGAAAACATCACTGAAGCAACACTGATTTAGTCAGTTAGAAGCCACATTTTTCCGATTTAGGATCCTAGATAGGATCCTAGCTTTCTAAATGTTATTCCACTTGACTAAATTTTTTAGGATCCTAGCTAGGACTTCTTAGCTAGGATAAGTGGAATAAGCGCTTTAGTCTACATCAGCGTCTGAACAAATGTGCCAAATTCCAAATACGTATGTATGTATGTTTTTATGTTTGTGTTAGCATATCTCCGGAACTACAAGTCCGATTTGAGTAGTTCTATTTTTTGTTGTTCAAGGTATGATTCAACTTAAAAGGCCCATTCACTAGTGATAGTGAATGGGCCTTTTTAGTGTGTAGGGAATACTGCAAGTTTCATCAAAATCGGTTCAGTAGTTTTTTAGGATACGGAATTTTAATTCTTAATAACTTAAAGAATTAAAATTCCGTATCCTAAAAAACTATTTTGAAGTAGGTTTTATCTTTTTAAAATTTTATTTTATTTATTTTTATTTATTTGGAAAACATACAGTGTATATTTAATGTATAGAAGACTGCATAAAATCTTGACACCATTTACATGTTTTCACATTTAGAAACTAACAAATTACGAAAGCTTATAAAAACTTACAAAAACTTGCTTGAAGAAAACTGATAGCTTATAAAAAGAGTACATTACACATTTACAATTATTATGACTTTAGAAAACTAAAAGGAGATCGATAATTAATATTAAACGACAGTCAGAGAACACCGTCGAACCAATGCTTAGATATGTCTTTTTGTGCTGTTAACCGTTGAGTTAAATACGTCTAAGTCAAAACGTTTGTGCAAATCGTTAAAGCTATTACAAGATCTTATAAAGAAGGATTTTTTTCTATAATTTGTGTAGGAAAAAGGGATGTAAAGGTGATTATGAGAGGACATTCTGGAAGATCGACCGGGAACTTTGATGTTAATCTTAGAGAGTAGGAGAGGGGAGTCCATTTTTTGTTGCGCGATTTTAAGCAGTATAGAGATGTCCGTTATTTGACGTCTTATGTGTAAAGGCAAGAGGTGGTATCGCCTGCACCTGGACTCGTAATTAGGGTCGAATGTGTTGCATTTAAATTGCAGAAATCTCGTGAACCGTCTTTGGATTGACTCCAACCGGTTAATATGGATGCTATATTGGAGATTCCAAATTTCAGAGACATACTCGAGAACGCTGCGAACGAACGAACAGTAGAGAATTTTTATTGTTTTTATACTTTCGAATTGGGAGCTCATTCTCATAATAAAGCCAAGGGATCTATTAGCTCTCGTGATTATGTGGTGAAAGTGTTTGTTATATGTTAGCATTGAGTCATGAATTATACCCAAATCACGGACCTCATTAACCTTTTTTAAGTTTTGGTTTTTTAATAAGTATGAATTATCAATGGCTTTAGAAGATCGGCTGAAAGTCATTGAACAACATTTTGCTACGTTTAGGTCGAGTTTGTAGATATTTCAGTATGCCTCAAGTCTTTCAAGGTCCTCCTGCAGCAGGTGACAATCATGCAGGCTACAAAATTTTCTGAACACTTTCATGTCATCAGCATACAGGAGGAATCTTGAATGACGAAAGCAAGTGTAAATGTCGTTAACAAAAATGTTGAACAACAATGGTCCCAACAGCGAGCCCTGAGGGACGCCGGATGACACCTCATACCATGAAGATGTAAAGCCATTGACAACTACTGCTTGGGATCTATTTTTAATGTAAGAGGTGAACCATCTAAATAGATTGCCGTGTATCCCTGAGTTGTAAAGCTTCTTAAGTAGTAGAGAGTGGTCTAGACGGTCAAAGGCTTTACTATAGTCAGTGAAGATGGCATCTACTTGACCACCAGATTCCATACTCTCTGTGACATAATCTAAAAATGTTATGAGATTAGTTGAGGTTGAGCGTTTTTGTAGAAATCCGTGTTGTTCGGTGATGAAAGATGTTGAAAGGGAGCTGTACACTTGATCATAAACAATTTTTTCTAGAAGTTTGGCAAATATACACAATTTGGAAAAAGGCCTATAGTTCTTTATTTCATTTCTGCTTCCACTTTTAAGAATAGGAGATACATAGGCAGACTTCCAAACTTTGGGTACAATACCTTCCAACAGAGCGTTGGAAAAGAATAGTGACAGGTTTTGTTAGAGAACTTGAACATCGTGATATAAATATAAGAGAAATATTGTCAGGGCCCGCACCTTTAGCGAGATCAACGGTTTTCAAAAGATAACTAACACGCTCCGGCAGGACCTCAACATCATTAACTAGAAATTTGTTTGTTTCGTGTAGGCTATCCGATATATTATTATCATTAGTGTCATTGGTCGGTGAGAGAAAAATACTATTAAAATAAGAAGTGAACGTGGAACAAGCTTCTGCTCCCGATGTAGAAGTGCGGCCTTCACATGTTAGCGAGGAAGGCAATGACTGAGCATTTTTACTATTTTTAATGAAGGACCAGAAAAATTTGGGGTTAGTAATTATAGAGTTTTCACACTTCTGAATGTAAGATCTGTAGCAAATTTCCTCCAGAGATTTGGCCCTTTTACGAAGAAGTGAGAAGGTATGGTAGTCATATATATTGCCATAGGTTCTGTACTTACGCAGATATTTAAATTTTTCTTTAATAACTTTTCTAAGGGCCGAGCTGTACCAGGAAATCATTGCTACCATGTACTGTTTTGGTAGGAATATATTTAGCCATCATGCTATATAAAATGTTATAAAAGGTAGTTACTACCTCCTCAAACGGAATTTCATTAAGACATTCACTCCAGTTTATTTCATTAAGTTCAGTGTTAATTTTGTCAAAATCTGCAGATGTGTATAAATATTTTATACGTGAAGAGGACTCAAGTGATTTAGAAATTTTGACCTCTGGGGTAATCACTAGCGGTTTATGGTGGGCAACTTCTGGAACTAAAGGAAAGTCACTCGGTATGACTGAGCAGGTTATATTCGAAAGAACTAAGTCTAAGACTCTCCCATTAACATTGTTACAGAAATTAAATTGTGACAAATTACATTCTAGTAAGGTGTCCAAGAGATATAACTGTGCTTCACCTGCTGCACCACACTGAAAACTGCCGTCTGCGTCTACCGGACGCCAGGTGATGTTAGGAAGATTAAAGTCTCCCATAATAACTAGTGAGTCATTGGGACAAGAGTTTGCAATGAGAGATAAGTTGCTAACAAAGTTAGTAAGCTGAGTATTGAATGAATTACCAGCGTTCGCTTTACATAAATAAATAGTGCAAAAATGTATTTTTTTAATATTGTGAGATGATTTCTTAGAGTTGAGCGTAATCCATAGGTCTTCAGCTGAGGACGACCATTCAGGAGGGTCGACTGCGGCAAGCTCCCTTTTTATCGCAAAGAGCACGCCACCGCCATATTTTTCACATGTGACATTGTAATCCCGGTCTCTGCGATAGACAACGTAGCGAACGTCAAATAACTCGGCGTCGCTTACACCGTCGAGCAGCCAGGTCTCCGTCAGTGATATTATGTCGTAAGAATTGAGCGACACATAAAATACTATTATCACTTATTTTTGTTACACCCTGTATATTATCAAAAATATTTGAAAAAGCAATGCATAAAAGATTTGTAGAAGATTAACTTCTAAACTTTCGCGTTGCATTATAATTGAAACTTATTATTCGGGACTTAACGCGACTTATTCTAATTCTAGTAGTAATGCTACTGCATACTTTTTACTCGACGTTTCGGCCACAATAGACATAACTACCAGTACTTCGATTGCTAAGAGACGGACGAGTAATAATATCTGTCATTTCTTTCGGGTTTCGCCAGGATAAGTTAAAGGCTGGCGCGCTGGCTGGTATAATTTATTTTTAAAAATAAGATTTTGAAATTGAATTCAGACAGTTTTCATTGCATGTGCCAACAGCCAAAATATAAACAGCAACTAAATTTGTAGGTAACGACCCTAGCGACGACTTTTGTCATAATACGTCAAATTTAATTTTTTTTACATCAGTTCTAAGTCTCTACTCTGTTTCGGCCGTGTTGTAAAAAGTATGTAGTAGCATTACTACTAGAAATAGAATAAGTCGCGTTAAGTCCCGATTATTAAGTTTCAAAAATTAACTTCATTCATAAATAAATTCAATATTTTGAAACATGAACTGCAATTTGGCTTTCAAAAGAACAAATCAACTCAACAAGCATGTTTCAACGTTACTAAGCAAATCATAAACTGCATTGATGAAAAGAACCACTGTATAACTGTTTTTATTGACATGACTAAAGCTTTTGATTTTGTTTCACATAAATTACTACTAATGAAACCCGACTTCAAAATTTTTCGTAATTGAGGATTAAAACTCCCTATCTCCAAAACTACCAAACCGATTTTGATGAAACTTGAAGTATTCCCTAAGTTGAACCATACCTTGTACATACAAAAAAGAACTACTCAAATTGGACTTGTAGTTTCGCAGATATGCGAACACAAACATAAAACATACATACACACATACACTTTTGAAAGGCACATTAATTGTTCAGACGCTGATGTAGACTAATCACTAACATACGAAAACTGGGCAGTTCAGCAAATATTACAAAATAAAATATTATAATTGCGAAAGTGTGTCTGTCTGTCTGTCCGTCTGTCTGTCTGTCTATCTGTCTGTTACCTCTTCATGTCTAAACCGCTGAACTGATTTTGCTGAAACTTGGTATGGGGATAATTTGAGTCCCGGGAAAGGATACTTTTTATTTCGGAAAAATGTACGGTTCCCGCGCGATTAACGAATTTTGGCGCAACGAAGTTACGGGCGTCATCTAGTATTACATGATACATACATACGCGTTGAATTGATAACCTCCTTTTTTTGAAGTCCGTTAAAATATTGTAATGCTAAGCCTGAGTGGCTATGGCTACAGCGGCAGACTAAACACTATGCTTTATTTTACCGCCATCTGCATGATGCATCGGTTTGTTAGCGCACATTACTAAAATACACTAAAATACCACTAGCGGCATACTAGCGATTTCTTCCTTATTATGCCGACAACGGTATTTTAGTGGGCATCCCTAAACGACCACTAGCGGCACGCTAGACACATCCTTTTCAATTTCAAAATTGCAAACATTGACAAATTTGACAGATAAGTGAAACAAAAGATACGAAAACCCATTTACATAAAAGAGACAGTTATATCTTCAGTCTCTTTCTTCGCCTGAGCTATGCGAAAATTCGATTTTTTTCAGATTGTTCGAAAAAATAATTGAAAATGTAAATAATCGAGGTATTTATTGCAATCAAGATATGTGGTAAGAGATTGCATGTGTTTTGTTTTCTTTTGAGTCATAATTGGTACATTTTCGAAACACGCACGACGTCATTTTCAATTTATTTAGGTAAGACAAGACGCGGCACGTTCGTGAAGTGCGTTCGATGGTTCGATGCAGACTAAATAAAGGACGGGTCAATTGACCCGTATTTGAAGCTTCACAACGCGCGCGGTAGTAACATATCTGCTTTGAGTTTTTTATATAATATATCATTGCTAACCCCTATTACATAAATTATTTTTGTCTTGCGAGTTTTCGATCAAGTCACGAGCCCTGCCAAAGAAAGTGCACCATGACGCTAAATAAGTTTCACCTTGGAAAGACAATATTATGTCGCTCTTACTTTGATCATGCCACATTTTAATGCTTGCCAGAAGCTGGACAGATGGTAATGAGCTGATGAAATATGAATTCACTAAATGCCACCGACTCGAGTAGGCGCTTTCCACATTCTTCGGAACATTGTGTCACCAGTTGCTCTGAATAGTTGATTGATATACTCGAAACCTTATAGAATGGACTGAGCACGAACTTTACTGATCGAAAATAATCATCTCTGTCTTGTAGTCTTGTAGGTCTGTGCTCTGTAGTAACGAAGGCTCCTGCAAGAAACTCTTTCTGCCGTGGACCAATCACAGTCAAAGTGCTTGTTTTATAATAATATCTCACTTTCTTGCTTCACTTTCTAGCGCTCTATGGCCTCTGTCTATCTCGGTAAGTTAACCAGATATTTTCCGCCGCGCGCCGCTTCATTCGCGATAATATTTTAAAGTACCTATTTGCCATACTTTTGGTTAACCTCACGGTCAAAGGTGAGACGTAATTTTTTTTAAATAATTGGACTTCGAATTCTCAGACCCGATAAACACACATCTCAAAATCGGTGTAGCATCTTCCAAGGAGTTTGGCAACACATTATACTTTTTTAAATAAACATTTAAATGCTTAATTTTGGAACTTTGGAAGTCCAGAGTATGAGGCATCCCAGACAATTGCCCACGCAGTGAATCAGGCCCCCATGTCGTCATGTCATGACTCATGTTGGACGACATATTTTTTGCCACCATTTTCTTCCTCCTTTGTATTATTTTTAGATGCGGTTAAGTCGTGGTTACCACGTTAACAGACGTTACATTATACTCTATGATTCAGATGTGAGTAACTCTATGTTTCAGTTCGTTATGAATTGAAATATTATATTTAACATGAAAATAGGTCGTTCAAAGTTCTTCGAAACAATGTTCAAAATTTAGACATGGCGTGAAAACCGGAAATCATACACAGTACCTACATACAGTTGTGATGAAAACAATACAGTTCCTCTGGGATCTGGGATTCAAATAATTTACGCATTTTTTATATATAAATATAAATCGGTTGAGCAGCATAAGCTTTACTCTACATCGGTCATCGTATAAATAAGTTATTGCCCGTACAAAATTGTTTATACTTCAGGAAAATTAATAAACCATTCCGAAATAATGTTGTTTATCAGATAGTAAATAACAATTGACAGTACATAATGTATTTGTTCCAGAGCCCTGATATATGTTGACATCGGGAAAGCCGCGTGGGTGGAAAATATTTGCTTTTGGAAACGCTTGTGACTTCAAATATATCAGCAACTCCAAATAAGATATGAGAATAACATATTATTTCAGGCCTACTTGAACAAAATATATGGGGTAAATATGGGGCGAATATAGGGTATGTAATGGGGTATAATTGTAACTTGTAACATTGATTTTATTTATTTAAAATTAATCCTGGATTAAGTGTCCTATATCACCTATATGTACACTTGTTCAATGCGAACGTGTAATAGGTAAAATATGAAAGCTCTCAAAACTTTTCCTTTATGAAGACTCGATAGACATTAGGTAGGTTACCTGTATAACTTTTCTAAATTTAGGTGGTATTTTCAGAAATAAAAACTTAAGAGGTGTCGAGGGACACCCGGATGGAAAGAAGTTATAAAAAAATCAAAACTGGCTTGTTTTCTATGAGAGAGGGAGGGAGACCGACAGATAGAGAAACACGGACACGCCGCACGGCTTACAATAGCAAAAAGCACAGACATAGATCAATATAGATAACGCATGTCCCGCGAAGTATATACACATGCGGTATCTATCTTGATCTAATATGTCTGTGGCAAAAAGTGTCGGTCAAAAAGTATTGTGTCGTTACTACTTTTCCCGCCGTCCGTCTAACCCCCTAACACTTCTTTCCAAAAGTAAAAGTATTAATTGTAAAGAAATGACAGAGAGGTATGGAAAACGACAAAAAATACTATTAATTTGTACCTGCAGACAAAATGATTGATACTCTCTTTTGAATACTACTTTTAGCTCCTCATTAGTGCTAAAGTCTAAACTTTAAAGTTTAGACATAATATGTATTTATATATTTTAAGTTTCAGTGCAAGAAAAGTGTGTTGTTTGTTTGGCAATATCGCGTTGCGGGAAACTCCTAGTATAGACATTTTAAAGCAATTTGTATGAACGTTTAGTGGCTTATAATCGAGCGCCTTGAACAGAGCTCAGACAATTGAAATGTATCAAGGATCCTCAATGGTCGACTGACAGGGTTCCCGGGGTTAATGAGACCAATCAGCCCTTCAGCTCGATTGTGATTACATTTAAATGTATTGAGATTTAGGGTCGGTACACATTGCATCGTGACGAGGGAAGGAAGTAAGGTGATTTTTCGATCTTTGCTACAAGCGACCGCGACCGACAAAAGTTCAAATAAAAATATCTCTTTATGACACTATTGGTTTAATTTTCTACCGACTTTGGTCTAGCGACGCCACCGCTACTTTGTAATGGCGTAGAATAATATGATCGATATCCACTACCAAGATGAGTTAAATTGCTTCATGCGATGCAATGTCATGAGTGGAAATAGAATAGGCAGCCCAAACGGGCAGCAAATCTATTGAATGTGTGTCTTCTCGTCTATAAATAATCAGCTTAGAATGGTCCGCGGAAAAGTGTATCCTACATTCCCATCGCATCGCTTCGTCGCTTTGAAATGTACAGGTACCCTTAGATGTTAAGGATAGGTTACACAGTACGAGCAGCTGACAGCAGGCAGCTACTGTGCCTGTGTACTTGCATGAGAGCAGCTCGACTCGCCTCCCTGGGTCACACCATGCTGCTGACATCGCAGTAGATAGGTAATGTTTTAATGACGTCTAGTCGAGTTGTATCTGTGGTGGAAGAAGGCGAGTGGCGAGTGAACACAAAAAATGTTGTAGTAACTCGCACGCGAGTAACTGACCCACTCGCACTAGAAAGTAACTCGTATGATGCGGTCACAAGGTGCAAGTAGCTGCACCTCAGTTACTGTAGTCAGGTACAGCTCGCATGTCAGCTCGCACCGTGTAACCCAGGCATTAAGGTGAGTCAAAATTTTATAGAATCTATATTCGGCAATCCTGTATTATCTATAATACAAGTTAGCCAGTTATAAAAATATTGCCAGATTAAATTTCATACAAAAATATGCGAACACAGAAAAAAATATATAATTTTATTTTTTTAAATGCCTCAACTACCCGTAACATTATTTCATAGACGTGTTCATAAGATGTTCGCAAGTGTAGGTCACTTAGACACTTAAGACACTTAAGGAGCCATTATAATTTATAGTAGTCGATGATTATGATATATTTTATGTATATTTATTACAAAATATATATTTACTAACAAGAATTAAGAAGGAACGCGGGTACAGTAGAATTTAAACAAAGAAATCATTGCCGTCACGCTTTACCCTGCGCCGGTACGTGTATTGTGATAGAGACAGATACAGTAAATCGAGGTAAATTCCTGTGATTCCTCCTTCAAAATAGAGCCTATCTAATTATTTTTTTAAAATATCTTCAGGAAGAGTGAGTCTCTACGTTTTTATTTTATCATAAAGATCTTTCAAATTTGTTTTATGGTCGGTGGATTGGCGGGGTACGGGGCATTAATTTTTTGCGATTTTTGAAGGGTAATATTTTTTTATGTATTATTAAATTTAGAAAAAATCGAACGTAGAGGCATGGCTTTAACAGATCAGAATATCGCATAAAAATCATTTGTCTAGTCGCATTGACCTGGGAGTAAATTGGGGAATACGTTTGTATGGAATAACAGTGTTAGCGTATCCCTTAAGGGCTTCCCTATTCTCAGCCCTTGGGAGGATACAATATCATAAAGGGCTTGATTGAGTACATCCTCATACATATTTATAAACTGGTAGAGATTCAACCCTTTTCGTTTTCTTTTTCCGCCATATCTCTTCTAGCAATACGCATATTACACAGCCAGTTTTAGTAAGAGAAATATTATGAGAAAGGGTTTTATGCTAAGAAAATTTAGCAGAAAATTTAAATTCATTTTCCTATTACGTATTTGATTGAAAATATAAAGTAAGAATAAGAAAACCGCTTTATTCATTTAATCATATTTTTAGGATTCCGTACCCAAAGGGTAAAAACGAGACCCTATTACTAAGACTTCGATGTCTGTCCGTCTGTCCGTCTTTCCGTCTGTCCGTCTGTCTGTCACCAGGCTGTAACTCAACCGCTATGGCTAGACTTCTGAAATTTTCATAGATTGTGTATATCTGTTGCCGCTATAACAACAAATACTAAAAACAAAATTAAATATTTAAGGGGGGCTCCCATACAACAAACGTGATTTTTTTGCTATTTTTTGCTCTTATTTAATAACGGAAACACATAGACAATCGAAATGTTCACAGAATATTTAATTGTATTTGTAGTTTAATAATTAATAATACTATTTAAATAAATTAAATAATTAAGGGGGACTCCCATACAAAAAATAAAATTTTTAGCCATTTTTTGCTTTGTAGTGGTACTGTGGTACGGAACCCTTTGTGCGCGAGTACAACTAGTACTTGGCCGATTTTTTCTAGATTTTCTGTCAACTTTTGTCACGCCGAAATTTACAAACGCAAACACAAAGTAGGTATCCACCCAAAGGAGAAAAACCAATTTATACGTTACGGGCGCCTCAACTTGATACTAGAGTTTAAAAAATGAACCCATCGTATAGAGTTTGCTGTGAAAGTAACAGCACTGAAAGAAGAACTTTTTTTAACTTTTGTATAGGGAAATTCATAACGCTGGGGCGCCCATACTATCACAGCGAACTCTATATAGGGAATCTATACACACCCTAAAGTATGACCACTAATTGGTTTTGTTACACCCTGTATATTTATAGATGTAGCTTAATTAAGGCTGTCACAGACAAAGCAGGTAATGTAAAGATGTATATTATAGCACGATACATCTCGATACATCTTTCTATAGAAATCGTCAGGAGACCACACACAACAGCTATAATGTATATTTTTACATTATAGCTGTTGTGTACGATTTCTATAGAAAGATGTATCGTGCTATAATATACATCTTTACATTACCCGCTCTGTCTGTGACAGCCTTTAGAGTTTTTTCACATGGCCCTCAGCTGTATATAAGCGAAATTTTCCCTCAGTTTTTCCATTCAAAATGCTAAAAGCTGTATTAGCATGATTAAAAAAAATAGGTAAGACGCCAGATCACCGACGCCAGTGTGTCGGAGATTCATCGTAAAAGAAAATATAGACAAAATAAATTAATAAGGCTGAGGGACGCCCACGCTACGGAGATAACAAAGGCAAAACCACAATTTATTCCACTTTTAGGGTTCCGTAGTCGAGTAAAAATCTGTATTATTTAGACTTAGAGATATTTAATATTACTTTACTTTTATTTCATGAAGAGTTTGAAATACACATAATGCGTTATCTGTTAAAGTCAATTTTTAAATAATAATAAGTAATTAAATTTCTGTACGTGCGCCGGACTTCGCCAGGCTATTTCAGGAACTGCAATAGGTAGACAATTGAAAATTTCAAAAATTATATATTGCTCTTTCAGTTTTATGCTGCAAATAGATACATAAAACAACACACTCAAAATAAATAATTATTTTAGTTACATACATCAGACGCTTTTCATGGCGACATGAATATTCATAAAATCAAACGGTACGGAACTCTTGGTCCGTATGTCCGGCTCGCACTTGCCTCACTTTTCCAATCATTTGCGTACCGCTTTGTGGCTCAAACTTCAATGTTTCAATCAGTGAAGTAGGCTACGAATAAATATATGAATAATTCAGGCGTTTCTTTTTATATTTACAGGATAATGTATAAAAATCCATTATTATTTTTAACAAAAAATTAAAACCGACTTCCAAGGTAAAAACAATAGTAATATGAACTAAAAAGTATTAAATAACTCTTACTCTTTAATAGTGCTTTTTTCAGAATTCGTCTAAATCTCAACAATTTCTGTACTGTATACTACAGTCTTCATTATTTTGAAGTCGGTACCAGCTAATTTAATCGTGAGTTCAGTAATGTCAGATTATCTGAAACTTTTGGGACTGGTACCGACTTCAAAGTAATGAAGATTGTAGTATACAGTACAGAAATAGTTGAGATTTAGACGAATTCTGAAAAAAGCACTATTAAAGAGTAAGAGTTATTTAATACTTTTTAGTTCATATTACTATTGTTTTTACCTTGGAAGTCGGTTTTAATTTTTTGTTAAAAATAATAATTTCACTCTTTTTAGTTAAGTATCTACAAAATTAGGCTTTATGCGTAAATAACCAATACGAATGTTAACTATTCACATTATGTCACTGTAAGCGAAATTGTGGTAAATGCTTGCAGTTATCTAAGTGATCCTGCAATTTCCATACTTTTATCTTTAAAGATTCAGGAGTTCTGTTCAGTGCCTTTGGACCAAGAGACACCTTCGTATAAAATTTCTCTTATTCGTAACATAATATGTTTAACTTACTAGCAACAACATTTCAACCACTATGAGTGTTTTGATAAAATTCAAGGATTTTCCTCGATTGCTCATAGATCCCATCATCAGCTCACCACTTTCGTAATTGTTATACAAAATTAAGATTATATCCTATACAACAAAACGAGAATTTTGAAAATCGGTCCACAAACAGCGAAATCATTATCAAAAACGTCTGCTTCGATGCAAAATATCACGAAAAGTACCAATAATTGGGTCATAGTGTGATGACCCATGGTATAATTATGCTTGTGATGATAATGATTAATCAAATTGATGTATTAGCTTATGCTTTCAGTTGTTTAAACAACGCCGAAATCTCCGGACCTGTACCTATAAGCATTCAAAAGTTCTGTTCGGTACCTTCGGATCCAGGGTATAACCTGGTGCGAAGTCTTACTTTTTGGTAGCATTTATCTCGAATACTTCAGAAAAAATTGAAATCACTATATGTTTCCATACAAATTTCAAGAAGTCCCCTCGATTCCTCAAGGATCCCATCATCAGATCACCACTTTTGTGAACATGGTACCAAATTCGAGTTCAACCCTATACAACACAAAAAGAATTTTGAAAATCGGATCACAAACGGCTGAGTAATCGTGGAACTTACAAAAAAAAAAAAGATACCTACAGCCGAACATATTACCTCCTCCTTTTTGGAAGTCGGTCAAAAAATAGGACAGTCAAGGACCTTTTTCATAAAAATAACATAATATTATTACCGAAATGTGCCAAAGAATTTATTGTGTTCTCAACCATGCCTACAGACAGAACTAAAAAAATTTAAACAAGTATAGTAAGCTGAAACCTTATCCCAAAAATATTAATGGTGACGTCAAAGAAAATAATGGTTTAGGTTATTATTATTATTTTTAACAAAAAATTAAAACCGACTTCCAAGGTAAAAACAATAATAACATTAATATGAACTAAAAAGTATTAAATAATTTTTACTATCTAATGGTGCCTTTTTCCGAATTCGGCTAAAACTCAACTATTTCTGTATTCAATCTTCATTATTTTGAAGTCGGTACCAGATAGCTGAATCTTCAGTCCTCTGACAGATTTGAAACTTTTGGAACTGGCACCGACTTCAAAATTATGAAGATTGAATACAGAAATAGTTGAGTTTTAGCCGAATTCGGAAAAAGGCACCATTAGATAGTAAAAATTATTTAATACTTTTTAGTTCATATTAATGTTATTATTGTTTTTACCTTGGAAGTCGGTTTTAATTTTTTGTTAAAAATAATAATAATTTCACTCTTTTTAGTTACACTAGTAGGTAAACCTTCGCGTATATTTTACGTATCTTATTACAATTTGTCAAGAGTCACAACTCACACTCACAAAATCATATATTATCAGTGAAGTGAACATATTGTGTTAAGTAATTTAACAATTTTAATGCTTCAAGCCCCAAGCGGTCACCGGCGATTGAGATAATAATAGAAAGGCTATTGTGTCTCGTTTTTCCACGATCGAAGGATCTATCAGATAAAAAATTGTATAAACTTGCATAGGATGTAGCGTAGCTACTCATAATATTTAATATTATCATAATTATTGACAGCTCTGTTCTTGTAAAGCGCTTATTCCACTTATCCTAGCTAGGAAGTCCTAGCTAGGATCCTAGCTTTCTAAATGTCATTCCACTTGACTAAATTTTTTCCGATTTAGGATCCTAGCTAGGATCCTAGCTTCTAAATGTTATTCCACTTGACTAAATTTTTTAGGACCCTAGCTAGGACTTCCTAGCTAGGATAAGTGGAATAAGCGCTTAATCAAGAATTCAAATCGATACTTAGTGCGCCATCTATCGATTAATAAGTATAACTGATTAAAAAGACACTTAATGACTTTGTTTTGTGTAAATGCTCTTTTTAAAATAACTTTATTTTAATTCTATTTGTCTATTTAAATTTTATAAAGTAATTAGTAAAGTATTCGATCTGTTGTCTGCCGCCACGCGCCACGCGGCGCGGCGGCGCGGCGACGCCGTCGCCTCTGCGGCGCCGACCGCCATGTATTAAACAAACAGGTGTTGTTATACAGTACATAATTATTATTATTAGTATATCCATACCTATGCCTTGTACTATTATTAATTCTGTGCCATGAGATATTGGTGACCTTAATGATGATGATGACGATGATGATGATGATGATGATTATGATGATGAATATGAATTGCATAGTAGCATATGCTTTCTGTTCTTAAAACAACGCCGAAACTCCCGAACGTGTATCTATAAGGAGTCAGGAGTTCTCTCAGCATCTTCGAAACCATGGTATACTTTGACCCAATATTTGACTTTTTGGTAGCATATTCTTAGTACACTTCACATAAAAACAAAATCACCATATGTTTCCATATAAATTTCGAGGAGTTCCCTCGATTACTCATGGATCCCATCATCAGGTCACCACTTTTGTGAACATGGTACCAAATTGGAGTGAAACCTAATACAACAAAACAAAAATTTCGAAAATCGGTTCACAAACGGCGGAGTAATCGTTGAACATACAAAAAAAAAAAAAAAATATATCCACAGCCGAACATATAACCTCCTCGTTTTTTGGAAGTCGGTTAAAAATAGATGTCCGCCATGCCTTAGCTCTAAAATATTGTGTACATAAATGGTTTTTATTCAAACATATTTTGTTTTATGCATATCGGGAAGGTCAGCTGATATATTAATTTAGTAATTATGTACATAATATTATGTAACTTACTTTATTGTTATTGCAATTCTGTTAGATAATATTATAATATTTTGGACTTTGAAGCGAAATGAAAATTTTTGAAAACCTTAATTTATCTGCCATACTTACATGTTTTACAAAACATACTATATAATGAAAAGTAATATTACCACAATAATAATAATTATTTCATATATTTATGTTTTAATTTTACAAGGATAGGTGGGACGACGATCTCCGTTTAGTTGCAGGTCCATGTTGGATGCGAGTAGCAGGAGATCGGTCATCTTGGCGTTCATTGAGAGAGGCCTATGTCCAGCAGTGGTCGATTATAGGCTGATATGATGATGATGATGATGATGATGATGATGACGATGAAGGATAATCACAATTTCCACCTGGATTTTCATTTTTATTAAGTACTAATCACCACCCCTCCAAAATTCAAAACGTTTGAAGTGCGTTGCCTTGCGCGGTCGGCTAGTTATGATTCGTCGACCAACAAATCTTGGTAATAATAAGTGACATTAAAACTGAAATATGTGATTGGTTGAATCACTGACCTCCATTATATAAGTACGCTGACTAATGATACCCTTTGAAATGACAGCTATTTTTTGTGCCTATTTGAAGCGGAATCAGATCCCCCATAATTATCAGGGATAGGAACTAAATTTGACGTTAAAAATGACGTTTGAAAGTCGCCATCATGTCGCCATATTTGCGCTGATAGCAGTAGTGGGAGTATTTGGAACTAATACTAGTGATGTACAACTGTCTTTTCTATTATCGATGAAATGTTTCCAGATTCAGATAATGTCGACCATTAGGACAAAATTTTTAAATTGAATAATACAAACGCTACATATTTGTATTAAAGATTACAGACTTCCTCTCCGTACTTTAGATAGGCGTAATAAATTAACAACGATTTCATACGTAGATAACGTGAAGTAGCGGTACCTATCTATAATCCATTTATTTTTACCAGTTTGCACTACGAAAAACTGAAAACAAAACTGAAGATAAGCTTCTAACAAAAACTTTGTTGTATTGTATTTTCTAATTTCATTTCTAATATTATCAAAGTAGTGCTAAAGTGTATCGTATTAAAGCTGAACAGAGCTGAATAAATGTTCTGTGTGATTAGACCCTAACTAATCTATACCATATAATATTATAAAGCGGAAGAGTTTGTTTGTTTGAACGCGCTAATCTCAGGAACTGCTGGTCCGATTTGAACAATTATTTCAGTGTTAGATAGCCCATTTTATATATTTTATCACGCTGAGACTAATAGGAGCTAAGAAATAGAGGAAAATGTGGAAAAAAAACGGGGGAATGTATAACGTGAAGGATTATAATATAGGCTATTTTTTGTGGACCAATTTGTCTGTGAAATTATATATTTACGTGGGAGAAGCCGCGCGGAACGTCTAGTAATAATATAAAAGTTCCTTATTTATTTATTGATCTAGCAACCCAATTTTTATCTATTTACTTTATCTCATTTGATTTTCGCCATTTTGGCGCTGATTGCAGAAGTGCGAGGGAAATTAACTAATTGGATAATGCGATCCATAAATAAATATAGAACGTTTGAATACATTTTTTTATTGGGGTGGAGTAGGAAAGGTATATAAATAATAAAAACATATGTGCGATACTTTAACATTATATTTTATTAATTACCGTTACACATTTACAGTCTGTCAAGAAAGAGTAGACGCTGAAATAAATTTTCCAAACATAATCACGATCAAATGGTAGTTTTTGCGCCTTGTATTTTCACAGAGACCGTTTGTACACTTCAAATAGTAACGGCAAGCGGTAGTAGCAATTTTCGGACGCCAACCAGGCTTTTCAATTTTTTTCAACCATAATTCCAGTCTTCCTTCGTCAGACGGAAACCTGTCAATTATTATAAGAGCATAATATGTATTTGATAATAAAAATCGGTAATCAGAGATTTCAATACAATTATTATATATTATATCGATAAGTTTTATCGACAGAAAACTCCAGCACTATTGAATTTTATTGTTTATCAAAAATCGGTAAAACAAAGGTAAATATGTGGTGAATACGGTATAATAAGATTAGTGCCACATTTTTAAGTGCCTATATTATCAATAAATGTTTAATATCGTAGAAATTAACTGTTAAAATCACTTAGGTACTTGTGAAATGTAACCCCACATCCCTTTTTGTACCGCGTTTTACATAACATGCACTCTTTCATAGTTTAACTATGAACTACCACCACTTATTTATATATTACTTAATCGCGTAAAACCTTTTAAAACACTTTAAAAACACGAAAACAATTCAAACGATTAAGCCATAGAGAATTAAAATACATCAAAATACATACATGGTTACCAATGGTTACGTCAAATTTAGTTCCTATCCCTGATAATGGGGGAGCTGATTCCGCTTCAAATAGGCACAAAAAAAAGTGGGTATCATCGATTCAGCGTACTTGTATAATAGAGATCAGTGGGTTGAATACTTACTACATACAAACTCTTTCATAAGGATGTGACTACACACATTGAAACAGTCATTTGGAGGGGCGCGCCAAGTTATCGTAGTTGATAAAACAGGATTGTGACAGCAGAAAATTACAGGAAAAAGGTAAAGTCAAACAGTACAGAAGATAAACAGTGTCATATACACGGAAGTGAGTAAACACGTAGTAAAATATTAGCATACATGAAATTATTTTATTGTACTCACTGAGACAGTTTATAGGCCATCAAATGTAAGTGTACGGTTTTGTTAATGACTCAATATACTGGATATGATAAATACATAAACAATCGTATTAAACGTATTTTTTATCTAGTAGTAGGTAGTAAATAGTTGATTTCTTCGCTTTACATATTGAGATATAACTTCATAAATAAGAGACGGGGGGGGGGGACCTCCGGCTTGAGCTACCGACGCGCTCACCACTGCGCCACGGAGGTCGTCCAAGGAAGGATTCGCGCGTAGATGAAATATAGCGAAAACTGCGAGAAAATAATTCACACAAAGTTCATCGGGTCATCTAGTAAGTAATATTTATTATATTACTTACTAGATGACCCGATGCATAATACTTAATGTAATTATAGTTATTATACTATAATAATATGAATTAAGTAAACGTTGTTTCACGTTTGCTGGGTTAGGTTGGTGTTGAAGATTGAATCTCATTTCCCACATCACAAGTAGTCGACAGGATATACCGGGAATGTCTGTTCGGCAGTTACTGGACATCCTGCTATCGGATGTGATTAATTGCACATAATGTGCTGATCGACGCCCGATTTCGAAAACAAAAGTCGGTCAAGCGCAAAACTGTAGCAGCGAGAGGTTCCGTATCGCGTCGCGGTGTTGCCAGACTTTTCGGAAATGCTTGGGACAATTGGTTGAGATCAACTGTTAGTAGACCTAATGGTAGGGTCTTAGAAATTAATTCATATGACAGATTGTACATGGCTGGCAGTCCAACGTAATTTGGTCGGGTGATGGCAAACCCAGCAGACATATCACTTACCAACTACTTCCCGACTAGATTTAACGTAGGTCCACCGCGGCAATATAATGTCAGAAATAACAACCATCGTTTCCTAAGAAGCTCTCAATCTACCTACTAGCTCTTAATTTTCAACGTGACATTCTCGTATAATGCAAATAAGATCTACTGGATCAGCAAATAATCCTTACTAATATTTTAATTGCAAAAGTGTGTCTGACTGTCCGTTATCTCAGATTTAGATTAAGTTTTATAAGTATGGAATGGTATGGATATAAATTATCAGTAGCTAATTAATTATTAGTATCAGTATCTGGGGCGCTGGGAAACCGCCCAGGGTGCCGGATTAAGAGGGGCGCTAAAGGCAAACAAAAGGGGCGCCAACATTTTTAAACACTATCAGCACCCTGGGCGCCGAAGAAATCTCGTCCAGGGCGCTGGTAGTTAACAGTCAGTTAGTTAGCTGGTAGGTAACATTTAGGGCCTGTTTCACCACTTCCTGATAAGTGACGAATAGGCTATCCACCAATTAACTTGACCGATCAAGTATGGAGAATCTGTCAAAAAAGTTGTGAATAGCCTATTCGGAACTTTAGGATGGGGTTTTCCGCACTATACCTTAACTTTAGGCGCAACGGAGTTGCGGGCGTCATCTAGTGTGATATAAATCAAATATTAAGGTCAGGTACAGGCAAACCTAGTTCTGACGATAACCTCGGTATTTTGCTACTTAACCTGGTGACTGCTGACGGCATTTTCCGTTTGTGATTGACAGCCTTTATCTTCGCTGCTCCGAGTCCAGAAGTGTATCGAAAATATAATCGTACCTACAAACATTAAATGAAACAAAATACTCATTTTACAGAAACACTGTAGACTGTAGAGAAATATCGCGTACAGAATCTTTTTAGGATAGGGACAGCTGACGTTTTACAGGAAAAAGTAAAAAAAAAAATAGAAAAAGTTTTTTTTCTGCGAACAAAAAAAAAGGAAACAGAAAGAAAACATCATTTCTGCAGCAGCAGCAGTAGCAGTAATATTTAGTATCTTTGTTATGATTTACAAGAGACGTGTGGCGTGAAATACGTCATGGCAGTCTCGCAAAAGGAAAAAAAACCGGCCAAGTGCGAGTTGGACTCGCCCATGAAGGGTTCCGCAGCAGCAATAAGGTGTATTTTTATAAAATTAAAAGGTTTTTGATTTATTTTTATATTTTAGTTGATTTAATGAAAGTGAAATTAAGGTTTACCATTTATGACGTATAAAAAAAAACCGGCCAAGAGAGATGGACTCGTCACTGAAGGGTTCCGCAACAGCAGTAAGGTTTATTTCTATAAAATTAAAAGGTTTTTGATTTATTTTTATATTTTAGTTGATTTAATGAAAGTTAAATTAATTTTTACCATTTATGACGTATAAAAAAGCTACTTGATAGATCTCGTTCAAACCAATTTTCGTTGGTAGTTTTTATAAGAATATACATCATATATTTTTTTTAGAATTATCATGCCCCTACTTTAGAAGTTAGAGGGGGGGGGGGGGGGACACATTTTATCACTTTGGAAGAGACTCTCTCGCAAACTATTCAGATTAGAAAAAAATGATATTAGAAACCTCAATAGGATTTTTGAAGACCTATTCATAGATACCCTATACGCATAGGTTAGACGAAATTTTTTTTTTGTTTCAGTTGTACCTATGGGGACTCCTAAAATTTTTAATATTTTTTCCATTTTTGTATCAAAATCTTAATGCGGTTCATAGACTACATCTACTCACCAAGTTTCAATAGTATAGCTCTTATAGTTTCGGAGAAAAGTGGCTGTGACATACGGACGGACAGACAGACAGACATGACATGACATGACATGACTAATCTATAAGGGTTCCGTTTTTTGCCATTTTGGCTACGGAATCCTAAAAAAGTATGTTAGCTTTAGAACGCAATTATTTATTTAACGGGTTTAAACTTAAAAAAAAAAGTAACTGGTGCGTAGGCATCACGATTTAACACACTATCAGAACGGGGTCTTAGACAATTGCAGCGAAAACATAAGCAAAACGAGTGTGCCTTAAGTGGAGTTGTTTATGACAATATTATGCGCGATTGTGAATCAAAATGCCTTTTATATTCATTCGGTGCAGTCCTAATGGGCCGTGCCGTCATCGCGTCTGAGGACTCTGGTTAATGTTACTCACTGTTATTAGGCGCTTCGTATGTGAGACACATGCTGTGGCACAGTTCAGCGCATGCCGCCTACAAATGTTGGATTATAGCTGGCAGACGATCTGTCTTATTCTCCTACTTGCCACACCTGCAGCGGTGTTTGAGGTATTATGTTAGATGTAGCCTATGACGACTTTTACACAAAAAATATGGTAAGGTTTGAAACGGTGCGTCTAAATAATTTCAATGTGGACTTCCTGGGTATACCTACTAGGCTTTATTCATCCACTTATGCTAATTATATTCCTCTATCTGTCTTTCTGTCTGCTACCTGTTTACACTTTACACTTGGCGCTTGGGTGAAATTGGTATGTACTATGTAGTCTACTCGAAAGATCTACATAATGATGCTTTCGAGTTCCAGAAATGGAAAGAAAAGGACATTGGATAGTTGTTCGATAAACCAGCGCAGTAAAGTGGCCTGAAAGTGGCAATATCTATTTTAGTATATAAATAATATTCTGTTTATGACCAAACTGCAACAGCACTGTTACATCGTAAGCGTAGCAAAGGTAAGTAGGACTTCAGCCATTTGTAAAATTATAAGTCACTGGGGCACGATTCTCATGCAATAGAGAAATTCTATCATTGAAATTCGCAGCGTCACTTTATATCAGCCTATTATTTCAGTGGCACCGACAGAAAATTGGCAGAAGAATGTATTTCCATTTACATCGAATAAGACAATATTTTCATGGGAGGTTACAAAAAATCGATATTTCATTATTCCATTCTTTCTTATTACTGTCGGAAAGATCCAGCGACAGAAACAGTCCTGAAAGACTGAGGTCTTTCATAACTGTTTCTGTCTTTGTGAAGTTAATGTGGATAATTTAAGTTCCTTACAACTTAAATTATCCACATTAACTTCACCCTAATGTTATCAGGCTGAAATTTTTGTGTATGTTTGTTACTTATTCACGCAAATACTAGAGAAAGGATTTTGATAGTCATAGCATTATTTTAGTCTTTTGAGTTGAACACGTAAGTTACTATTTGATCAAATAAATAATAATAATATAATAATATCTATGGACGCTTCACGCCACGTCAGTCTGGCCCCGTGCTAAGTACCTGAAGGACTTGTGTTACAGGTACCAGACAACGGAAATATACTTAATACTTTTATACTAAACATATATTTAAGATTTTTATTGTATGATACACATATTTAATACACATCCATGACCCAGGAACCTTATAAACTTTTTTGTTCCGTCAGCGGGACTCAAACCCGCGACCTCCGGCTTGAGCTACCGACGCGCTCACCACTGCGCCACGGAGGTCGTCATAAAGTAGGTACAGTTTTCCCGTGGCACCATAATAACAAATATATACTACTATTATTATTATTAAAGGGGAGTCACAATAGATCCTCAAGGGTCGCAGTGACACCAGGGCCACTTGACCTGCCTTCAGCACAAAAAAATATATTAAAGGGAATACTGCGTGAAAACGAGAATAAAATATTTTCAAAATGTGCAAAAACTCCAAAGATATACCCGCATAACTTATTAGTTATTAATTTTTCATACCGCAGTAATTTTCCTGGCGCCATCAGCTTCTGCGTCGAAGCCACGTTTCGTAATTTGCGGTTAATGATTCAACGATGATTTATAGAATGTAATTAGATCAATTCTTATATAAATTGTTCGGTTGAGAAATGCAGCCTGTGATGTATGCCCTTCGCTACTGGCGCCGCGTCGCGTCGACGTTAGAAAATTACATGCCTCGCAGATACTTGCAAATAAATAATTATTTGCAACTAATTGCTTTGTTGGAATAACTGCTACAATTTTCTAGATTCTTTTGCTACGATAACATATAACACATAATAATAAACGAATAACACATAATAAACGAATGCATAAGAATCACACACGAGAATTGAGATATATAAGAACTGTCATAAAGAAACTCTTCTATACATATAATAAAACTGTAGAAATGGAAATTCTGTACATAAAAGATATTCAAAAAATAATAAGCGGGGGGTGTTATTACATCGCTATAGAAGCCAAAAATGTGGTTAGTTTTTTTGTCTGTCTGTCTGTCTGTCTGTCTGTATGTTTATTCCACTATCACATGAAAACTACTGATCCGATTTGAATGCGGTTTTCGCAGATATATTTGTCTTCTTCGAACTTAACATCTGGTGTATAAAAAATTTCCCCCCACCCCTCTAAGGGGAGCAAAGATTTTGTATGAAACTTTTTCTTTAATGGACTTACTTCATATTATTAACTGTTTTTTCCAACTTAACATCTGGTGTATAAAATTTTTCCCCCCACCCCTCTTAGGGGACAAAAGAGGGGGTAAGATTTAAATACTTTAAATGGCAAAACATTTAAAGTATTTGCCGGGACAGCTAGTTTCAAATATTATGGCAAACTTTACCTTCACTTGGTAAACCGATAATGTTTGAAGCATTTCAGATATCAAGTTAGCAAAAACCAGGATATATTTTACTGCTGATGGCGTAACCTACATCAACTGTGCAATACTATTGAGAACATAACCATTAAAGTAAATGAACAAAGAGTAGACTGCAAATAAATCGTGGCTAATTCCCGATAATATACGTGACATCGTAGATGGCTGGGTCAGATAGCAATCTAATTTCTTTTCGCCCCATAATGGAGAGACGCCAACTCCACACATCCCCAAAGTATTAGGTATTAAGTTCCTAATAAGTTAGGCAAAGTTTCAAAGTGCTTAACCAAAACTACTTAACGGGGATTAACTGGCTAGTTTGAAGTTTATCCTCTATTAGATATTCTTAGGTATAGTGCCTCATTAGTCATTACAGTGCCATTATCGCTTTTGTACTGTAAATCAATCCATCTGCACTGTCAGATTCTGATCTATCTGCGATTAGTTGATCCGCAACCTTTGTTCTCGTGGCTGCATTACATGTATAATAATTGTTATTGCCGTAGGTATTATAAGTGGATGAAATAACGATCCTTGTCTAGACACTCAATTACCAATGCAGTAGCTGTGTATAAATAGGGGAAGACAAACTTGTTCGATTCTCTGATTCTCTGTAACTTTGCTGATGAAATTCTGGTGAAATATGAATTCAAGAGTGACAACCGTAAGCCCAGAGACACCCGAAACATCAGACAAGTGTTTTGTCAGCCTTAAAAAATACGTTATCTTCTTGAAGGCAAAAAATACATATTAAGCTTCTAAATATAAATTCTATGTACTATCAGAGAAGCTGATTCCTAAATCCTAGGCAAATAGGCCCCCCGACTCCCACCTAGGTACGTAGTTTGGTCGCGTTATATCAAACCCAGCCAACAGATCACGAACATTGAATTGACATGATACGACCAATAATTGACGTTGGTCTGTCAACTGCCTAGGAATCAATTTCCTTGATGGTACTGTGTAAAATATAATAAACTTTTAAGGAATTATTGGCTAGAAAAGATAAGAAACTTTCTTAAAAATATGTGCTAGAAATGAAATTGAATAGAAATTCAATTTATATTTTAGTTCCATTGTTCTGTGTGTGTGTCTTGAAGCATATAATCTTGTATTCCTCCTACATTTCAAATGTATTGGAGCTAACGTTCAAATTATTTGGATGAAAACTTTTCTGGAAATCCGCCAAGCGTGCCCATATCCTGCTGAATGAAAATATAACAGAAAAGGCCCATGATATATTAGCTTCAATTGATATTTATGGAGGATAGGATCTAACAAATAAAGTTGACTTATCGTCGGAATACCGCTGACAAACTGTATAAGCACCATTTAATTTCACCATAAAACAATGGAGCAACAAAGTGCCAAGTAAGTGTAAATAACACTGAAGTATCAAAGATGTGCTTAATACGATAGCTTGAACACAAACAATGGAATTCTTCAAGGGCAGAGAGGTATTGAGTATTTTGTTGTAAGTAATTTAATGTTTACGAAGTACCTACACCAAAGGTTGCTTTATGAAATTTCCAATAGATTACGTTACTAACAAAACCTCTTACAGAATGAAAGTCAAACCGGGATACAGCGTCTGAAATTGTTATTAATTAAAATACATTTTAATATTGAATTAAATACGCAATATTAAATGATTTGGAACCTGTGCACAAAATCGACAGTATTGAATTAATCTGTGAATAATCTAGGATGTATTAAATCTGACTGCGGTAAAGAATCAAAAACGAACAAAATCAAAAAGTGTGAAAAGAAAGAACGAATTATAAAATGTCACACAAATTGGTATCAGATAACTATCCATGTATGTAATTATATTTCTTTGCTTCATTCTTTGATATATAATTATTAACCAGTAGTACCTCTGTATCTGCTAGGCAATCGCGTTTTTTCAAAGACGTATGTGGGTAGTTGAAAAATTACCCGCACGCCACGCTCGGTCACTGGACGTTCCGGCATGTTTCATTCTTTGTTAACGCGAGGCAACGCGAGCACGAATACTTAGTAACCATGCCAAAGCGCTGCAGCTGGTTATAATTATTATTAAAATGATTGAGTCAGTGTTTGAAGTAACTAAACTCAGTGTTATTTTATCGTGTAATAAGAAAATACATGTAAGTACTACACTAATACATAAATAAACGGCAGGCACTACCGAGGCCTAGACGAGTCAAGTATATTCAATACTAACCGGCTTGTACTGCGACCGCGAGTCAATAAACGTACAATGTGTTGGGACTGCGAGTCTTTATACACGATCTATAATATTATGTATGCTTTATCTGTTCTATAAATAGAATTATAAAACTGTATGATTGCCGGATTGGGGGAAACAACTGCAGGTGATTACTGCAATTATTTTAAATACCTTTGTACTAAAATGTATCTCTTATTTTAAGGTTTTTCTCTGTTAACTAAATAAGTGTACATAAATTATTAAATAAAAATAAATAATAAAAATAAATAACCGGCACGTACTGCGACTGTGAGTCAATAAGTACAGTGTGTTTGGACCGTGAGTCCGAACCGTCCGTCCGACCGTGATTTTATCGACAAATAAGTCGATTATAACGAGCTACCCCAATGTTTATTTTTTTAGGTCACTAAGACCTGAGACAATCGGGAAAATATCACTAAAAGTAACCGATATAGGTACGGGACGATCAGGTTACGAATGAACCCGAAGTCTTCCTGAGTACCGGCACTGATAGAACGGGACCAGATCCGGATAGATCCAGGGCTCCTACTAACGTTAGGTGCACCCTCGTTGGATTCGCCAGATTATTGTTTTAAATGATCCCAAAAACGATTAAGGTAAGCTACTGCTTATAAAACATTCCTGATAATAAGTGTTGCAGATCGATTCCATTTCGATCGATTATAATCATTATAGATCTCACCTAACAAAGTCTCGATATGATCAGACTTATCAACAGTATCTGATTTATCTCGATATAAATTATTATCAAACTTATCAGATAATATATTATCAGAAAAGACAACTTCGTAACGGAAACCTATAACACTCAGACTCGATAAGTCTCGTCTCAATATCAGACCGAGATTATTATTGTTTCGTTGGATAATTCCAGTATATAATAGGGTACCTTTTGGGCTCTGACAAACTCTTCCCACTACCCGTCAAAAAAAAAAGGGGGGGGGGGGGGGCAGAGCTGGTTACCGTCGGCTGGCGCCGCTCGTACCGCTACAATCAACCTCTTTCTAGTTCGAAGAGCGTTGAGGCGACTAAATGTGAGCATTGCAAGCACTGCAGCCGTAGTGCTGACAGTTAATTGTATATATATTTTATAGATGTTACTATTATAATTATTGTGGGCTTTACACAGCTATCCCCAACCCGCGGCCCGCGGGCCGCATGCGGGCCACCGGGACTTTATTTGTAGCCCTCGTGATGTTAAACCATTTTGAAATTCACGCCCACGGGCAAAATATTCAACGTGAAAGTATTTTTACACTTGTAAATCGTTAATTTTAAATTACGTTATTTTTAAACCTTAAAATGTTTGTTGCGGGTCGCAACACCGAGACCAAAGATGTTTGCGGTCCGCATGAAAAATAAAAAAATTAGGGAACTTCGTTCCAAAAACAAAAATAGGTTGGAGACCATTGGCTTAATTTAATATTGTTACGTGCTAGGGTTCGTAGGATTCGGAGAGAAAGACCTGGTGACTCTCTTGAAGACTTTATTCGCAAACACTAGCTCACACAAATCACTAAGTCCAAACACTAAGCACTAGATCCAAATCACTGAGCACTATCACTGTCCTAGGTCGTAGCCGAGTCGTTAGTTCACTATCACAATCACTCACTATTGATCACTCTGAAGTCGCCTCGAAGATCGCTTGTATCAAACTGCGTTGACTGCCGGCTTGTTTACCTTTTATATGGCCCGCGTCGCCTTCTGGAGCGTTCTATTCTGGATTGTTTACGTAAACACGCAATTCACATAAACAAGGGTCGGGCTTTTCTAGAAGGTACGCGCAACTGTCGCGCGCAGGTTAACAACTGCCCGTATCCGTAACACTACTCCCCTCTTAGAGATGCTCGTCCCGAGCATCGTTGTTACTGCCATGATAACGCGCCAAACGGTCTATGTGTACCACTTTGAATGTACCTCTTGGTGGCTTTTGAATCCTGTAAGTCACATCATTCAATTGGGTAACCACTTTATATGGGCCGTCCCACTTGGTCTGCAACTTTGGAGATTTCCCCTTTTCGGCGAGTTGGGTTATGCAGCCATACCAGTGACCCTTCTTCGAAGCCGCTCGTGTTCGATTTCCGGTCGTATCTGGTCTTCATGTTCTCACTTGACGGTAACCCATTTTCCCGATTTTGTTAAATTCTTTCTCCAATGTAATAATGATTACTATTCATAATGAATATGGTATTTCGTAAAAAAAAATCTTTCTTTCGTTACTCTGAAAATCTACTGGTTAATAATTATATATCGAAGAATGAAGCGAAGAAATATAATAAATGATCAAACGAACTTACCAAGTGAAGTTCGATCATTATTATATGAGTCGCTTCATTCGAAGATATAATCTCCCTCCCACCCAGTCTGCACGAAACTATGTTTGCTGCAGTACCCAAAGAAAGAAAGAAAGATTTTTTGCATTACTTCTCTCTAAACATAATGAGACATGCCGGAATGTCCAGTGACCGAGCGTGCGGGTAATTTTTCAACTACCCACATACGTCTTTGAAAAAACGCGATTGCCTAGCAGATACAGAGGTACTACTGGTTAATAATTATATATCTTCGAATGAAGCGACTCATATAATAATGATCGAACTTCACTTGGTAAGTTCGTTTGATCATTTATTATACCTGCAAAATGAAATCCCACTCGAACCGTACATTTTACTGCAATAAAAAGTCTATCCTTCGCCGCGGTCTATTAGAATAGTCTATATTATAGAACATAAAACAAACTGTCCCTTTTATAGCATTAGCTTAGATTAAACTAGGCTGTGGCCTGTGTATGCTGCGGACGTACATAATATTATATTGAAGTTGTACAAAAATAATATATAAAAATGGTATAATTAATAATTTTATGTACAAATATACAAAATATGTATGTATGTACAAAATATGTAATAATTTTATGAGTTACATAATATAGTATGTTTTTGTAAGTTTAATCAGTATCCTTTATGGTACTACAACAGTCCTTTTTGTTCGGACTTCGGAGTAATCTTGTCGCAAGGAAGCCCGGGTCAAAAAACCTTGTTGTACCTGCTAATATTTGAACATTATATCTTCGAATGAAGCGACTCATATAATAATGATCGAACTTCACTTGGTAAGTTCGTTTGATCATTTATTCTATTGTATCGTTCCTAATCGTTGGGAATTCCAATACTGATTAGGTGTTAACTAGTCAAAAACATTACTCGAGAAATGAAAAATCAGCTAGTACCATCAGGGAACTTGATTCACAGGCAGATAGCGGACTTAAAATTTGCAGGACCAAAATGCGTAAGTTGGCTATCTGCCTATGAATTCATATTTTCTTTGGTAGTGCATTCTTTAAACCCCACATTACTGAGGTGTCAGTATGTCGTTGAAATAAAGCCCTTAACAGAGGACGTATAATAATTTTGAACGGATTAAAGTTTTTGTCTTAAACAATGTGACATATCATGTGATTCATAGAAATAGAAGTGACTCAACAATATGCAAGAGGTTTACGTTTTTTACGTCGATTTTTATGGACACTGTCCGACTTCAGTGAGTAATAACCGTAGATATATTACGTGATTGTAAATGTATAAGCTAGGTACTGATTAACCTTTTGATATTTTTGATTGTTTACTGTACTCGCGAATCACGGAACTAAAGTCACGCAAAAAGTTTGCTCGCACTATTTCTCCGAACTACGATAATTTCACGAGAGCTACGTTTATGTAAACTGGCTAGAAAACATCTACTTTTGAAATATTCTTCGAAGTTTCCGAGAACTTTTTATGACCAGAGATTTTTTACAAGTTGTTTTAATCTTTCGCATACTTTATTACATGTTTCTGTTATCAATAGAAAATTTTGCATTTCCGATACGCCGTCTGCTTATTCGTTATCAGTTAAACCTTCCACGTCACCGGTTAAAGTCCCATGCGCTGTTGACAAAGTTTGCGAAATTGCTAGTCGTCATTCACTCGAAGTCGTAAAGTTGTCAAGCAACCTTATCTAGGATGCATTGATTTACCGGTGTCAAACGTTCTCGATAGCGATTGCGAGGAGTGCGTGTGGTCCGGGTGGTGTTCGGTGCAATCGGTGCAGAGGAGTGCGGACTGTCGGGAGTCTGTCGGGAGTCTGTCGGGAGTCTGTCCGGAGGCTGCCGAGAGGCTGTCGGGAGGCTGTCGGACCGCTATCAGGGTCCGGCGCACGCGCGGGGAGTCGGCCGACGCGACGGTCGGCCGGCGGACATGGCCGCTCAGTGCCCGCGAAGCCGCGCTGCCGTCACACGTGCACACGTCTCGTCTCTCGCTAACCACATCACTCCGAATAAGTTCGAATACTCAAATACTCGCGTGTGATTCCGATCCCCGGTCCGCCGAGTGTTTTCTCCCGCTTTTCCGAGTGTTACTGTGCAGTTTCTAATGAACGATCAGTTAACGGAATAAGGAAACTTTGATCTATAATTAAGGTAAACTATGGCAATTTTATTTCGTACTTAGCTCTCGTAGGTCTCGATCGAGATGTCTATAATTTTATTAGAAAGTTCCTTGCATACGAGTTGAAACTACACGTACGCGCTTGCGAGAGTACCTTCTCGCCGGAGTTGATGTAACGTTAATGTTCGATGGAGCAAGTTAAATAACGACCGATACTACAAATATTTAATATTAACATACCGATGAGCTTAAAACATAAGTGATAAATTATTACATATACTCGAGGACGCTAGCGCAACGTCTCTCACGAATAAATATTTCCTTGATATTTAAACTGCAAAAATTGAGGAAGTAGTAAGTACAAGTGTTTACTTATGTATACTATGTAATATAATATTATTATGTTGTAATAGTTTTATACAAAGGTATAAAAATAAATTATTTTTATACCTGAATACCAAGCTCATGAAACAGGCCTCAGAAAGAAAAGATGTAGATTAGAAATTAATTCATCAAGTACTGAAATAATTAGAAGTCCTAAACAAGTTTTTAATATAATATTGTTTTTTAATTCATATACCACAGAAAAAGTTCAGCTTTTCAGCGTTCAATGTTAGCTTTCGACATTTTTGTTGCAATTTTGTGAATGCTTTTTAAACTTCTATGAAAGTAACTTTTAACTTTTATTCTAGTTGCTAAAATATTTTCTTCTAAAGTTAAAAGGGAATTATATTATATAAAGTAACATTTTAAGTAAACTAGATCAAGCCAATAAGAATTTGTTATTCCTTTAAAAGTGTGTAATTTTATATTTACATTAAACCACATTAAACCATAATATTAACATGCTTGTTATTAATTTATTTGTTCATATAAAAGTCCTAATTATTATCAGTGTTTATCATTCATCTAGAACTAATCTAGATTTTTGATACTCGATGGAATGCTTTTAAATTCTAAATTTTGTCAGTTCATGAAGTGGATCACTTTATAGAATGTAACTATCCTAGTAGCTTCCCAACCATATATACGCTGCTTTAGTTTGAACAATTATTATTTTGTCTATTTTATTTGCTGCCAAATGCCAGTAGAACCTGTTGAAAGATCACAAGTGTCTAACAAGGCACACAACAGGGTACTGTAACGGTCGCGTTGCTGCAAGGTCTCCATGACCCACATTTGGCACCATCAAAAATCATTACGTAGAATTCAGATCAGCGAAGGGCTAATGTTCATTACAAATAAACTTATTAGCCTGGTTAGTTAAGTGTCCTTAATTGCATGTTTGATGAGGATTGTATTCGTACTGAGAATTATGTTGTTGCTGTGGCGAATGTGAATTCAAATATAGTAAAATTTTTCAAACTTTAGTACAATATTGAATAACTGAGTTAGTTAGAGAGAAAGTAGTTAGATTATTTAATCTAACTAATTTTCTAAAGGAGTCTGTAGGTAGGTTAGGTTAGGTTAGTTACATAGTTAGGTTACATAGTTTTACCTACAGTATAACAATAATATAATGTAGTGAATTCGGATATTATAAACTTAAATTTTTAAAGATACGAAACAAAATTATAAAAATATGAATCTTTAATTAGTGCTCTTTAAATTAAGTTTCTGTCATGACGTACATAATATGAAGAGACTTAATTGGGCTTTTAACTCTCAGCCTTAGAACGTTTCAACAGATTTCGGCAAATAATTTTCGAATAGCGTTTTGAGGATAACATTTTTGGGTAAACACGTCCGGGAAAATCTCCGGCATTTATATACTGTTATTTGCGGTGATATATTATTAAATTATTCCGAAATAATTTATTATATCAACATTAATTTGTTAACCGATGAATTTTCAATTTGACCAAAATCGGGTTAATGATGCTGGTAAAAAGTGCAATTTGCATAATGGAATAAGGTGCTTAGATTAAGAAACTAAACGGATCATCTGTTTCTAAGCAGTCTAAGCAAAATTGGCACTATCTATAGATCCATAGATGTTGTAGTTGTTTTTGGAAATAGGCTAGAAACAAATTCTTTTGGAAATCACCTACCACTACATTGGATACCAATAATTATGTTACTAATCAAATCCCCAATTCCTTTAGATCTCGAGTGCTATCAGAAAAATCCATACTTCCATACTAATATTATAAATGCGAAAGTGTGTCTGTCTGTCTGTCCGTCTGTCTGTCTGTCTGTCTGTCTGTCTGTCTGTCTGTCTGTCTGTCTGTCTGTCTGTCTGTCTGTCTGTCTGTCTGTCTGTCTGTCTGTCTGTCTGTCTGTCTGTCTGTCTGTCTGTCTGTCTGTCTGTCTGTCTGTCTGTCTGTCTGTCCGTCCGTCCGTCCGTCCGTCCGTCCGTCCGTCCGTCCGTCCGTCCGTCCGTCTGTCTGTCTGTCTGTTACCTCTTCACGCTCCAACCGCTGAACCCATTTTGCTGAAATTTGGTATGGAGATACTTTGGAGTCCCGGGAAAGGACATAGGATACTTTTAATCCCGGAAAAATGTACGGTTCCCTCGCGATAAACGAATTTTGGCGCAACGGAGTTGCGGGCGTCATCTGGTTGGTAATATGTAATAATAATATGTATGTGGTAATAATAATAATACTAGCTATATGACCGAGCTTCGCTCGGTATTAAAAAAAAAACACATAAAATGACATTTTATGAAAATGATTCCTAGCTAGATCGATTTATCGCCCCCGAAACCCCCTATAAACTAAATTTCATGAAAATCGTTGGAGCCGATTCCGAGATTCCAATTATATACATACAAGAATTGCTCGTTTAAAGATATAAGATAATTGGTACTTGGTACATGGTGGATGACGGATTATGTCAACTCCATGACTGATATTGTCTTACTTGGCCAAATTATGTAGGTCCTCTGCATAGATAAAGTAACAAAGTATATCTCAATGGTCCCCTGTGTAGGATAGGTAGTAATATATTTTCCTGTTGAAATAAACTATTTTAAGAGCTTTTTAACCGACTTAAAAAAGAGGTTATTTATGAAACATTTCCCCGTTTCGCTAGAATTGGATTATTCGAGTGTACGAATGGTGTTAGCAAATTAGAAGGGACAAGCAAATGCTAATGTATATTAGTGTCAATGACTTTCAGCTGTCAAAGCGTTGAGTAACTCTGAGTCTGTTGCGCCTGAGCAGAGGCTTCGGTGAATGTGGAATGCTCTGTAACCGATTCCTTTGTAACCGACTACAAAAAGATGGTTCTGTGTTTGTATTTGAATATACGTAAATGTATGAAATATGTATGTAGATATGTATGTTGTCACAAAACGTAAGTGTGTAAGGATATAGTACTTTTTTTAAATAGATACCGAAGCTATTTGGCCAGTTTTTATTATAACTGAAGCTACGTCTACACCAGACAGAGTATTTTTTTGCACAAAAGAATCAACGAAAATATTAGACCGATACTAATAATTATGTTGCACTGATATAAAATATCGTTAGAAAAGATTGTAGGGAATTACAGTTTTTATCTTTCAAATTTATTTAGATACAAGACTATAATATTGCACTAAATCTTACTGTTTTTTTGTATGTCTGTAAGTAGTTTAGGCGATGCCGTGAAAATTTGGCTGTAGCGATATCGATTTTTCTCAGCAATGACTAAAGCTAAGAAATTAAAGTTCATTGTCAGTATTCATCATGTCTTTGTATTTGAATTACCCATAGCATAACACGAATGGTCAACTTTTATAAAACAAAACAATAAATGAAAAATATCTCTGTAAAAAAAGGGTTCCTATTTTGCCAACAGAGGAGAATGATTTAATCTAAGATTAGTTCAAGCGTACACTTTAATTTGCCCATAGCTTATATGAAATGTATTTACTTATGGTTTTTAAATTACGGGACAAAAACCATTTGTCGTTTAAATGCCCTTTCCATTTTTTACGAGGCCGGGTCGGCCTCTCATAGAAAACAAGCAATCTAAAACATATTATCCAACACGGTTTTTCACTTTAACGCGGCGTCACCATAAGTAGAAATTGGACAATAACTTCAAAGCTTTCAGCCAATATAAAATTATTTTCCAATCCGATACAATAACAATATTATTTTGACACTATCCCACTTCTGATTTACTTGTGAGCGATAACTGATTCATGTCTTTATTGATGCGGGCCTGGCATTTTATTGCTTAATAATTTTCGTATTATGGGCCGATAACATTCTAAAACAGATAAGAGAAATAATTTTCCCAAACTGATACAAATACATGACGTTTCTGCGATAAGAAAGCCATTTGCATCATATTTAACGAGATTATTGCATACCGATACTACTTACTTCTATAATCTGTGGATACTACGAAATCCTATTTTGGGTCGTGGGGTTTCTTGGTTCATATTTTGAACCACCACTGTAGATTAGGACAGTCTGACTAACCTAGTAGTCTGATTGTACAGTAAATATGTATTTTTTATGAACGTCAAACTATTCGTTTATGGAGTTCTGACAAACCAAAGCGTTTAACATTAGTTTGAAACTTTATGAGAATACTAATTGTTGATGCCCGAAACTCCGTTGCGCCAAAATTTGTTTATCGAGTGGGAAGCGTACATTTTTCCGGGATAAAAAGTATCCTTTGGCCTTTCTCAGGGACTCAAAGTATCGCCATACTAAATTTCAGCAAAATCGATGCAACGGTTTGGGCGTGAAGATGCAACAGACACACAGACATACCAACTTTCGCATTTATTATACAAGTATGGATTTTGGAGTTTTATTATGCCGACTGCAACAAAACCATACTGCAGCAATAACGTTTGTCTCAAGTACCAGAATCGGATCAATTCGAAGTATCACTCATAGATAGTATTTTTCAGTAGAGACGGGTGCTTCACCGTTTCAGCGAATGGTGACTCACGTGCTTAGTAATTATTAGGCGCACCCTTACTCATAATATTACTAATGATTCGTCTCTTCCGCTGTCTATTTTCAGATGGAAATGATTCCAATTTTAATATTTTTTACGTTATCAAAAAATATTGCACTTTCGACAGTTATATCTGCAGGTATAGAGACATACCTTGAATAGGTGCCAAGGAAGGACATGGGAAAGTTGAAGGAAAGTTATTATAACATAGAAAATGTACGATTCCGCGACATATTCCGCGTAATTTTGGCCCGAAAGAAGTTGCGGACAATAATATTATAATCAATGATATTATATAAAAAAACTCAAAGCAGATATGTTACTACCGCGCGCGTTGTGAAGCCATAAATACGGGCCAATTGGCCCGTCTTTTATTTAGTCTGTTTCTTTTATGTAAATGGCATTTCGTATCTTTTGTTTCACTTATCTGTCAAATTTGACAATTGAATTTGAAAATTGTTCGGAAGCAATTTAAGCCGGAAAATAGTATGAACGTAACAGATCTGTATTTAGTAGAATATCATTGATTATATATATTTTTTTATAACATCTAGTTGCTCAAAACTCGTTCGTGACTCAAAACATAACTATTTCCTCCTGAATTGGAAAACCCTTTGATGATAACAGATTCTTGACAATGATCCATAATCTATGATTAGTAAAAGATAGTATGATCTCTAGATAAACTAGATGACGCGTGACGCCCGCAACTCCGTTGCGCCAAAATTTGTTTATCGCGCGGGAACCGTGCATTTTTAAAAAGTATCCTAAGTATGTCCTTTCTCGGGACTCAAAATATCTCCATGCCAAATTTCAGCAAAATCGCTTCAGCGGTTTAAGTGTGAAGAGGTAACAGACAGACAGACACACTTTCGCTTTTATAATATTAGTACGGATTAGTATGGACTTGATGATGCTCGCAAATCCGTTACGCAGAAATCGGTTGATCGCACAGAATCCGTACATTTTTCCGGAACAAAAACTATCCATGTCCTTTCCCGTTTCTCAAAATGTCTCTTTACCAAACTCCATCTAAATTAATTTAGCCGTTCAAACGCGAAGGGGTAGAGATAAACTACGATAACATGGCGCGCGCCTCCAAAATTCAAAACGTTTGAAGTGCGTTGTCAAAACGTTTGAAGTGCGTTGTCAAAACGTTTGAAGTGCGTTGTCTTGCGCGGTCGGCTAGTTATGATTGGTTGACCAACAGATCTTGGTAATAAGTGACATTAAGGGCCTGTTTCACCGCTTCCTGATAAGGTGCCCGATAGGCTTATTTGACAGATTCTCCATACTCTATGTGTCAAGTTAAGTGGTGGATAGCCTTATCAGGAAGCGGTTAAACAGGCCCTAAGTGAAATATTACGAGTACTGGTTGATTGGTTGAATACTTACTACATACAAAATCTTTCATAATGATGTGACTACACACATTGAAACAGTAATTTGGAGGGTCGCGCCATGTTATCGTAGTTTATCTCTACCGGACAAACACAGTTTCGCATTTATAATATTAGTAAGGATATCTATCGAATCTGTCTGCGACGCAATGAATATTCATTTACTTACTGTGTAAATGTCTTGGTACAGGAAATAAAATTTGTAATGCCAGGTACCGCGAGTACTATTATTTCAAAACAATTATTACATTTGCATTTTAAGTGGATTATTAGTTTATATTTAAAATATTCACTAGGGTTGTTCGTAATAATGAGACATTATAATTACATTTTCTGCACCGACCTCCAAAAAGGGAGGAGGTTTCTTAATTCGATCGCATATACCTCAAGGTTACTTTAGTAGGTTAGCTACTCGCTAATTTATACTCCAATGAACAAATCGGGAACTTAGAGCAAACTTACTCATGGTAGTCCTATTATTGGCACTTCTGTAAGTCTTACAATGGCAAATGACATCAGGCATTCTGATCTAAAAAAAAAAATATGCGCGGCCAGAACTAAAAATATTTCCAATAGTTAGCTAGGCCATATTATTAAGAACTTAAAAAAATAAATGGTCTTTTAACCCTGTAACTGCATTTTCTGAGTAACTATATTAATTAGGAAAAAATATTAAAAGGATTACATATTTTAAAGGGGTCTTACTAGGAAATGACCCTTTACCCCGTATTACCCCGTCCTAGTACGACCCCTTTCCCAGTAAGACCCCTTTAAATGTAATGCTTTTAATATTTTTTTCCTAACTAAATACAGTTACAGGGTTAAGTCCCTAATTATATATTTTTTAAGTTCTTAATATGGCCAAGCTATTTTAAATAATCCTAGGTCTGGCCGCGAAGCTTTTTTTAGACCAACATTGTATTGAAATTGCCTGATGTCCTTTGGAGTTTTTTTATCCTAATATAAATTTTTGGAACTTTGATTTTAAGGGATAGTGAATACATTAAAGTAAAACATTGTAATGTTGTTTTTGTTAGCCATTATCTTTATGATGTTTTATTGTAACAATTTCATTGTATACTAAACAATCGTAAAAATATAAACAATAGTTTTACAATACTTTATGATTTACGACTTATGAGAGGTTTTAAAGTTACCTATTCACTCCACAAATTATAGATACTCATTGTAAAAATGGGCCAGTAGGTATAGTTTATTCTCTAAAAGTGTGAGTGTGACAAAAGATTTAGCGCGACGACGTAGACCATGACTAATTTTGAAAATAAGTGATTGTACGGTAGCGAAATGGTTAGACGAAAATATAATGATGATGTTATTGATTTATGTCTAACACATAATATTATTGTGATAGCGATTTATAAAATTGTTATTTGTGTAATAAGTACCTAAAATTGCATCTAGCCTCAAGTTGAAATTTTTAATACTATAAGGGTAAATCATTGAAATGTTTGCACACTAAACGGCAGCGCAGACATAGAACAAAAAGCTTTCTTCAAAAAGCTTCGACGTTTAACAACGTTTCTGTCAATATAATGATCCGACGTGTGCAACATGTTGGATTTTGGTCGGATTGCTTACTGTACTTGCTAATAGCACAGAATACATATTAGTTTAACAACTAATAGTGCCCTCTGCTCCGACCTTTGCCCTATATTCCCTATTTCAGATTGACAGACAGACATGAGAGCTAGAAAAAGAAGATCTAACAAATACTCGTTTGCGGGTGTTTGACAAGAGTTCATCTATTCAACAGATATTATGTTTATTGGTTCAAATTTTAGCCCGGCCGCACATTATCCGAATTTCTGATCAGAAAAATTCGGACGCTCATACATTTTGACACGTAAGGTTTCTGATAGTATGCGGGATCCACAACAAAATGTACCTATGAACAGAGTGCGTTCCGGTGGGCGTTCAAATTTTTCTGATCAGAAATTCGGATAATGTGCGGCCGGGGTTAAGGGGAAGACAGCTGCCAATTCGACATCTTTGTGCAGTTTTCTAGACGTATGTATTTCATTGATTGGCACAAAAAATATATGTGATTTTTGATTATATTTGGAAAAGCTTGTCGAATTTAAATAATAAAATAATATTCTCCTACTGGATGAAAAAAAATAATACCAAAGTCACATCTTTCAGGAACTTTAAACAGTTCTAACTAAAGTAATAAAAATCCAAAGATTGCCGGATTTAATTTTCGGTTCTGACATCTATATTTCCCATAATATTTATTTTTTCCTCTAACAAACGAAAAATGTATCCACGCTACCGAGTGAACACTTCACATCTCTGTCTCTCTGGCATGAAAATCGACAGTGGTGCGAGAGTGATGCTAGATCAAGGTCATTGGCAGTTGTCAGCGTCTTAACGTTAGTCAATCAAATGCGAAAGTGTATAGGTACATAAACTTGTGTCCAGAAACTTTAGAATAGGGGCATAAGTATGACAGTAGCAGTTATGGATCATTCTACACAATAATAGCGGTTTGACAATAATCCAATCCAGCACAGGTTGCTACTGGAATAATGTAAACGGGTACTGGAATGTTATTAAGGCGCTATACTGAAAAAAAATGTCCTTTTTCACGTAATACTATAGGACCCTCAGAAATGTTACAAATCTGGTAATGAGATATACATATTTTCATAGCCTTATCTAGGTTTGAGAAGATCTAGAAACACGATTAATGTATTTTGCCTCGATACATTTAATTTCCGAAATGACCTCTTAAAAATACGAAATTTGAAGATTATTTTTAAACGAAAATAGATGTATTGTAGGAAATTAGTCTAATTGATAGACACCTTTGCAACTCTAAATCGTATCGAAGCATTTTGCTTAAATGCTCCCAGTTATTTTTTAAATGATTATAATTACGTTTTTTCGCATGTTTTCCGAGCGAGCCGATAGCTTCTGGCCGCAGCGTATTCACGACTTTATACAAATTAAGTATAAAATTGCCCTTGCGGTAAAATTACTTTCGATATAGCGCCTTAAGAGGGCTACTGACCCAAACAATCAAACATCGTCCTTCTCTCTTCACACTCACGCCCGTCTTTCATAATATGCCAGGTGAAAAAGGACGACGCGGAATCATCGCCAAGTTAGTTTTACTTGAATAAAAGACGAACTATAATGATTATCAAAAAAATATTCTGAGCAAATTTAGGTTATATCAATGCCTTTTTGGATATTAAAAAATATTAAAGAAAAGACAGCAAACTTCGAAGATCCGAGCAAAAATGTGTCTAAAACAAGGTTTTTTGTAAAAAAGAAACTATCGAGTATTTTTTCAGTAATCGTATTTTCGTCTTGTTGCAAAAAAATCAGTTTTATAGACATTACGATTTTCAGATCTCGGAGTACGAGTATGTATGTATGTAGTCAAGTTAGGATCAATTGCATTCTTAATGTACTGAATTGCTTTTTATTGCAAACCTGTTTACATTATTCCAGTAGCAATTGAGCGTTGGATTGGATCACTAATAAACTGGCCATATGATGATAATATGTAAGTACGACGCGCGGGCTCTTTTAAACTATTTACATAACTAAAGTGTGCCTTAAGTGGTGATAATGAATTACTGTAACACGTCAAAACATGTTGATTCTTGATGTCTACGTGAATATCATGCTTTGATGCCTCATTTTGCGGCATAATAAATTGTGTAATAAACCTTATCAAGTAACACAGGAGATAGAACTTTTTACTGGACTAGTCACTTGTGTAAACGGGCTTTAAGCTTTTCACTTATATGCAGAAATGCACCACAGTTATTAATTTTAGTAAATTATATTTTGAGGATTATCATAATGTGCTCGAAAAAAGTTAAAGGTAACATCAGATTGCTATTTTTTTGTTCATTTTCGTCTTTCATTTCGCATCACTCCAAGTGATCGTACTATTCTAAAATCTCAAAGATATATTTGTATATAGCGGCCTCTCTGCATTGCCCCATGATTGACAAATACAAGCGATTAGTAACGTTATATTTTGTTACCTGTAAAGACGAGATCGCAGTAAAGCGACACGTCACTTCACCCTCCATAGAACTGACGTTTGTAAAACGTCAGTTCTATGGAGGGTGAAGCGTCGCGCCGCGTTTCGCGTATAGTGGCCCAACGAATAAGGCTGCGTTTCCACCGGGATGAGCTAAGCTAGCTGCGTTGCGAGGAATGTGTTTTACAAGAACCAATAGAATCGTTGCGCTGAACGTGGTCAGGCAAATTAAGCATCAGCAATAAACTCAGCCTTAGCCTTTAACTTTTAAGTACCAAGCTTTTGACATTCATTTCACATTTGTTTTAGTATTGCAATACTGTATGTCCGGATTACGGCATAATTATCATTAATTACGTAGATATATGACAAAAACAATAATTGAAATCGTCTAATATAATCGTGAAATTGTTTTAGGAGTCGACCGATAATAATGTATCGAGGTATTGACGGTCTATGACGTATTGACACAATAGGTACAAATATATAGGTAGAGTTAAGTAGCGTTACCCGTTCATGAAATCAAATTCATGAAGATAAGCTATTATATTATTTAAAAAAAAAATCTTGTGTCAATAATTCGTTTATGATATTATTATGTTTAAAAAATTGTCGAACCTTCTTAAGGCGCTATATTGAAAAAACTGTCCTTTTTGACGTAATACTATAGGACCCTCAGAAATGTTACAAATCTGGTAATGAGATATACATATCTTCATAGCCTTATCTAAGTTTGAGAAGAACTAGAAACACAATTAATGTATTTTGCCTCGATACATTTAATTTTCGAAATTACCTCTTAAAAATACGAAATTTGAAGATTATTTTTAAACGAAAATAGATGTGTTGTAGGAAATTAGTCTAATTAATAGACACCTTTGCAACTCAAAATCGTATAGAAGCATTTTGCTTAAATGCTCCTAGTTATTTTTTAAATAATTATAATTACGTTTTGTCGCATGTTTTCCGAGAGAGCCGATAGCTTCTGGCCCGGCCGCAGCGTATTCACGACTTTATAGTCATAGACATTAAGTATAAAACTGCCCTTGCGTTGTAATTTATTTTCGATATATCGCTTTAAGATCTTCACAATATAAGCGTTTTCCTAATTCAAACAGTTTGGTATAAAGAAGAACTACTGTATGTAATTTATACTGTGTATTGACTTATCTACATGCGCTTAGGTTAACTGAAGGAATTTCAATATTATCTAAGCTATAGAATCGATTGTTTCTATCTTGATTGCCTCTTCACTATCGAATTCCGATCGTTCCATTCTTATGACGTTTATCTAGTTGTCTTTTAAATACGTTTTTATGATAGGTTTTTATTGAACAACTACATGACGCCCGCGACTCCATTGCGTCAAAATATGGGAACCGTACATTTTTCTGGAATAAAAAGCCCTATGCCCTTTCTCAGGACTCAAAGTATCTCCGTACTAAATTTCAGCAAAAACGGTTCAGCAGTTTTGACGAGAAGTGGAGAAGTGGTCTATTCATAATAATAATAATTATTATTATAGTATACATTTTTATATAATGAACGCCAATGGCCCATGAAGGACCAACACAGGCGTCTGAGCAGAGGGCGCCCCTAGCACAAACAGTAAATAATCCGAACGAAATCCGACATGTTGCACACGTCATAATATTGACAAAAATCGGCCAAGTGCGAGTTGGACTCGCGCGCGAACAGTTCCGTACCGCTATATTATAATTAGCCAAAAATTGTGTTTTTTGTATGGGAGCCTCCTTTAATTTTTATTTTATTTAAATATTATTATTAATTATTAAAGTACACATATATTTAAGTACTCTGTGAATATTTCAAGTATCTATTTGTTGCTATTATTGATATCGAGCAAAAAATGTCAAAAAAATCTAGTTTGTTGTATGGGAGCCCCCCTTAAATATTAATGTTATTTTGTTTTTAGTATTTGTTGTTATACCGGCAACGGATATACACAATCTGTGAAAATTTCAGAAGTCTAGCTATAGCTGTTATTGAGTTACAGCCTGGAGACAGACGGACAGACAGACAGACGGACAGACATCGAAGTCTCAGTAATAGGGTCCCGTTTTTACCCTTTGGGTACGGAATCCTAAAAACGTTGACAAACGTCGAACAAAACTTTTAGTTTGCTGTCTATGCTGGTGCTGCCGTCTGGCGTGAAAATATTGCATTAATATCCTATTCGTCTATGGCTGCCCATGATCGTCGATTGGGCAATAGGCATGCTATAATACGCTTTTCAATCATTGTGGTGATGACCGTTATACCATGGCCCAAAGGAGCCCTTATGAGTTTAAAATTAGATATATTGGGCTAGAATTTTAATAGATATATAATTGGGTGCTAGCTTTAGTAGTAATTTATCTACCAGTATAGTATTCGAGGATGTACCTATGTATTTCTGAAGTTTTCCTTTGGAAAAGTACGAAACCTTCCTTATTATAACAATACTTTTCCTTTGGAAAAGTATTGTTATAATAAGGAAATTAAAGTTATTCAGTGTAACAAGGAACTTATATGAATTAATTGTATTTTTGAGGTTTTCATTTAGGAATATATTATACTGTTAATGATTTATATTGCAATATACATTTTGAAGGAAGGAAAATAATTGTATGGAATTTTCATTCTATTGTTTTTGGGGATTATGATTAGATTTTATCATTTTCCTTTTAGTGGCATAATATCCTTATATTCTACGAATTAATCTTTTATATTATGTATCACATGGAAAATTTCCATTTTGGCCACGCGGCAAAAAAGCCATGTAGTTCTCTACATAGGAGAGCTTTATGACTTGTGTTATTAGATTTCTACCATAATTACATATTACCACACATGATAGTTGTCAACGTATGAAGTGCAGTTGTGTGTATGTAATTGTCTGTAATATATTTAATTACTTGTCACAGTGTAGATGAGTAGACTTTGGAGGTTGGAATCAGTTCATTGGCTTAAGTTTCTATCGCGGTTTCTTTTCTAAAATAGATTGCTAAGCTCAAATTTGTTATTTCTTTGGAAATTTTTCTTACTAAGTAGTTATTTTCAAAAATGTATAGTTTTTACTAGCTTTTTAGAGGTTAATTAAATAATATATCTCTAAAAAGCTTACTTAATAACTGATAAGTATCAGTTATTAAGTAAGTGAGAAATCGATGATGAATAAAAAAGAGACGATACAGTAAAAAAATATCGGGCGTGAGTCTTTATTTATGCCCGTTTTTACTGCAGTCTTTAGTTATTATGTAACGTTAAAATTGAAGTCCGTTGCGCCAAAATTAGTTTATCGCGCGGGAATCGTACATTTTTCCAGGATAAAAAGTATCCTATGTCCTTTCCCGGGACTCAAGGTATCTCCATGCCAAATTTCAGCAAAATCGGTTCAGCGGTTTGGGCGTGACGAGGTAACAGACAGACAGACACACACTTTCGCATTTATAATATTAGTATGTATACTGCAGAGCGTAGAGCGTTGACAATCGAAGTCACAATAACGTTTTATCAATAATAGGTCTATTATGAGTCGATCGCTATCTCGGGCCGCGAGTCAGGAGGTTAATGAGAGGTCACAACCTACAGTTAAATGTTTATTATGGTGAAATAATTAGGCAGACCGGCAAAATGACGATTAATTGCCTGTTGACATGTCAATAACTTTGTCCCAGGAGCATTGACAGTGTGTTCCTGTCGGCACTGTATGCGCATGAGTTGTACAAGTAGGAGTTTTTAATATTTAAACATTTAAGAGAAAATTTTAATATAGCTCTCTACCGTAAAACGAAATAATTGACGTATATAAAATTAAATTGCAGCTATGTTTTCTACAAAAACAGGATCAAAATACACTTTCGTTACCGAAGAGTAGCACACTGAATAGCTTCTAATCATAAAATGCCCATGAATCAGAAATTACGCTCATTCACTTTATTTAATAAACCTCGACCCTGTTATCACAATCAGAAGTGGGATTGGCTGCAATCTGTGTTTACGAACTTGTGAAACACTGCACAGACTCTATACAATAATAAACTCTGAAACGAATTAAATAGGTAATGGTCATAATAAAAGAGCTTGCGGCTGGTCGCGGTACGTTATTAGGCTGCGTTCACAACAAAATCACTAGTTCGATAGAGTAGTAGTAAAACAATTGAAGACAAGAGTGGACTTGATCCTCTAATTATTAGAGGATCAAGTCTACTCTTGTTATAATTGCTCTTATGTTGTGAAATATAAGAGTCTAATATTTTACAACATAAGAGCAATTACTCATTTCCTTCCCTTATAATTTGAATAAACTCTGTAACTTACCTACTTCATACTCTAGCTAATAAATTATATCTAGCTATACATAGTAAAAAACCCACATTCTTTTATTTCAAATGATTTTAAAGTATTCGAATTAATAGTTATTCACTTCAAAATATCCACTCATGTCTTCAATTGTCGCTTAGGTGTGAACGAAAAATTTAATATGTATGGAAATACCACTACGTAATGCTTGCTCCTTGTTTGCTGACAGTTTCGTGTAATTCATGCCTTATCATCATCAGCAGCATCAAACCAGCTAATGAAATAATCAAATAACTCGGTGGCGATAAAGCTAGAATTATTATAACGACACACTTATGGGACGATAAAGAGTTCCCATTATCATGACACGATAGACACGTTAGGATGATGTAATGGGTTAAAGTAAAAAACCATTTTTATTCTTGTGCAATAGGGTGACTAACTGAAATATTATAATGAGCTATTGTCGCGACAGCGGCCAAAATTAATGATCTATGAATTTGGTACGGCTCGCATTATTTATGGAAAGAACTCGAAAGCATGACCGCATATTGACAATACTTTTCACCTTGTTAAACGCTACAACACAGGTTGCAAGATGCAACGTTTCGAGCACGCGACTATCAGCCTTAAACTCTAGAGTTTCGAACTATATCGTCGCGGTGAATGTAAAAAATTGCGGCTGGCGACAATCAGGCTGCGTGGGCTCTATCGGCCGAGGTCGAGCCGCTCACCCCGCTATCGTGCTCATTAAATCTATTAATAATTCATCTGGTACTTCTTACCCCATTGTTCTTTGGTACCATTTTCCGTTGCACTCTGGTACCATTGTTCTTATTACTTTCCGCTGCATATCTCACCTTCGCGCTGAGGACGTTGACTCGCAGTTCATCTCGCTGATTCCAATGACCTTTATATTTATAAACGCCGTTTTTAGTCTTTATCTGTTTCAAAGAGTCGCAAATTAAACGAGCGAGTACTTACATTAATATTGCATGTAATCGCATGCTTCGAGCTTTATTATTACTCTTTTGTTTTTGCTGGATTTAAAAGACCGTGCATGAAGCAGTATTTCCTACTAACTGATTCCGGTTTTATTACTGGGTATTATACGTAATATTTAAAATACTCTTGTAAAAATGATTTGAGAAAGTTTACTCTGTTATTTTTCGACCAAACTTCATTCAACTTCAACTACTTATGTTCATCTAGGTGTAACTTATCCTAACCAAATAAACTCGGCAAAAGATACATTCGTGTGCAAAAAGACCTCTTTTTGTTCATACTATAATATTTTGTATAAACATTCTCCGTCCTCTTCACTCTCATGGTTCATTGCGGATGAAATGCAATTTGTGTATCTGTCCGTTGCACTCGGGTCCGAATGTTCGCTTAGCGGTATTCTAGCAGCCACTCCCTTATTTGACACATCCTGTGCCACACCTTTAACAGTTACAAATTACATTAACAAGCTGCGCCCTCAGCTTCGCTCGCGAAATTCCGCTTGTAATGCTCAGATTTATTTCTTAAGTACTTTTTCAGCTTAAATATCATCATCATCATTTTTTTAATCACCAAATAAATATTATGGAAACGCATGCACATTGTAGATTTAATAATTTCATTTGTGAAGTAGTGAAAGAGCCAATTGAATTCCAAACGTAAAACACGTACCTACTCTACAACAAAACGCACTTACGTTTTGTTTTACAAAAAATGTGTAATTCCTGTAGCCCTAGCACGGCGACCAGTGGAAATGCGAAAGTATAGACAAATAGTGGAGATAAACTTAAGGTGCCGTTCCGATCTTTTTTCGATCCGAAAAATACGTTAAAGTGCCACTTTATGACAGACTATAGTCCTAAAAATTCAAATAATGTCCTACTTTATGACATACACTATAGTCTCAGGTCATAAAGTGGAATTTTGATTGAATTTTTGTCGGTCGCGAATAGCCGCGGTAAAGATCGGAACCGCACCTTAAGTTTATGTCCACAGTTTGTCTATAGGTACTTTCGCATTTCTATATCTGGTCGCCGTGTTAGGACTACTGTAAAATCCAAAAACTAAATTTTGCATATCATTTGACAAAAATGCGTAGGTACAGCAAAATCATTGGTCAATGATCTGTCTACTGTAATGGAGTTTCAGTGTCGGAGTTGTTAATTTAATTAGCTGGCGAGCGGAATGCGCTATAAACAGTGATTGTCGCCTGATAAGCTACATTTTACCTACTGTTACACACTAGTTAAAAAAAGGTTTAAACTTCGGGAGACGCTAGAAAAAGCCCCTCCTTTTCTAGGGAATACTAATTCTCTCCTACGTCGGGCGGGGCCGGGGGCCTACTTTTCTTTCGTCTTCCGAATATTTGATAAGCTCACATGTCCTGAGACCTAACGCGAGTTAAAATAAAAAATCCCATACCAAAAAACTACACGATGATGTTGAAGAATTTCAAGCTATTGCATAACTTTTACCGCGGGCTTTGAACGCGGGCGGCCGAATGAAGAAATCCCGGAACGAATAAAACTAAACGAAAACAAGGATTGCATAATTTGATAAAAAATGCTATGCAATAGTTTCACACATAGGCAATCCCGGAATACCACACGTTTTTTTTAATTTTAAATATCCATCGTCTGGACTTAACAATGATTGAACTTCGTTATTTTTTCTTTGGATAGCCATTTATTTGCCTAAAAGACAATCTTTTGTTATTCATTATATGTATAGATGATGGCGATGATGCCCGCAACTTCGTTGCGCCAAAATTCGTTAAATCGCGTGAGAACCGTACATTTTTCCGGGATAAAAAGTATCCTACCAAATTTCAGCAAAATCGGTTCAGCGGTTCGGGCGTAAAGAGGTAACAGACAGACAGACAGACAGACGGACGGACGGACAGACCGATATGGATATTAAAGAAAAAATTCATTAAGAAATCCAGAAAGCATTGCAATGATAAACCACAGAGTCACAGAGCCACAGACCCACAGAAGTATAATATTGAATATCCAATTCCTTATCAGCGTAAGACACAGTCCAAAATTAGCATAGATAAAGAGGGTTATTATTACAGATTTCTGTCAATATTTGTTAGAGATAACTGGTTGCAACGGTAGGATAATCGTTGTGTTCAAGAGATTACAGGCAAGCCTACATTTACTTAACAACTGTATCAATTACACCTAAAAGGAGTTACTTAGAACTTTGTTTCGTTTTAAACAAGTGTCAGTTAATCTTCTTATATATAAAATTCTCGTGTCACAATGTTAGGCCGCGTACTCAGGACTCCGAAACGGCTTTACAGATTTTAACCAAATTTTATATGCATATTCAGTGGGTCTGAGAATCGGCTACTGGGTACTTTTTATATTGATAAGTGCATTTGTTGAATAAATAATAGTAAATTAATTACAACTCGAGACTGACGGCGACCATTGTTTGTGTGACGGGACGGGACGGGACGTTACCATGGTAACATACTTTTTTAGTCACTTCAATAAAATAATATCCCACCAAAAAACATTTTCATGTAAAAATGCTGCCAAGATGAGAAGATAATAGTTCGTGGTGTCAAAAAGTAGTGAGATCTCATGTAGAGCCAAGTTTCAAACCTTGCTGCAGCTGACACATTATATCAAGTATTTTGTCGCGATTTATGTGTAAAATTAAGGTTTTTAGATTTAGGGCTGAGTGTGTAAGGTTTGAAACTTGGCTCTACATGAGATCTCACTACTTTTTGACACCACGAACTATTATCTTCTCATCTTGGCAGCATTTTTACATGAAAATGTTTTTTGGTGGGATTTCATTTCTTTTTGTAAGACACATGTTTTTATGAAATTAAGGGGCATACGAGCATGTGCACTCGCATTATTAGAAAAGTTGCAAGTGCTTTGCCAGCCTTTAAGAGGGAATCGGTTATATATAAAATTAGGGGACAAACGAGCAAACACGTCACCTGATGTCCGTCGTCACCGTCGCCGAGTTGCCATACTTTCAGAAAGAAAAGGGTTAATTGAGGGAAAAGGGGTATCGCTATTCCCCTGTTCTCTTTCCCTTTTTTATTAAATTAGGGGGCAAACAAGCAGACGGGTCACTTGACGGAAAGCAACTGCCATCGCCCATGGACACTGTAACATTAGAAGAGTTGCAAGTGCATTTTGGGCCTCCGGTAAACTCACTCACTAGACGAAACACAGCACAAGCGCTGTTTCACGCCGGTTTTCTGTGAGTCTATGGTCTCTCAAGGATAACACGTATTTTTTAGGGTTCCGTAACCATAGGGTAAAAACGGGAACCTATTACTAAGACTTCGTTGTCTTTTCGTCTGTCCGTCTGTCTGTCTGTCTGTCTGTCTGTCTGTCTGTCTGCCTCCAGTCTGTAACTCAAGAATAATAGCTAGAGAGTTGAAATTTTCACAGATTATGTAAATTTGTTGCCGCTATAACAACAAATACTAAAAACAAAATAATATTAATATTTATAGGGTGCTCCCATACAACAAACGTGATTTTTTTGGCCTATTTTGCTCTATATCAATAATGGCAACAGGTGGGTACTTGATTTTTTCTCAAAATCCTTAATAATATGTCTACTTTAATATTTAATAATAATATTAAAATAAAATAAAAAATAAGGGTGGCTCCCATACAAAAAACACAATTTTTGGCCTAATTTTGCTCTATAAGTGTACGGATATAGGTTAGGTTGGGTTTGATAATTTTTTTGTTGTTTCTGTACTAATAGTATGTTACATACCAAATTTCAGCTTTCTCAGACTTCAGGAAGTACCCTAACAGTTTTGATGATAGGTTAAGTCAGTGCCAAAATTGTGGGTTTTTGGACACCTATAAAATCTAAAGTATAATAGCTACGATATTCAAACTTTGCGCATTTCATTACTTCACTCATGTCATTATATCCTAAAAATTTCAAGTATATGGCATTATCCAAACCAAAGTTACGAGGGTTCAAAAATACGACGAAACGTTTCGAGAAAAGGTAGTGCCCTTGCGCGCTTCGCTCGGCTCATCTTGGCGGGGGCACGGGAGTGCAGATACCTAATATGCTCGAAATACTTTATATTATTATGGCAAAGCAACGTTTGCCGGGACAGCTAGTAACTTTATACGAAACGAAATGTGATGTGACGTAGCATTCAAGCGAGATACAAACTTGAAATGTCAAAAAAATTAAGCTATTTGATATTTTCGTATTGCTTTATACATCGCCAAGTCGCACCTCGTTTCGTCTCGTTTCCACGTGCACTGACCCTAAATCTGTCGGTACTAGTAGATATAATAAAGTAAATCAAGGCTACTCTAAAGTGACCTAGTTGGATATCTTTATAATAAAGCTTACATAGTAATCCGTTTAATCCGATCCAATAACGCATCTCTTTGTGACGTCGGCAAATGACTCGCAAAAAGCACGATATCGCACGCGTGACGATCGAGAATTATACGATTCATATTGATATTGTGACTTGGCTCAGCGGGGCGGGTCGAATTTTTCACACAAATCTGTACTTAATATTATAAATGCGAAAGTGTGTCTGTCTGTCTATCTGTTACCTCTTCACGCCCAAACCGCTGAACCGATTTTGTTGAATTTAGTATGGAGATACTTTGAGTCCCGGGAATGGACATGGGTTTTTATCTCGGAAAAAATATGTTCCCGCACAATAAACGAGTTTTAGCGCAACGGGCGGGCGTCATCATCAGCTTTATAACGCACTAAAAAAATGTAAGGAAAAAATACAGCCGAATATAAAACCTCCTCGTTTTCGGAACGTCAAAATGCGGCCCGCTTCGTCACAATGTGCGCTTAAACGAGGAAACAGTCGACCCGGAACTCAACCCTCGCCCTTGCCGATCGTCGAACCTGTCGAGAAAAAACACGATCTCGTTTACAGTTAGAGTTAAGTAATCCGAGTATCAAGAAGCGCACGCGTCGAGTTTTTGTGGCGCGTTCCGTTCATCTGGTATGTCGAATTCGAGTGGTTGGCCTTACGGCGACCTTGCTGCAGCCTCTATCGGTGCTTCTGTGAAAGTAGGTGACGCCATTGTCACAATCTTACGTAGCCCTACAGATTAAAAATCAGCTTTCTAAATTCTCTCGTAAGCCACGAAATGAATATGATAGATGGCGTTTTATTATGCATATCGAGTTTCACTGCGCCGGAGTAATTGGTAAGTGATTGGGAGAATAATTTTTGGATTCTGGGACTTCACATGATATTATGTATGTCTGACTTTTTGCGCTAACAATAACTCTCGTTCGGGGCAGTAGGTTAAAAAAGCTGTAGTTCCAGTACTTTATTTTACAAGTTTGAAAAAAATAAGTATTTTCTGCTATTTCTGGATTTGGTACACATTGTAAACAAAAACCAACAAAGTCTAGGCAACGAATACTGAAGTAGTAAAATTTAATCGCATGTAATTTAAACCTGAAAATAAAAATTACACAACAAAAACAAAATAGTAAAGTAGTAGTAAAATTTTTAAGATTTTTGTTGTTGGTATGGCAATCCGGTTTTAATGTTCAAATTGAAGATATAATAATGAATTATCCATACTTAAAAGTTTAAGTGTCTGCCTGTCTTCTTTTTCTAGATGTTGGTTACAATTTAAAAACGAGTTTGTAAATTGTAACTAACTTCTAGTTCTAGAAAATTTTAATAGGCTTTTCTTTATTCATTTATGAAGTTGGTTAACAAAATTCAACACTCTACAAAATGTAGAGAGACTTAAAATTCTTTGGTTTTAAGTATTAAAGTATGGCATGACGAAGCAAAAATTGTTTCACTTTGGAGCTATTTTGGGACTATTTTGCCGCTTAAGATTATACATTAAAATAAATATTTACGTCGTTTTAAAATTTGTAGTTTTTAAATTATTATATACTAGCAAACCGCCCCGGCGTCACAAGGGTATAAAATATATAGCCACTGAAAAAATATTAAAATTGATAACCTATGATCCTTCACGTGGTCTACTTCTTATCTGTGCCAACTGCCAAATAACATAAAAATTGCTCCAGTAGTTCGCGAGATAAGCCCTTTCAAATAATTCCCCCGTTTTTCCCAAATTCTCCTATTAGTCTCAGCGTGATAAAATATAGCCTATAGCCTTCCTCAATAAATGGGCTATCTAACACTAAAATAATTTTTCAAATCGGGCCAGTAGTTCTTGAGATTAGAGCGTTCAAGTTAGCCTTTTCAAATAATTTCCCCCGTTTCTTCCACATTTTCCTCTATTTCTTAGCTCCTATTAGTCTTAGCGTGATAAAATATAGCCTATAGCCTTCCCTCGATAAATGGGCTATCTAACACTGAAAGAATCATCAAAATCCGTCGCGTAGTTTTAAAGATTAAAGGGAACAAAGGGACATGAGGGAAAAAAGGTGACTTTGTTTTATAATAATACTAGCGACCCGCCCCGGCGTCGCACGGTTATAAAATATAATATAGCCACTGAAAAAACGATTAAATTCGATAGCCTATGATCCTTCACGTGGTCTACTTCTTATTTGTGCTAAATAACATAAAAATTGCTCCAGTAGTTTGCGAGATAAGCCCGTTCAAATAATTTCCCCCGTTTTTTTCGCATTCTACTATTAGTCTTAGCGTAATAAAATATAGCCTATAGCCTTCCTCGGTAAGTGGAATATCTAACACTGAAAGAATTTTTCAAATGGGACCAGTAGTTCCTGAGATTAGCGCGTTCAAGTTAGCCCTTTCAAATAATTTCCCCCGTTTTTTACACATTTTCCTCTATTTCTTCACTCCCATTAGTCTTAGCGTGATAAAATATAGCCTATAGCCTTCCTCGATTAATGGGCTATCTAACACTGAAAAAATCATCAAAATCCGTTGCGTAGTTTTAAAGATTAAAGGGAACAAAGGGACATGAGGGAAAAAAGCGACTTTGTTTTATAATATGTATAGATATAGTCTATAGATGTATAGATATTATATATTCTATAAGTTTTATCATTCCAACTACTGGACTGGTGAATGGTGATTGGTGACGCATTTTTACGTTTATTCTTAAATAAATATTATCATAGAATGAGTAATGAGACTATTATTTGTAAACTATTTATGACTATAAAATATTTATTACGTGGTAGGATTACAAGCAAGATAAGACCATTGTCTTATCTTCTTGGGAATAAAGTGCTTAATGCCACCTTATTTTACAATGAATAGTCTTTTTTAGGGTTCCGTAGTCAACAAGGAACCCTTATAGTTTCGGTCTGTCCGTCTGTCTCTCTGTCTGTCTGTCTATCCGCGGTTTTGCTCAGAGACTATAATAGGACCTACAAAGCTGTAATTTTGCATGAATGCACATATTAATGCTGCCGACAAAATTGTAGGTACATGAAATCTTAAATAAAATATTTTTTTATAGTACCTCCCCTACACATCAAGCGAGGATGAATTTTTTTTTTTCGCGTCCACCCCATCGTGTGGGGTGTCGTTGGATAGGTTTTTTTTAAATATTGCGAGTATTCATAGATCATTTTCCGATTTAGGTGTTTCCGAAATCCGTTTGTGAAATATTAGGTTTTAAAGTGGAAAAAATCGTTAGAGTCCAGTGTCCCCCCCTTTTACCAACTAAACGGTTGCTTCTGGGAATGTGAAAAAATTCACGGTAGTTGAAAATATGCTGAATTTAAAAGGAAAACTATCACGGCTAAGAAGACTTCATAAGTTATTGAGTAATAGTCGATCAACTAAAAAAAAAAGACGGGTTGCACTCCGGGAGTGCCGGCAGAAGTGAAAACTTGTTTATTAACGTTGTGCATTTTTAACCCATTTTTTATGAAAATTGATTATTAAAAAATCGATTTTTTCAATTAATCGAAACCCTTAAAATCGATTAAATTTTTAACCCATTTTTTACGAAAATCGAATTTTCATAAAAAATGGGAATCAATTCGAGTTCGAGTTCGAGTTCGACACGAAACACTACTGTCCAACCGTCTTACGGTTTTTCCAAGGTTTTTCGATCAGCACGAGACTCTGACGCGAGTTTCACATTTTTTACCCATCCCACAAAAGTGCTCAACGCCGCTAAAGAAGTTTTCACTTCAAAAATGTATTCGGCGAAGTATAAAAAAACTTTTTGTTAAAATTTCTTTAAAAGTAACTGAGATGATGTTGTTAGTAGTGTAAAATATGTTATATAAAATATGTACATTCATTGACCACACAAAAAGTTAAAAAAAAACTAGCGGTACTACGGAACCCTATATTGCACGTGGCCCGACACGCACTTGGTCGGTTTTTTATCTTTATTTTATTTAAAAAGCTTTTGCCATCCGCCCAAACCGCGAAACCGATTTTGCTGAAATCTTGTATGGAGATACTTTGAGTCTCGGGAAAGGACGAAGGGTAATTTTTATTCCGGAAAAATGAACAGTTCCTGCGCGATCAATGAATTTTGGCGCAACGGAGTCATCTGGTTTCTATACGGAGAATTTTTGCAAAAGGTAAAAGGAGGTTAAAAGGAGGTTTTCAATCATAAAGATATTGTTACCTAGCGGAATAGAGCAACAATCTCGAGCTGTCAAACGCAACCGAAATTGATTTACATCTGTGCGTAAAAATTTGTTTACGTATACACTTACACAAGCATCTTTCTAATAGTCGTGTGCGTACAAGACAAAAAAACGAGGAATACGGCTTTTGCTGAACCAGATTTCCTTTGGTAGGATTGATCTTTATATCCCTAAGATGGGTTTACGATGTGGAGCCACCTGAATATCTCATGCTGGTGGGGGAGGGGGGGTTTTTTAGCTTTAACAAGGTATGAGGTCAAAAACAGCGTGGGATTTAGGTATATAGTCGAGTTTGGTATCATTTTCGATTGAATCGAATGTTTAAATGCCAATTTTGGAATAATATTTGGATAAAAGATAGTAATAATAAAATAAAATAAAAAATTCAGAATATATGATTTTCAACCAACGAAAACGCTGTTGACAGGGCTTAATTAATATAAGGAGGCTGATACCCGCATTATTCTGCATGCCAAAGACATGGTGATGAATGGAGCAATAAACATATTAATAATACTAGACGTTCCGCGCGGCTTCGTCCGCGTAAATCTGAAATTTCACGGAAACCGTATATTTTTCACAAATTAATAACCCATGTCTCACGTAGTCTACTATATATTCGCGTCAAATAACATAAAAATTGCTCCAGTAGTCTGTGAGATATTAGCCCTTTCAAATAATTTTCCCCGTTTTTTACATTTTCCCCTGTGTCTTTGCTCTTATTGGTCTTAGCGTGATAAAATATAGCTTATAGCCTTCCTCGATAATAGGCTATCAAACACTGAAAGATTTTGGCCAGTTGTTCTTGAGATTAGTGCGTTCAAACAAACAAACTAACCAACAAACTCTTCAGCTTTATTTTCACGTTTTCCTCTGTATCTTTGCTCCTATTGTTTTTAGCGTAATAAAATATAGGCTATAGCCTTCCTCGATAATTAGGCTATCAAACACTGAAAGATTCTTTCAAATCGGATGAGTAGCTCCTGAGATTAGCGCGTTCAACAAACAAACTCTTCAGCTTCATAATATTACTAGTCATTCCGCGCTGTTTCGCCCGCGTAAATTAGGTATTTCACAGACAAATTAGTCCACAATAGATATCCTTCACGTTTCTACTTTTTATATGTGCCAAATAACAGAAAAATTACTCCAGTAGTTCGTGAATAAGCCCTTTTAAATAATTTACCCCGTTTTTTCCACATTTTCCTTTATTTCTTCGCTTATATTAGTCTTAGCGTAATAAAATATAGCCTATAGCCTTCCTCGATAAATGGGCTATCTAACACTGAAAGAATTTTTCAAATCGGACCAGTAATTACTGACTCATACTAAGATTAGCGCGTTTAAGTAATGCTTCTTCTTCTTCTTCTTTTTACGTTGTTTAACATCTTTATCGTGAAAATATGAGTCCTAAAATGAATTAAGCATTCTTAAGTCATCCGAATATGGTACCGAACTTGGAATATTACCATAATTAATGCCTCTATACAGATTGAGACTCCATTTTCCTCTAGAGCAGAAGCTGCTAAAATTTTTAAAAAAATTACATCAAAAATCGCGGTGGCTCCACATCTTAAATCCATCCTTGGGCCATAAGGACCAATCCTACCAAAGGAAATCTTTGGTTCAGCAATAGCCGTATAATTTGCCGTACACACGCAACTATGAAGGATTAAATTGTCAACGTGCCGATAAGTCCCGACTGGATGTCAAACGGATAAAAAATAGGTTGTGCTGTCATGTTTTACACGTCTCTATTTACCACGCAGTGCTACTGATAGTGACATCTCGCTTGCTCAGGCCTTTGTTTCTAAATATTCCGCTAAGTATAGTAAGTTTATGCTTTCAATAATATACGGGTGGTAATTTTTAATTTGCAGATTCTACATTACATACAAGCACATTACAAGCGAATGTATACGGTACAGCTATTAGGGTAATAAACACTTGATTGGTTCAAATGAGACCTTAAAGCGATTGGAGGTCTTATTAGTTTCATTCGCTCTATGAAAATGAGGTTAAAATATTAAAATGAGGTTATCGTTAAATTATATTTCTAACTAGCTGTCCCGATGAACTTCGTGTCACTTTAAAACCTTCCCTGGACTTCTACGAATATTTTAAGACTAAAATCAGCCCAATCCGTTCAGCTGTTTTCGAGTTTTAGCGCGACTAACACATTTGATAATCCATTTTTATATACATACTAGCTGTCCCTGTGAACTTCTTGTCACTTTAAAACCATCCCTGGACTTCTACGAATATTTTCAGACTAAAATCAGCCCAATCCGTTCAGCCGTTTTCGAGTTTTAGCGTGACTAACACATTTAAAAATCCATTTTTATATATATTACTAGCTGTCCCGGTGAACTTCGTGTCACAGGTCACTTTAAAACCTTCCCTGGACTTTTACGAATATTTTTAGACTAAAATCAGCCCAATCCGTTCAGCCGTTTTCGAGTTTTAGCGCGACTGACACATTTGAAAATCCATTTTTTTACATATAGATAAGATATATGAAATTCTCGTGTTACTGTGTTTGTGCGTGAGCTCCTCCAAAACGGCTCAACCGATTTTAATGAAATTCGTTAGGCAAACAGGTGTAAACGAAGGCAGAGAAAAAAAATTAAAATATGCATTTTTTTAAATTTTTATACCGTACCGTATACTGCTAACTTCACGGTAATAGCGAGATGGTCCTTTAGATTTAAGAACTTTGACGAATTCCACACTCATAAAATATGATACATAGGAATTAAGTGCTCATTAAGTGCAAGCGATAGGCGGAGAAAAAAATTAAAATATGCATTTTTTTATTTTTTTATACCGTATACTGCTAACTTCACATCAAATGTATAAACTTATCAATATATAAAGTACCGAGTAGCCGATTCTCAGACCTACTGAATATGCATATAAAATTTGGTAAAAATCAGTAAAGCCGTTTCGGGGGAGTTCGTGGACTAACATTGTGACACGAGAATTTTATATATAATAGATAAAAAAATGGACTTTTTAAATTTTTTTCCACGTTTATTGCCAGCACTTAATGAGCGCTTATTAGTAAAGTACTTATCAAGGAGCCAGATAATCATTATTAAGGTTTTTGGTTTTGTACACTGCTAGCTTCACGTTGAAGGAAGCAGTATTCGCCTTTATCGCAAATTTTGAAGAGCACTAAATTCGCAGTTTGTGCACTTGTGAAAGAGAACTTAATGAGCACTTGCTAGCTAAGTATTTATTACGAAGCTTATCATTTTAAAGGTTTTTGATTATGTACACTGCTAGCTTCACGTGAAGGTAGCAGTATTAGCTTTTATTCCGAATTTTGAGGAGCACTAAATTCGCGGTTTTTGCACCAAAATAGCACTCAATTAGCACCTAATTAATAACGCAATCCCGAGTTATTTTGCTAACTTTTTAATGCTAGCTTCACATCGTCTGGGAAAGCTTTATTCACAAGTAGGCCACGATCAGTAGGTACGTAACATTCTTAATATTCAAATTACCAAACAAATAATACAGTTGAAAAAATGTGTTTATATTCCATACACACTTTACAGTTATTGTTCCGGACCATAGATGTTTGCTAAGGTTAAAATAATAACTATTCAAGTTTTTAGTTTGCAAATGACTACTTAAATAGGTTTTATTTATGTAATTATTTTATCAATGGAAGTAGAGCCTGTGCCTATGCAAAGTAGGTTTCTATGAAAATATTGTCTTCTGCATGCAGCTTTTTTGCATGCGACAGTTTTGGGGCAATTAGTTGTTATGTTATAGCTAGCCAGTTGGACGATGATCTAAAATCTAAATAAATATTTAAATAAATTTTAAGATGAGTCTATCTTTCTGTCCGTCTGTCTGCTACCTCTGTAGGCTTAAACTGCTGAGTGCTGAACCAGTGTAATGAAATTTGATGTGAAGATGCCTTTTGGAAAAGGACATATCTACGGATAGTTTTATCTCGAAAAGCTAGAGTTGCGGACTGCAGTTCAAATATATGAATTTAAGAACTAAGATTAAGAGTTGATTAATGAATTTAGGGCCGAGAATTTACGTAAAACAGTATTAGAATAAACCTAATACAATAGTTACGATAAAGTATTGTTAAATAATCACGTTATTATCTCGTATCAATAACCAAAACATTTTCACTTTGCAATATATGCCATGTCTATACGCACCTCGCTCTGTGAAGTAAACTAATCAATAATTTAATGTTTTCCAAGTACTGTAACATTGTCGCGATATTCTCATATGAGTAACAAAAGACTTTCATTTTGCTTAGCGCAGTCTTCCTGGATACTTACAAGGTGGTCCATTGCTTTTCTTCGCGAAACCATACACTTCAGTCTTTCTTCCGTTCCTGTCCAGGTTTGACTTGTGATGTGTTTTAAGTGTACCGTATGTATAAACTTTTTTTCACTAAAATGTTAAAATTTTTAATAAAGTTTTTTTTTCGAAGTGTTTGTTGTAGATAAGGAAATTGTACAAATAAATGGTACAACCGTTTTGAATTTCATGATATTGGTATCGTTATAAAAATCGTTATGCACTTAATTTGTGACAGTCTAATTCTTTAATACAATTTATGTAATTCAATACAATCACTGACAATAACGCCGCCCGTCCAATGATTGTCCAAGGTAGATAAATTAATTTCGCACGTCGGTATTCTATTTACTCGCTTATAAATGAATGGATAATTAGTTGTTTGATTATAGTTTTAGGTGTTGTGTTAGCCTTCCAAAGCGCAATAGGCCCTAGGCCTAGGTATTAAATGCTAATTTTAGGACCTGTAATGTCAATCGTGTCTATCGCCATTTAATTACTGCTTACAAGATTATAGGGGGGTGACTGTTGTCCTGTCAACTATTACACTAGAACTTGAATAATTGAAATTTTCAATTAAAGTTCAAATGAACGGTTAAATTTAAATTTTTGAGTAAACCTTAGCACAGTGGCATTGAAATCAAACATAAATTTACTAAGCGTGTTTGATTTTTTAAATTAATTTCCCGAAAAGTGTAGTTACGCAACGCCGCGCCGGCGTAAATTCCGCATGATTACGTCCGCAATGTATTTTAAATTGTCGACGACACACTATTCCGTCGCGTTCCGTCCGTATTTTGTATGCGTTTGACATTGCGGACGTAATTTACGCCGCTTAACTTCGGCCTAGTGTGTTTATACTAGACACTTAGATATTGTCTGAATAGGTCTGTGTTACCTTTAACGATGGAAACCGTGAACCGATTTAGATGATGTTCGTTGAAGAGATTTTTTAAGTCCAAGGAAAGGGAAAAATGTTCCGACGCCATTGACTAATTTTGGGACAACGGAGTTGTTGGACACATCCAGTACTATAATAATTATAATAAGACCTACCGTATTTTTTTATTTAAATACATCCAGTATATTTTAATAATAATTATTATTATGGCATGTATTTTTTCATTATCTGCTATCGGTCATTCTTTGGTATAATTTACTTATTTAGTGTTTGTCTATCTGGGCACACCGCATACCTTAAGCAGGGAATTGACTGTCGGGCCGCCCGCTACGGGCCGCCCGTCACGGGCAGGTCTGTCGCATGTCTGCTCGTCAATTCCTAGGTACGGGCACAGACATGCCCGCCGGCCCGTGCCCGCAGCCTGCCCGCGAGATCGCATTTTTCCCGCGCGGGCATGGGCAAGTCTGTACATGAATGGTCGCAACGGGCGGCCCGTCGTTATTTGCGCCTTGGAGAGCGACTGGAGTCCACTTAAAATATTATTTTAAAACATATTATTGTAAACAATACAACCACTAAACATAAGAAAAACCAACAACAACAATTTTGACATTCGTTTATTTCCATTTACCGGTTGCATCCTTGTTTGTGGAAAGTTAAAAGCAAGGATAACATTCAAAACACCGATTAACGTAAAGCCGCTTACACCGAACTTATTGAAAAATCCAAAAAAATCAACGCCGATACTGATCTATCATTTGTTAAAAAGAATATCGAATCCATGAGTCCACGACCGAGCTGCAGCCCTCTATCTATTCGACTGACTAGTCTGTTCTGTGTGTGTTCAATCGGGGCAAACGGCAGACTTGTGCCAGACCGGGCGGCCCGCGGGCAGCCCGGTAGTGAAATCCCCGCTTTATGAAGTTCCAAGACGATTTATTTATCACTTCTTTATAGAATTGACGCTCAAAATGTAAGCAATTGACTGAACTGAATAAGCGTCCGATACAATAAAGTCGACATTCGAAGTTCCATACATTTTGATCGGCTATTCTATAAAGAAACGATAAAGAAAACGCCTTGGCTCAGGACTTTTATTACTCTGTTTACATATAATAAATCGAGTGTGTCTATCTCAAATGAAAATTCCCTAAAATGACGTCGGCTAATCTAATCTCATTAAATCATTGGAATGAAATATTAATGAAATATGTAATTATGTGTCATTGTGATTAAATTCACTTATATCACAATACAATCATGCTTGTAAAATTAAATTGTCTTTTTCAGTTTGCCTTCTGAATGAGTAGGCAAATAATATCATAAGAATAGAGTACAGTAATATAATTTAGTTCAACTAGTATTTTTAAGAGCCTATATACTGGTTCACTGCTATGCTGGGCAAAAGCCTCCCTCTATTTTTGAACCGACTTCCAAAAAGGAGGAGGCTATAATATTATGTTAATATTATAGGTCGTACTATTACAGTTATAAGGTATATTATTACAGTTCGGTAGGAGGCTATAATATGTTATTATTATAGGTTATTAATATTAGGTCATCTGTTTATTTATAGTGTTCATCTGTTTATTTATTTTTTCTCTCGATCAAATTACGCCACCGAGGGCCAATCTGGCTTGTGTAATGTGTATATCTATAATATAACTCATCGCGTCGTAGTAAATATAATAATCTACCATTGATAGTCTCATATTAACACAACATAAGAGCAACAATTGCCCATGCATTTTTGACGTGATAACGTCTTATAATTCGATATGGGGTGCGCGCCCGAAAAACATGACAGTTCATGCGTCTTTACCTTGCTCTGAGGCGTTCCATATAAAGCGCATCACACACGGTGAAGATACTATAATATTTCATCTTAAGATGCCCAAATATAAAATATTATAGTATCTTAAGCTATCACACACGGCTAAGATACGTTAATATTAAAAATATGTCCATTTCCTTACGAGTCTGCGTTGGTGCCACACGTATTCCTTGTTAGAGTTCTATATACAGGGTGATTGACTATGAGTGATACTGCCTTACTTCTTGATTTGTTAGACAGCTCCTCAGACGATGATTCTGATATAGAATGTGAAATGCAGATTGCAATAGCACATCCCAAAAGGAGAAACATTTGGATAGAGCCTCACATAAAGAAGAGAAAAACTTGCGGTGAATTTAACCTTTATCAAGATCTGTCAACGAAGAAGTTTCAAGAGTATTTTAGAAATTCAAGAGAAACATCGTCCGATCACCAATGAGCCCGCGCGCTGCCCGACACAAAAGCACCCTGTATTCACAAAAATTTATATTTCGCATCTTAAGATAAAATATTAAAATACGAAATATATATTTCGTATCTTAAGATAAAATATTAAGATCCGAAATATATATTTCCATATCGCTCGGTATCTTAAGATACAAAAGATAAAATATATATTAACTTCGTCGTGTGTGATGGTTCATAGGATTTCTATGGTGAGCGATATTCTAAAATATGCTCTAAGATAATATATATTTTATATTATCTTCACCGTCTGTGATGCGCTTAAGGCTTGAAGTGCAAGCGAGAGCGCGGAACGAGCGACAAGGAAGCACAATCGGCCTTTGCGTTCGGCAGCGTTCGACATCCGTCTCTCTCCTAAGTCCTAATTGAGTGAGCGATGCTTATATTTTAAAGAAAGCGAAAAGTAAGTATTGCCGCCGCGTGGACGCGAACCTGGAACTTGGCGCTGTGATATCTAGCTTGTCCCACTGGGCCAACAAGACGCTGACGTAAGTGCTGCAATTGTCGATATTTTGCTACTCGAAGTTGGTAGTGAGGTGACACTTGTAGTAATTACTATTGTTTCTACGTAACATTTTTAAATTTTTATTTTTTTTTATAAAATGTAGAGGTCCGATAGCAGTAAAAAATACAATAAAAGTACTTTGATGATATATTCAAATACAACTTTGTTCTTTGCATAGGTCGATTTGAAAGAAATACATCGAAATAACTTTAGGTTACAGTCGAAAAAGTTTGTTTCTATTTATAGAGATTCGAAAGCGAGGGTTAAGGGGTTAAGGATAGTTGAACGTGACAACGTCATACGTTGTCACGTTCAACTATCGTCAGTAAACCGACTTTACAGACAACCGATTTTTTTTAAAGAAGCTTTTTCGCTATAGCCCTGACGTCACTGCGACCCATGAGGATCTATTGTGACTCCTTCGCACTAGATAATCATCCCCAACCCAATATTGCTCATAAATTGAACGATATTATGGTTTGGGTTGGTGCCACGAATTTCCTCTGTGGACGAGTATTCTTGACGACCAAAGCGTGTGGCTGCCTGTCTGTTTTTACCCCTTTACGTCCAAACCGCTAAACTGATTTTTCTGGAATCTGGTATAGAGATTTTTTTTTAAAGAAGGCAGGTCGCTATAGCCCTGACGTCACTGCGACCCATGAGGATCTATTGTGACTCCTTCGCACTAGAGAATCATCCCCAACCCATCATAAATTGAACGATATGGTTGGGGTTGGTGCCACGAATTTCCTCTGTGGATGAGTATTCGTGGCGACCAAGGTGCCTGTTCCTGCTCTGTAGTAGAGCAGGACAGTCGAGGAGAAGGTGAATAGGTGTTTCATCCTCCTCCTCACAGAATCTGCAAGCCTTTATGCTACAAATACCCATTCTGTTTAGGTGTTTGTTGAGCTTGCGGTGCCCAGTTAGGCTTCTGGTAAGGTGCCCATACATATTATAATATGGTCTGTTTTCAAAAAAGTGATTAAGACGACATTGCATTGAATTTAGCAATTCAATGCAATGTCGTCTTAATCACTTAATATGTGGGTGAATTTTCATTTAATCGCACAGTTGTCAGGGTGCAAATTCCAATAAACAAAATGGTCACTAACATAAAATATTTTTATGGTGAGTGATGATGATGATTCCTCTTTAAATATTCATGATGTAACACAGTAGTCGCACGAACGGGTTTTTAATATTAATTAATTCAATCGATTTGTTGGTTATATTTTAGAGATTTCTAAGATATTGTTATTAAGCGGATTTCTTTATTAAATGTGGAATTAAGTTAAAAACTCGTTTCTATTAAAAAAATGCCTTAAAGTATTTGTCGTCAATATTTATAGATAAACAAATAATGCACTCAGGTATTTAAAGGAATCGTACTACTAGCTAGCAAAATGTCCAATAACTATTTGCTGTATAATATTATATTATAATTTGTGTTATCTATAGTTTCGCGAAGCATGATAAAGATATATAATTTCGCGAAGCATGATAAAGATATACCTCCTCGCAATATTCCTGCGTCACTACTGTACAATTACTATCTGTTTGCTCTCCATGCTCAATAACAACTGATCTGTGATTAGAGAACACCAACAAGTCCTGTTTTATCTTCAGATTCGAATTTGATTATGGTTTGGAATTTGAAAACATGAAGCATAATTGAAGAAAATGAAATCAACCCATCTGGACATCAAGCATGCCGTTTACTCTAAAGTCAAGCTGCATTCTGTAACTTCGACAGACGAAGCTTCTTTATTATAGAATCTAACTAACCTCAATGCTCAGACTGAAATATATTTGAGTATTTTTTAATTGCAACCTTAATAATACAGAAGTTAATACTCAACAAATAATTTCAAGTTTTTTTGCGCCACCAAAAAAGCGCATCGCGGATGTAAAAGCGGAACCATATCAACTACGATACTCAAATTGTTTATGCGAATACATTTGAATATTATAAGTTCTATAATGTGGACCACTTTTTGTACACCAGTTAATGAATTGCTATGTCGAATTGCGGGTCAACGTACTATCGGAATGCTGTAAAAATGCTCTAAGGACGACCACTTGCTAGAGATTTATCTAGCTCGATGCCGATCTGAGTAGAGATTAATATACGAAATATGAGCATAATCATGATACGTGTTCAATTTTAATGATGCATATCAATTTGATTATGCATTGGGTTTCGCAGTAAGCGAAGTTTGCTTTTAAAGCTTTCTAGCAGCTCTTTTTTTTACTATAAAATAAAAAATAAATTAGTTATGAAATATATTTATTTAAGACCACTAATACTCGTATTACATAATATTTTTATACAGTTTCCTAAACTAGTTTTGTCTAGCTTTTTGTGAATGTTTGTGTCACTACAACAATAAATATATTATAATTTAATTTGTCCATTTCCAAACAAGTCACTTTGGCTCCAAATTACACCAATAAAAATATTTTTACATACTAATGAACACTTATCGTAGGTTTTTTGTTATCAATTATTTTTGTCTGATCTCTTGTTATATAAAAAATGAAAAGGTGTTGTTTTTTAAGTGCTCTATATAAGTCACAATATTTAAATGTTTGAATAAATAATTCCACAAACGTGTTTATACGCTATTAAAATTCGTATAATAATTCTCATTTAAAAATGGTTTGCTAAATAATTTATATTGTATACCCTTGGCGCGTTCTGCTGCTTATTTTGAGACTATATCAATAGTTTTATAATTAATAGATATAAACTGCAATCGACATACAGATATACAGCTACTAAAATTAACCATCAGTTAAACTATTTCAACTCCATACCCACGTGATCTTTCGGTAGAGCACATGACTCCTAGATAGCACACTTAATCTAAATATTGTTTACTTTAGCAACATTAATATATCTATAAAGGTACCAGACAGTGTTTTATATAAAACTAGATGACGCCCGCAACTCCGTTGCGCCAAAATCTTGTTTATCGCGCGGGAACCGTGCATTTTTCCGGGATGAAAACTATCCTATGTACTTTCCCGAGACTCAAAGTGTCACCATGCCAAATTTCAGCAAAATCGGTTCAGCGGTTTGAGCGTGAAGAGGTAACAGACAGACAGACAGACACACTTTCGCAATTATAATATTAGTATCTAAGATAGCGGGCATTCCAGATACACATGAGGTGTAGAGTGAGTCTGGTCATGTGCTATTTGCGTATACGCGGTCTGACGTCACAGACAGTGACGTAGCGATCTACGCGCGGAGGTGTGGTAACTAGATCTTAATCTTTTAGAATTTAGATCTAGCAATAACCACTTATTGTACATCAATTTATTTAAAGTCAGATGGCGGAACTACTTTCGTCCGGGCTATGTCAAGCCCAACCAATAAATCCAACAAATCACTTTTAACCCATTAAGCCCCGTAAGGCCCATATGGGCCGCGATAACAAAAGATTTCCAGGAATTGGCGATCGACGGTTTAAGCTAGACTTAGTCTTCAGATCACTGACTCGAACTTGTGTAGGTCACACATCTTCGGTTTAAACATAAAGTATGAATCTGACGTTAAAATAATTTTAATTATGTTACACGATTCACGAAGCTAGTGTACCTACTTAACTATCTAATGTTACTCAATGGAAGTTCGAAGTGCAAAACTTTCTAATAACATTATTGTGAAAAACCAAATGTGTGAAGAGCTATCATACCCTTTTGTTTTCTAATATGTCGCGTTTTACTAAGCTAAAGGTTGGCACGATACGTTACTTTAACTCAAATAGGACGCTGAGCTTTCGACTTTTGTGTTTAAAATTTGAAGCCATTTGCGAGTAAGACACTCCAGTGTAACCATCAAGCCATTTTTCGAAAGTTTCGAAAAATATATTGAATTTCTATACTATTAAAGGTTATACTGTCGTAGTTTCTTTACAATGTTGCTGTAACTGATGTGGTTTAAGAGCTACGTCGTTTCTGCAACCGTCGTATCAGTAGCGCTACGTCACTGTAACCATTGTAGCAGCTGCTGTGCTACGTTACAGTAACCATCGTTGCTCTTGCGCACTGCGCTACGTTGCTGTAACCGTCATAGTTGTTGCGGTGCGTCACTGAACCTGCGTAGCTGCTACCTTTTGTTACTGTAATCGTCTTAGCTAGTACGGTACGTTACTGTAACCATCGTAGCAGTTACGCTTCGTTACTGTAATCGTTGTAACTCGTAGCTCGTGCTCCACGTTACTGTAACCTTCGTAGCAGTTTCGCTACGATACTGTAACCGTCGTAGCAATTGCGCTATGTTACTGTAACTGTCGTAGCAGCTGCGCTATGTTTGCGGCAACTGTCGTAGCAGCTACGCTACGTTTGAACTTTGAAGCAACCGTCGTAGTAGTTTCGCTACGTTGCTGAACTTGTCGTAGCAGTTGCGCTATGTTGCTGTAACTTTCGTAGTTTTTGCGCTACGTTGCTGCAACCGATGTAGCTGACGTTTCTTTATCGTTGCAGGTGTTACGGCCGGGGCTCGCGCGGGGGGGTGATGCGCGTCGCGCGCAGCGGCGTGCGCAGGCGCCGCGAGTAGCCGCGACCATGCGGGGCCCGCGCACCGCACACGCCGCCCACCTGCTCACTCTCGCCGTCCTGCTCACACACTACACCGCATCCTCTGCCTTCAGCCCAGTCATCAGTAAGTAAATTTTTATTCATTACCCTTTTTTACCGAGGAATTAAGGCGACGCCTTGATAATTTGTCTGTAGCGATATCGATTTCTCTCAGCAATTACTAAAGCTAAGAAATTAAAGTTCGCTGTCAGTATTCATCATGTCTTTGTCTTTGAACTAGGTACCCATAGCATGACACGATTGGTCAACTTTTATAACACAGAATATAGTCAATCAAAAAGACCTATGAAAAAAAAGGGATTCCTATTTTGCCAACAGAGGAGAGTGATTTAAGCTTTCAAAATTTGTATATAGATTGGTTCAAGCATACACTTTAATTTGCCCATAGCTTATATTAAATGTATTTATGGTTTTTAAATTACACGACAAAAACCATTTTGTCGCTTACGCCCTTTCCACTTTTTGCTGTTCCATTGCTTGTTTTCTATAATCTCTCATAGAAAACAAGCAATCTAAAACGTATCCACGGTTTCTTACTTTAAATCGGCGTCACCTTCAACAGTCCTCCATCCTTCCAGTCATAGCTGTGAAACTTCATAAAAATCTATATATTAAATAAAATAAGTCTCCATAAAACGGCTAACTCTATTTGGGTAATTCTGGTCTTGAAATATTCATGAAAGTCCAGGGAAGGTTTGTACGATGAGAAAATATAAGGAAGACACTAGAAAGTGATACGAAGTTCATCAGGTCATCAAGTTTTAACTTAAGGTCAAAATTTCAAGTTTTGACGAGTCATATCTCGTGGTTTGCACGAGCCTCATAATGATGATATAATTAAAACTAGCACGGTTAACGACAACAAATCCCGTAAAGCCCACAAACCGCAAACCGTTTTTACGATTAGTTTACTAAAGAGATACAAACAAAATTAGCAGATCTCCGAAATTAAAAAAACATGGCCTCCACGATTAAAATATCTTGGTATTTAAATATTAAATTGATCGTTTAGGTGCATATTTACATGTTGTTTTCACCGGTCAATGTTTACTCTCGTTTCTTATCGGCGGAAAATTACCGAGTCTGTCCGTTTGTTTATATGTACTTCGGAAACAAAACATTTAATTAAGGCGACGCCTTTATAATTTTTCTGAAGCGATATCGATTTTTCTTAGCAATGACTAAAGCTAAGAAATTTAAGTTCATCGTCAGTATTCATCATGTCTTTGTATTTGAATTACCCATAGCATAACACGATTGGTCAACTTTTATAACACAATAATTAATCAAAAAGACCTCTGTAAAAAAAGGGACTCCTATTTTGCCAACAGAGGAGAGTGATTTAGGCTTCCAAAATTTCTAATGTATAGTTCAAGCATACACTTTAATTTGCCCATAGCTTATAATATGAAATGTATTTGTGGTTTCTAAATTACGCGATAAAAACCATTTTGTCGCTACACCCTTTCCATTTTTTGCTGTTCCATTGCTTGTTTTCTATGAGAGGCCGGGTCGCCGGAAGCAATCTGAAGCATAGCTAATACGGTTTTTTACATTAACGCGGCGTCACCTTAAAACTGTATTACGAAGGTAATAACTAATATATGGAATAAAAATTTACACTCAGTGTTTATTTTAATCACCAAAGAAGGGAAGGGAAGAATATTATAGGTAGTCTTTGTCCTTCCCAGTGGTGTTCTCTATTTTTATCGCGGTAGATTGAAAAGTTTCTTACGGGCGGGTAGATTATAATATATAATATAATATACTTTGACGCGAGTAGAAGCTCTTACAAACTACTGTTGCGCCAAAATTTGTTTATCACGCGAGAACCGTACATTTTTCCGTACTGAACAAAATTCTCTCCCGATCCGTACAAACTACGAAAGAGTGACCTGACGTCACTCTTTCGTAGTTTGTACGGATCTTTCGTAGCACTTTGTATGGAGCGTTTCGGGCAGGTTTATTTTATGAGATGTTTGAATTGTCATATCTTGGTGAATTTTAAAGCTATTAGAGTCATTCAATCAGCGATGTTTCTATTTTTTAAGGGTCTTTCAATTACCAATAAGAAAAAAAAAATAGTCATCATGCCTATTACATGTAAGGTAGTTCTCAATATATTATGTTTATCTTTTCCTGTGACCTTAATTATGAATATTGATAAAATAAACATGACAGTTTTTTTACGAACGCATCACTTACAAAGTAATTATTTAGACTACTTTTTAAATTTTTTTTAATACCAGATGATGTTCGCCGCTCCGTTACATCAAAATCTGTTTTTCGCACGAGAGCCGTACATTTTACCGGGAAATTAAGTATCCTATGCTATTTCCCGGGACTCAATAGTTTGAAGAGGTAACGGACAGAAAGACACTTCCGCATTTATAATTTATTAGTACTTATTTAGATTTACATAATGTGCATGTTACTTAATTAATATGACTTCCATAAAACTATTAACTACTATTATTCCCATCACTTCAATTCCCGTGTCACCAGGATCGACAGTGGTAATCAACCACGAAAACCCTTAGATATAGTCTTAGAGGTGCTCAATCGTCCCTACATTTTCAAGGTCAAGGTATATTTACCTAAGAAATATATACACGAATTTTAATAGAAGGGGTAGACATGCCCTCTGTGAGTTGCATGAGGTACACCTCCTTTGGGACTGCGTATATGCGTATACCATTAGGTTCGCTGTATGCTGTTTGGTACTTGTCTTCAACTCTTTGGTTTCCATACTAATATTATAAATTCGAAAGTGTCCCCTGTCTGTTACCTCTTCACCGCTGGACCGCTGAACTTGAACGTTGGGTATAATGCAGATATTTTGAGTCAGTGGAAACGACATACAATAGTTTCTGTTATAGAAAATTATTGTATGGTTACCTCGCGATTAACGAATTTCGGCGCAATGGATTTGCGGGTGTCATTTTGTAAAAAAAGTAAATTAAATAAAAAAAAATATTTACCGCACAAAAAATATTCAACATTTTTTTTACAAAAAAAAAACCATTAAATCACGTTTAAGTTAAAAGCACATAGGAGTTCGAATATTGACACCGATAGACAGGTGTTGAGGTTTAGCTGTGTATTGATTCGTACACTCGATAAATATGAAACAACTACAGCTTAGAATTACCATAACTTTACATTCGGTGATAAAAATTTACATTTCGAATAGTTTGTTTCGATTAACTAGTCAGGTTTCATAAGATACAACTCAGTTTCGACACACGGCCAGAACGCCTGTTACTATTGGCTTACAAATATAGAATAACTGAATAGTGAAACGTGTAGGCATACTGTAGTGTACCCAAAGTGTACGTTGGGCCACGTATCCTTGATTGGCACCGTGATTGACGATTGTAAAGTTATAGGATGGGAGAATCGACACGTTTGTAATTTTTGTTTATGTGGGTCCATCATCTGCCAACGTAGAGAGGTCGCATAAGATACATTAATGCAGAAAAGATAATATAGTATACAGGTGTAACAAAACTAACTGATAATACTTTATGATGCATATTGGGTTGTTGTATATTGGATACCTTATAATTTATAAATTTCGCTGTGTAGCAGCGCTTAAAGAGCAATTTTTTGTGATTTATATGGGCAAGAAATTTTTCCATACAACGGTTAAAAAAATAGTAGTATTAATAAATTCAGCGCTGCTACTATCACAGTGAATTCTATACACAGCCTAAAGTAGGTTTGTTAGTTGTTACATCCTGTATATTTCAGAAACGAGATTAATGTTTTCAACAGATATTAATCCAAATGCCCTCGTGGTTAGTTAAAGTTTTTGACTCTTCTTGGGTCGTTTTGTGTATTGCACACATACACATAAAATAGATTTTAATGAAAGTTTGGGAGAATATGATACTTGTATTATATTCTCCCAAACCTTCATTAAAATCCGTTAGCTTGCTAAATAAAAAATTAATGTTGTAGTACAGAACTTAATGTATGACCTAAACTATGTACCTAATCATGACGTGACTTCATAATACCTGGATTTATTGATGGCATATTATGTAAAAAGTTTTTAAATAGAAGAACAAAATGGTTCCTTGAAATTAAAATGTCCATCCTCGACCACATTTAATGCTAATCCGGCCGGTTTTTTTTTAAGTAGCCAAGAACACTCGACGCGGATGTAAGCTTAGACAGCTTTAGCAGGCGTACAGTATAGTCAGAATTTAAATCAGCGGTTTTAGTGGGTAGGTTCGCGGGTATTCCCAGTTCCACATACCCTGAAGGTACTTCGACTTAAGGGGCTTAGAAGAGCTAATCGAAATTGACCGAAAATTGCATACATTAAAAAGAAAATACTTGATTACTGCTAATTAAGGATTTATTAAAAAAAAGCACTATAACAGTAAAACACTGGTAGACAAGTATTGTCCATAAATTAAATAACTATTGAGTGCAATTTACTACACATACCGAGCTTTTTAAGATTTTATTAGGGGTATGTTTGCGATTTTTTTCTATAGAGAAAAATAAGTTGCATCGTGTTTTGAAAACACTATGGAACACTATATATCTTTCTCTGAATAATATTATATATTTTTCTTAATACATTAAGTACCGCATTCTATCATACAGACATTCCTCTTCGAAATCCCGCATTTAGGTGTTGTATACATCCCCAACATGGGACTCCCATAAAGGATTTCCTCTGCGTGATCAAATAAAAATACAGTCGGATTTATCTGCTCTACTTCTTTATACTATATTACCAAGTAGAGATCGAAAAGTAGCGCATCTCATCTGTTTTCGTCTGTACGTTTTTATAATTAAAGGCGCACTAATTCGCGAGAAGCTTACATTAGGTGGCATAGGAAACCCAACGTGAGTGGTTTGTCCTACAAAAGATTTGTCAAATAACGCAAATGACATTCAGAGAAATATCATGTTATTCCCCATTATGATATCCTCTTTGTTTTCTAAGAATGTTTATCGAGGAATTATTTTATTCCATTACATAACAGCTTTGATGAAGTCCAAATCATATTAAATAGAAACAAAATTATTAACTGATTTTTGAGTTTTTTTTCGAGAGCAAAAAGAAAACGTTTGATGTTAGTTTGGTCAGTTTTTGGACTACAAGAATAGCATTTTGTGATTTTGTTGTACCGAGACTGCATTTAAATCATATAGAAACTGTATTATTGCAAGATTATTTCGCAGAATCGACAGGTGCCTGCGTAGGTAATAGGTTTTTAGAAGACCTTAAGCACGCGGATGCATTTTTGCAAAAAGAAATCGAGACACGATTTATGTCTTTGAATTCGTGAAGATTATGATCATAATAATAATCAATGTTTATCTAATATCTACATTTATAATGTAACCAAAAAGCTAGATTTTTCATTTTATATTCATGTAATACTCCCCACACCGTTTTCGGTGACGGTGGCCGGTTTCATTGAACTACTTCTGCGTATCTGGCCTATACGGAGGAGAATTTTTATAGTGCCCAGGTGTGTGCGCAGTACACAAGAGCACTGTCTATTCCTTTACTCTCATAACCCAGTTTGACGGAAGACCGACACGACTGGCGAGAGATCAGACTCAGGACCGACTTTTACATGCCCATCCGATGCATGGATCTTACTTGTCAGACAATCAGGTGATCAGCCTGCATTGTCCTAACCAAACTCGGAAATAACATGTTTCCAACGCGGGAATCGAACCCACGACCTCCGCGTCAAAAGCTACGCTATACCTAGACCACTGGACCACGGAGGCAATACTGTTTATGTATTTAGCTCAAACATAATATTATCTAGATATTTTTGTTGTAGTGAAGTGAGGGCGCCAATTTCAGTCATTCTATATTTGGCTAGATTTTTAATTGTGCTATCAGTGAAATTGATTCATAGGTGGTCATCATTTATGTCAAGTTCAATAATATTAAAATTTATTGGACTTGATTATAATGAACAAAGTTAAGGCTAATATTCACATGACATAACCCGACCAAATGGCCTAATGGCCATATTGTGCATATGAATAATTTTTTTCTATGGTATTACGGTCATATTATATAGAGCATTTTATTAATTGTATAAATATTAAATAAAGTATAAAATATGATGAATTTACCGTAACTTTACAAGTTAGTTAATAATCCTTGACCTCTTGTGACCTATAATGGCAGACAGTAGGTTCGATTACTGGTGACAAAACGGTCACGTAGCCGGGGAAGTACCAGTCCCAAAGTTTGTTTGTCATAAGGGTTAAATCAAGTCAATTTGTTTTGTATTGAATTGACAGACTTGTATGACGTCGCGCACAATTGAAGTCTGTCAAATCCATACTAATTTAGAAATGCATCTAGGTACACGTTGCTGTCTGAATTGACCCTTAATCTGTCAAAGTGTTCTAAGTGTTTTTAAGTTTACTTTGAATATTATAATATTCAAAGTAAACTTAGAAAAGTTAATTCTGAATAATGTCTAGTTTCTGAGACTTTAAAACAGGAGTTTATGTATGGAGCGTTTAAAATAAGCTTATGTAAAAACGTTTGCCAATCAGCAACGCTATCAACCTTTTAAAATTTCAGTCAAAAACCACAGCAAATTTGCATTAGTGAACTTATAAATGTCATCCATACCTAGATTATACAGGGTGTAACAAAAATAAGTGATAATACTTTAGGGTGTGTACGTATTCCTTGTAGAGAGTTCACTGTGAAAGTAGCAGCGCTGAAAGACCAAACATTTTTTTCACTTTTGTATGGGGAAACTCGTGACGCTCGGGCCCTTGCCCATACAAAAGTGAAAAAAAAATTTTCGTCTTTCAGCGCTGCTACTTTCACAGTGAACTCTCTACAAGGAACACATGCACTCCCTAAAGTATTATCACTTATTTTTGTTACACCCTGTATAAAGTGTGTCTGTCTGTCTGTCTGTTACCTGTTCATGCCCAAACCGCTTTACCGTTTTTGCTGTTTGGTATGGAGATACTTTGAGTGAAGTTGCGGGCGTCAACTAGATGACTATTTTCTAGACATGATGCTCCGATGGGTTACAACGATTGTCACAGTGATTGCAAAGCTAACTCCAGTATCTACACTCATATAATGCACAACCGACGTAAATCATGCGCAATCATGCATAAAAATATGTCTCTTTACATATTATTTAGTGTAGAAATATAGAAAATATAATAAAATTTTAATTACTTTCCAGCAAAAGTCGTCGGTATAAAATTTCCATTATTTGTTATCAACAGGTGCTAATCGCTAGCCAAATGAAAATTTTTAGCCTTTTAGATTATAATTCTAAGAAAAATATATAATTAAAATTCTTACCGTTATGTTTACGTTTTGGTAGTTTTTTTAGTATTCTCTTAATTGCTTCCGCATACTTGTCAGTTTCTGAACGCAGAATTACAAATATGTAATTTTATTGATTTAAATTAAATATACACAACCTCAAGTTCGGTAATTTATTCGGCAGCCTTGAGATATCGTTGCTAAGCGAGTATCGTACAATTTTACTGTTTCTCGAGCGAAAAGAGTTCCTTATACGGGCTTTACACTCGCGGCGCGAAAGCCCGCGAAGGCTGCGAACCGCGAATGTGGAGGGTTTCGCGGCTTCAGGTTCGCGCTTCGCGGCTTCGTATTTGTACGCATTGTGTTCACGGCGCGTAGCATCCGTGAATCGCGGCCGCAACGCCGCGAGTGTTGAGCCCTCATTAGATTGAATACGCGTCCGATCTTTATTTATGCAGTCGTCAAAAAAAAATCACGGTAAAGATTGTTTTACAAGCATTAATCAGCAAATATTGAAGACGCAAAGATTGTTGGATGTTCGTGTAATGTATGGGCACACATTAATTACTAATTCATTTACTGTTGGCGGGCGCGTCCGAAAACATTTTGTACGCAAGAATGCGGATCTAAGTCTTAATCAAGGTAAGTTTCCAACCGGCTACGACAAGCATAAAATCGTTGGAGCCATCTTGCGAAATCTCTAAAGAAATAAAACAACGTTCGAGTCAATTTATATTACTCTACTTATATGTATGTAGGTACTCGTTTGTGATTTAGGGTGGATTGCACCAGAGGCGTGCTTAAAGTTAAAGTTGTGGTCAAAGTAATTATGGTTATAGTTAAGGCTAACTTAACTTTGACCACGGAATTTGACAGATGTCTGTTGCGTTTACTTTTTTGTTAAAGCTACAGTTACAGTATAAAATATTATGAATTATCCGTAAAAATCGACAAGTTGTTATTCACAGTGTTGTTATTACAAAATATTTGTAATAACAACACTGTGATCCATTGTAAATTTTCACGAAACGATATGAGTAAGCTTGAGAGGTTATGGTTATCGTTAAATATGGCGTCCTTTACCAAAGATTTGACATTTTGCACTGTAGTTAAAGTTATAGTAAGTTGGTGCAACCCACCCTTAAGCGGCATCCATACTTATTGCTCTGAATTACGGCTCTTACTAAGGTATATCATTTGTCATTCTTTGGTCCTGCCTGTATTACTTTTAAACAAGCTTGATAGATAAGGATAAAACATTCTATACGGTGTTGCAATTTGTAACTATTTTATTAGTAAGATGTGAGAATTTAGCCCTATCTTAAGTCTTAACTTTTAACTTAAAAGTACTTACTTATTAAAAAAACTTATTTTGTGGGAACAAAGTCCTCAAAGTGTTGTTAATTAATGCAAATATAACTACGATAATACCTGCATTGAGTACTTTTAATTCCCATTGACATAAATGCGGAAAATGTCCAGGAAAATTGAAATTAATTAACAATTTTATGTCAATATCTACTCAAAGGCACACATTATGATAAAATTTATTCTTTATTGTTTACTAGGTTCTTTCCATAGTCACCGGCTACACGGTCAATTTTTCATCAATCTGATCCATCAATCTGGTACGGATTGACGAAAATTTGATCGTGTACGCCACGGATTGATGGATTGATCGTATTTTTAATATGAACTTTTTATAACCATCAATATTCCGTCAATCAGATTGACACCAGATTGATGGATCAGATTGATGAAAAATTGACACCTGTCATAGCTTAAAAGTTCGTGTTTGTCCTAGGCTAAAAGGTAGCTAGAACAACATAGAAACTTTACATTAATTATACACATTTTGGTAAAGTAAGTACTGTTAGAGAAATATGGATCTCAGGCAGAACAAATAACGCAGGTAGCCCATAGGTCCGCCAACCTACGATGTAAACTCTAAGTCAGGGGTCACCAATTAGTTTCGCTCGGGGGCCATTTTAAGAACTGAAATGACCTTCGCGGTCCGCACATTTTATAAAAAATACGAAAATTGGAAAGGTACATACGGTACTACGAGAAAAGTGACGATTTTTATAGCTACCACCACCAACACCACCATCTCTGTGAAGCTTAGAGTGAAATTGGTGCAAGCTATTGATATTAAATTCCAGGAGATGTTCATCAGTAAGTCTAGACCGAATTTTATTTTTAATGAAGTTCATCTTCGAACATGCTTGGTCCGCACACAATGGGTCGGCGGTCCGGATGCGGACCGCGGTCCGCCATTTGGTGACCCCTGCTCTAAGTTATTTGTCTGCCTATGATGCAATTTCTCTGATGGAAAAATATAACATTACTCCTTCAAAAAAAACGCTTGTCGTATCGCAAATGTAAATTATTTGATTGAAATTAGCTTATAACTTTTTTCCAAAACACACAACAAGATTTTACGAGCTCATGTGCCCATATAAGGACACTAACATTGTCCTACAGACGCCTCGACGCCAACGCTCTCCTCTAAACAAATCATAAATTATTATTATAATACTGGTTATATAATTTTGTCCGTTATTATTCTGTGATTTTATTCATTGGGAAAACTTACTTTTTATTAATTACCTTATAATTTATAAGGTCCGTTAGCGGCTTAATCCACGTATATTTTAAACTTACAAACAAATTTGTTACACGTACGCGAAGATGTTTTAGTTTGTACATTTGCATTATTATAAATGCCAAAGCGTGTGGCTGCCTGTTTGTTTATTACCCCTTTACGTCCAAACCGCTGAACTGATTTTTCTGGAATCTGGTATAGAGATTTTTTTTTAAAGAAGGCAGGTCGCTATAGCCCTGACGTCACTGCGACCCATGAGGAACTATTGTGACTCCTTCGCACTAGAGAATCATCCCCAACCCATCATAAATTGAACGATATGGTTGGGGTTGGTGCCACGAATTTTCTCTGTGGATGAGTATTCGTGGCGACCAAGGTGCCTGTTCCTGCTCTGTAGTAGAGCAGGACTGTCGAGGAGAAGGTGAATAGGTATTTCATCCTCCTCCTCACAGAATCTGCAAGTCGTTATGCTACAAATACCCATTCTATTTAGGTGTTGGTTGAGCTTGCAGTGCCCAGTTAGGCTTCTGGTAAGGATTCTTAATTGGTTCCTGGTATAGAGATACTTTGACTCCCGTGAAAGGACATAGGATACTTTTAAGGCGACGCCTTGATAATTTGGCTGTAGCGATGCCGATTTTTCTCAGCAATGACTAAAGCTAAGAAACTAAAGTTCATTCATCATGTATTTGTCTTTGAATTGCCCATAGCATAACACGATTGGACAACTTTTATAACACAGAATTATCAATCGAAAAGACCTCTGTAAAAAAAGGGATTCCTATTTTTCCAACAGAGGAGAGTGATTTAAGGTTCCAAAATTTGTACATAAATTGGTTGAAGCATACACTTTAATATGTGCATAGCTTATATGAAATGTATTTATGGTTTTTAAATTACGCGACAAAAACCATTTTGTTGCTTATGCCCTTTCCATTTTTTGCTGTTCCATTGCTTGTTTTCTATGAGAGGCCGGCCCGGCCTCTCGTAGAAAACAAGCAATCTAAAACATATCCAACACGGTTTCTTACTTTAACGCGGCGTCGCCTTAATCCTGGAAAAAATGCACGGTTTCCGCGTTATAAATGAATTTTCGCGCATCGAAGTTTCGGGCGTATTCTAGTAAAAATAATGCGATGTTACAAACATACTCGATTACAGCTATATTTTTATTAACAATCTTGAACTATTTTAACATATTGTTAAAATATTTCAAGATTTTTTAAGCTTCCTTCCTAGCCAGTTTTTATAACTTGCTGACTGTACCAAAGTTAGCACGCACGAATCACGATCGTCATGTTTGACCCGCCCCTTTCTGTTTGAATTTGAACAATAAATGTACTATACAAGCATAGTAATATTTTGTAGTTGTTGTTTCTTCCTAGTACAAAGTTTTTCAGCTCTGCCTCAATATTTACTACTAGCTGTTGCCCGCGACTTCGTCCGCGTTAGCATAGTAGATCACGTCCCAAGTATTATTTTAAAAAAATATTCAACGTATATAGAATTGACTTTCCTACGATTTTATTATAATATGTACTTACTTTGTTCCTAAAAAGGAGAAATAACACGCAATACAAACTCCACGACACCATTTCATTAGCAAGACTTTTATGAGTGGGGGTGCAGCCCCCCAAATCCAATGACACATGAAATCTGTATGTTTAGTTTAGTTGTTAACTTTGTTCTTACAAAAGTAGAAATATAACTCCACGATACCATTTTGTACCATTTTGTTTAAAGCAAAATTTTTAGGAGGGGAGGGGTTGGTGGGAGGAGGGGAAGCCCCCCCCCCCAAGAAATGACCGGTGCCAAAGCTCCCCGCATATTAATCAAACGACACTCGAAATCTGCATAGATAAGATAGATAAAAGCTCATAGCAAGGCAAGGAGTGAAGATAAATAAAAAGTATAAAAGACAAATTTGTAGGAAATTTTATAAGCTTTCATTATGTACTGGTCGCTTTTTTATTTCAGTGCACCGTTATAGCGATATGAGCAAAAAACTAATATTATATAATAATATTATATAATAGTAATATTCATGCACAATTTGAAGTAAATCCATTCAGTACTCTTTGAGTTTATCCCGGACATACATACAGACAAACAGACAAAAAAACTATATTTTTGGCTTCCACATCGATTGTAGATCACGTCCCAACTATTATTTTTCAAAAATATTATAGTATAGATTTTCCAAAAACGGCGCGTGGCGTGGCCAAAAGAAGCGTAATAATTTTAGTGGTAAAATTGCGCGTTTGTATCGCCGCGCCGTAGCGTCTCGCTACATGATCCGATTTTAATAAATAATGTACCGGGAGATTTGAATAACGAAGAGCCAAAAAACTTGTCTATGTTGCATGAATTTAGTTTTTAAAACCGGCCAAGTGCGTGTCAGGCCACGCGCAATATAGGTTCCGTAGCACCGCTAGTTTTTTAAAATTTTTGTGTGGTCAATGAATGTACATATTTTATAACGTGTTTTACACTACTAACAACATCATCTCAGTTACTTTCAAAGGAATTTGAACGAAAAGTTTCTTTATACTTTGCCGAATACATTTTTTAGTCGATCGACTATTACTCAATAACGTATGAAGTTTTCTTAGCCGTGATAGTTTTCCTTTTAAATTTAGTCATATTTCCTACTCCCGTGAATTTTTTCACATTTCCAGAAGCAACCGTTTAGCTGGTAGAAGGGGGGGACACTGGACTAACGATTTTTTCCAATTTAAAACTTAATATTTCACAAACGGATCCCTAAATCGGAAAATGATCTATGAATACTCATAATATTTTTAAAAAAACCTATCCAACGACACCCCACACGATGGGGTGGATCAAGATGGAAAGGTGCCTACCATATTTTCTTTTTTTTTAAGATTTCATGTACCATTTTGTTGGCATTATTAATATGTGCATTCATGCCAAATAACAGCTTTGTAGGTCCTATAGTCTCTGAGCAAAACCGCGGACAGACAGACAGACAGACGGACAGACGGACGGACAGACCGATACTATAAGGGTTCCTTATATTACTACGGAACCGTAAAAAGTGTACCGAGAAACAGAAGCTGTATTATTTCGATAGTTGATAAATTGGACTATGTTTTTTGCAGAAGGTCAACGTGCATCTTGCTCGAACGAGGGAGAAGCGGTCCGGCTAGAACAAGACTTCAGCACTTGCTTCCGTTGTATCTGTAAGGTAAATGATTTCTTATAGCTATATATTAAATTGTATTTAGTTTGTGTAGTTTGTAAAAGGTTTTTCAGGGGCATTTCATGGATTCGCCAACTTATGTGCGACATCCAATAAACGTGCGTCGCAACTAGGGCTGACCAATAGGTGCGTTTGATTCCGAGTCGAATAGAAATTTCGAAAAGTCTCGCAAATAAGCAAAAGCAATAAACACACAACTAACAAAATAAAAAAAATACTAAATTGCTTTTCTATAACTTAAGAGCCCGGGTTACCCTCGAAATTCTCATACATACGTAATACCAAAATCATTTTCTCATACGAAAATATTTAACCTGTTTGAGTTATTTTTCAGCTTAAAATAGTAATTACCTAGGTTCCTGTACAAAAATTAACTTAAAAATATTTAAACACAAAAAAAAAATTGTGCATAATTTTTTTTACTAAATTTACTACTAAATATTTAAACACTAAAAAATATATACATAAATATTAAATTTACTACAAAATATTTCAACTCTAAAAAATATTTTTTAGTATTTAAATATTTTGTAGTAAGTAAATTGACTATTTATTTATATATTTTTAGTGTTTTACTCTATTTTTTAGTGTTTAAATATTTAGTAGTAAATTTAGTAAAAAAAATTTATACACAAAAAATTTTTTCTTAGCGTTTAAATATTTTGAAGTTAATTTTTGTTCAGGAAGCTAGGTAATTACTATTTTAAGCTGAAAAATAACTCAAACATGTTAAATATTTTCGTATGACAAAATAATTTTGGTATTAGACATCAACTACGATAACTTGGCGCGCCCCTCCAAAATTCAAACGTTTGAAGTGCGTTGTCTTGCGCGGTCGGTTAGTTATGATTAGTCAACCAACAAATTTTGATAATAAGTGACATTGAGTGAAATATTACGTGTACTGTGATTGGTTGAATACTTACTACATACAAACCTTTCATAAGGATGTGACTGCACACATTGAAACAGTCATTTGGAGGGGCGCGCCATGTTATCGTAGTTGATGTCTACGTATGTATGAGAATTTCGAGGGTAACCCGGGCTCTTAATAGCTTTACCAAAAACTGTAATAAGTCTATTGTCCCTATAAACTGAATTTCAACTTAGACTTTATTGCTAACCGTATCTAGTACGAGCACTTAAGATTTATTGAAATTAGTATGCCTCCTGACGACACCTGTTACTAAGTATATTCATCACGTACCAAAGAATAATTTCAAGTCAGGCACGCAACGTGCTCACTCCTAGACAATGCCGCCTTAAGTGCTTAATAATAATAAGTGACCTTCTACTTCGGGGAATAAAAAACTGGCCAGGTGCGAGAGGAATGGAAGACGAAGGGTTCCGTTACGAAAAACAAAATAAAATAAACATTTCTGCATCCCTGAAACTCAGTTTTCAAACTTTTCGTCCCTGTAAAGTTGCATTAAAAAAAAAAAGTTTAGATATGAAAGAAAAACGGGCAAGTAATTTTAGGAACTAAATCAAGTCAGCAAAACATAATAATATTTATTTTTTAATAACCACGAAGCCAAAAGATAGATGTGGCGGTACCCATAATTCGCCTAACATTCCCGCATCGCGCTATCGATGTTTTCTGAGCGCGTCGGTATATATATAATATACGACAGCTGAAATGTATCACGTGGGCTTCGGCTCATAGATAATACAGTATATATACTGAGACTTCGGCCTGACCGGGCATACCACCTCGCTCGGTCGGAATATCTTCCTTTGGCCTCTACACGCATTATTCCCACATTTGTAAATTGGACAGAACACACCCCCACATATTATTATACTTTAAAATATTAGCTTTTATCTAAGATTTTAACACGGATTAAAAAAAAATATGGATGGAGCATTACACTATAAAGAGGTGAAGCATGCAAGGTTCGACAATTTCGTCACAATTTCGTTTATTGTACACGTGACCGACACTCACACACGCAACTAGGTACTACAACTCGCTGTCATTGTACATAGAGTGACGGTGCCAATGACACGCACACATCCTATACGGCGGCCATTACTATGCTTCACTCGGGATTAGACAAGGTTACGTCCGTATTTTTTTTAAGTCCGTGGATTTAAAATAAATACGCTAACAGTTTTGAAGTCCAAAATGACTATCGCTTCTCATGCTATGTTCATACTCGTCTCATGTCAGTTACTACTCTACGGTAGATCAGACTGGACTTTTTTTGTAAAAAAAAGTTTTTGGAGATCCACAGGAAACCTTTTCCTGCGGATCCCCAAAAAGGTAACGTTCGAAGTAGGCAAAAATTTAGTCTTTACCTATAAGTTGTGATAATAAATAACATCTTACCTGTTTAATGTTTATTTAATTAGCAATTCTTAAAACGACACAAAAAATAACTCATTATACATTCAAATTGCAAATAGGTAAGAATATTTGAGAATTATTATAAAAAAAAATTAATGAAATTTGAAATATTTTTAAAGGGTAGTATCATTTATTTCTACGGAATATCTATTTAAATATTTGGTTAAAAATAAACACGACCTTAAATTTTTCTCAAACGCGCAAATATTGGTCCATGTGGCGCCGCCTTTACGAGTAATGCTTTTTGTTACAGCAGTAATAAGATACAGGTTCCGCGCGTGCTGGCTTAATTATACTGGGTAGCAAAAAGTATCAATGCGGAACCAGTGCTCTATAATTGCCATCCCTGGAATCCACTGCACCTGCTTCTAATGTCACTTTATTATAAACGTGATTTTCTTGATACTTTTTATTCCGATAAATTAAAAAGTTATCGGCGCATGGATCGGAATGTATATTACTTGGTCAGTTGCGGAATATCAGATGGAATCGCATAAATACTTAAATAGCTTATCGGCTCCCAGTTCAATAGGTTTGGCGAGTGTTATTTGTAGCTTGTGCTTCAAGAATTCTTGAGCTTTAACACACTGGCGATTAGCGAGCGATGCGATTTTGAGGCCTTCACTAGATCATAGGTGGTTTGGCCACGGGCCACGGCGAACACGCAGCAAATTCGTGGCGATCATTTACCGTATTGGCGCGGTGCAAATGTTCCCACCGCAGCGGCACCAGTGTAAAAGCCCTTTAAAAGTAGATATCACTCATGAAAGAGCTAGTTTACTTTTCAAAGAAAACTGTCTAGCTTGTAAAAATGTGTAACTGAATTTGTGATACTTAAGGAATTTCCTAATCTACGAGGAACCATATCGTTCAATTTATGAGCAGTATTGGGTTGGGGCTGATTCTCTAGTGCGAAGGAGTCACAATAGATCCTCATGGGTCGCAGTGACGCCAGGGCTATAGCGATCTGCCTTCTCAAAAAAAAAAAAATCTACGAGGAAAATGGACTTTACTGCGATTTGCAAATTCTTACTTTTAATTACCTTTAATTAACTATAAAAATATTTAAGAGCCATTGGCGCCACCTTGGTTTTTAATTATTTTGATTTGCAAGCTATAAATTAATTTTACTGCGTCTATTATCTCTTTTAAATGCAATTAATTTCGCAAGATTTAACTAAGAAAATGCATAATATGTATGAGCATGGCTAAGCATAAACAATGGATAAAATAACTGGCTAGATTCCCCGGCTGTCTGCGGTAAAGCCATAGGGTACTTGGTAAAAATAAAAAAGTATATACGTCAGGTTGTGCGGTATTTCCCAGTAGATCTCACCTTGCTGGATGACTTGTATGGAATTCGAAAGCCCATCGCATTTATCGTTAACTCCACATTAAAACACATTTGCTTGCCAAACGACGTTTTTTGTCGCGTGCTATTCAAATGTGCGTGTGCTTTTAAGCGTATCCTGATACTAACATCTATTGTTAAGAGAATTAAGTAACCTGAAATAAGATAAAATATCGTTTAGAGTATTAAACATCATTTAATGAGATTAAATATAAGAAGGCTAAGTAATAAGACGTGTCAAGAAAATGTTGAAAGTAGTGTCAAAGTTTTCGGCACGTACAGTCACTAGCAAAAGTTGTGAGGGCTGGTATTATATAATTAAAGTACCTACCACGTGACTCGTGAGGATGTCCTCAGGGCACCATTAGCCTTTATAGGTACAAGATAGCATCTTGGCTACTGTATGCTACTTGCTTTATGTGTGTACGCTTAAGGGGACATGAAATATAAAGGACAAGGTCCAAATTGGGCTAATTTTAAAAGTGCCGGCCAACGCAAATATACCCATTATTTAAATAGAACATAATCTAAGGAATAATTTTTATTATTACTTACACCAAAATTCTAAGTCAAGTCTCCGAGTTGTTATTCAAGGTCAAACTTTTTTTTTATAACATGTAATAAAACTTATTTTATTAATTAAAAGTAATAAGTAATCGATCCCAACGACCCTATCCGAGTCATAGAACAGATTAGAGGCCAAATACCTACAATAATAATAATAATAATATCTATGGACGCTTCACACCACGTCAGTCTGGCCCCGTGGTATGTACCTGAAGGACTTGTGTTACAGGTACCAGACAACGGAAATATATTTAATACTTTTATACCATACATATATTTAAGATTTTTACTATATGATACACATATTTAATACACATCCATGACCCAGGAACTTCATAAACTTTTTTCTTCCGTCGGCGGGACTCGAACCCGCGACCTCCGGCTTGAGCTACCGACGCGCTCACCACTGCGCCACGGAGGTCGTCAAACTACACCTACAAATGATTTGTAAAAATTGACGGACGGAAGGTTTATACCTCGCCCTGAGACGAGCCTGTTATACCCCAAACAGCAGGCGACTGCCGATGGAGTCGCGGATGACCACAGCCCACTCCGCCTGTAATGTTGTGGCTCCTGTGGCTCCGTCCGTCAATTTTTCCAAATCATTTGTAGGTATTTGGCCTCTAATCTGTTCAATGACTCGGATAGGGACGTTGGGATCGATTACCTATTACTTTTAATTAATAAAATAAGTTTTATTACATGTTATAAAAAAAAGTTTGACCTTGAATAACAACTTGGAGACTTGACTTAGAACTTTGGTGTAATAATAAAAATTATTCCTTAGATTATGTTCTATTTAAATAATGGGTTTATTTGCGTTGGCCGGCACTTTTAAAATTAGCCCAAAATTGTATGGACGTTATGACGTTTGTAAGCTCGATTTGTTTTGTCAATAAGTATTATGTTTTGCAAAAAATATGGTGCTATAACAATTTCCATGACAATTTTGGTATCAATTCATCAAGTGTGTTGGGCCCATAATGGAACATGTCAATTTACTTCGCGCGAGGTTACAATAATTAAGTACAGTAAACTTTATAGTCATTAAATTTTCCAAAGAATTAATTTTATACCACTATCAAGATTTATTGCTGGAGAAAGTAGTAAACAACTTTAATTTTTAGTTAACATTGATATTGAATATTATTCTTTGATTTGTAAAAAAAATGAAGTTTTTTGTACAAAGTACTTATATCGTGTTCTTCATTTTATGCAAAAAACAAAAAAGCTTACTTATTCGTAAATCATATCGTGCTTACTTTTTAAAGCTTGATATAATATTCATGACAATAATAATAATATGACGTCTGATGATCATTCAAAATAAAGATACACGATACTCATACGGCTAATTAAAAGATTTTCAAATCATTTAAATTTTTCAATAGAGGTGACATTTTAATAAATTATGTTGCATATTATGTTTGCATGTATTTACTTGAAGTTATACATATAATTATTCAAGTAAAGGAGTACATGTTTATTGGGTATACATAATATAATGTCGCTACTTTTATGTATTTTTAATGAATTTAAAAAATGTTAAATACTTGTGTTTGTCAATGTACAGCACAAAACAAAAAAAATATTGTTAATTTCTGTTGTTGGTGATACAGCGCAAATGCAATTTTACGACAGAGCTGCCAAAACATAATAAATTCGCATAAATATGCGTATAAAGTGTGGAATTTAAAATAAGCACATAATCCAGTGGTTGGCATATAAACGAGTGCTATTTTTGTTGTGGTCGTCTATTAATATCCCATAAATCGTTTATAGTTACAAGTAAATTGCTGGCTCTTCGACTATAATCGCTCGCAGGCTCTCGTTGATAGCCTCACAAAATAACACTTTTTTTTATTTAAATATTATTTTTATGTACTTGATCGATTGAGTAAAATAATAAAGCTTATTTACGGTATACTGTTATGTATATAAATTTGAATTTTAAAATACCCTTGCTAAATACTGGTCAAATCATAACCCTCCTTTTTTTAGCCGTAGTCGGGTAAAAATGACAAAGCTCTTTCTCATATTTTACAAGACTTTGCTTTTGCACTAATCCCTAGTTTTTAAAGTTTTTACAAAAAAGTAAAATTGAAATACTTAACCGTTATACAGAGCACGCTCTTGACTCGGAGGTCGTGGGTTCGATTCCCGCGTTGGAAACATGTTTCCAAGTTTGGTTAGGACAATGCAGGCTGATCACCTGATTGTCTGACAAGTAAGATGATCCATGCGTCGGATGGGCATGTAAAAAGTCGCGCCTGATCTCTCGCCAGTCGTGTCGGTCGTTCGTCCCACTGGGTTATGAGAGTAAAGGAATAGGGAGTGCTCTTGTGTACTGCGCACACACTTGGGCACTATAAAATTACTCCTGCGTAGCTGGCTTGGTTTAAATGAAACCGGCCACCGTCACCGAAACCGGTGTGGGAGCTATTATTATTATTATTATAAGAAAATTAATAGGTATACAGATTACACGAAAAATCAGACACTATACTGTTTGAGTAACATATTTTCACATTCTGCTAAGTCACGATCAAACAAAAGCTAAGAAATATTCATGTCATAACCATCACCATAAATTTGGTTTTAATCCCATGTTGATTTGCCTAATCTTTGGTATATTTAATGTAGATAATCTTAAGTAATATTTGGATTATTTTCCCTTATTATAGCATCATAGGCTTCTTGCGTAATGAGTAAGAGAAATTAGTTCATAACAAGTTGAAAAATATTGAGGGATTTTAAAAAATATATTTTTTTGCCCATCCACATAAAACAGGATTGATTTTAGTTTTAAAATTACTTACACAGCTAAAGGTCCGTTCACACTGAAAATAGACCTTACGAAATGAAACGCAAAATATTTCAATTTCGAGGGCGGTACTAGCACATACAGTAAATAATCAAACACATGCACACGTCATATCAGAATAATATCAATGACAGAAACTTTTTGTTCACTGTCTATGCTTGTGCTGCACTCTAGTGACAAAACATTGCTGCAATAATATCTCATTTGATGCCGAGTAGCTACCATAGAGCAGATATCTATACAAAAAAGAAAATGACGTAAAACTGAAAATGTGCACGTGAAAGTGGGGCTCGCAGGTGGTATAGGAGGCTCGCGGCATGCGGTCCCACCGGTTACACTGGTGACCAGTGACGTGTGCAGCACCACTACCACAATATAGCTAGCTTTTTAACGTGGTTTCGCATCCGTATTCATAGAATAAACCATTTAGACCTATGGAGGGGTGGTATTTTGAAAAAAAAAAATGATATTTCAAGCTTATAACTCTAAGGGTAAGTCTACTTTCACTGGTGACCAGTGACGTGTGCAGCACCACTGACACAATATAGCTAGCTCTTTTCCCCGCATATGTCCGTATAGTATTCATAGCCTCTTCTAATCCCCTTTGGGGATGGAATTATTTAAAAAAATTCGTAAATCCTAGTTGATCATTGATGCATATATCGTAAAATGGAATTTGGAAATTTCAAGTTTCTAGCTCTGATAATAATATGACTTTTTGTTACCTACTCTGGTGACCAGTGACGTGTGCGGTGTGCATCGTGGTTTTGACTGCATATTTATAGAAACTCTGAGCCTTTTAAAACCTCTTGGGGGTGGAATTTTTAAAAACATTTCGTAGTGGAAGAAATGTATGAAATTTCAAGTTTCCAGCTCTAAGAGTAAGGCTACTTACCACTAATACTGGTAAGTGGTGACCTGTGCAACATCGCTACACCACAATATACCTCTAGTAGCTCTTTTCCGTGGCTTTGACTAATTTATACAAACTTTGAACCTTTTAAATCCATTTAGTGGTGGAATTTAAAAAAAAAATCGTTGTTAGTAGATACCAAGGTTGTGAGAAGGAATTTGCAAAATTTCAAGTTTCTTGCTCTAAGGGTCAGCTAACATAGCAAAGTGACGGGGCAGTGCAATGCATATTGTAAATGAGCTATAAGATAATAATATGAGAGTTCGAGAATCGAGATGCACTATTTATTTAATGACGTAATTAAATTATTATTATTTTTAACAAAAAAATTAAAACCGACTTCCAAGTTAAAAACAATAGTTATATGAACTAAAAAGTATTAAATAACTCTTACAGTCTTTAATAGTGCCTTTTTCAGAATTCGTCTAAATCTCAACTATTTCTGTACATACTACAGTCTTCATAACTTTAAAGTCGGTACCAGCTAATTTAATCGTGAGCTCAGTCAATGTCAGAATATCTGAAACTTTTGGGACTGGTACCGTCTTCAAAGTAATGAAGACTGTAGTATGTACAGAAATAGTTGAGATTTAGATGAATTCTGAAAAAGGCACTATTAAAGACTGTAAGAGTTATTTAATACTTTTTAGTTCATATAACTATTGTTTTTACCTTGGAAGTCGGTTGTAATTTTTTTGGTAAAAATAATAATTTCATTCTTTTTAGTTATCTACAAAATAAGGCTTTATGCGCAAATAACCAATACGAATGTTAACTATTCACATTATGTTACTGTAAGCGAAATTGTGGTAAATGCTTGCAGTTATCTAAGCGATGCTGCAATTTCCAAACTTTTATCTTTAAAGGTTCAGGAGTTCTGTTCAGTGCCTTTGGACCAAGAGACACCTTCGTATGAAAGCTCTCTTATTCGTAACATATGTTTAACTTACTAGAAACAAAATTTTAACCACTACGTGTGTTTTAATAAATTTCAAGGATTTCCCTCGATTGCTTATAGATCCCATCATCATCTCACCACTTTCATAATTGTTATACAAAATTAAGATTATATCCTATACAACAACATGAGAATTTTGAAAATCGGTCCACAAATTTCGATGCACAATATCACGAAAAGTACCAATAATTGGGTCATAGTGTGATGACCTATGGTGTAATTATGGTTTTGATGATGATAATCAATCAAATTGATGTGTTGGCTTATGCTTTCAGTTGTTTAAACACCGCCGAAATCCCCGAACCTGTACCTATAAGCATTCAAAAGTTCTGTTCGGTACCTTCGGATTCAGGGTATAACCTGGTGCGAAGGCTTACTTTTTAGTAGCATTTACCTCGAAGGCTTCAGAAAAAATTGAAATCACTATATGTTTCCATACAAATTTCAAGGAGTCCCCTCGATTCCTCAAGGATCCCATCATCAGATCACCATTTTTGTGAACATGGTACCAAATTCTAGTTAAACTCTATACAACACAAAAAGAATTTTGAAAATCGGACCACAAGCGGCTGTGTAATCGTTGAACATACAAAAAAAAAAGATACATACAGCCGAACGTATTACCTCCTCCTTTTTGGTAGTCGGTCAAAAATAGAGTAAATAGAGAAAATATAGAGGTGCCAGAGCGTTTGAAATCTTTTTTTGCAATTTGAATACACCATACACATTGAATACATTGTTATTTTACTATCGGGCAAAAAACTTCCAGTTACAAGATCTTGTTCGATACGAAGGTCGTAGCGCGTCCTTTTGAATCTCGTTATGTAATCCACCCGTTTGTTTACTTTTAATTTAAGAATTAACGCTTGAACATTCTTCTGTAATATTATGCAATGCGTATTTAAAAAAAATATCTTCAATTTATTATATCAAACTAAAAATGGCAAACATATTATGCCTTTGAAAATAAAATATTCCAGCAAAAACATTTCATGTGAAATGTTGCCGTACCTCATAATGTTTACCCTGTGAAAAAGATATCAGATCTCATGTAGAGCCAAGCTTCTGAATGTACACGGCATAACTCTACCGACCCTTACTTAAATTTTTTTTTTAAATATCAGTAAATATTATGTATTTTAATAATACTATTATGGAAAACGTAAGTTTGTGGCCATATAATCCATCCCAGCAGTCTAAGCTGTCAATATTTGAATAAGCACTCGGCAAAAATTGTAATACAGACGCCTATAAAACCACAAGTTTCTGTTCTAAATTAAAGCAATGCTAACCAGCAAACACTGGAAGTATGTAAAGCATGACATATTAATAAACATACTCAACATTATATTATACAATTATAATTACGTAGATATTGTTATTGGCGATTTACTTAGAAGCTCGCAGCAAAAAATGTTACCTACACGGCGCCAAGCCACGCGCCTAGGGCTACCAGTTGTTAGAAAAACTTAATATGGACATGCGGGCTTAGCAAAAAGTATGTAGATACGGGGTAGTGACAAGGGGATTAAACTTTATACCCTTTACTAATAAATAATGCTTATTGCTTACACACTAACTTATAAACTACCATCGTCTTCTAGTAACTTATTATTTGTTTGGCACATTGGAAAATCCAGGCAAAGATAATCAGAACGCTGTATAGTCCGTACAATCCACGAAGACGCGCCCCACTATTCCTCCAAATTGTTTATAGTATATTATGTTTGCAAGCTTTGTTCTAGAAGTCTTAGTTTGTTTCTTTGTTGTTGTTGAAGACTATAGGTTATATTTTATCACGCTAAGGGCCTGTTTCACCGCTTCCTGATATGGTGCCGGATAGGCTTATTTGACAGCTTCTCCATACTCCATCTGTCAATTTAAGTGGTGGATAGCCTTATCAGGAAGAGGTGAAACAGGCCCTTAAACTAATAGGAGAATGTGGAAAAAACGGGGAAAATTATTTGAAAGGGCTTATCTCGCGAACTACTGGAGCAATTTTTATGTTATTTGGCACAGATAAGAAGTAGACCACGTGAAGGATCATATTATTAGGCCATCGATTTTAATATTTTTTTCAGTGGCCGGGGTGGGTCGCTAGTTATATTATAAAGAGGAAAAGTTTGTTTGTCTGCATGGAATATGCTCTGAAAATACTGATCCGAACATGATGAAATTTGGCTAAGACATTGAGTGTCTACTCAATGAAAAACATATTACATTTACAACGGCAAAATGTATGGTTACCGTTAGTATGTTTATACAAAGTTTATACGCGGGCGCTACTGCGCGCAAATTCTAGTTGTAAATAAAATAAAACCATTTCAATTACTGCTGCTACTGTGACAGCCCTACAGTAGCTTGAATGCCCACAGTCGACCTTGCGCTGTCGCCTTCCAGGATCATTTACTCGTCTAGATTCAGTTACACGACCGAGTTCAATATACTAGCCGTTCGCTGGACGATCGAAAATTGAAATTGACTTTAATGTGGCCTGCCCGAGGGCTGGGTAAAGTTACATTTGAAGGTTTCGTTAGCGAACTTAAATGTCGAAAATATATGGGATTTGATGTAGGTACATAATGCATCGCTTTGTATCATATTATATGGGCCTTGTGATGCGTTATGCTAAATTCCATACATCTATATAATCTGGGGGCACGGCAGTGCCCCAGCCAAGCTTTTTAGCAAAGGCACGGCCGTACCATACTTTTCTCGAAGCGTTTCGCGGCTATTTCACACCCCCTTTATCTTCGATGTTAACAAAGCTAGGGATTTAGAATTTTGGCCACTAGGAGCAAGTATTAAAACTAGCTTAACCTACAAATTACATGAAATTTCGATAAATAGTTTAATAGTTACGGATGGTCAAAGTTACTACATTTTGTCACTGACTGACAGATCATCAAAATTCTAAGGTACTTCTAGATGACTTAGAACCTTGAAATTTGGTACCCGGGTAGGTCTTTCTTCTCAATGAAAGGAAAAATTATGAAACCAGCCAAGTGCGAGTCGGACTGGCGTACATAGGGTTCCGTACCGTAAATTTGTATGGGAGCCCCCCTTTAATAACAAGTTTATTAAATTTTTATTATTAATTATTAAAGTTAACATAAAATTAAGCGTTTCCTGAAATTTTCAAAAATTTTCAAAAATTTTTCACCTTTGTCTTACTATTATGGACATAGAGCAAAAATGGGGAAAAAATCGTGTTTGTTGTATGAGGCCCCCTTTTGATAATTTTTTTTTATTTTGATTAGACTATTAGCTTTTATAACAACACCAGAAATACATAATTTGTGAAAATCGCAACTATCTAGCTATCGCGGTTCTCGAGATCCAGCCTAGTGACATACGGATGTACGACGGACAGACAGCGAAGACTAATTATTATTGATAATATGGCCCCGTTTTCATCCTTTGGGCAGGGAAACCTAAAAACTGAAATTGAAAAATAATAATATAATACTTTAAGTAAGTATTAAATAAAATGAAAGATTTTTATGTTTGTAACTTTGCAAGAACAGTATGAGTTTCGACTGCATATATTTGTTTGACGTACAAAAGGCTTTAAGTTAGTTATGAACTTAATAAAATGGTATTAATTAAATAAAAAATAATATTAACAACGTTAATAATGAAACAATAATTAAATTTGATTTAAATATTATAAATGTAATCACTAATCAGTACTGAGGTATACAATCCTGACTTGCTCTATATAATATGGGAGTTTTAAGTTATCGCATGAAATAAGGTGTGCTCCTTTCCTGCGAAGAACGTCGAGACGCTTACAACAGTGCTGCTAATTGCTATGTATTCAATGGTAGGTAATGCTAAAAATGACCACCTTCAAGTATTAGCTTAAGAGTCAATTATATAATATTATGAACATAATAATCGACTCAGAACTCAGAAGTATTTACGTTACGTTGTCCACCTATAGAACTAACGAAGCTTCAAAGAAAAAATATATTAAAGGAGATAGGGAATGGATGCTAAGCTAAGTACAGAAAAGTTATAACGTGACCTGAAAAGAAAAGAAAAAAACCTTCAAAAAAGAAATGAAATCCCACCAAAACATGAAATGTAAAAGGAGCCAAGCAAAATATTGCATGGCTATTCAATACTTCTGTCGTAAAAAGTTTTCAGATCACATTCAAGCCAAGCCTTCAACTTATTTTGTAATTTAAATCAACATTCAGTAAATGTATCAATAGATTTCTTTATTTTATAATTATTATAATGGCTTGGCAATGAGCACAATAGAAACAAATATAAAACTGCATATTGGGAGGAGTTTAGACTTACACAGACGGCAAGCGTAAAGTGTTTTAATATGTAACGACGCATGTGGCTGATGGTACCCAATAAATCCAATTAGTAGCTGATTATTTCTCTAGTGCTCATTACCAAGCCACTATAATAATTATAAAATAAAGAAATCTATTGATACATTTACTGAATGTTGATTTAAATTACAAAATAAGTTGAAGGCTTGGCTTGAATGTGATCTGAAAAGTATTTACGACAGAAATATTGAATAGCTATGCAAAATTTTGCTTGGCTCCTTTTATAATTCATGTTTGGGCGGGATCCATTAATTCATTTGGTATTAAAATTTTTACAAAAACAAAACTCCTGGTGTGGGGATCCGTTATCGCATATTATGTTGAAATTTTTTGGTAAATAAATATTTGCATTTGTTATTTGTATTCTTATTTTATTTATTTTTATTCTTATTTTGTAGTTATCTACAAGTTCGATAAAAGTTTTGAAAGTTTAAAAATTCATGAAAGGCTTTTCAGACATTCGAATTCAGATTATTTTGCTAAAACCCTAAGCAAGTTTCTAATTACATAATTATTATGTTCTCACTGGGTCAGTTTTCGAATCCAGGGTGGATCAACATTCAACATGTAGGTAAGACAGCGATAATTATGATGAAAACATTTGTTTTTCATTCAGAAATAAAACATTTTTTAATTGTTTAAAATGTTTTTTTTTTGTACTATGTAGCTGATAACAATACAGACATAGATAAAATGTTATGTAACACCACAATCAGTAGCGGTCAGTCTGTGGTTTTTTATTTAAGTATGTAAACTATTCCAGGCGGAAAGTACGTAGTACTTACTCTTAAAGGTCAGGTGACACTGAGATGAAGCGTGACTACAAAATGCATGCATACATCAATGCAACGTGATGCATAAATACAAAATTGGAATATCAAGCTGGACACTAATTGGTTTTGTGCATCGTTTCGTGGTTTGGCCTATATTTCAATATATTTAAACCTTTAAAACCTAAAAATACTACTACTTACTCACGCCTCTTGCTATTATCACTGTGATCTCCCTTCTGCTGCTTTTTCGTTTCATCCATTATCCCTCGAGCACATTACTGCCACTCCATGTGACCAATAGACATAGAACAGACACAAACAGTACAATCAAAGAATTAGATAAGTAGCTGATCACACACTGCGTTTACGACTGCCACGATAAGAGAGACGGGACCACCAAACTTCATTTACATTAATCTTTATTTTATTACTTATAAAGCTAATAAATTCTATAATTAGAAGGTCAATGACTGATGCACTAGAAAAAACCACAGTATGACGCAATTTAAAATAGAATCTAAGCTGCAATTATTCGCTTACCTTATGCGCTCCGAAATGAACAACTTTAAGTTTTGCTTTAAAGTACGCATTAGGGCCTGGCTGCACTGCGAATTTTAACCACGTGGATTTTTTTTTCGCAATTCTGTAACCAAAAAATTGTATGAATGAATTCGCGAGGGTAAAAAATATCGCCCGCTGAATATTCCTATTACAGTAGCATAGACTATAGAGTGTCTAAGCTCCATCTTATAAAGCAGAGCTCTAACTTCTAATTCTAAGTCATAGAAGAATTTGGTTGGTTCTTGATGGTATAAGTCGAATACGCTTGTTGCAAGTGTATTCGTAGCGTATGCGTAGCGACCAGCGAGGTATATTCGGGTATTGGTTGTTACTTGTTCATCATCGACGCGACGTCGATTGTATTAATGATATTCATAGCTTCGCGATTTTTCTTTTCGTCTCCCTAACGGTGTCAGCCGGCCGCTAGACGATCAATTGTATTGTTCAATATCACGCTTCAATTTTATTGAACAGTTTATTTGACAATTAGATTGAAGGCGCGCGAATCGCGATGTTGAGTATCAACCCTAGACGGTCAATATTATTACGAAATATGTGATATTGCGCAATAAAATTGCTCGTCTAGGGCAGGGTCCGCTCAGGCAAGCCAGCTTCGCAAGTCGCAACCATGGTGGCAATATTTATCGTCCATCATGTTATTCATGGCCCGTAGTGGGTGGCCAAATGTAGACTGTAGGCACTCAATATATAGATGGAAAAGCTATATGGACGATCACGTTACTACAACCAATGCTAGATGCATAGATAAGCGTCATTTGTCTTTCGACCACTACAATAAAGCAAGCACGTATTGTGTCAATATCGTCCTTTTTGTAGTTGACCTACCTATGTTCTAATTTTACCCTAGGATATACTGACAGGCAAACCCTACATTATTTCTTGCTGACTTTTGACCCACCTTTTTTTGGAATACAACCCTGAAAAAGGAGTTGAATGGATGATTTGAAATATCTAATTGAAATCTACAATAATTACAAATACTATTTCGTTTCGCTATAGAATAACAAAATACCTAAAAAGTGGCATTGACTCTACTTTTGTAGCAAAGGCTTGAGGCTTGACATAGACAATACAGACATAGATAAAGGGTTGGACCTCATCTGGCAGCACGGAATCACCTTTTTCCGTCGCCCTTTCTCTGTCTTTCGCTTAGAACTGCCATTTGCTAGACCGAGACAGAAAGCATAATACGATAGCCTCGAGGATTCCGCCGCGGCGGTCCAACCCAAAATGTTATGTAACATCACAATCAGTAGACAATCTTTGTAGGGCCTAAAAATTGACACGCCCATCTTCGCTGCATAGATAATTGACCATTAATAAGACACGAGTCGTCCGCGTGTCCCATTTGAGACTTGACCTACTGTATGTGTGTCAATGGTTTGTTTTGGTTCGTTTCCTTTGTTATTACATTATAGCCCAAGAGCCAGTGACAGCCAGACTTTGGTCATTTTATAAGAGCTAGAAGTTGAAGATGACCTCTATAGAGGTAAGAACGACCAGCAACTGTGGAGTTTCGGTCGCGGTTACTCCAGGAGGAATCCAGTTTTGAAGGTCTACCTAACCTTCGGTAAAGAGTTTAGCTCAATTTTTTCTTATTTTTGACATTTTTGACAGTTGCTTCCTAAACACCCTTAAACTTTCTTAAAGTATGAGACTGAGATGGCAATAAAAAATGTCCGGAACTGGCAGATGTGATTCCTATTTTTATCCCAAAGAAAAAGGAAAAATATCACGCTTTATCGGTGGTTTGGTCGACTTCTAGAACTGGATATCTCTTAAAGTAACCGCGACCAAAACTCCATAGTTTCTGGCCGTTCTTAGCTCAATAGGGGTCATTTTTAACTTCCAGCTCTTATAAAATGACAAAAGTCTGGCTGTCACTGGCTCTTGTGTTATGTTTTTATGTAGAAGCGGGAAATATCCACGTCAAAGGTATATGTTGCGCAAAATCCTGGAAGCGACAAGGATGTTGTGTTATCACTTGTCAGGCAGGAAGCGGCCAGCTGCGATCTGAACAACTAATCTGTATGCGATTAGCGCCTAATCAATATTATACAATATTGTGTAACATTATATTTTTTAGCTCTACGCATTTGCATCCAGCATAGGTAGTAGGTACCGTTGAGGTAAAATGGTATGGGGCCATAAATTATTATCTATATTTCATAAATAAATCTTATATATAAAATTCTCGTGTCACAATGTTAGTCCACGAACTCCTCCCAAACGGCTTTACTGATTTTTACCAAATTTTATATGCATATTCAGTAGGTCTGAGAATCGGCTACTCGGTACTTTATATATTGATAAGTGCATTTGTTGAATAAATAATAGTAAATTATTACAACCTGAGACTGACGGCGACCATTGTTTGTGCGACGGGATAGCGATCGACGTTGCCATGGTGACATACTTATTTAGTCACTTCAATAAAATAATATGGCAAATATATTATGGCAAGGAAACGTTTCCTATGAAGCCCCATAAGGACACCGGTGACCGCGACAACAATAGAACAACAATAGATTTCCAGGAATCCGCGATTGAAGGATTAAATAAGCGTTGCTCAAATCAAAATATATGTGTGTAGGAAAGCCCCAAAGCTGTTTACTGTTGCCAAGAGGATACAAATATCAGCAATGAAAGTAAACAACACGATTATAATATGTTTAATATCCTCCATTTATCATTGTCTTTGTGCGACAAAAATATTATTGTTTCTTTACGTTGTCAATGAAAATAATCATGAATGATTCGAATTATTAACACGTGTTGCTAAGTTCACAAGTTGCAATACTATCACCACAATATAAATTATATACAGTAGAACCATCTTTATATAAAACTAGTTAAACTACCCAAATCAGGCGCAGCACTCATTCGTTCCATTTTTAGGGTTCCGTAGTCATCAAGGAACCCTTATAGTTTCGCTCTGTCCGTCCGTCTGTCTGTCCGTCTGTCTGTCAATCCGTCTGTCTGTCTGTCTGCGGTTTTGCTCAGAGACTATAGGACCTACAAAGCTGTAATTTGGCATGAATGCACATATTAATGATGGCGACAAAATGGTACATAAAATCTTAAAAAAATATTTTTTTAATCGTAAGTACCTTCCATACACATCAAGTGGGGATGAAAATATTTTTTCGCGTCCAGCCCATCGTTGGATAGGTTTTTTAAAATATTATGAGTATTCATAGATCATTTTCCGATTTAGGGATCCGTTTGTGAAATATTAAGTTTTAAAGTGGAAAAAATCGTTAGACTCCAGTGTCCCCCCCTTCTACCAGCTAAACGGTTGCTTCTGGAAATGTGAAAAAATTCATGGGAGTAGGAAATATGCTGAATTTAAAAGGAAAACTATCACGGTTACGAAGTCTTCATAAGTTTTTGAGTTATAGTCGATCAACGGCGAAGTATAGGGGAACTTTTCGTTCAAATTCCTTTGAACGTAACTGAGATGATGTTGTTAGTAGTGTAAAACACGTTATATACATTCATTGACCATACAAAAATTATCAAAAACTAGCGGTACTACGGAACCCTATATTGCGCGTGGCACGACACGCACTTGGCCGGTTTTGGTACCTTGGTGTAGCTGTAACTGCTAAACAACATTCATACAGCTATAAGCTAAGTTGCTAAAATACTATTCAATTACTATAAGACAATTAAGGCTTTGATGACACTTACCAAGTATATAATAATGATAATAATATCTATGGACGCTTCACACCACGTCAGTCTGGCCCCGTGCTAAGTACCCGAAGGACTTGTGTTACGGGTACCAGACAACATACATATGGTGCGCCGCGATGGTTGCGGGCGGCGGGCTTCTTCCTTCTCTCCACCAGTATGAAGCCCTTCTCATCGCACCTCCTGCTCTCGTCCTTGCCAGGCCGAGATTTATAATATACTAGTTGATGCCTGCAACTCCGTTGCGCCAAAACTCGTTAATCACGCGGGGACCGTACATTTTTCCGAGACAAAAAGTATTCTATGTCCTTTCTCGGGACTCAAAGTTTCGTTTGACGACCTCTGTGGCTCAATGGGTAGAGTGTGTGGCAGCTCAAGCCGGGGGTCGCGGGTTCGAATCCCGCCGACGGAACAAAAAGTTTTTCAATGTTCCTGGGTCATGGATGTGTATTAAATAATTACGTGTATGATATAATAAAAATCTTAAATATATGTATACCTAGTATAAAAGTATTCAATATTATATTTCCGTTGTTTCCAGAATCCGGGGCGGTGTGAAGCGTCCATAGATATTATTATTATTAAAAAAAGTATCTCCATGCCCAGCAAAATCAGTTCAGTGGGTTGATAAAGATAAAGAGGTAACAGACAGACATACAGACAGATTTTCGCATTTATAATAATATTAGTATGGATGAGCTCGGCCGAAGGTACTATTTCGCCGCTCTACACGGTATGTGTGATTAGTAAGTGATTCGAGAAAAGTTTCGATAAAAGTTCAATAACCTGCGTGATAATTCGCAATGTATTATGTGACACAGATATTGTAATTAATTACACTTGTAATGACTCGCCACTCGCTGGCCTTTGTCTCTCGTGTCTAATTAATTCTACGTGATTACTAATTATCATCTCTAAGTTCTAACATAATATTATTTAAATGAAATACCCCCTGAAATAACCCCTTTACACTTTAAAGACTAATTTAGACTAACGGTTGAACTTTAAAACTAAACCATTTAGATACCACTCAAGAAATAGGGCATTTTTTTTATTAAAGAAGGCAGGTCGCTTTATCCCTTACGTCACTGCGACCCATGAGTATCTATTGTGACTCCTTCGCACTAGAGAATCTGCCCCAACCCAATGCTGCTCATAAATTGAACGATATGGTTGGGGTTGGAGCCACGAATTTCCTCTGTGGACGAGTATTCGTGGCGACCAAGGTGCCTGTTCCTGCTCTGTAGTAGAGCAGGACAGTCGAGGAGAAGGTGAATAGGTGTTTCATCCTCCTCCTCACAGAATCTGCAAGTCATTATGCTACAAATACCCATTCAAGAAATAGGGCATAGGCGATTTTCTCTTTACTTAAAAGCTTATTGGGCTTTTTTTTCGGGGAATTGTGGCCGAGATTCACGGGTGCTACGCGCCGCGCGCCGTGAAAACGACGCGAGCAAATACAGTTGCTGCTCTGACATTGTGTCATGACTTGTGCGACAGCGAATAAAAGCGAGTGTGGATGATGTTCGCGTCCGCGCTTCGCGAGCCCTTTGTCGCGGGTCAAAAAACCGACACCGGACGGGGAAAGCCGCGAAGCGCGAACGCGAAGTCGTGAAACCCTCCACACTCGCGGTTCGCGGCCTTCGCGGACTTTCGCGCCGCGAGAGTGGAGCCCTCTTTAGGATAAAGTCAGTCTAGAAAAGTTTGTATGACGTAAAATTATAAATGGGCTTGTTCCGCGGACCGCGCTATACACGAATTGGTGTTCGAAGTTACGCATAACGTCAGATGAAATGCGTCATGCGAATAATGTAAGTACTCAATATTATTTTTTGTAATTCTTAGTACTCTCATACAGTATTTAAGAATTCAAAAAAGTCCAGATTACTCACAGATTACTCCTAAAAATATAAGTTCAATTCTGTACCAGAGAGGTATACAACATTAACCGACAAAACAAAAAATTTACAGGACAGGCAAAAATGCGCGGAGCGAGACTTTGAATGCAATTTTGACATAGTAGCTTTACAGATATTGCAACAAACTGAACATTATGTTTTATTATTATTTGTTGAAATGATATTGTAATACACAATATTATATTAAATTTCATTCTTGTCTGATTTTGTGGACTTGAGGTTTTTTACCTTGCAACATAAATGAACTAAGGTGTTTTAAGAGAGCATTAAGATATCATACTTCTGTTTACCTCTAAATAAACCTTGTGGATGTTATTGGAATTCGGCATTTAGAAACATTGTCTCAGTCAGTATGTAGCGTGATGGAATTATTATAGGATTTCTGAGGGGTTTACTAGCAAAATGAAACAAAATTTACTTCACAAAGCTAAAATCAAAATACAATTTATTTTAAACTAGATGACGACCGCAACTCCGTTGCACCAAAATTCGCGTATCGCGCGGGAACCGTACATATTTCCTAGATAAAAAGTATCCTATGTCCTTTCCCAGGACTCAAAGTATCTCCATGCCAAATTTATGTAAAATCGGTTCAGCAGATGGGCATGAAGAGGTAACAAACAGACAGACTGATAGCCAGACAGACCGGCACACTTTCGCATTCATAATATTAGTTTCAGCAAAATCGGTTCAGTGGCTTGGGCGTGAAGAGGTAACAGACAGACAGGCGCATTTTCGGATTTATAATATTAGTATGGATATGGTCTACGGATATGGAAGTATGGATAATAAACACAGCTACTCGCATGCTTTAGGTGAGTCCAGGGACATCTGCACATGGAAGATTCCTATAATAGTCGTAGAACATGGCTGGTATCCATTGAAACGGTTTTTGTAAGTCGTTATATTTGAGTCTCTAAATAGGCTTTTGTGTTTCTCGAATAGGTTTCGGCGTGGGTACAGAAAATCCTCTCTGTTTGTATCGTATGAAGCTAGCTAGTACCTCTTCGAATGTTTCCTGGTCAAAAGAAGTTTTGTAGAACATCAAACTAATGTCATTTTTTTCTCAATTGCATCCATACAATAGCAGAATATAGTACAGTCCCTCAATAGATTTTTTTCTACACACAAAAGGAGCTGATGACCCATTGCAGAAGGCAGAAAATCCATGAAATCCATAGTCAATTGCGGGCAATAGCTCGTTATTTACAACATAGAAAAACAAATCCATACTAGGCGAGAAAGATTATTTTTAATAGCAGAATCTAATTAATAAATTAAAGGGTCGCAAGCATTATAATATTTATTCGTTAGAATACTATACTAGCTGTTTCAACAGTTCCACTGTGTATTAATAGCTCCACCCGCCGCAAAGTATCCTATCACCATAGTTAGCTCATACCCTGTCTAATGTCTATAACTATATAATAAAATTTATTCAAAATCCGTTCAGTAGTTTCAGCGTGATTGACGGACAAACATCCTAACAAACTTTCACATTTATAATATTAGTGTGATATCTGAAGCTAAAAACAAAGTAATACGGGCCTGTTTCACCACTTCCTGACAATGCCTTGGCTATGCACCACTTGACTTGACAGATTATGGAGAATCTGTCAAATAAGTTGTGGATAGCCTATCCGGTACTTTATCAGGAAGCGGTGAAACAGGCCCTAAGCATGGTAAATATCCCGTTTTAAATCCTAATGTTAGCTTAAAACCTACTTTAATCACACTTAAAATGAACCTCGATACACAGTATTAAAGACAAGTAATGCAATTATTATTTGTATTTAATAAAGAAACCTAATATGATATGTAAACGAGAATCCTTGTAGTAATATTTTGTTATGTAATTACCATAGTTAATACCATTAGTTAATATTACCACAAGAATCATGTGAACCAAACTAGTAACAATTTTTGTCATTGTAAAAAGTATCTTAACACCAAGAAATAAAGATCAATGGCATAAGACGTTTTAAGGAGATGCTATTGTTTACCTCTCGCTGTGTCCAATGAAAGTCCAATGAATTACATTAAATTCGCGCACAGCGTAGAGGTCAGAGGAGGTAGGTCTTATGGTCATTTGAGGTCCTTTACCAGTTAGACTTTTGTGGATTTAATGTCATATACGATTGGATATTTCTTTTTCTAGATATAATAGGATTTAATGTCGTATACCATTATTACCATTATTATATTGTAACTGTTGCTTCTCAATACATTTTGGATAATGTTTTATATGTTAAAAAGAATCTTAGTAAATTTACAACCAAAAGTGACAGTCACGGAAGAAACACTAGAAATAAGTATAAACTAGAAATGCCGGTGATCAGACTTAGTAAAGTTAGTAAATCTTTTAAAGGTCGATGTGTACGCCTTTACAATAAAATCCCAGAAAACGTTCAAAATCTTTCCATTAATAAATTTAAAAAAGTAGTCAAAGAACGTTTGTGTGCCAAAGCCTATTATAAGGTCAATGATTTCATAAACGACGGCACATCTTGGGAGTAGGATGGCTGCTTGCAAGGCTACTTCTACATTATTTTATGACTTACAATTATGTATGTATGTTGACATTGTATAATTTTAAGTTACAGCATTGTAAACTTTATTTTAAAAGATTATTTTTTTTTCTCACTTTTTTGGTAAATAAAGTGGGCCCCCTGCGAGTTTCTTACGCCGGTTCTTCTCGCCGGGTTAGTTCCCGAACCGGTGGTAGGCATCATGTAGACTGTCAGAAAATATTTGCAAAAATTTATTCTGAATAAAAAAAAATTGAGTTTGAGTTTGAGTTTGAATTAAGTAGAACTAGTTCTTGCGATTCTAATGGTGCAAAAAGCATATTTTCAAAAAAGTGGAGTTACTATTGTATACCTCTGAGGTACAGAATTATAAATTAGAATTATGTAACAAGAATTGCAAGAGCAGTTATAGGTATTCTAATCAAAAGAAATCGGTATCTGGCCTACTGAGATGTGGGTAAATGATGATCAGTCGACAGGTTAAAGCGTATTAAAATAAATATTTCACTCCCATGGGAATACTTTTAAGCGATGCGTCTGATCTCGGATTTATCACACAAACAAACACGCGTAACCTCGCGCGCGCGAAAGTATTGAAGAATGATTAGAAACGTTAGCTTTACAAGTTTATTGGAAATTGCTGATTCACCCGTATCTAGGGTTGCCAGATAAAGCCGGACAAAGACAGGGTTTTTGAATGCGTGTCCGGCCAAAATTAAAGCGAGTCCGTCTTTTGTAGAGCTTTGAATCTGTAATTTTAGATGAATATCCTACTAATTTTGGACGGAATTACGCCTAATAAGATGTTAAATTTTATCTATTAGATGTTTAATTGTTTTGATAAAACAGAAAATTTGTACACGCGCGATAGTATTGATACTGCGAGTTAAGATTCTAAGTATATTTCAATAGCAGGGTTTCCGGCATTTTTGTACGATTTTCCGGCTAAGCTGACACTATTTTGTCCGGCTTTTGGGTTTAGCGACCTAGCAACCCTACCCGTGCCTATAAAAATAAATAATAGGTACTTCGCCGACTCACCTGAGCTTCTCATTAAATGTTAATTTATCTGATTTGTAAACATATCGTTTTCCAATTCCAAGAAAAAAGACACAAAAATAGACTGCCAATTAAAAACACGTAAATCATTATTGAATAAGGCAATTAAATGCAAAAAAGACATTTAAGCTTTGCTAATTTAAATCGAACCTAATAATAACGTAAAGGCCTGTATTCATTTTGATTAGTGATAAGTGCAGGTGATTAGTAATCAGGAGAAAGTAAGTGTGGACAGCGACTGATTAGTGCAAGTCTTTTATTTTCTCCTAATCACTAATCACCAGCATTCGCACTGATCAAAGTGAATACAGGCCATAATTTTCAATGCCTAAAATTTCAAATTTTGTTACTTAAGGAAATGATTATACCATATTCTCAAAATCCAAAGTGATCACAATAAACTTTGAATCACGCATCGTTATTTTGTAAAACAGATAATTATTTTAATGCATCCAAGCTTTTAAATGGGTACAAAATGTTCCGATATTATTAATGGAGTGTTTTATTTTTTTTATAAAGTTTATTGCACTTTGCTATATCTGTTTTAAGATTTGATTAATTTAACATTCGTTAGATTATAATATTGTAATGTAATGTTTTTTTAAACCACTTATAATTTACATTATGCATAAAGCATGCTCCAATAGTCCATGGAAATCGTAAAATAAAATGGGTCTTCACTTGCATCAAATTGGTAGTTCTGATTTTTTTGTGTGTTGTATGTGATGAGGTGGTAATGTCAAATATAATTTTTCCACCTCGGAATCCTTCCGGAACATTGTAAAATTTATGAAAAACCATTAAATTTTTAATCAGTTTTCAGTTTTTGCCATTTTTTACCACCAAGGACCTGTTTAATGGTAGAAGTTATCAGGAATCACTTTAAAGAAGACAAAATTTTCAACAAAATGAGAATAGCAAGGTCTCTATAAACCGAATAGTTTCAAAGGTACATCTGTTCAAATGTTTGTAAATTTTCCAAAAAAACATTTATTTTTCGAGTTTTTACAAGTTCTCGTCAATGTGGTCAATTATTGATCTATTTGACGGCATAAATTAATATACGTTATTAAAGAAGACAAATTTTTCAACAAAACTATTTCTTATAAATAAAACTATTTCAACAAAATAATTTAAGCGCTTCTTTTTCGCGCTAATCTCAGGAAGTACTAGTCTTATTTGAAAAATTATTTCACTGTTAGATAGTTCATTTATCGAGCAAGGCTATATTTTACTATGCTACGACTAATAGGAGCGAAGAAATAGTGGAAAACGTGGAAAAAACGGGAGAAAATTATTTGAAAGGGCTTATTTGAACGCATTTCAGTGTTAGATAGCCCATTTATCGATAAAGGCTATAGGCTATATTTTATTACGCTAAGACTAATAAAAATGAAGAAATAGAGGAAAATGTTGAAAAAACGGGTTAAATTATTTGAAAGGGCTTATTTGAACGCGATAATCTCAGGAACTACTGGTCCGATTTGAAAAATTCTTTCAGTTTTAGATAGCTCATTTATCGAGAAAGGCTATAGGCTATATTTTATCACGCCACCACTAATAAAAGCGAAGAAATAGAGGAAAATGTGTAAAAAACGGGGGAAATTATTTGAAAGGGCTTATCTCACGAACTACTGGAGCAATTTTTCTGTTATTTGGCACAGATAAGAAGTAGAGCACGTAAAGGTTCATAGGCTATTTTTTGTGGACTAATTTGTCTGTGAAATATCTAATTTACGCGGGCGATACCTAGTAAGTCATATTATTTCATTTTGCTTACTCACCTCAGCAACTTTGAACAGCTGTAGCTAGGGAACTATCAGATTTTAATAGACCAAATTGGTCTCGTTTTGTTGGAAAAATTGTCTTCTTTAATAGCGTATATTAATTTATGCCGTCAAATAGATCAATAATTGACCACATTGACGAGAACTTGTAAAAAATCGGAAAATAAATGTTTTTTTGGAAAATTTACAAACATTTGAACTGCTGTACCTTTGAAACTATTCAGTTTATTGAGACCTAACTATTCTCATTTTGTTGAAAATTTTGTCTACTTTAAAGTAATTTCTGATAACTTCTACCATTAAACAGGTCCTTAGAACAGAAAACTGATCAAAAATTTAATGGTTTCTTATGAATTTTCCAATGTTCCGGAAGAATTTCGAGGTGGAAAAATTATATTTGATATTACCACCTCATCACATACAACATCAACAAAAAAATCAGAACTACCTACCCCATTTGATGCAAACCAAAATGTACCAATTCCATTGTACTACAAGGGTTAGATTTAAAATTAGTGTTATTTTTCCTGGTGTAAATTTACTGCAGCATATTTGTTTAATATTGTAATAAGTTTAGTTTATGTTAATCATAATTTTAAGCCTTTTAAAGGACGTAAGTACGTACTAACTAGGCTAATAGATACAGTACAGCCGACCGGTTTTTCTGTAATTTGTAAACTCATGTAGTGTCACAGTGACCACACGACTGTTGCCAACCGCAACCAAGGCTGTGTCCTCTTTTGAGGCCACGGACACCGGGACGGTGTTTGGTGTGAAAACGTCGGTCTGGGTAAACGCGACGTGTGGGCACACGCTAATAGATTTGCTGGAATTTCGTCACTTTTCAATAATGTCCGCGATTCAGTGTGGAATTCCTACTTATTATAATACTCAATGACGTCCGAAACTCCGTTGCGCAAAATTAGCTTACCACGCAGTAACCGTACATTTTTCCGGGCAGAAAAGTATCATATGTCCTATACCGGGACTCAAAGTATCTCCTTACCAAGATTCAGCTATATTGGTTAAGTGGTTTGAGCGTTCAGAGGTAACAGACAGAATGCAGACAGATACACTTCCACATTTATAATATTAGTAGGTATATTATAATATATATTGTGTATGGAAGTATGGATGGCTTCATAATAATATTATATTGATTAACAATTAACTCTGCTCTACGTCCTACGCCGAGAACCTCGTAGACCGTAGCCAAAAGCTCGACAATTCTGAAAGACTTCTTATGCTACCGCGTTTGTTAGAAATCAAGAAGAAGTGGGAATTCTTTTATTCTAACGGATTCCAAGCGTAGTTTGGAAGAGTAGTAGGTACCTACTTAAATTTTTTAGATAATAATACCCCTATAGCTAATTTAATGGCTATAATATAACTTACTTATATATTTTTAGATCAGATTTATGCTGATATTTTTTAAATACACACACAAAATAAAGTATTAAGAGTGAAACTTACCTACTTAATTAAAAGATGTTTTACATTTTATTTTCTACCTAGGACATAAATAAAATTTATATTTGACGTTTTTGTAAAACAAAAACTGATTTCGCAAATGGATTTAATTAATGCTTATTTTACGACATCGAAAAACACAATGTCAATGCAATTAAAAAAAAAAAGTCCTATTAAAAATAATGTACAACATCAAAATCCTTAAATGGCTCGCAATAAAGTGATTTAAAAAAGATCCCAATTCGCACCCAATAAAGGTTCATAATATCTAGATTATACACGTTGAGGTTCGGTTGGTGTTATTTTAGTTTTAGTATATAAACACAGATGGCGCTTTTAAAGTAAAATGTATATAATAATTCTTCTTCACAAATATTGACTATCGAATTAATAACTTAAAATTGCTATGTGAGATAAATTTTTTTTTCTTTTTTTTTATAAAATAAGGGGGCAAACGAGCAAACGATCACCTGATGGAAAGCAACTTCCGTCGCCCATGGATACTCGCAGCATCAGAAGAGCTGCAAGTGCGTTGCTGACCTTTTAAGAGGGAATAGGGTAGGGAATAGGGTAGGGGATTGGGCCTCCGGTAAACTCACTCACTCGGCGAAACACAGCGCAAGCGCTGTTTCACGCCGGTTTTCTGTGAGAACGTGGTATTTCTCCGGTCGAGCCGGCCCATTCGTGCCGAAGCATGGCTCTCTCACGTTAATTTTTTTTATGGTTAATTCAAACGAAAATCGCCGTCAGCTGAATTTTTGCAGGTGGAAATGTCGTCTACGCGACGGATACATTGAGCGCGAAGTAGGGCTATATTGGTCATAACTTATATCGCTGGCTGACGGTTTTTCCACCATCGTATTAGCGACTGACGGTTTTCTTTATTATTTACAAAGTAGAAACATTCACCTGTATCAATTTTGTACGGTATAAAATTACTTTATATTCAAAAATTTTTTACATGTTCAGTAACGCGACTGACGTTGAATCCCCCGTCTGCAATACGGCTGATGGTGATTTTTTGGTTAGACATGACCTCAATAATCATCCATCAAAGTTTCATTCGGTATAAAATCACTTTTCGCAACTATTTTTTTTACAACTTTGAAATACTCTTAGTTAACATTCCACCACGGGTGCGGCGACTGACGCTGATTATATTGATTGATAAATATTAAGCTACCGCTGGACAAAAATTTGGTCGGTATGAAATGACTTAGAAAACGCTATCACTACTCCCCTACTATTATAGTAATAGGTAGTGATTCCGCATCACTGATCCACTTACATGAATCATTTTGAAAATCGAAAACTGTATTATATCAAGAGCTAAATGGCTATGACGTCTCATGCACTTAGGAACCGTACAGTTCATTATAATTTTACCTCTAAAAGGACCATTATGACAAGGACATAAGGGTAGAGTTACCAGGCCTCAAAATGCAAAATCCTGTCTGACATGCCTAAAAATCCTGATTTTGAAAAAAAAAGTCCGGTCACGCACCTGTATTAAGTATATAAAAAATCATAATATTAAAAGTACGTTTTTATTTACTTACGTAGGTAGTAGATGATGCCCGCAACTCCGTTTCGCCAAAATTCGTTAATCGCGCGGGAACCGTACATTTTTCCGGGATAAAAAGTATCATAACTTAAAGTATCTCCATATTAAATTTCAGCAAAATCGGTTCAGCGGTTCGGGCGTGAAGAGGCAACAGGCAGACAGGCAGACAGGCAGACAGACAGACAGGCAGGCAGACGGACAGTCAGACTGACATACTTTTGGTTGCGAGCAACCGAATGCAAAGTGTTTATTAGCTGTTAGTTGTTATATTGCGTAAGCAATATGGCTCTCACTGACCCCACTGAAAGTCAGTTTATCTCTTTGATCCACTGAGAAGTGCTTGCGTTCCGGGACTTCCGGGCTCAGTGCGTGCGGCACTCATCGCTTGAGCGGGCGAGAGGACATGCAAGTATGACAAAAATCCGGTCTGACGTAAAATCCGGGCGGAGTCCGGTCTAACACCAAAAAATCCGGTCTAGACCTGCTTTATCCGGTCAGATGGTAACCCTACATAATGGTCAGTCTTACATAAAAATAGGTAACATAACTACGAACCATACTGAATGACTTCGCAGATCAGTATGACCTAGAAATTGCGACATGTAGCCTACTGGACCATATTTCTATGCGCGAATATCAAATTATTGAGCTAACCTAATTAAGTGGATAAATGATCTGTTTACTTCTTCGATTACACCTCAATGTGTGCATTTAAGATTAAATCTAAAATGCGTATTTAGGTTATGTGAGTTCATGATATTATTATTGTAATGTGCCTGTAACATTTTTCGTAAAGTAGATATTAATTTGATGAAAAACAAAAGAAAAACTATTTTAACTCCTATTCACATAAGCACCCTTTTTGAAATCCGAAGGTTAAAAGGATAAGTGCTAGATTTATTAACTCAGTTTCTTACAAATTCTGAATGTTCCGCAGCATTTAAAAATAACACCTAAGTATAATTACTGAAAGAGTCTTTTAGTTATAGGTGTTCTGGTGTGGACTATTATTAGTCACATGTAACATCGTTGAGTGTTGTATATACTTGTGTCTAGTCTCGTTGTTTAGACCCTAGTTCTGGCCTCACCAATTCACATGTCAATGACCATTCCAGAACGGCTTCGTGGAGTGCTGGAAGCCGCACTCCTCCTCGGAGTGCGGCTTGATGGAGGACTGCGCTGTGGTGATGCCGCGCGAGGGCTGCTGTCTCCGCTGCAAGGGCTGCTGGTACAACGGCACCGAGCACGTTTCGCACACGGAGTGGGGGGAGGGGGGGAGGCTGCTTCGCTGCGAGGCCGGCGTGGTGACCGTCAGCCGGCCGGAGTGCTACGCGCCGTGCGACAGACCGAAGCATCAGCGGCACACGCATTACAACTGCCCAATATGTGACGGTAAGTTGAAGTTTGGCAGTAGTTTATAGCCAAGTAGACATGAATACCTCTACAAGGCTTTAGTTTCGAGCTCTCGTCGCGAAGCATATCAAATCCCACGCTTTGCACATGGAGTGTGAGGAGGGGGAGAGACTGCTTCGCTGCGAGGCTGGCGTAGCAATTCAAATCATTCATGTAAATCTCCATCTCGATGTCTCCTAGACACGTATGGGTTATGAGCTTTTCTCGCTGTACCTAACATAGTAAAACTCATATCATGTCCCAGTACCTAATATTTTTAATTAAATTTCTCGAATTTAGCGACTTTTTTTATTTTATTTTTTGATTAGCGAAGGCAATATAGTTGTCTTATTTTCGCTATTAGTAATTGCAATTTTTGCAAATTGCAATTACTAATAGCGAAAGCGTGAACTTGTGTAAAAGCTCTGCTTTTGTATCTCTCTACCTATACTTTGATCTTGACTGGAACTGAAACTTGAATTATATATTGGAAACAAGTTTGTAACTGAATGTAACTGAAAACTCTAAATTCGAAACGCAGGATTAGGTAAGTAGGATTAGTAAGTTAGGTAGTAGGTACCTACTTACTATTTGTAAGGTTCGTTCAAGAGATAACAATAAACATATTTTTCGTGATGCACATTTTATGATAAATTGTATTTTATAATATTATATTTTAATATGTAATATGATATTGTTACCTGTTAATTAGATATTAATAATTTATTAATTAATATTCAATTCACTCTTTATTAGTGCTGCTAATGTTTTTGGCACTTGTACCTAATTATAATATTTTATGACCTCTTAATTTATAAAACAAAACACTTAATTAAGAGTAGTAAATAAATAAAAATTTAATAGCTAGTCTAACACGGATATTTCGCAACTTTTTATTTTTTGCGATAAGTATATACTATATTTTAGTCTAAATAATGAAAAATAGATGATGTAATAATGTACAGAATAATAGATAAAAAAATAGAAAACAATAATGTACAGAAATCGGTATTCCAACTATGTGAAACTAAATTGTTGTAATCAGTATTTCTCACAAACCATTTTTATGGACGATTTTATAGCACAAACATAAAAGAAATTAAATTATAACGAATTTAATGACTCGAAAGAATGCACTTCTTTGTTTCACGCTGCGCTTTCCCACCAAACACATATTACTAATGTACTGCCAGTCTGCCATGCAGGGCTGACAACAAACTTAAGATTAAAATAAAAGTTCCCACTTAGTATCTTATCGCTATAAAATTATCTAGACACGCGGTAGCGTGTCAAGCCAAGTTCCAGCATAACAGAATGGCGAGCAGCACCGTGTGTACTATTACACGAACCATTTGCAAGTATTTTTGACCCTCTCATAATTCCGAAACTATTTGACATAAACGTTTCAAATTTGGCTCTTATAATGAGACTTGCGAGATAACTACATGCTCTAAATTTCATAAGCACAGCTCAAACGGTCATTAAGATATTAACGTCCGAAAATCTACATTTTTATCACTGACTGACTGACTGACTGACCTATAGATCAAAATTCTAACCCACTTCCAGATGACCTAGAAGGCTGAAATTTGGAATCCAGCTCGGCAATTGTGTGAAAGCGTGAGGAAAAATCAGAAAACAAAAAAAATCGGTCAAGTGCGAGTCGCACAGAGCCAAACTAGGCAAAAATTGTGTTTTTTGTATGGAGACCCCCCTTAAATATTTATTTTATTTTACTTTTATTATAAATTATGAAAATAAAAATATAATTAAAGATTTTTTGAAATTTTCAAGTATCTACCGGCTGCCATTATTGATTTTGAGCAAAAAAGGCCAAAAAAATCACATTTATTGTATGGGAGCTCTCCGTAAATATTTATTTGTGAAGTGAAAAAACTTTAGGAAATTAATAGAAGGTGACTTTATGAAGTATGTCTGTCTGTCTGTTACCTCTTCAAGCCCAAATTGCTTGTACCGATTGTTCTTAAATTTGGTATGGAGATATAGTTAGAGTCCCGGGAATAGACATAGAATTCTTTTAATACGTCCGTCCGTCCGTCCGTCTGTCTGTCTGTTAGACAGCTATAATAATAGCTTCTTTACTTCCGCACAATAAGCTGTACCCTATAGTTAATGGTTGGAAATACACTTGTGTTATACCGTATTATTCCAATGCCTCCTGATGGTAGCTGCTTTTTCCATTCGCTTGAATTTTCTTTGTTTTATTCGTCTGATACTCAACAAGGCTTGGGGGCTATTTCCCCACTTCCTGATTAGTTTCAGATAGGCTATCCACAACTTATCTGACAGATGAAGCATCTGTCAGTTAAGTTTCAAATAGTATCTGCCAGATAAGTTGCGGATAGCATATCCAATACTCGTCGGGAAGTGGTGAAATAACACCTTAAGGTTGCGATTGAATATAGTCGAACATTATGTATGTTTGAACTGGGAAGATTAAGATGTCTACTGTCTACCCTTGCTCGGAAAGTTTTCTTTACAAAAAGTAATGATATCCCACCAAAAACATAAAATATGTAAAAATTGAAAGCCAAGTTCCATACAAACATTATTCTTGTCTATGGACTTAGCCGTAAAAAGGATGGAGATCTAAATGAGTGCCAAGTTCCATGGAAAATCGAAATATGTATGTATAGGAACCAAATAACATTATGAACAAATAATAGAGTCTATTTCTTTGCTTTATTGAATATCTATAACAATTAATGTTATTTAAATAATTTGAGATCTTAAACTAGATTAGATTCTACTTGGCTAGTTTTCATCAGAATTATAATGTTCAATAACTTTATGAAATGACTGATGTAATGAAAACTGGCCAAGTTAGATCTAATCTAGTTTATGATCTCAAATTATTTAAATAACATTAATTGTTATAGATATTCAATAAAGCAAAGAAATAGACTCTATTATTTGTTCATAATGTTATTTGGTTCCTATACATACATATTTCGATTTTCCATGGAACTTGGCACTCATTTAGATCTCCATCCTTTTTACGGCTAAGTCCATAGACAAGAATAATGTTTGTATGGAACTTGGCTTTCAATTTTTACATATTTTATGTTTTTGGTGGGATAATATTATAAATGTAACCAAAGAACGACTGACAAAACATAACAAAGTACGTCGTAAGATAAGGTAAGCAATGACTTAGCACTCAAATTCTTACAAATAAACCGTTGTAACTTAACCAAAATAATCCGAAACAGAGCCTTTATTTTTAAATGGGGAAACCTGGCGAGGCAGCCCTACCTTTTAGTATGTAATTGTTGAGCGGCGCTCGCTTGTCTCGAAGGACCGGCCACCCAGACTCCACCAAAAAAACCATCGTAATCTCATTCAAAAGCAAATATAAAACACGCCACAATAAAAACACGACCGATCGATTTACGTCAGCCCCAAACTTTAACAAGTTTATAAAACAAATAATAGTAATTTAGATGATGATGGCACGAAATTGCTTTTGAAAACGGCCGACGCATTCCTGGATGTAGTTTTATTGACTGTATATTTTATTCATGATCCGCTTCTAAGAGAAGCCCTTAACTTTTGAATTATTTAACAATCCTCAGTAATAAAAGTGAATAAGAGTATGGGATAATTATGATTGTAATGGTTTTAAGGAATGCTTTGATGCTATCGAGATGAAGAAATCATCATCGTAAAACATGTATTTTAAGGCTTTTGTGAGCCGTTATCGTATCCGATTAATATTAACATGCAACAGTATAAAAGGTTTATGAATTTTAAACCCAGTTAACACTTAGAAATAAAAACAAAAGTAGATAACATCAACTCAAATGGTTATTTGTTGGTTGATTAGTACCCTTATCCCTTCGCTTTTTTTCCAAAAAAAATCTAGTTAGTAGTAACTAGTAAGTGACATCCTTAGCTTCTAAAAATCAAGCTGTTTAAAATGTATGAGCTTTGCAATCTTATTTCTTACAAGTTGCATTATGTTGTTGAATAAATTGTGTATCAAAGAAGAACGTTTGTTGTGTTCGCCCACATGCAGCGATTGACAATGGCACTGGGCGTTGCGCAGTAGCCACAATAGCACAATACAAATATTTACAACAGTATAACTCACAACAGTCGTGTTCTTGAAATTCAATTTGTGCAACACGGAGACAAGTTTAAGGTGCGCTCAACATTGGCATGATTCCTGTACATTCATAATTTGATAAAATTTTTGTCAGCTTTGCGTTTAGCTGTCAACAGAACTCATGTTCATCCCTGTTTTGACTGTTCTCTAAAGTTGACTGAAATCACGCTTATGTGTGCGTGCGCTCGATCGGTTGGTCTTGTATGGAGACGATATTTTATATTTACCATTATTTATTTTATTTATTCTGTGACAATGATCCTCGACCATAACTCGTTGCGCATATAATATTTATACGATTATTATCAAACAACAAAGTAACTCATTGATCTGTCCGTCATTAATGAAGAGTCAAGAGTAATCGTTCGTGCCGATTTCACCTTGTTACGTTCGAGGAATCTATTAACCTTTGCGTTATGGCGTCGTCTACGGCGCCACGTTTTACGCTCTTTGTTATTTTATTATAAACGCTTAAATTATCATTACGAATGATGGACGACGATGCAAGCCTAATTACAATCCTAGTCGATAATGTTTTGCAACTATTCGCTACAAATCGTTACGAACGACGCACCTTTGTCATATTTTGAGGTACCAGCGGGGTGTAATCGCCGCGCGCGGACCACCCAATTCCCGGCGAGTTTATTGTGTGGTCGAATATGTCGAAACACTAAACGCCAAAGACAAAAGGAGCGATTCCGAGCATCTCTCGTACAAAAGCTCGTAGGGTTTTAAAATTATATATCTGCGGCCGAGGAGTCTCCCACGGCGTCGTGTCTCTATTATTGATCATAAATCAAAAAGTTAACAACCTACTTAAAAGGTTGAGTCGGGTTGGTTTTTGTTGGCGGTTCAAAGCGGCCGCGTCGCTGCGGCTGCGGCGGCGGGCGAGCCCGGCTTGTTTGTTTTATGATCCCAACGGTGCATTAGCTTTTTGTTTCTTTTACGTCTTATTCTTCTGACTTATCAGTACCTTTTTATTTTGGGTGCCGGCAAAAACTCGCTTTGCGACTTTGTTATTTGGAGGGCCTGCAGACGAAGTTTGAAGTGGCTCTAGCTCCCGCTCGCTCATTTTGAGAAATATCTGGAATTTGGAGAGTCGCTTTGGCGTAAACAGGTAACAATTACTCATCGGTATGTTCCGCGAACGGTAGCGGTGTTTAAAAGGTCTCGGTAAATTCTCGGCTGGCTCATCTGAATTCCACCTGCGTGTAGCTATCGTTATTATTGGCTGTGTCGCGACAACGACCCGAGAATTAAAATAATTAGCCGGTGACATACGGCCGCGTGTAGGGAATATGTTATGTGTTATGTAACGAACAGATAAACTAACGTTCGGCGGGACTCTACATACTTGTCTCTATTAGCTACTTTGGTATAGTGTACTTTTTGATAAACTTTTCGCATACGATTGTAAGTTCACAGATCGTATCGTAAGAGACGGAGTGGAGCAAAAAGCACCCTAATATTGGTTTATTGGATAATAGAGTACTAAATCTACATTTATATTTCTTCGCTTCATTCTTCGATATATAATTATTAACCAGTAGTACCTCTGTATCTGCTAGGCAATCGCGTTTTTTCAAAGACGTATGTGGGTAGTTGAAAAATTACCCGCACGCCACGCTCGGTCACTGGACGTTCCGGCATGTTTCATTCTTTGTTAACGCGAGGCAACGCGAGCACGAATACTTAGTAACCATGCCAAAGTGCTGCAGCTGGTTATAATTATTATTAAAATGATTGAGTCAGTGTTGGAAGTAACTAAAGTCAGTGTTATTTTATCGTGTAATAAGAAAATACATGTAAGTACTATTAAATACTTAAATAAACGGCAGGCACTACCGAGGCCTAGACGAGTCAAGTATATTAAATGATCAAACGAACTTACCAAGTGAAGTTCGATCATTATTATATGAGTCGCTTCATTCAAAGATATATTAATTAACCAGGTAGTCCTTTGTTTATTTGCTAGGCAATCGCGTTTTTTTAAAGACGTATGTAGGTACGAAAAAATATCATTCCGCTTGATAGTCTCAGCACGCTTCATTATGTTTAGAGAGATGTAATGCAAAAAATCTTTCTTAATTTCTTTGGGTACTGCAGCAAACAAAGTTTAGTGCAGACTGGGTGGGAGGGAGATTATATCTTGGAATGAAGCGACTCATATAATAATGATCGAACTTCACTTGGTAAGTTCGTTTGATCATTTATTATATTTCTTTGCGTCATTCTTCGATATATTAATTAACCAGGTAGATTTTCAGAGTAACGAAAGAAAGATTTCTTACAAAATACGATGTAATATAATATATATACATTATGAATAGTAATCATTATGTTCGATAAAGAATTTAACATTATGCCAATAAATAATAATAATAGTCAGTAGAAACAAAACATAAGAGACCTCTATGGTTTGTGATTCAAATGATAACGTACTGGGATCATGGTGATTATATAACTGATTCAGCGAAACTTTGTTCGTCGATAAAATTATGGCTAAGGAAAATAGCGAAAGTATTGGAGTCGCTAGTCCTGCCTGTCGACTGTCGTCTTACTAATCGTGTCCAGTTTCAGTCCCCGTGTCGACGCTCGTGTCGACGTCGCGCCGCTCTCACACAGCACTTGCTTTATCCAGCGGCTAACCGACTGGGAGGTGGCTGTTCTGTGCAGAGCGTTAAACGTTAGCAATAATAACCCGTACTGCAGCATTATCCTATTTAATATAATCTTGAACAGCCATCGCACGGCGTAATAACTTAAATATAAGTTCTTCTTTTTTTAATAAAAAAGAATTACATAATTTAATAACATCATTGATCCAATCACGCCCGGGAGTTGATGTCTTTGTAATATAAATTTCGATACCGCTATTTAAACCGTATTTTTTTTTATTTTGCCGAGTTTTATTAGGCAGAAAATTTTAAGTCAATGACCAGTATTCAGTAGGTACAGAGTGCAAGAAAAAACAAATAATTTATAAGTGGATCCCGGGTACTATACTACTCAGGTATGGGCTATGATTTTTACCGGAAAGCTTCTTTCGAAAGACGTTTCATACATTCATCTGAGCCAATGTCACCAACCAATAATGTTAACATTGTTCATAAAGAATGACAGTACACAGTGATGGCTGTAGAAGATATCGTATTACAGACATTGTCAAATTGTTTGGCTAAGGTTCCGATGGAGCGGACGTAGATCTCTGTAATAAACTGTCTATTAACTAATAAGATTGAAGAGAGTATCTAAAATCTAAGTCGAAGTAAAGTATTTTAGAATAAATTTTAAGGAGTCTATTGCTTTAACTGGATCCGGCTCTGTGGTCGTCGATAATGTGATTATTGCATATAAATATGATTGAAAGTCGAGAATATTGTGTTCTCGGTCCACCAGGCTGAATATTTTAACAAATAATATTCAAGAATAAGTATGATTCTGTTATCGTATTTATTATTGCATATTTTATTTAGTATTAAAAATTTTAATCGCCGAAAACTAGTTGCATTCCGTGGCGGGAGTCAGGAAACAGGATATGAAGATGTCAAAACACCTCTCAGTTGAGCTAGCTCACGAATAGTACACGAATTTAACTGTTCTATATTATTCCGTTTTTAATAGGCATATATTATTATATAATATATCTAATATATAAAATTCTCGTGTCACGGTGTGCGTGGTTGAACTCCTCTGAAACGGCTCGACCGATTTTCGTGAATCTTTGCGAGTATATCGGCTAGGGTTGAGAATCGGACATCTACTCTTTTTATTGATAAGTGTATTAATTTGTTGAATAAATAATAGTAAATTGTTACAACTCGAGACCAACGGCGACCACTATGTGTGCAACGGGTTAGCAATCATGGACTTTGCCATGGTGACATACTTATTTAGTCACTTCAATAAAATAATAATATGGGTGAAATACTTTATATGGCAAAACAACGTTTGCCGGGACAGCTAGTTATGTTATAATAATATATATTATAAACGATAAGACTTAAATATTTATGAGCCTGAACTTAGCAGACAGCAGACAAAAAAATATTTGGATAGGGATATCTGCGAGCTCACGTAAGTTTTTAGAGTTAACTAAAGTGATAATTGTGTGTTGTCAAATTATTTAAACATGATAATAGATATATTTTTTTTACAACATACGAAAAAAAATTTAAACAAAAAAAAATTTTTGATCATTCTGGGGCTCATAACTCTGTAAATAATCAGTAAAAAAGAAAAAAACATTTATCATGTATTTCCCTGTCAACATTCTAAGCATGATATTTTTTTGTTTTTTTATTTTGTCACTGAGTTGATGGATATCCGTATTTTTATTTTTTTATTTTTTTTGGCGACGGATATCAAGGTTAAAAAAAAAACCAAATGAAAAAAAAAATTCTCATATCTTCATTTTCAAAAGATCTACTACAAATTAGTACATCCCATCAATCGGGTACCTTTCGGGCTCTGGCAAACCCTTCCCGCTACCCGTCAAAAAAAAGGGGGCGGGGGGGGGGGGCAGAGCTGGTTACCGTCGGCTGGCGTCGCGCCGCTAGTACTGTACCGCTACAATCAACCTCTTTTTAGTTCGAAGAGCGTTGAGGCGACTAATCGCTCAACACCGCAGCCGTAGTGCTGACAGTTAATTTTATATATATTTTATAGATGTTACTATTATAATTATTGTGGGCTTTACACAGCTATCCCCAACCCGCGGCCCGCGGGCCGCATGCGGGCCACCGGGACTTGATTTGTAGCCCGCGTGATGTTAAGCCATTTTGATATTCACGCCCACGGGCAAAATATTATACAGTCAACGTGAAAGTCTTTTTTCACTTGTAAATTGTTAATTTTAAATTACGTTATTTTTTAAACCTAAAAATGTTTGTTGCGGCCCGCGACACCAATACCAAAAATGTTTGCGGCCCGCATGAAAAATAAAAAAGTTAGGGAACTTCGTTCCAAAAACAAAAACAGGTTGGGGACCACTGGCTTAGTTTAATATACATCATGACATCAATAAACTATTAGAATTTAAAACTATATCTTCGTGTACCCTTATCGAAGGTTACCTTATTTCAAAGATTTTCTTTTCCCCAAACAAAGCGGCGGAAAATATTGTATTATATTTTAAATACAATTATTGAATTATTTTAAATTTGAAACCACTTCGTAAGTTTATTTCAAAATTACATGTTAATTTGGAAAATTAACTTTTAAGGCTTTCAAGCCAATACCCAAAAGTGGATATCTAGCAAAAATAGATTTAAGAGCCTACTTCTTGTTCTCACTAGTCGATTGAAAGATTTTAATTAACGGATTAAGAGCCTAAGTCTTGACATACAGACTATCAGATGCGCTTACATTTAAAATTTTTTTTCACAAAAAATATAAAGAAGGAAACTAGACCAGGCGTAGTTTATTACTTCTATAGAATTTGAAAAAATAAGTTGTAGCTACATAACAAAAGTTATAATAATAATCTCAAACATGTTTAGTGTTTACCCATTAACGATTTACATGTACTTTGTATTGCTCTCATCAAGTTCCATTATATTCGACCACTCGTCAGTACTTCAGCACTACCATAAAAGCTTATTGGAGTGCATTAAACAGTTGTTACTTATGTTGACGTTACATGTTGCTTGTTGATATAACATGTTGCTCGTGTTGACGTACTGTCGGAAGCTAAATTATTTGTTTACTTTTAAACCTTTTCACACTTTTTGTTGGTCCTCAAATGTGTAAGCTCACCTCTGAATGTAATGCATTCTATTAAAATACTTTGAGTTACTAATAATTATTCATTAATCTGTGCTTCAACCTAATTTTGGGTAGTTAAAGTTGAGGATGCTGCCAATCTTTGTTTTTAGAGTAGTACTGAGATCAATATAACGTACAATAATTATAATATTATAGTACAACGTAAGAATTTTTTATACGTTATACGTGGGAGAGCCATGCTTCGGCATGAATGGGCTGGCTCGACCGGAGAAATACCACGTTCTCACATAAAACCAGCGTGAAACAGCGCTTGCGCTGTGTTTCGCCGAGTGAGTGAGTTTACCGGAGGCCCAATCCCCTACCCTATTCCCTTCCCTACCCTCCCCTATTCCCTTCCCTTCCCTTCCCATCCCTACCCTCCCCTATTACCCTATTCCCTCTTAAAAGGCCGGCAACGCACCTGCAGCTCTTCTGATGCTGTGAGTGTCCGTGGGCGACGGAAGTTGCTTTCCATCAGGTGACCTGTTTGCTCGTTTGCCACCTTATTTCATTAAAAAAAAAAAGAATAGAACATCACGTACCTTTGCAACTTTTTTATTTCGAAAATAGTTATCTTACAATCTAACAAGTACAATGATTTTGGAGTTTCATGGTGTCATCATGAAGTTTGTAAGCCGACAGCTTTGTTTTTTTTCACCAGCTGAAAATCAAACTAATGGTAAACATTTAAAACACATTTAATATCAAAGCTTGAATGCAACAGATTATGCCCCCGATCCTTTGTGTTTAAGCGTGATTTGTCGACCGTACACAATCGAGCCGTCATAATAATCAGGATACAATTAGATATAGGAAATGTTGACTGGTGAATGACTAGACTATAAAGTAACGCTAGAAGAACGACAATATAGTTTTTATAAAGGCAGCAGTAGGTGCGTTAGGGTTGTCGATCGGAGGTTTTTACGGGTAGGTAATAAGATAACTGGAATAGGATAATTTTGATAGTGAGTATTGATATACAAAAAACGCTTTTGATTTATAATATCGTGCCTACAGAACGCAGCTTGAGTTGGGTGACTAAAGGCTTTGGTATTTAGGTGCGTTTCAGAGTTTCAGTGCCTCTCCAAAGTCTACGCGTTCAATGAACAAACTGTCCTGTGGGGTGTGATCCTGTCCATATACATTTCCATGTTCTCAATCCTTGTAGCAATGAAATGAGTCCTATAATACGTGATACCTGTATCAGGTGGCAACCCTGGAGCTCTGTGTGAGGCCAGGCTTCTCATTCATTAAGCCACTGATTGATTCATCGCTAGTCTTTATGGTGCGCTGGCTCACGATTACGAAGGAATTCCATTTTTTAGGCTCGCCGGACAATGGCCATTGTTGTCGTTTTTACAACCAGCCGAAGATAATTATCGGGGGATTTAAATTAAATTGGAAATTTCAAATTGTGTGATAATGTTTATTATGTTCCTGCTAAAACATTGTAAGATAAAAGTATGACTAAGATATTTATTGTGTTTTGGATTGTATCTTTAAAGCGTTTTTTTGTTGGTTTCTTCATTTCTTTCTTCTTTCACATTCTCCAAAAATGTTTTGGTTTTATAAACGGCATTTTTGTGTGTATATTGCTTGAAAATGTGTCAGTTTTAATGTTTGTAAAGATTATTATCTATCTAAGCGTGACTAAGCGCCGGTAATTTTGTTTAGCACAGTAAAACAAACAGGGTTGAAACCCCTCGCTCCTTTAGGGAAACTAGCCTTATCATCTACTTAATCTTCATATTGAGTATAATTACGTAAATGGTCAATTTATCAATTAATCACCAAATTGCCCAATTTTCATTATTTTTTTTACAGTAACCGAAGTATTCATGTATATTTTCACAGTTTTCAAAAATAATAGATAATCAGCGTGTTATGTGAATTTCAGCTTACATAGCTGATAGCATAGAGATGAAACGAATCACGATACACCATTAAATTAAGTATGTTTGAGCTTTGTTCATTAGGCAAAAATAAAACACGATTGTAAAGTTAGAAATAGTTAGAACGATAATACTAATAGTTCAGTGCCGCTTGTCCTTTCAATTCTCTTACGTTGCTACAACGTAGCGAATACATTTCACTTTCACTTCACAAGTATTGCTCCAATGTGAGTTGCTCCTTAATTTCATTACCTAATTTTCACTCGTATTTTCCAGAATGCGTCATCAACGGCCAGCGCGTGTCGGAGGGTCGCGACGTGGTGATCCCCGAGGAACCGTGCCTGTCGTGTCGCTGTGTGCACGGTGCACTGTCGTGCGCCAAGCGCGCCTGCCCCGTGCTGCCCTGTGTCGCGAGCCAGCAGTACAAGAAGCCGGGGGAGTGCTGCCCGCGGTGTTTGCACCCGATCGCTGATAAGATCTTACCGAGTAGGTATTTTTGATACATGGATTCAAACAGCAGGCAATTTAATCAATCAGTGCCGCATTTTTTATGAGTGTATGCCACTTTATTTCCGCCGCTGAAATGTTTGCACGAAATCTATGGACTCTGCCGCCTCCCGGCTAGATTAGGTTAGCTGCCGCCTAGGCCGCGGCCTTTACGGGCAATTTACAAATCCGGGGCTGTTACAGTAGAAATGCGAAAAACGACAAATTATTTCGTTAATTACTAACGAAATAATCTGTCGTTTTTTAATGAAACAATTATTTCGTTCTAAAGAGTTTGAATTGGCATATTTATATTTCACGAAGCATTTGCAAAAGCTTTGTTAGCTAGCCCTTATCTAGGCTATTAAGACTATTTAGATAATTCCAGTAGCAATCTCAAAAATATATCCTTTATCATAATATATCCTAAAATTGTCATCAATGGTAAACGCGAAAATGATTAAATCAAATAATGTGTCTATCTCAGTTTCAGGCATCTCTGACTTGAAGCCATGCGTGATGGGCAAGGAGTACCACAGCCATCTCAGCGCGTTCCGAGTGGACCCGTGTACGGACTGCACCTGCATGAACGGCACGTCAGTGTGCACGAGGCAGACCTGCCCAGTCCTCACCTGCGGAGCCCGAGCCCTCCCCCCGCCTCCAGACAAATGCTGCCCGGAATGCCCCAACATAGAAGAGGCGAAAGCCGCTTGCGTTGTAGGTGGAAAAACTTATCAGGTTTGTTGTTGATGATAGAAGTAGTTAGAAGCATGACAAAAGCACGATAATGACACTGCACAGATCCAGAAAACACCTAAACTTAATTGGCAACTACACGTGTACTTACAATTCACATTAATATTTATTTTTTCAGGATGGCGAAACATGGCAGTTGGACGCGTGCAAGTCTTGCGAGTGTCACGGTGGAGAGCCGCGTTGTGCTATGGAGCAGTGTCCGACGTTGACATGCGCCCCGGATCAAGTCCTGAAGCTGTTACCCGGACAATGCTGCCCGAAATGCGAGGACAGGGATGGCATTTGCACCGTCTTCGGAGATCCGCACTACAAGACATTCGATGGAAAATTCTACAGCTTCCAGGGCTCGTGCAAGTATCAGCTGGTATCGGACTGCAAGAACCACACGTTCTCGATAAGAATATCCAACGACGCCCGCAACACCACGCACTCCTCGTGGACCCGCACAGCGACGCTCCGGATAGGCTCCACCAAAATCAACATGGGCAAAAAGATGCGGATAAAAGTTAACGGGCAAAGAATATCGATCCCTCACAAGATCGACGGCGTCGCGGAGATAACCCGCAGCAACGGTGCGGTGACCCTGACCTCCGACATCGGTGTTCAGATCCTGTGGGACGGCGACGGATTCCTAGAAGTGACCGTCTCCAGATCCTACAAGGGTAAACTGTGCGGGCTCTGCGGCAATTTTAACTCGGTGGCCAGGGACGACATGCGGACTCGAGACGGGCGGCTGGTGAACGACACGTGGCGGTTCGGGTCCTCCTGGAGAATCGGCGGCCGTCACGCCTGCACGCGGCGCCAGGAGCGACCCGGTGCTAACATCCGGTGTCGCCAGTCGAAGCTGACGAAGGTTCGCCGTCTGTGTCGGGAGTTCGAGCGGCACGAGGTGTTCACGGAGTGCGGTAGCAAAGTGAACCCCCACAACTACAAGGAGGCGTGTCTCCTCGACGCGTGCGGCTGCACCGGGACGAGGTGCCACTGCGCGGCGTATAGAGCCTACGCCAGGGAGTGCACCCGAGTCGGCGCGGAGCCTCGCAACTGGCTGCAGGCCGTGTGGTGCGAGGGCCCGCCGCCCCCCTGGCTCAGTCGCGGACGGAAAGGGATGCATCGGGCTAACAAATCCAAAGATCCAAACCAGAGTCTGTTGGAGTTGGGCTCTATCCCCAAGCGGAACTCCAGTCGCTCTCGACCCCCACCGCCTATATTACAATAGTTAGATAAGGGCAACCGACATACCTACAGACTAGTCATTGTGCCATCGTGGCACAACAAGGTGAGCATACAGTTTATCTATTACTAAATATTTTCAGAAAAAAAATTGTACTTAACGTTGGCAATAGAAAACAAATTTATCAAAACATTTAAACATTAACTCAATCAATAAAAACAGTAATTATTAAATTGCCAAGTCTAAAGCATTTCAATTTTCATGTCAAGTCTGAAGCATATTTTCATCAGTGTACTCCTAAATTGCAGAAGTCTATTGTGACTAGGTTATTCTTGATGGCTCCAATAATCTTCCAAAACTAATCAGATTTATTTCGGCTTATCAAGTAACAGAATTTTATATATTTTCAGAGTGTATCGGAAGGATAGTGAAGCGTGTGCGAGCAGTGGACGTGCGTAAGGAATCAAGATCTTTTACTTGAGCAGTATTCGTAATCTACTTATAATTTACTTTAAATATTACAATTTATTGCCTCGCAGATATTTTTTCAAATGCGGCAATAGACGATGTAAAATAGACAATGTTATATATTTTAGATTAATTTATTTCAACGTATCGTGGACGTTAAAGGTATATAATGTAAAACCTAGTATATAGTTATATTAATCTTGTAAGATTCTAGCTTTTACATGAGTATGTTGCGTAGATGCGACTCGGCTATTTATCAAAAATTGTGATAATTCGTTTTTGCATTTGACTTCAGATCGGTTAGTTCAAAGTGAGATCTCATTTAGTTAGTTTATGAAATCTTATACGAAACATCCGAAGCATAGATGGTAATAAGATTCTAATGTAAAAAGTTTATTTTCTAGAATGAGTTCTCTTTACGTCTTACGTTAAGTTTATTCTGAAACTGAATGTGCTTACTCAACTAAATAATATTATTTAAAAAATAATGTAACTTAATAAAAAATATGATTGTTATTGAGAGAAGTATGACAAAGATCGTCCTTTATTGAGAACTTTGCAGAACAAGTAACAACCAAAAAGCTCCTTTTGATGAGACTTGTAACGTAAAAAGAACTAGTTATAATATTCTAATAATATGAAATGTGCATTCGAATTTTTGTCCCACCTTATGGTACAACGGACATTTAGTTTCAGAATAGACTACACAAACCTGTAGTAATATTTTGACAAGTGTATCATCTGTACATAATTTGATCTATTCCACTTAATTTTACTTTTTTTTTAAGTTACACTTTAAGTTAATATTAGAATTATTTGTACTTTAAGTATGAAAGCGTTACCAATGAATTTAAATTGACGTGTGGTTCTAAAATTTTATTGATATAATACTTTATAGAGTCCTTTCTATCTACAATTAACAAAAGTAGACATCTTTTTACAAAAGTAACTATAATATTATACTTTTAAATTTTACTTTCGCAAAAAAAAATATTAATAAGGTAAAACGAAAAATATGCCTATAATGTATACTGATTACTCTAGCTTACCATGAACTACCATCTACATAAGAAGGTTTTGTGCTATAAAGCAAATACTAGTATATTATTCAAGTATATTATGTATTTTGCTGTAACTTTAAAACAAAATAAAGTTATAAACTTTTTTACATTTAAAAGTCTGCTTCTCAAACTACTGCAGTTATTAAAATATAACTATATTCTATAGCTTCAGTAAGATAAAACGCTAATATAGTTAGCAAAATAATTCCTCCAGACAATAATAGATAGTATTTAAAAATATTCTGCTGTATTTATAATAGTTTAAATCGAGTTAACATTCCAATACTTACATCCCAGGTGAAGTCAGGTTTCAAAGGTTTTATTTTCTTATTTTTCTGTGCCCATTAAAGTCTTATATTTACTGCCTCTATAATGCAATCAATCTCATGAGGTACTATAAAATTGATTCATAGACTGCTGATGGCAGATCTACATAAATAGACGGATTTTGCCGAGCCAAGCCCTTAAGAGTTTAAATTCTACTGTACGCGGGTACAGTAGAATTTAAACGAAGAAACTATTGCTATCACGCTTCACCCTGCGCCGGCACGTGTATTGTGATAGAGACAGACACAGTAAATCGAGGTTACGTATTCCTCTGATTCCTCCTTCAAAATAGAGCCTATCTAATTATTATTTTTTAAAATATCTTTGGGAAGAGTGAGTCTATGCCTCTACGTTTTTATTTTATTTTAAAGATCTTTCAAATTTGTTTTATGGTCGGTGGATTAGTGGGGTACGGGGCATTAATTTTTTGCGATTTTTGAAGGGTCATGTTTTTTATATATATTTGTAAATTTACAAAAAATCGAACGTAGAGGTATATTTTATACAGATCCCAATATTGCATAAAAAATCATTTGTCTAGACGCATTGTCCTGGGATTAAATTGAGGAATACGTTTGTATGGAAAAACAGTGATAGCGTATGCTCTTAAATGATGTCTAAAAAGCTGACTTGACATAACCCAACCAAATAGCGGAGGTCTGCCACCGTACAAATCAATTTCTTTGAAGGAACATTGTAATACTCTAACATGTTTTGCTGCAATTTAAAAAAATATTTCGGAAACACTTTGTTGTAATAATTAATTTTAAACGTTTTATAGCAGATCTATTTTATACCTTATACTGTATGATTTACGTATAATTTTTATTTTTGTAACGTTTGTTTTAAGTCGGGTCTACGTTTTAGGTAGACTTGTAAATTATTTGGAAATATTATTTTATTTTTAGATTTTAAAATGTCGCCATATTACTGATGTATTATATTTAATTATTAAATTAGGATTGTATCTTGCTTGCTTCTCAAGCATTGTGTATTTCTTGTTTTATTTTAGAGAGAACAGCGACGTGCCTCATACGACTTTCAAAAAGAAAGTTATAGGCTGCGTTTACACCATACTGATATTCAGCCGCTGACTGTGAGCAAACTCAATCTAAGCTCGATAAAATGTTATAACGCAGGGGTGCCCAATCTTTTTCAGCCTGCGGCGCAGTTACACGTAAAATAATTTGTCACGGCGCCCTACTCTACCTGGCTATTAGAAAAAAAATACATAAATAAATACCATGATTATAATTAGGTTAACCATTCATGATTATAATTAGGTTAAGCAGGTAAATAGTAATAAACAAATATTTAATCATCTATCTGTTTTACATGATTAATATTATAATTTGTTTTTTATAATATATGTGGTTTCGGATAATGATAGAGGATCGACTCACGGCGCCCCTCATTGCCTTTCCACGGCGCACAGTCTGGGAACCCCTTTTATAACGTATTGTCGGTTAGGTGTGAACGTTTTGTTTAATTAGCCTGTCCCACTGCTCGGAATATTTATGGGAAATGGGAATACCATAAACAGCGTAACGCTCGCTCACTTTCGGCGGCCGACAGGCAGATGTGAATGCACCCTTATGTTAATTATGTACAAAACTATAAATTATTCTATTCTACCATTTAGTAAATGATCGATGGAACTTGTATACCCTATAATTGTTGTCAAATGAATGCTTATGTAAAATATTTGTATTAAGATGAAAAGATTAACAATAAATAAATAAAGTTCACAGTGTTTTGTATTCTTCACCAAGTCGTTACCTAAGCCTATTTTTTTATTCTATAAGAATATGGGACAAACAATTTGACATAAACATTGTTCACGAAGAAAGTTTTTCAGTTCACTTGTCCTTTTCGAGCACTCAAATTATATTATTCCATTAAATAGCATAATATAATGCCTTATAACAAGTGTAAAATAAAATAAATAAATTTAATAAAAGTGTGTTCAGTAGTAAAGTTGTGACTGATATACAGACATACTTTCGCATATTTATGCATCTCAGTATGGAGTACCTAATGATTGTAGTATCATGATTATCATCATCCGCCTATTGCCGTCCACTGCTGAACGTAAGCCTCCCTTAAGGCGACGCCTTGATAATTTGGCTATAGCGATGCCGATTTTTCTCAGCAATGACTAAAGCTAAGAAACTAAATTTCATTGTCAGTATTCATCATGTCTTCGTCTTTGAATTGCCCATAGCATAACACGATTGGACAACTTTTATAACACAGAATTATCAATCGAAAAGACCTCTGTAAAAAAAGGGATTCCTATTTTTCCAACAGAGGAGAGTGATTTAAGGTTCCAAAATTTGTACATAAATTGGTTGAAGCATACACTTTAATATGTGCATAGCTTATATAAAATGTATTTATGGTTTTTAAATTACGCGACAAAAACCATTTTGTCGCTTAGCCCTTTCCATTTTTTGCTGTTCCATTGCTTGTTTTCTATGAGAGGCCGGCCCGGCCTCTCATAGAAAACAAGCAATCTAAAACATATCCAACACGGTTTCTTACTTTAACGCGGCGTCACCTTAATGAGCGCCAACCACCCCAATGTTGGGCAGCCCTCATAGGCCTCATCCATCCGCTGCCGGCCACTTTCTTCAAATCGTCGATCCACCGTGTCGCGGGACGTCCTAAACTGTTTATACAAAGCATACTATATGCCTAAAGTGGGTAGGTAGGTACATACATGCCTACACAACATATATTACCTACACGAAGAATGTTGAGTAATTACATTATACTTTTCTCTACTCTTCCTAAAAACTGTATGCTTTGAGAATAGGCGTATTCAATGCGAAACAAAAGGAACTTAGTAATTTCTAATAATAAAGTTCCAAAGCTCACAAGACCACCTTGTCAACAAGAGCTTTATCAAACGAAATAGACTGCTGATGAAAACTTGTTGTTATGGAAAGAATCGTAGTTTTTAAATAACTAAGCTTACTCATACGAAAGTAAAACAATAAAACAGAATATCATTTTTATTTCTTATTTATTGTGTCACTTATAAATGTGTAGCATTTATTAGATTATTCGAGGCTGGCTGCCGGCCAGTGCAGTGACGTCAGAATTATCTAGGACAATTTGGCACCTATTTCAAACGGAGACAAACTATTATTTTTGTCATAAAGTCTCTAAAATAATATTTTGCCTGTTATTTCGAGATTATTCTTTATAATTTATTTGATTTTCCGACTGTCTGGAGTATTCTCTGTTCGCAATTTTGTATTTCGTTTTATGAAAACATGTTATCTTTTATTATATTATAAAAGTTACAGCCCTATCTATGCATAGTATAACAATCTATGATATAATATTATTTATGCTAAAAAATACAAATTAAAATTAGTTAGATATTATATTTATAAATTGTTATCTAATAAAAGGGCACAAATATTGGGAAGTTAAGTAAAACAATGACATAAATTAAGTGTTTTAATATTACAATAATGTAACTTCGAGACTTTTTAGGTCAACAGAAGATGTAGTCTGTACAAGATGTGTAAGAATATAAGACTATGATAAATCTTAAATTAAAGCATAAAAAAGTATAAAATAATAGTAAGATAGGAAAACGCTTATTCTCCGGTCATCATCTCCATGAATTCTGAAACAAACAAATAATCTGTTTTAGATGATAATTACTATGAAAAATATAAAAGAATTCTGTTATATTATCAAGAATTGGATTATTATTTACCAACGGTAATACAGCTATGAGCTAGCATTTCATTTATAGTAGTTGCCACGGGCCACAACCACAAAACGCCGCCATTGGCATATTTCCTGTAGTTTTAATACATTTTTAACGCCGGTGGCCGTCACACGGTACAACGATTCACTTTACGACCAATAGACTAGCTTATAACGGCGGCGTGTGGCTGTGGCGTGTGGCCCGTGTGCGGCGACACTAAGTTTACTTTGCTCTATCTTCTACTTATTTTGCAAGTAGAGACAATGACAACTAGATATAGAGCATCTTTAACGAAAGCGTTTCAATTCTGTCAATACCAACTAGGGTGAAGCCAAACGAGCGTAATTCGGCTGGCAGAAATTCTGCTGCATTCGGTTTCATACAAAAGTCCTGTTTAATTCACACGAGCGTAATCTTGTGAGTCATGATTTGTATGAAAAGATATTTACGCGAACGAAATTCTGCGACTCACAACTCTATACAGACAAACAAATAAAACATGTAGAGCTAGACTATTCATATTGGTGAGGTTCTTTAAACGTACTATTGACAAAGCTCAGACAGACCCTGTATGAGTTCTTTTTTTTAAAGTGTTAAGTCACTATAGACCCCTCTGCTACACATCATCACTCACCATCGAAGTCGACGGTGCCGCTGCCGTCGGTGTCGATCTCCTGTATGAGGCCGTCGAGCTCGTCGTCCGTCAGCTGCTCGTCCAACTCCCGCAGGATCTCGCGCAGGCTCGACGTGGGAATGTAACCATTGCCTGTAAGTAACAGGGAGTATAAGTGAGGCCGCAGCTAAATATTTTCTTTTTTGAACCACTCGGTGATGGAAGTGGATTTAACATAGCCCCCGCAGACTGCAGACCTTTAATCGGCCGATAGTTTGGTTTGGCTCTTGATCGGTATGAAGCTATATGGAAGTGCGTATATTACAACGATATTGAGTCGGCCAATATTTGATGGGCTATGCGATCATCGTAAAACTGTCGGCCGGTACTTTATGGGCGAGGCCGCCAATTTTTGCTGATTTTGCAATTATTTTTCTCCCTCCTTTGTATTTTAAAAAGTATTGTGTTTATCTTATGCTCGAAAACTGATTCTAACGAAGAAAACAAAGTACTCAAGCATGCATTAGAATTATTCGAGTTCCAATAATAGTCTAAAAATATATTTACAATTAAACATAAAAAAAGGTAAGAAAATAGCTTAAAGTGCACTTTAACTGTCGCTGTAGCAGTAAGTATGACAGATTTGAAGATAAATCTGATATGTTATGAATACTTATATAAATGGCTATTACCTTATCTAATTCTTATAGTATTTGAAGATAACTTTCTTTATAAACTTTTTAAAATCAAATGAATCGTTAGAAACATCAATTCTACCCCACATTTTAAACGTCATCAATAATACCGATTTATTGTTATCGTTGGGTGTTAGGAAAGGTAAAATCGGGAAGTGGCAACGCTGAGCTTTTACGTATTCTTTTGGAAAATCTCGTAATATTCGCCATTTCTCGACAGTTCACGTTTGAACCTCAGTCGGGCTGTGTACACAGTTTTTTCAAAGGAAGTTTTTTTGTGACACAATATAAGTATTACTGTTTCACATAAAACTATCAATGCATCATGTGAGTAGTCAAAAGGGCCATGTTTGGGGCTATAATAAAAACCACATTGTGTATTATTTACAGAGATAAGTTTGATTTTCTCAACGCTATGATACCCATACGCTATCATTTTGGTGGTCCAACGTCATATTTCTCAACGCTATGATAAAATGTACGGACCGCGAAGGTCATTTCAGTTCTTAAAATGGCCCCCGAGCGAAACTAATTGGTGACCCCTGGCGTATAGGAATAAATTCGCTACAATTTTGGTGCTCCAATGTCACAAGCAACGTAGATATTCGCCAATTTTCTTTCTCTCGCAAAATTTTTCTGCCTCATATCAGCAAAAATTGGCGGCCTCACCCTTATCAGTACAACGTTCTTCCACGCGCGCACACGACGCCGATTGTTTGGTCGGCCGACTCGGCAGAAATCCGAATCGTGTAAAATTTTCCATTAATAAAATCTATCGCTATGAATGGAATCGTGCGAGAACAGTCGGCCGACTTTTGATTAGTCTGCGCACTCACCAACAACCCAACTGTTTAGTGGGCGTAGTGTGCACGCTAACAGCCCAAGCCCCAACCCGATCAAACTATCGGCTGATAGAAAGTCTATGCGGGGGCTCTTAATGATACCTTATTGTAGTCTTATTATTTCGTAACTATACCGAAGCAGTGTAAAATAGCAGATTCGGGGTATAGAATATTTTTGGTTAGTTTAATCAGTCGTAACTCGTATTGCAGCTACGTCTGATAAAAGGTTTTAATTTCACTTTCTTGGTGAAAATTATTTTCAGCGAAAAACTAAAAAGTTACACGTAAACTAAACATAGGTAAGTAACGTTAGTACAAGGAGCAAGAGAAAATTTTCAGTGTTTATTTAATATGTATTTTTACTCGCTTTATTTAATTGGGAGGTCATCAACCTTCAAGAGTTTATCGAACTTGCCAACAATTTAATTATTAAGTTCTGCTAATTGTACTGTAATTGCAATAATTAAGGTTTGTTTAATTTGTTTTGAGAATGTTAATTTTTGTAACTGCAGCTCAGTAATTTGTTAAACGAATCTATCATCATCATCATCATAATAAAATTGTGCATTGAGAGCACCATTAATGCTTTATTGTATTATGATAACTTTGCGTTTAGATGTTTTTTTTTATTGTTTAACCAAATTTTTTAAATATATACGAAAATATTTTACATTGTTACAGATAAGAGTTTCGTTATTTATTAGCTGGATCTGCTCCCACTGCTTTATGTACATATAACATAAAGCAGATACTCTGCGAGGGGCATTTTGTACTCGTACAGATTTGATCACAAATTTGGGGCGTAGCAGACCTGCGTCGGTCCTGCGCCTGATCTCTCGCCAGTCGTGTCGGTCGTCCGTCCCACTGGGTTACGAGAGTTAAGGAATATATTCAACTCCTGCGTACCTTCGGTTATGGTTTTCATAAAACCGGCCGTAACCGAAAGCGGTGTGGGAGTTATTAATATGATGTATTCCACATCCATTGTAAATTATGCAAATACCTGAACGGCAGCTATGAACTAGCGATCCTTCACCTCACGCCTAAGTGTTCTTCTCTTACCTTCTTTATCGTATAATCTGAAGGCTTCCCTCAGCTCCTTCTGCATGGCCTCAGCATCCTCCTCCACGATGAACTTGGCGGCCAGCGTCACGAACTCTGGGAACTCCAGGCGGCCGGATTCTAGAAGAATACGTTAGGTACTAAAGTATACATAATATTATATACTTTACAAAGGGAATAAGGGACTAACAACAGAAACTTTAAGATGACCTAATGATTTTCAGTACATATAATTAATATAGGACCGTAATTATTTTTAACAAAAAATTAAAACCGACTTCCAAGGTAAAAACAATAATAACATCCTTATAATATGAACTAAAAAGTATTAAATAATTTTTCCTATCTCATGGTGCCTTTTTCCGAATCGGCTAAAACTCAACTATTTCTGTACTCAATCTTCATAATTTTGAAGTCGGTACCAGATATAGCTGAATCCAGATGCCAGAATATTTGAAACATTTATAACTGGCACCGACTTAAAAATTATGAAGATTGAGTACAGAAATAGTTGAGTTTTAGCCGATTCGGAAAAAGGCACTATTAGATAGGAATAATTATTTAATACTTTTTAGTTCATATTAATGTTATTATTGTTTTTACCTTGGAAGTCGGTTTTAATTTTTTGTTAAAAATAATAATTTCACTCTTTTTAGTTACCTAGTAAAATCATCGCGTACTATACGTAGATTAGGGCCGATTCACACCGAATGGCAGAGGCGAGGCGAGCAGTTTCAGTGTCATATGATTTTAAACTTTATTGTAATATATAGTATTGCTTGAGAAATTGACGCCGCCGGCGGCCGCAAGAGTCCACGAGCATCCACGGGCGGCCGTAGATTTCTCAAGCGATACTATCTATTACAACAATGAAGATAAAGTTTAAAATCATATGACACTGAAACTGTTCGCCTCGCCTGCGCCATTCCGGTGTGAATCGGCCCTAATACACCTGTATACTATTCTACGTATCTTATTACAATTTGTTAACAGTCACACTTACAAAATATAATATCAGCTGCAGATAATTTTGAACAATACATTAAAAAAAATCGAAGTGGACACGTGCGAGCCGCGCCAAACCGGAATTTTAGCAGCGCGGCAGCGGCGAGGCTTTCATTGTCATATGATTTTAAACTTTATCTTTATTATTGTAATACATAGTATCGCTTGAGAAGTCTACGGCCGCCCGTGGCCGTGATTGGTAAGTGTGACAGCTGTGCACTCTAGCATGTTACTTGTATTATCGAAGCAACTTACTTCTCAGAAGTAATGTCAAATGTGCGCCTTACGCTCTGGAGATAAGGTTGAATATTTTGTTATGTTCAATTTTGGTGACATTGGTGACCCTGACGTGAAAATGATGATGATGATGATGAATATAATTTGTATAGTAGCATATGCTTTCAGTTCTTAATATAGCGCCTAAACCCCCAAACTTGTATCTAAAAGGAATCCGGAGTTCTCTTAGTATCTTCGGAACCATAGTATACCTTGGTGCAGAATCTTGTGTTTTGGTAGCATATGCTTAGGATGCTTCTCATAAAATCAAAATCACCATATGTTTCCATATAAATTTCGAGGAGTTCCCTCGATTACTCATGGATCCCATCATCAGATCACCACTTTTGTGAACATGGTACAAAATTGGAGTGAAACCTAATACAACAAAACAAAAATTTCGAAAATCGGTTCACAAACGGCGGAGTAATCGTTGAACATACAAAAATAAAAAAAATAAAAAAATAAAAAAAAAAAAATATCCACAGCCGAACATATAACCTCCTCGTTTTTTGGAAGTCGGTTAAAAAAATTACACACGCCGACTTTAAGATGTCTAATAACCTGCATTTATTGCGCTTTACTTTACTTTTTACATTATAATACATAGAAAGAACTAGATTTTACCCGTTACTTCGTTTTACAGTAAATGTTTTATCATGTGGATACTTTATATTTAGACAATAGACAGTAAACAGTACCGTTTAGACTTTAGACGGTAAATGGATTTAGCGTGAAGTAGCTCATACAGAGAATAAAGACCAGACCCCTTTAAGCATAAATTGTATGACTACTCACTGTCAGCATCGACTTCCTCGATGAGCTCTTCCAGGATCTTCTTATTGAAGGGCTGCCCCATCATCCGCAGGATGTCAGCTACGAAGTCACACGGGATGCTGCCCGAGCGGTTGTGGTCGAAGCCATCGAACGCCTTTCGTAGAACTGTAAGAAACAACCACTGTTACGCAACCAAAAAAAAAAAACGATTTCTCAGTCTTGGTAAAAACTCTCCTTCGCCCGAAATATTGGTGGAAACTCTCTGTATTACCTTCTACGTTAAGACTCATCCCGGATTAACACTTGATACTATCGGAATACACTTTAGACTGCACCGTCGAGAGGCGGGTTGGGATTAGGACAGCAGTTCAATGCTCTATGCAGCGCGAATATTGTGCAACGTGCTATTTTGGGCGCTGCATCGTGCGTAACGCGCTATATAGGCCGATTATATTCGAAAACGACTATAATGAGGTTAGTAACCCTTTTTCGTTTCTCTATTACGTTATTAAAAATTAAAATACATGATTGCATTTGGATAAAATCGTCAGCGACTAAAGTAAAGTTAACATCAAATGATACAAAATTAGGTGTAATTTACATCATAATAATGTTATTATAACGAATAGGTTAACGCCAAAGAAAAATGAGTAAATAGAAGTCAAATGTGTTGTTATACTGTTAGTGAAAACTTAATAACGTACACCCTACAAAATGGACTGCTGAGGAATGTGAAATATAATAAATAAAGTTGATGGCACGGATTGGAAAAGCTATTTATTACTGTTGTCAAGAGTTGTCCTCTCATGTTTATTAGTAAATAAATTTCCATAGAAATCGGTACATCTAAACAAGATTTATTATTTCTATTCAAAGCCGACAACGCCGAAACGTACCGAAAATAATTCACAGCTTTTACGTAAGTCGGTTTTATGGCGTGTACTAAAGAGAAACATGACCTAGCACTATTCTCGACGATTATGCGACACCCGAAATTATAATGAAATTTTATTACTAGACATAAAGTTAGGCCACGTTCTTTAACCTAATTAGGTTAAGGTTAGGCCACGTTAGGTTAGGCCTAATTAGGTTTTCTTCAGTTTGTATTTTTATTTTTGAAAGTTATTCTGAAATTGAATAACTTTCAAAAATAAAAATACAAACTGAAGAAAACTTATAAATATGTCAAAAAGTATTGAAAACGAAAAATTTCTTACATACTTAATTTTTTGATAAAGCTTTCTAGTTTCTTTGTCAGAATCATAATTTAACAACAGCTGCTACGCATAAAAGAAACACCTATAAATTATAAAAAATGATTGTAAAAACGTGCAAATTACAAATAAAACGACCTTAATGCTGATAATATAATAGATCAAAACTTGTCTTATTAGACCCCGATTTATTTACATTTTGTTTTTTTTTTTTCAAAAATAGCTTGTCCTATTATAATAGTTTTGTACGGCAGTATATGCAAAGTAGACAGTACCTATGCAAAGCTTCCTGCGGCCTATAACATTGTTTGTAAGAAATATTAAATGTTATTTCTTATCTTATATAATATATCAATCGGCTCCAACGATTTTCATGAAATTTAGTATATAGGGGGTTTCGGGGGCGATAAGTCGATCTAGCTAGGAATCATTTTTAGAAAATGTCATTTTATTCGTGTTTTATCGAATAACGAACAAAGCTTGTTTCAAATAGCTAGTTAAATATTAAAAAGCTCGTTTTCATGAAATGACTTCTTTGTACCAATTTATGACACATTCATTTTATTCAGAAGTTGCCTTTTTCGGGTCTCAAAGCATTTTTATAGTCAATTTCATCGGAATTGGTTTAGCAATTAATTGTGAAGCTTAAACCCCTGAAACATTTTCGAATTAACATAATACGAAATACGTATGGGATACGCTGTCGCACCAATTCAAAACTATTCATAACTTTCAGGAGCAGACTTTATTATCAAATCTCTTGTAATCTTGACTCATGAATGAGTTTATTTATATAATGTTTGAACTCACTATCGGTTAATGGAAGGAAGTTTCGTTAGATGGAGGGAGATGATCGGCGTTATTTGGTTTCCGCTGAATTGGCAGCAATCCAACCGTGATGCTCGAACTTTTTCATCGTTCACTTTTAATATCTAAGAATAGCTTTTATAGGTGATTTCTTCGTGAAAATATACCCTGAGATTAATTAGTGTTGTGATTAAATTGAACTAGGCTAAATATTAGGAAATATTTAACTTAGTCAGTACTTAGTAGTAGCAGCTTTTCTAAGAGAAGAAATTACTTGTTTTGGAAATCTGGGGGCACAGCAGTTCCCCAGCCAAGCTTTTTAGCAAAGGCACGGCCGCACCATACTTTTCTCCACAAATTATATAATTCAGAATTAAAACTTAAGCCCGTTTTGTGGTAAAAAATGATTTAATTACAGAAATAAAAAAGGCAGTGGTAGTATTGTTTGTATTTATTATCCTGTATTTTTGTTATAATTAATGTTTTACCAGTCTTTAATATTATTTTTGTTAAAATTGTGTCGCTTAAATTACTCAAACTAATAAATACTATTGGAACTCCGAACTATTTCACTCAATAATATTCAAGAGTGCATTTCTGAATGAGACAGGGAAAGAACGCTTTTAATTAAATAAAGATTAACGAGTATTTTTGTTGTTGTTACTTGTGGCTGAGTGCCAATGTTGTTGTTTGCTGTTTTTGGTTAAAATACTTTTATATAGATAAACACAGTCTGCAGAAAGGAATATATTATTCCTCAAAGACTGTACGAGTAAGCTAACTAATTTTATTTTTGCAATTTACTAAATGCTTTCCGTAACTTTCTTCATCAAAGTCGGCTTAGTCTTCGTACAATGAGTAACAGACATTATCAATAATATTAGTTTAGATCTATATATATAAAAGAAAGTGGTGTTAGTTACACTACTTATAACTCAAGAACGAATGAACAGAATTGGCTGAAAACTGGTGGAGAGATACTTTGAGTCCCGGAAAAGAACATAGGATACATTTTGTCCCGGAAAAATGTACGGTTACTGCACAATATACTTTTGTGATTTGCGCGTAAGCTATTCAATAGATTTTGATAAAATTTGGTATGGAGATACTTTGAGTCTCGGGAAAGGACAAGGGATACTTTTTGTCCCGGAAAATGTACGGTTCCCGCACAATAAACTGATTTTCGCTTAAACTATTTAATCTATTTTGATTAAAGGCATGGAGATAATACATTTTAATCTATTGTTCTCTTAATTATACCAATTCGAATTTAATAATCATCGCTAAGACAGGACAACGTCTGTCGGGTCAGCTAGTATTAGATAAGTATTACTACTGCCTAAGCTGAGCAAATTTTATGTAAGTATAGCGCAATAAACTTTAATTTCAATCAAGAAAATATTCTAATAACATAATGTTTTACACTACACTGTTTGATAATAGAAAAATCGCCAAATCAAATGAAAATGAACTCTTAAAACTTTGTGTAGAATTTCAAGATGACTTCGGTAGTCAATTTATCCACTGGGTGTTAAAGACATCTATATCTTGGCTTGTCGTCACGTCACTCCGTCGGGAGTGTTAAGTTTCTGTTTATATACTCAGGTGAAAAATAATAAAAGCAATGTTATATTATATTTGAAATTTTGCTATTGCGAATTAAGTTTTTTATATCTTGTATATTTTAAATAAAAGGCACCTATAAGATCTCTACAAAAGTTTTTCAGTACTTACCTGCTTTGTAATTGAGTAAAAAAATATATTGAAGAGGTGATTCGAAAGAATCCTGAAGTTTATTTGCAAATTATTATCAAATATTTAATCATTACTGACATAGATAGGTACAATGGCTGGCATATGTAAGCCGTACACGGTACGGTCTACCGGAGAGTCCTGTGCAGGTACGCCTGCGCAGGTGTCACTCAAAATGATTGCAATATCCGATTTTGCGCCGTACGCCTGCACAGGCCTAAAAAACGTACGATCTGCGCAAATTCGAAAATCAATTCTTTCGAGTAACACCTGCGCAGGCATAAGAATGCACAGGTGATCTCTCCGGTAGACCGTAGCGTGTATGGCTTACATAAGAGTGGAAACAAAGAGGGGTCTTCAAGCAAGCTAAAAAGCTTGGTAGCTTAACCGATCTTGGTGGCTAGATCGTAGCTCAAACTCACATTTTCTATCAAACTCTTGATTAAATATGATGATTAAATATAATTTACTCATGTGAAGTAATCATTAAATGTGTTCTATGAGGTCGTTAGTTGTCAGCTAAGTTCTAGCTGTTGCCCGCGACTTCGTCAGCGTGGACTTCAGTTTATAGCGCGCGGTGTCAACAAAATTGGTGTCAAATTTAAAAGTCTTTTAAAACCCTGGTACCCCTTAAATCAAAATACCCAAAAACAGCTGTGCAGTGTGCACATAATATTTCATTTTTTTTTTATATTAAACCTAAAGCTTATTTAGCCCCCCGTTACACAACTTTAGCTTAACCCATAAACTATTTATCTTTGGCAGGTTTAAGGTTACGTCACTGCAATCTGCATAGATAAAGTACTGAGTAGTGAATTATTTAATAACGTGTATATGACAATCGAAAGAATCGAAAAACCCCTCTTGTCATGGTACCACATCTTATAGAAAGACTTATGAGCAAGCGATAGAGTGATGTAGGCGACTCTTAGCGCCATCTGTTATGAATTTTTGGAACTAACTTATTTTTAACAAATTTACGCATTTTCACCCCCTTAGAACCCCTTTTTCCAGTTAAAAATTAGCCTATGTCCTTTCTCAGGTTTTAGACTATCTGTCTACAAAATTTCATTACAATCGGTTCAGTACTTTTGGCGTGAAAGCGAGACAGACAGACAGACAGACAGAGATAATTTCGCATTTATAATATTAGTATAGATTATCACAAACGCGGAAAAGTTCGATAGCGCAATCATGATGGCATACTTGGCTTTAACCTCAATATTTAGTCAGCGATAATGTTGCAAGTTGCAACAACAATTAATCACGTCCGTCTTGCGGTCACTAGGCGTGCTCGCGTGACACCGATAGCGGGACACGGCGAGACAAACGTGCCAACACCTCAACAGTCTAGTCCATATCTATAAAATATCTATCTACAATGTGTAACAAAACTAAGTGAATAATACTATAGGGTGTGTATGTGACCCTTATAAAGAGTACATACACTGTGAAAGTAGCAGCACTGAAAGAGCAATTCCATACAAAGGTGAAAAAAAAGTTACTCTTTCAGAGCTGCAAAACTAAGCACACATATACTCAAGTATTATCACTTAGTTTTGTTACACACAGTGGTGAGCGCGTTGAGCTCCAGCCGGAGGTCGCGGGTTCGAGTCCCGCCGACGGAACAAAAAGTTTATAAGTTCCTGGGTCATGGATGTATATTAAATATGTGTATCATATAATAAAAATCTTAAATATATGTACAGTATAAAAGTATTAAATATATTTCCGTTGTCTGGTACCCGTAACACAAGTCCTTCGGGTACTTAGCACGGGGCCAGACTGATGTGGTGTGAAGCGTCCATAGATATTATTATTATTATTATTATATTATAGTGTATTAAACTGACAATCTATCGACAAAGATAGGTACGATATACAGCTGATATATTTCATAATAGAATAATATTGAACTGAAAATATACAAGAATGTAAAAAATAAAAGTCATTTAAATCCACGTGAAATATAATAATCAACGAACAGAATATACAGTTTTACTTTTATGTTATTAGTAGTATATGTTATATAAAAGTTTAGTTCTCTGACTCAATAATCGATGTGAATTAAAGTATGATAAATTTTCACTGCAGTCTTAATAAACTAGCCTAATGAGAAGAATCTAGTAGTTATTTTCATGGGCGCCGGCAGGGAGGTGCCAGGTGGTGCACTTGCACCCCTTGGGAATCTCGGGATCAACAGGAATTATTGAAATAAAAAGCCATCTGTAACCCTATTACCATGCCGTACAAAGAAAGTTCGTAATGTTTAGGCACTAAATGTATTATGTTGACGTTAATAGATAGTCACTGTAGTTCGTAAAAAGTAAAAAGAAAAGAAAATAAAGAAAACTAAAACCGGTGCAGGTTTTAGTTTGGAAATTATTTCTGCCAGCGCCCATGGTTCTTTTGTTATATCTTTGGACTTGGGACACATAGTTCAGTTCCCTTGTACCAGCTCTAAATATTATTGCGTTATCGAAAAAAACTAAGATTTTATAACAAAAAACTGTTTCTGTTACGCATTATAAAACTCTTTGAAATTATATTCTAGCGTGGCGCGTGCTTTTACGAGAAAAAATAGCGATTCGCGGCATTAAAGATAATGCATGGATGTTCTTAAAAATGACGGCAATTGTATTGTTGGGAGGTCGCCAAGACTTTATCCAGCACAGTTTCACATAAAAACAAATATAACACAACATCTCGCTTATAATTATTAAATCACTCGATTTTGGCAGATTTATATCACTTATGCACTTTGCCATGAAATAATATTAAATGGTATTAAATATATTCAAAATATAAATTATTTTGTAGCATGCTTTATTTATAGGCACATATGCTACGAATAATAAAAACTAAGGAAGAGTAACTCCGTCAAAAAACATGCTCCAAAATACTTGTCAAAAAAGTGTACCTTAGGTTCACTTTTCATACATTTGCAATATTTAGGTGACCTTGACCGGTATACAGGCTGACGTTACATGACAGTTCGAATGGAACCAATTTTAAAACTGTATTAGTATGGGAGTTACGTTTCCTTAGGTTATATTATTCGTAGCACATATGGATCTACATAAAGTTTTTTGTCTATTTGTTTACATTTAAACAAATTAATACAATATTATGCTTTATAAACTAACGTTAATTTTACATTGATTATTGTCTTTTATTTACTTACAAGTTTATTAAAATAGTGTTTATTGTAAAATGGTACAACAAAAATAGAAAATGTGTTTTGTATTTTTTGTACTAATAATTATGTCGTAGGTGCTACGAATGTCTACGCGGCCTGCTACGCGGGGGTAGCGCGTAGCAGACCGCGTAGCGCGTAGCGCCTATCTCATATCGCACTTTCAAAATCCTATACTATACCCTAGTGGAGTGTTTTTCAACTTGTGGCTCGCGACCCCTGGGGGTCTGACCTAGTAGTCAACATTTCGGATACAATTTTCAAAAAAAAAAAAGACGGGTTGCACTTGGGAGTGCCGGCAGAAGCGCGGCTGAAAACTTGATTATTAACGTTGTGCATTTTTAACCTATTTTTTATGAAAATCGATTTTTAAAAAAATCGATTTTTTAATTAATAGAAACCCTTACGATCAATTCGAGTTTGAGTTCAAGTTCGAGTTCGAAAACACTACTTTCCAACCGTCTTACGGTTTTTCCAAGGTTTTTCAATCAGCACGAGAATCTGACGCGAGTTTCACAGTTTTTACCCATCCCACAAAAGTGCTCAACGCCGCTAAAGAAATTTTCACTTTAAAAATTGGCCTTGTCAAGTCACAGGACATTAACTTTATCTGTGTTGAATTTCACATTCTTCAAAATTAGTTTAGCCGTTTTAGATAAATTTTGCAATAAACACCCATAATACGAGAATTTCACACTTACCGGCGATCTGTTCTGGGGGAAGCTCGTCAGCCTGAAATTGAAAAACATACAAATTAGAATCGTCTTTTACGATTAGGATTTTCTTCTTATCGCCGTTTTCGTTTTTCAATTCGTTTTCATCTAAATGTAAACAAAAAAAAACTTTATTACAGTACAATATAACAAAAAAATTTAATACAATGTTGTAATTGTCATTTGTAAAATGTAAATAAAGCATGGCCAATGTTGAGCAAGGCAACTGTATAACTATAATAATAATAAATGTATAACTTTTTCGTAGATTTTTTTCAGTAAAGGGGTTAGACTAGACTAAAGAAAAGAACATAGCTTTTTTCGATTGTACTTTGATATAAAGCTACTGCACTGTAAACTTCAAACAGAAACCTGTTTGAAGTGTGATAAGTCGCCAATAAATTGGCGAGAAATACAAAAAATCGATGCAAGACATGAACGTAGAATACGTCCATGTCTAATTATTTTTTATATTGCAACACTGTAGCCTTGGGTGGTCTGCTTTGCGCCTGACATTTTGGATCCACAGAATATCAGGGACTGTGGTTTATCCATAGTCGTTTTACCTGAGTGGACTCCATTTCAGTGGCTTGAGCATTACACCTCCTGCCTTCCCATGATACTCTTGCTAACTTATCTTTTTTACCCGTTTGTTACATGTTACCTATTTTTATTTTTTTTGTTTGTTTGTTGTTAATTCTTAGTTAGGCTAATTACATTTCATACTGCTTGGTATTTTCATGTCAACTTCATTTTAACTGTGTGTTAACGTTTTATTTTGTAAAGTAGCGTGGTGTAATGCCCAAAGTTCTTGAATAAATGTTTATTATTATTATTATTATTAATGAGGTGTTATTTACTCGCAGACAAAAGTTATTTATCGTCTAATAAAATATGAAATAAATCTTCCACCTATACGAATGAATAAAAACGCCAAAGTGCTCCCGAAATAGAGGCGAATGAAAGAAACATTCTTATAATTTCTTTGGTATTTTTAGCTTTTACAATCTAGAGAACGAATTCGACTTTATTTTCGTATCGTGAAACATTATACAGCTGTTTATACGAGAGTCTTACCTTTTGAACCACGGTTTGTTTAAATATTTAGTTTAGTACTGGGACATAGATGTTTAAATATCTAGATGGTCCTCTCGGTTCTGTATGTAGATAATAGTATCATTTGTCTAGAAGTTTAGAGATGTGATAAAATCGCTGATAGCAAAACTTATCAAATTAAGTAAAATCTACACTAGATATTACTATAATATATTATCTGTCTATGATTACAATGGCCTTTAAGTTTGTAGGAAACCAACTAACTCATACATAACAATAACAAAGTACAAGATAAATTCATTTCTTAAATTCTTCCTACTCAACGGATTCTTATGCATTTTTTACAATATGTGTAATGTTTATTATATTATACATATTATAACACATTTATAGTCATAATATAAAAGAAGGCTTACTATAATATTATGTATTATATCTGTGCGAATCCGAAGCGCATGTAATAAAATTTAAGACACCAACGCTTGGACGATAAAATTAATTGACTTTGAAACATATTTGTCGCGAATCCAGAGTGTAACTGTATATGTGGCCTTCCCCCAATTATAAAGTTTATTTCGCGTATGTAGGTCATATTCCCGTAGACCGTGGAGGCACGCAATAAAATTTAACTGCAATCCCAACTGAAATAGACACTTATTACGTCAACTATATAAAACTCACGTTAATATTGAGGCTTTCGGTTTACATATTATCATTCAAAAATAATGGTGGCATTTTAAGTAGCCATTACAAATAAGTATGGTTTTCTTATTAAAAAAAGAACTGTTTTATTTCATAGAAAATAGAAGAAGTTAGTTAAAGAAGAAAGTCTTATTGTATTCAATCAGTATTGAAATCTTCATTAACATCATAATTTTCTCTACTTTTAAAATTATTTTATACAAAGCTTCAATGACGTTTAGTTTTCACTATATTTTTCATTCAATTAAGCTTATGATATGCTGTAATACATCCACCCTGTCAAATTAGTGTACTACAAATAAAAAGCGTCAGTGTGTATTAATTGCTATTAAAATGTCAATCATATTGTAATTAAATAATACTTAAGTATATGAGTTAATTGCTCCATGTCCATTACTTTTAATTAACTGCAGTATTTTTCCAGTCAATCAATTTGATCAACTAACATAGACTCGTAAATAAATGACATATTATATACATCACTAAAGTAATAACTATTGTATATTATATTCCTTATACTTAGATCTTTTAAAAAAAGTTTATTTCCGAATAGGTTACAATAAAATATACAATGTAACTCTTTCTGGAAGGTCTACGATGCTTACCACCGTTATTTGAAATACATAGGATGTGTATTTCAAATATGAATATTTTACAATATGAATTCGCTAAAAAATTTTTGGATACCGACAAAAACTTATCCAATGGATAGCTTATTCAACGATACCATTATCTGATACATATAGTGCGCCGAAAAAAGAATTTTCTGACTTGCAGATTTGGTAAGAACGTGTGAGAAAATTCCATCCATTAGTAAGCGGTTTTTTCAACTTGTGGGGGTTAACAATTATCGGGTCCAGGCAACACCTACCCAGTCTTCTGTGTCGAGAACCATGATGACCACTAGTTAGCACTATGAGACGCACAACACGACTGACCGCCGTTCCAGCGTCCAGGGTTATTTTCTGCTTTACGATTTCGGTCTTTCGTATACTTTCACATAAAATTGGAGGCGAGGCGCGGGGTGCGGGGGGCAGTTCCAGTTCCTGCCCGCGCGCCGGCCAATCGCACGAGGCCCAAACGGTAGGATGCTGAGGTATTTTTAGTTGGAAACGTGGTCTGTAAAAACGTAAACAAGCGGTACACCAGGGCTGCCGATTTGGGCACTTTTACCTTTCACATGGTATGTACCATCGAAGAAATTGATTTATAGGCAGTGGTCGGACTATGCCAATCACAGACATAGATCAAGATAGATACCGCATGCGTATGTACTTCTCGTGCCATATCGCGTTCCCAAACGACGAGCAATGCTCGTCTTTCGAAAGTATGTTCTTTAGTCTGCTATCGAAATTGGACGTGAATCGGAATTTTAAAAATGCCTAAATGCCTAAAAGTACCGTATTGAGCTATAGCAATTCAAATAGAAACGTTGGCCTAGATAATGGACACGTTTCTTATCATCGGTACGTCACAGTAGGTATGAAAAAAGTGGCATAAAATTTAGTTTGTTATTATTTTTAGCAATATTCCGCGAAAAACTTCCACCTTTAAGTAAATGAGTGAGTGCACGCATAGGCATGCGTACAGCACCTCCCTCCTCCCACACTGCCTATGCGTACACTCGCATGCAAGAACTTGCAAACACCACCACCACACAAGCAATAATGTTGGCAAATCCGTGCAAGGCCCCTCACCACCATGCAGGTTGAAAACCTCGACGCGCGTTTCGCTCCAACACCGGAGCATCCTCAGGATGTGGACTCTACGAACAACGTCCGTCAAGTGCCGCCACCGGCCAAAACACCGCCTTTTTATATCCTATCGAGCCCCGCTACTATCCCCACTACCCCCACTACCCTCACCAGTACCCCCGAACATATTAATAAGCGGTGACGTAGTCAAGCAAGTTTGGTCATTCAACAATGCAAATCTGTTATTTTTCTTTTCTTTTATGATCTCTAATTGTTCCAACACGCTCAGCCGAAAGCCTTTATCGCATTTATGTAAAACTTTATAGGAATGGCCATCGGGCACGGTATGATTACTATCTAAAAGATGTTTAGCAAAATGTGACTTATCAGGACTTTGCGGTGGCGGCACTTGACGGACGTTGTTCGTAGAGTCCACATCCTGAGGATGCTCCGGTGTTGGAGCGAAACGCGCGTCGAGGTTTTCAACCTGCATGGTGGTGAGGGGCCTTGCACGGATTTGCCAACATTATTGCTTGTGTGGTGGTGGTGTTTGCAAGTTCTTGCATGCGAGTGTACGCATAGGCAGTGTGGGAGGAGGGAGGTGCTGTACGCATGCCTATGCGTGCACTCACTCATTTACTTAAAGGTGGAAGTTTTTCGCGGAATATTGCTAAAAATAATAACAAACTAAATTTTAAGCTATGGATTTCCGCAAAGTAACGCCTGATTCTATTAACTAATTAAAAAAGTGGCACGCTCGTTTTCATACAAATGGGGCGACATGCGGTATCTATCTTGATCTATGTCTGTGATACCAATTCAATATTATAGTCGTGATCTGCGGGGCTAAAATGGTAACATTTAGCAATTCCTCTCAATCAATTTAGCAAATTAATTGTCAAAACTGTCAAACTGACAAATGTCAAATCAGTACAAAAATACAGAAATGAATTGCAAGCAGAGTTGCATTTTGCGATTTTAAAGAATTGAATCATATTATGATTCATATCATGATTCAACAAAGCGACCATTTTAGCCCCGCTGTCGTTTGAATTTAACATTATGCGACAAATTATGTTCATCCACCACTACGAACAACAAATTAAAATTCGCTGATCCACCATCTGTCTATGAATCAACTTCTCTGATGGTATTTCAAGGAGTCCTTCGCGAAGTGGACAGCCCTGTACTGGATTTTCCTGTAAGCAAATCCACCCACCCTGTCCTTCAGAGCGACGTTTGCATCATTTAACAGGTTTCGAGCGGTTTGCTGTGTAGTCGTTTCATATTCTTGAAATATTAGACACGAATATGACGTGTATAAACGCAGTAAATTTATCGATATTGGGCGCATTTGTGTATTATAGAGTATTGAATTGGATAATTCTACGAAATTGATAGAGCGTTTCAGCAATGAATACAGTTTATCATGTTTTCATAAAATAAGCAGGTTTTGAAACGTACTACATATTATTATTTTTTAACAAAAAATTAAAACCGACTTCCAAGGTAAAAACAATAGTAATATGAACTAAAAAGTATTAAATAACTCTTACTCCTTAATAGCACACCTTTTTCAGAATTCGTCTAAATATCAACTATTTCTGTACATATACTACAGTCTTCATTATTTTGAAGTCGGTACCAGCTAATTTATTCGTGAATTCAGTAATGTCAGAATATCTGAAACTTTTGGGACTGGTACCGACTTCAAAGTAATGAAGACGTAAGAACGTAAGAAGTAGTATATGTACAGAAATAGTTAATATTTAGACGAATTCTGAAAAAGGCGTGCTATTAAGGAGTAGGAGTTATTTAATACTTTTTAGTTCATATTACTGTTGTTTTTACCTTGGAAGTCGGTTTTAAATTTTTTGTTAAAAAATAATAATTTCACTCTTTTTAGTTAAGTATCTATAAAATTAGGCTTTATGCGTAAAACCCCAATACGAATGTTAACTATTCACATTATGTTACTGTAAGCGAAATTGTGGTAAATGCTTGCAGTTATCTAAGCGATGCTGCAATTTCCAAATTTTTATCTTTAAAGGTTCAGGAGTTCTGTTCAGTGCCTTTGCACCAAGAGACACCTTCGTATGAAATTTCTCTTATTCGTAACATATGTTTAACTTACTAGAAACAACATTTTAACCACTATGAGTGCTTTGATAAATTTCAAGGATTTCCCTCGATTGCTCATAGATCCCATCATCAGCTCACTACTTTCGTAATTGTTATACAAACGATGTATAACAACACGAGAATTTTGAAAATCGGTCTACAAACAGCGAAATCATCATCAAAAACATCTGTTTCGATGCAAAATATCACGAAAAGTACCAATAATTGGGTCATCGTGTGATAACTCATGGTATAATTATGGTTGTGATGATGATGATTAATAAAATTGATGTATTAGCTTATGCTTTCAGTTGTTTAAACAACACCGAAATCCCCGAACCTGTACCTATAAGCATTCAAAAGTTCTGTTCGGTACCTTCGGATCCAAGGTATAACCTGGTGCGAAGTCTTACTTTTTGGTAACATTTACCTCGAATGCTTCAGAAAAAATCGAAATCAACACAAATTGTGTGCGAAAAAAATTTTTCCTTACAAATTTCAAGGAGTCCCCTCGATTCCTCAAGGATCCCATCATCACATCACCACTTTTGTAAACATGGTACCAAATTCAAGTTAAACCCTATACAACACAAAAATAATTTTGTAAATCGGACCACAAACGGCTGAGTAATCGTTGAACATACAAAAAAAAAGATACATACAGCCGAACATATTACCTCCTCCTTTTTGGAAGTCGGTCAAAAATGGCTACAATTATTATTGTTATGGAAATTTTTAACACCAATTCAGTGTATTTTTTTTATAATATTGAGAAGAAAGTTATTAACGCCCGAATGTCCTCTAAATCTTAACGAAAACTCTTGCTGGTTTCATTTATCTTAATAGAAAACAAACAAGAAGATGTCGAGGTGTTACGTCTCGTATTCCTAACTCATTAAAATATTTTTTTACTATTGTGATAATTAGCCACTGTACATAATCAGCTAAAGGTCAGGCCGCACAAGTGAGCCGAGCAATAGCGCACTAGCGGCCAGGTCGCGGCGGCCTTTGAGAGCTTGGTGTGGCCAGGTGCGCATGGTCTATGGCGGTTTCATACTAAGGTATCTACCTCGATGGCCGCCACACCCCACATCGAGCTCTGGAAGGCCGCCGCGGCCCGCGACCTGCCCGGTGCGGCCTAGCCGCTAGTGCACTATTGCTCGTATGGCGTCAATTTTTTGGTATATTAGCACTGGCGATTATGTTAACTTCAAAAGGCGAATGTGCGCTTTTATCATTTTGGACGTGGCGGTAATACCGTGGACGCCCGCGGTAAAACGATAACATAGGGAAATAAAATGTATGGAAATATATGAAGACGTTTTTTAATTTCCGTCGACGATAACTTTTTAACGTGCACGTTAGAGGACATCACGACGTCTACACTCTTGTGAACCGCACAAAACGTCCGCGGTGCGTAAAATTAAGGGTATATTTTAACGTACCTAACGTTTTATCGTGGAAGCCGGCGTCCACGATAACGTGACGTCCGGAATTATAAAACTTCATATAAAATGTAAATTTTCTTATGAATTTCTATGACTCGTTACTTTACCTGCACCTTAGCCTGAGTAATAACTACTGCGCATTTTGTCGCGCCGTGTCGCTGTCGTGTCTTGTGTCTGTGCCGCATCTAGTTATGCGCCGCACAGTCACATCAAGTGTAAGCACCCTAGTGTAGCGTCGCGTTTCTGTGCTAGTGCAGCTTTACCTTTATTCTACTTCTACTTCATTTATCTCAATAGACGCCATCTGAGCTGACAAGGAGCTGTCGACGCGTCCCGTCCCGTATTCTCAACTCATTAATGTCCACGCCATTATAACTGAGACATTTATACTGTTTATTTTATGTAAATAGTTTTATTGTAGCATCATTTTAAATTTTAAGGTTATGTAGCTTTAAATTAAATATACGACTATAAAATCTGAGTTTATTGTTCCGATTTACAAAGACTACCTATCCAGTAGTTTATTAGAACTTGGGTCTTGAATTTGAAGTCGTGGGCTTAATTCAAATGTTGGAGTATCAAAAATGAAACAGCGTTCTTGGCAGGGCCATAGCCCTAAAAACAACAAGCTGAATTTCGTACCAAACCAAAATAAGAATAGTTTATTATTTAAGTATTTCGAAATTGGAACACTTTTTTGCAAAGAACAATATTTTCTATTATCTTATCTTTTAGCTATGGTGTCTCTGTTCCAAAGTTTCTTACGCCGGTTCTTCTCGCCTGGTTAGTTCGGCCTCATAATAATAATATTATGTAGACGCAGGTTCTCCTCACCCGGTTAGTTTCTGAACTAGATACTGGCTTCATGTAGACGTTCTAAAAGTGTTCGTTTCTAACCAATTTAGAAACAATTTTTTTTTTTATTTTTTTTATTAAATAAGGGGGCAAACGAGCAAACGGGTCACCTGAACTACCGTCGCCCATGGACACTCGCAACATCAGAAGAGCTGCAGGTGCGTTGCCTGATACGGTACGTTCTAATACGATACTTATAAAACCTATTTCAAATGCATGAAATATATTCGCGACAGAAAATCTGTTAAGGTTACATTGAATTTCTTAATATAAATATTACAAATTATAAATAAACCAGAACGGGCAGTAAAATATGTATTCTGAAAAGAAAAGTGATATTATAGATATAGATAACCAAAAATAGGAACTCGAAAATAAAAAGATGAAGTCATAATATCTTCGAATGTTGCTTTTTTGTTTTGAGAGTTGAATGACCAATTCTCGCAAAGACGCGCAGTCTGAATTAAAGACGTAAGACCACGTAGGACACGATTTTTGATGACTTATAGTTTTTGTGGATCTTCCAAGGGTCGGTCGACTAAGGGTCAATTCAGGCCGCAACGCGACGAGGTGAGGCGAGGCGCGGCGCGGCATCTTGTATGGATTTGACACAGTATATATTATAAGTCTATGGATTTGACATATTTTAATGGGCGAGGCGACATGCCAATCTGTCAATTCAGTACAAATTTAGAAATGCATCTAGTACGGGTCGCATTGCGGTCTGAATCAACCTACAATATCGGTCAAATATGGTAATATTATGGCAAGCTGTTTTGAGGCGATCAATCAATATCTCTTCAGATTGTAATAACGACATAACGTCATGTCAAAAACATAAAGCGTGACTAAAATAATTATTGGTCTATGGCAATTTTACATGGCAATAATGGCAATTCAATGGTGTATTTTTGTATTGGTATTTTGCATTGAACATGAGCTTGAGCATGAGCATGAGCATGAGAATGAACATGAGCATGAAAATGAGCATGAACATGAAAAAAAAATTAAAAAATCTGACCACAAACAAGTTTTTTTTCAAGTTTATTTTCAATGTACAAAAATTACCTCTACGATTATAATAATATTAGGTATAAGTATAGATATGTAATAGTAAATACAGAACACGAGTATGTTTTATTAAATCGAAAACATTTTTGAGACAATTTCATACGCCAGCTATCATTTCTTGGACGTTCTCCAAAAATATTATCATTTTAATATTATATTTGAGTTTCTTGAAACTTTATAGAATATATTTTTAGCTTACAAATGAGTTGACAGTATAAGAAAAGTTAAAAATAATATGTGAGCATTTAATTAACGTTTTGCATTTGGATTTTTTTGCTCTGTTTGAAATGATGAATTCTTTTAACTTTTCTCAGGAAAAGCATAAATTAGGATAAATTAAAAAAAAATAATATTATATACGCTGTATGTCCTTGTAGATAGAAGTTAATAATATATCCATAATATTAAGGTTTAATAGGTTTCATCTTATATATAAAATTCTCGTGTCACAATGTTTGTCCACGAACTCCTCCGAAACGGCTATACTGATTTTTACCAAATTTTATATGCATATTCAGAAGGTCTGAGAATCGGCTACTGGGTACTTTATATATTGATAAGTGCATTTGTTGAATAAATAATAGTAAATTATTACAACCTGAGACTGACGGCGACCATTGTTTGTGCGACGGGATATCGATGGACGTTGCTATGGTAACATACTTATTTATAGTCACTTCAAAAAAGTAATATGGGTGAAATAGGTATTTTATATTATGGCAAAGCAACGTTTGCCGGGACAGCTAGTTTAATATATTATAAATAGATATACTTATCTATATACATATCTAAATATTGTGAAACAAAGTCGCTTTTTTCCCTCATGTCCCTTTGTTCCCCTTAATCTTAAAAACTACGCAACGGATTTTGATGATTCTTTCAGTGTTAGATAGCCTATTTATCGAGGAAGGCTATAGGCTATATTTTATCACGCTAAGACTAACGGAGCGAAGAAAAATAGGAAAATGTGGAAAAAACGGGTAAAATTATTTGAAAGGGTTAACTTGAACGCGCTAATCTCAGGAACTACTGGTCCGATCTGAAAAATTCTTTCAGTGTTAGATAGCCTTTTATTGAGGAAGGCTGTAGGCTATATTTTATCACGATAAGACTAATAAGAGAATGTGGAAAAAACGGGGAAAATTATTTGAAAGGGCTTATCTCGCGAACTACTGGAGCATTTTTTATGTTATTTGGCACATATAAGAAGTAGACCATGTGAAGGACCATAAGGCTATCGATTTTAATCATTTTTTCAGTGCCTATATATTTTATACCCGTGCGACGCCGTGGCGGGTCGCCAGTTTAATATATAAATAGATACACATAAAAGTTATCTGCCCGAGTAGGAAAATTAATGGTTTGTTTTAATTATGTAGGTACTTACAGAAGTTGTAATCTTAACATAATATTATGAATAACGATAGGTCTGCCAATGACGTATACCTTACTGCTTCTAATAACGTGTCGTAGTTTGATCGGGTGAGGTAGAGATAATAGAGATAATATTATAATTTATATCTACTGGTATCTAATTATAACTTATCAGTAAGAGTAGTAGGGCCTGACAAACGTTTAGGGCCTGTTTCACCGCTTCCTGATAAAGTGCCGGATAGGCTTATTTGACAGATTCTCCATACTCTATCTGTCAAGTTAAGTGGTGGATAGCCTTATCAGGAAGTGGTGAAACAGGTCCTTAGTGTCGCGGGCCGCACCCAAAATTTTTTAGGGTTAAAAAATGACGTTCTTCAAGATTAGCGATATTAAAGCGTAATCAGTACTTTCGCGACGACTGTTCACTAATTTGCTAATTGCCGGTAGGCGTAAATGGTTTGACTTCTTCACGCGGGCTACTGAAAATGTCCCGGCGCGCGGCGGGCCGCAAGTTGAGTACCTATAGCTGTGTAAGAAGGTCCAAGTTATACACTGGAAATTTTAAAGCATTATTTTTATTTTTAATTATCTCAATCACTTATTTTCCCTCTATCGTTTTCCCTACGCGCTACGTTTACGTAGTAATCTCTCTGACTGACTGATGTTGAATTCTTTTATCAGCACATCTACGCCGCGTATGTTTAGAGAAGTCGGCCGTGGGATATGTTTTAGCGTAAAATAAATGTTCGGCGAATGTGTAGTCCAGTTTTATTGTGAACTCCGGCTTTATACCGTACAGCTGCTTGTGAGAGTATAAATAGACTGATGCTTAGCGTTTTTAACGCGTGAATTGTATTTTGTTTCAGAGTTCTGTGTAGGTAACTAGCGGACCTCTGTCCGCTAGTTACACCAGGTTTTAGTACCCAACTAAACTTAAAAATAAAGTCTTGCTTTTGTAAGGGCTTGTTTCACTGCTTCCTGATAAGGTGCCCGATAGGCTTATTTGACAGATTCTCCATATTCTATGTGTCAAGTTAAGTGGTAGATCAGGAAGCGGTGAAACAGGCCATTGGTGTTTGATTTTGGTAAAAAAAATATCTTAAATTTTTTTTAATAAACATCTGTGGACGTTTGTCGTTATAGTCGGGACATTTTAATAGGCCACATTTGACAGTTCATCAAAATTGTACCAGGTAACTTTATAAATAAATATTTTCGTTTTGTTATAACTGCACAATTGCTTAACTTTTTCAATTACAATTACATATTTATTGTAAATATGACCGATACGAATTATTTAACGATTTGCTTTTACTGATAAACAATTCTAAACGTAATAAACAAATTCTGATCTTAATAATTGCACGTCGTTACAATGTTACGTCAGCTGACCTTTTTTCTTTTTAAACTCTAAGGAAGTTACCCTAAAAATCGAAAGCGAATAAATAGTATCGATGCATTGATTACTTGTAACGAAATATCCCCATAAATTAATAACCACGTTGCGAAAAGTAACAAATGTTTATGTGAAATGAATAATGATAATACTGCGAAAAGTAACAAATGTTTATGTGAAATGAATAAATAATTTAACAGTTTTTATAATTCAAGCGAATAAATGCATATTTTTTTTTTTTTGTAAATTGTGTACTTGTCTCATTTTGCTCCTTGAATTTGCAAAAGACAAAGTAATAATGGGACAGGAGTTTGTTTCAAACGTATAAAATTCAAATATTTTATTTCAAGTCGGTATCGATTTATTCGTTTTGGTCGATGTTTTTACGCAGCTCACCTCACTATGGAGATTAATCTGACAGATGTCAAATTTGGCCTATTAAAATGCCCCGACTGTAGACGTTGTTTTAAGTGATCAAAAAGTATGATATTCTCTATGGGTACTAGGTAGGACTCATCCATAAAGTTAATATACCTATCGGAATAGAGAAACACAGGCCTGAGCAAGCGAGATGTCACTATCAGTAATACTGCGTAGTAGAAAGAGAAGCGTGATTTGGGGTTGCATAGCTTTTTTTTCATCTGTTTGACATTCTGTCTGACCCTGTGCCGATCGTTGTCAATTTGGGCTCTCAGAAAAATTGTGATTTTATGTTAGATAATGAATAGTTTTTAGAAATACTGCTCTAGAAACATGGATATAAGTTGGAAGATTGGCTGTGATACCACACATCGAAAAAACCCGGACAAATATTCATTTCACAGGTGAATTATTCTACATCGACAAGACCTAGTTTAGTTTTTGCCAATTCCCTACGAGTTATTGGTATCGGTTTTGATAATTCACTTCTATATATGTTTAATTATATGGAAAACATAACTTGACTAGCCATGGTGCACAACTTAAGGATATTTTGTGTAAACAATTTTCATCTATTTTACACTAGGGCTGCATCAAGTTATCGATCAGTAGTATCGATATGAAATATTTTTTTAGTTAAGTATACTAATTATCTAGGAATGTTGTAATAATAACATACTCATCCGTAGTTTATAATTAGTTTAAGTATATTAATATACTATCATACATCATTTATTGTTTTTAAGGTTCCGCACCCAAAGTGTAAAAAGTCCTAGTAGTGGGGTCCCGCTCTACTACTAAGACTTCGTTTCCTGTCCGTCTGTCCATCCGTCCGTCCGTCTGTCTGTCTCCAGGCTGTATAACAAGAACCGCTATAGTAAACTTCTGAAATTTCCACAGATATTGTAATGCTCATCCAAGATAGGTAAAAAGTTAAAAGCACTTCCGCAAGATGGGCATCAAATAAAAGGGCTCATTGAGAGTGAATTGAAAATTAATAGGGTCTAGTAAAGTTGTGTCGTGTCGTGTACTGATTTGACGTGACGTAACCTGTCGTGTCGTATCGTGTCGGGTTTTAGAAAATGCCCGGTTGAAACCGGTCACCTTTCATGCGCGAGTCCGACTCACACTTGGTCAATTTTTCAGATTTCCTGCTGACCTGGATACCAGAAATTCATGGCTTAAAATAATTAACCGTCCAAACTGGACTGCGAAGAAAAATTCATGCATACTTAATTATGCAGCAAGCATTTTGAAGAAAAGTCATATTTTACTTCAAAATTACAATTTTATTAGTATATATATAATATCTATGCAGTTTTATTTTATCCCTCTTTATTATTTTTACAATCTTACAATTATTATTCCATGATCGATATTTTGTCGAATTACAAGGTGTTTGTACATCACTGACACGCACACGTAAACATAATTGTATACACAGATGTAAATCAAATTTTGGTTAAGCTTGACAGCTCAGGGTTGTTTCTCTATTCCGATAGGTATATTACCTTTATGGACTTATCTCTATAGGTTATAGAGAAACTCCTGGATATAATAAGTCGGGGTCTTCAAATCAGACGGGCCTTAGAAGATCAACATTGATTCACACTCCCACATACAGCTTCAAAAGAAAGGATATTCTGGGTTTCATAGGTACTTGAAATGTTCTTCGATCGGAACCTCGAACTTAAATCATCTCTAACTCATAACTCTATTATTGAATAGAGTTGTATATAGCTTGTATATTAAACTGCATAAATAATATGAGACATTGCTTTATGCTTAAGAATAACAGTCGACATGCCAATATAGATGACTAGCGACCCGCCCCAGCGTCGCTCGGGTATAAAATATATAGCCACTGAAAAAATGATTAAAATTGATATCCTATGATCCTTCACGTGGTATACTTCTTATCTGCGCCAAATAAGATAAAAATTGCTCCAGTAGTTCGCGAGATAAGCCCTTTCAAATAATTTCCCCCGTTTTTCCCACATTTTCCTCTATTTCTTCGCTCCTTTTAGTCTTAGCGTAATAAAATATAGCCTTTCTCAATAAATGGGCTATCTAACACTGAAATAATTTTTCAAATCGGACCAGTAGTTCCTGAGAATAGCGAGTTCAAGTTAGCCCTTTCAAATGATTTTCCCCGTTTTTTCCACATTTTCCTGTATTTCTTTGCTCCTATTAGTCTTAGGCGCGCCGCAAACGTCACACTTTTTGTGTGATCGAGTCTGCGCCTTACATAGGTAGAGCCTGCAAGGATGGCGCGCGCCATCAGACTGTATGTAAGCCGCAGACTCGATCACACAAAAAGTGTGACGTCTGCGGCGCGCCTTAGCATGATAAAATAATATAGCCCATAGCCTTCCTCGATAAATGGGCTATTCAACACAGAAAGAATCATCAAAAGCCGTTGTTTAGTTTTAAAGATTAAAGGGAACAAAGGGACATGAGGGAGAAAAAGCGACTTTGATTTATAATATGTATAGATTACGGAACCCAAGTCTATGTGTGGCTGATACGCACTTGGCCTCTTTTTAATAGTATTATCAAAAGTATCGACTCCTGACCGGCTGCGGGCTAATGCATGACTCAATTGAGACACAGTATAAAAAAACACAGTAGAACACTTTCATGCTAGACAGTTTCAATAGAGAACACAAGCATATGTTTTTTAAATATCTTGCTGCTGGACGCTTTGTGACTTTTGATTACGAGTCGATCCTATATCGATTTTGATTTAGCCTTGATTGTGATCCATACGTGCTACTCCCGGATAAACTAATCAATGATCCACATCGCGTTGACCAAACTGAGTAATTCCTGGCTCGTTACAAACTGAGTCGTCGCATGGTATTGAATTTTTAGAATACGATCAACTTACACTACCTCTGTTTGTACTGTAATTGAGATATAAAACTGGCATCTGGTCAACATTCGGGATTTATGGTTCCGCCTTTAACTTGTACGAAGCTCGTATAAATGTTATGATTTAATAACGTACATAATGTCTGACGACATTTCGATCGCAAATTAGAACCTTGGAAATTATTGCGATTAATCTGTGTTTGCGAGTTTATTGGCAATTAATGTAATTAGATTTTAGTCACATCGGTTTCTCCCGACTTACACATAGATATCTACACATAGGTACGGGAAGACCTATCGAATCCGGACCTAATAAAATAAATCCGGTACGACTGACGTGTCAGTGCTGACCTGGCACCGGCCACTGCCATCAGTAAAAGGTGTAAAGACAGCTTTACATTGAGTCAGTGGCTGTGGTCAGTGTACTGTGCTAACTTGAAATCAATTTACATTATGCCAGATCATTGATCAACACTGACACGGTAGCTGTGAATTAACGTCAGTTACTGACTCTATGAATCTGCCTGTATTTATAATTATTATTCATTCCCTAGTCACTAGCTCACTACTTACTGGGGTACTCAATCAAGTAGAAGTTGGAAATCTTTGGATATAATATATATTATGGACTTTCGCAGCTGGGCGCTGACTAAAAGTGGAAAGTTAAGGCTGCCTTCACACTAGTGTTTGACCAGCGTTATAGGCGTTCGATGAACGTATGCGCAGCGCAGACGCCGCTACAACGCGGCGCGTACGTCGCGTTGTCGCCGCTTCTCTACTGGAACAATCAGTACGCTGCGCTAGCACCGCGTGTGCGCGACGTATACGCCGCGTCACTGCGGTGTCATGTAATGTACCCCTGTATACGTGTTGATTCTTTCATTCGTAGACAAGCGCCCGAAGTAATACGACGTAAAATGAGTTCAACAACAGAAAGTGCTTTTGACATCGAAATGATTGTACAATATGACACCGCAGTAACGTACGTCGTGCACGCGCGGCGCTAGCTCCATAGGCTAGCTCAGCGTACACCAATAAATATAATAATCTGTGGCGTACTGATTGTTCCAGTAGTGAGCAGGGCTTCAAATAACGTTATTTTTCCATAACGTTACTGCTTCAAGGGCATAGATAACGTTATGAAAATTTACCCGATATTAAAAATAACGTTAAAAATTAATATTAATAACGGTTAATGCTATAACGTTATATAGGATTCATAATGGTAAATATATGTTCTTTGATAACGTTATAGTCCGTCAAGAAAGTCATGACAGGCGGGAAAATTTTCTAAACGTAATTACGCTTATAAGGTGTATTTTTTCTTTATATTTTCACACAAATCTCGCAAAAAAAGTGGGCTGCGAGTGAAATTTAGTGCACCGTGCACGATCGCATACCTGATACCAGAAAATAACGTTATATTTACCGTTATTATTATAACGATATTTTTTCGTTTATACATAACGAAAAAATATCGTTATAATAATAACGGTAAATATAACGTTATTTTACTAAATATCGTTAAAAAAATAACGTTATCTGGCTACCTTTATGAAAATAACGGTACGTAACGATATTTTTTCTGTTATTCGATAACGTTATTAAGCCCTGGTAGTGAGTAGAGAAGCGGCGAGTGGCGACAACGCGACATACGTGCCACATTGTAGCGGCGTCTGCGCTGCCCATACGTCCATCGAACGCTTACGCTCGACAAACGCTAGTGTGAGGCAGCCTAGAAGTTTTATAAAAAAATCCAACGACAAGGGATTTATTAATTTGTCTCTAAGTCCATTCTAAAATGCTACTTACAAAAAATTCATGACAATAATATGACAGTTGACAGCTGACATGTGACACATAACAAAACTTTAGTCTTTATTTTTTTGGAAATATTTATATTTTTTGTTTGTATGGTTTTGAGGTTTTTATCATGCTTCTAGGATTTGAATACCATTTCTTACCATAAGGAATTCTAAAATTCTTTAATAAAATATTCCTAAGTAGATTGGACAGTTAAAATTAAAAGTGATCATGGAAAGTTACGTTGTATTATCATTTGTCGGAGAAGGCTCATTCGGTCGAGTATTTAAAGGAAAACACAAAGAAACAGACGCTGTTGTTGCTTTAAAAGTTATTCGAAAGGTATGTAAAACTTCAATAATCACTACAATACCATTAAAGTAATACAAGTTTACAATATATGATACTTATTTCATCGTATTTATTCACAGAAAGGTAGATCATCAAAAGACTTGAAAAACTTGAGACAAGAATGTGATATACAGAGAGAACTTAACCATCCGAATATCATACGGATGATAGATAGTTTCGAGACAGAAACCGAATTGGTTGTGGTGACAGAATATGCTGAAAAAGAGCTGCATAGTATTTTAGCAAAAGAAGGATCTTTGAATGAGGATCAGGTTAAAAAGATAACCTGGGACCTGGTTTCGGCTCTGTATTATTTACATTCTCATAGAGTTCTTCACAGGTAAGTTTCATTATTCAGATGCTATATATTATGCTGTCAATATAATAGCCCCACTAAAAGCTTTTATTGTTTTGTAGTTTACATAAAGTATCACTTTCATTCACATATTCAACATTAGCAGCCTACTGTCCTGTAAACGATAAAAACCCTTAATATTTGTAATTATAATGATTTTTTTTTATCAATTAAAATCTTGTTAATTGGAGCTGGTCATTTGTTCCTCTTTTTGCCTTGTTGCTGTCTGTGCCTAAGCAGTAGAAATAGTTTTGATTCTTATGTTTCAGGGATTTAAAACCACAAAATGTGTTATTAGATTCATCGGGCAAAGCTAAGTTGTGTGATTTTGGTTTGGCTAGGATCATGACTAATTCAACACACATATTAACATCAATCAAAGGAACTCCTCTGTACATGGCACCAGAGCTAATTGATGAAAAACCATATGATCATCAGGTAAAGCCTTTCTTACATGAGTAGATTTTGCATATTTATATTCAGTATCGTAGAAATCTTTCTCAAGTCTTTGAAGAGCTAAGATTTGTATCAAGGTATTCATACAGACGAAATTTTTCTCTATATCTATACTAATATTATAAAGCGGAAGAGTTTGTTTGTTTGAACACGCTAATTTCAGGAACCTACTGGTCCAATTTCAAAAATTCTTATAGTGTTAGATAGTCCATTTATCGAGGAAGGCTATAGGCTATATTTTATCACGCTAAGACTAATAGAAGCAAAGAAATAGAGGAAAATGTGGAAAAAACGGGGGAAATTATTTGAAAGGCTCTCACGAACCACTAGAGCAATTTTTCTGTTATTTGGGTCAAATAAGAAGTAGACCACGTGAAGGATCATAGGCTATTTTTTGTGGACTAATTTGTCTGTGAAACACCTAATCTACGTGGGCGACGCCGCGCGGAAGGTCTCTAGGTACACATCAAACAGACACACTTTGTGTAAATATGGAACTACCAAAATATTAACTTATTCTCATTTTATGTTTACAGGCTGATCTATGGTCTCTTGGCTGTATTGTGTACGAGCTGATGGCTGGACAACCTCCGTTCTGCACCATGTCTATATGGCAGCTTGTGCGAATGATAAGACATAAACCAGTGCAGTGGCCAAGTTTCATCAGTGTTGATGCTAGGTCATTTCTACAGGTCGGTATTGTTGTTTAACCAATATTAAAATATATCATTTATACTAGAAAGTTTATTTTCTGACATACTTAAGTACTTAAAACTATAGTATATGTGGTTTTGATCTTATTTTAAGTAAGACTTAGAAACATCTACTTGCAAGATCAAAATCAGCTACATTGTGGAATAATGTAACAACATATTGTTTGATTCTGTGATAGATTTTGGAAAAAGTGATTCAATTAAATGTAATCAATAAATATTAAATTACAATATTTTTCAGGGCTTATTGCACAAGGATCCTGGGAAACGAATGAGCTGGCCGGAGATATTGGTGCATCCATTTGTGGCTGGGCATATCCACATTGTGGCAGAAGATGTGCAGAGTGATTCACCATTTACTAAACCCTTGTCTTGTAGTCAACAAGAGGCCAAGTTTCTACAGACAGAAAAACTTAATAAGAATTCAAAGTACATGTTTTTATCTCCCTACTAAATATAATTATTTAAATCCATACTAACATTATAAATGCGAAAGTATATCCACCTGTCTGTTATAAATGAGTCCTAGAAAAGGTCATAGGATAGTTTTCAACTTTAGGGTAGTTTTTGAAGTGAAACTTCTTTAGTGTGAGCACTTTTGTGGGATGGGTAAAAACTGTGTAGTAAAAACTCGCGTCAGATTTTCGTGTTGATCGAAAAACCATAAAAAAAGCGTGACGGTTGGAAAGTAGTGTTTTGTGTCGAACTTGAACTCGAACGAAATGTACAGTCGGGGAAATGAGTTGTTAAGCAGAAATGTACAGTTGGGGAATGAGTTGTTTAGCAGAAATGTACAGTCGGGGAAAATTGTGCTAAGCAGAAATGTACAGTCGGGGAAATAAGTTGTTTAGCAGAAATGTACAGTCGGGGAAAATTATGCTAAGCTAAAATGTACAGTCAGGGAAATGAGTTGTTTAGCAGAAATGTACAGTCGGGGAAATGAATTGTTTAGCAGAAATGTACAGTCGGGGAAATGAGTTGTTTAGCAGAAATGTACAGTCGGGGAAATGAGTTGTTTAGCAGAAATATACAGTTGGGAAATGAGTTGTTTAGCAGAAATGTACAGTCGGGGAAATGAATTATTTAGCAGACGCGCTGATTAAGGCCGCGTTTCCACCTGCAAGACAACTGTCGCGAGAAGTGTCTGACAGTCTGGACAGCAGCTTTTTTTTCGATTGTCGATATTTTTTAATCGATTGTTGGGTTTCGATTAATTAATTAAAACGATCGTTGTTTTTATTATTTTTTTTTAAATTGATTTTCATAAAAAATGGGTTAAAAAAATAATGCACAACGTTAATAATCAAGTTTCCACTTCTGCCGGCACTCCCGGAGTGCAACTCGTCTTTTTTTTGTGAAATACACGATTTTTTGTGAGTTATATGACAATCGGCGTAACGAAGTTGTACGAAGTTGCACGGCAAAATGTGTATAATATACTGACTCAAGTACTTTTTCTTGCAAGAGCTACACCATTTGACACCATTTGACACCTTTTACGACCTCATAATAATATGTGCAATTATTGCATTTCCAGAAGTATAAAGCTGATTAACGAACCAAAAAAAGAAGGAAGGGAGCACGATTTGAGGAATGTAAGAGTTATGCAAGCTATGGAGTGTGTTCCTATGTCGGACGATGACAGTGTCCGAGCTACTAGTGCTTTCAGCGTGCGAGACAGTCTTAAAACAGACGACGAGGACCAATCACAACCAATAACTGCGGCCAATGCAAAGCTGCTACGACACGAGTTTAACGTCATGAACAATTCTAACCTAGTTGTTTGTAACCTCGAAAAGAACATGGCACAACTTATGGCCGGTAATCAAAAACAAGATACTAACAAAATGCACAAAATTGACGAAGAAAAACATGACAAAGAGATACATAAAGAAAAACAAACGACTAATGACTCGAAAGACTCAGATGCGGATGTTAAAGTTAAACCAACAGACACGGCATCACAGAGCCTAGAAACTCCTAAAAGTTCTTCTAAATGCAGCAGTGAAGTCAGTGCAGGATTAAGTAAAAGTGTACCTCCATCTTATAAGCAGAAACTCTTACAGTTTTCTAAAGACAAGCTTAGGTTTGCCAGCGGTGGAAACAGACTGACAAGTAGCATCAAAAGGTCATTCCGGTTCAGCAAAAGTTTTGAAAAAAATAAACAAGAAACTCAACAAAGGCGTACCAGCGAACCGGCACTTGAAATATCTAATATATCAGAACACAAAAGTGAGGATAAAATCAAGTATTCCAAAGAAGACAAGGATGAAGATATAGAAAAGTGTGAAGTTATCGAAGAAATATTGGATGATAAAGAAGAAGCAAATAATGATCTACAAAAAAATAATGATAGTCATGAAAGTAAGTTTTTAATATCTGTTCCCAATAAAAAATATCTTTATTGTAGGATGTAGTATTTGTTTAATCTTAGTATTTTATTCTGAATGTTGTGGCTTTTTCAGTAAAAGAACCGACATCTTTGGAGTTGGAGGAATGGGAGGCATTTCTTAATTCTAACATCAATGAAGTAATGGATGGTGATGTTGAATCTCTTACTCAGTTAAATATGGTGAGTTTTATAGTAAATAGTTCCTGCGTCATTTTAATAACATGCTTTTTAATAGTTGCATGCAAGTCTATATGAAGGCGTTTCTTTAGTCGCATGACACTATCTAGTGCAATCAGATGTGTCGATAGCCAATCAAATCTCTTGAAATTGAACTGCTAATATACTGGTACAATTTATTACTCCTTTTAAGAACACATTAGGCTTCGTCCATATTTGTATCATTTGTGCGATCCGATCTCCGATCAGATCTCCGTCGCGATCATCGCGCCGTATCATAGTGTGGACGCGATAATTCTGTGGTCTGCCGATCATGCGCATATTTGATACGACACGTATACCCGACGGAGGTCTGATCGGAGATCTGATCGCGCAAATGATACAAATGTGGACGAAGCCTAACACGCCCAATATGTTATGCTGTGACGCTTTTTCCGTGCGTGCAAGTTAACGTGTACAATCCGCGCGCGATCAGGATGGGAATATGGGATGGAATGTATTATGGAACCTTGTCGAAATGAATGGAAAATGACAGTTTGCAATACAATTTTGTTGACGTTTTCCGACGCTTTCAATTAGAGATCAACTTCGATAACTTGGCGCGCCTCTCCAAAATTCAAAACGTTTGAAGTGCGTTGTCAAAACGACTTGAAGTGCGTTGTCTTGCGCAGTAGGCTAGTTATGATTAGTTGACCAACAAAACTAAAATATTACGTGTAGTGTGATTGGTTGAATACTTACTACATACAAACTCTTTCATAAGGATGTGACTACACACATTGAAACAGTCATTTGGAGGGGCGCGCCATGTTATCGTAGTTGATCTCTATCATAGTCACAGGTTACACGGTCAAATTTTCATCAATCTGATTGACGAAATATTGATGGGTTTCAAAAGTTCATATTAAAAATACGATCAATCCGTGGCGTACACGATCAAATTTTCGTCAATCCGTACCGGATTGATGGATCAGATTTATGAAAATTTGACAGTGTAACCGGTGACATATTATACCATATCATAGCAAAGTTAACGCGTCTCTACGTTGGTAATCAGCGTGCCCTGTGTCCCATAGGCCTCCTCCAGCCGTTTCCATTCGTTTCTATTCCTAGCCACTCTTCTATTATTCCACTAAAATTATTCAATGAAAATATCTGATTTTATTTATGTGAATGTGTGCGTTTATATTTTATGTAAACTAGCTATTTCACCGAGCTTTGCTCGGTATTCGATAAAACACGAATAAAATGTCATTTTCTAAAAATTATTCCTAGCTAGATCGATTTATCGCCCCCGAAACCCCCTTTATACTAAATTTTATGAAAATCGTTGGAGCCGATTCCGATATTCCAATTATATATATATATATATATATATATATATATATGTGTGTGTGTTTTATATATTATATTATTTATGTAAATGTGTGTGTTTATAGGTGAGCATGGTAGTCCGCGTAGTGGAGAGTGCGGCGCGCAGCGAGCAGGGCGGGCGCGTGTGCGGCGCGGTCGCGGCGCTGTTGGCGCTGCCGGCGTTGTCGCATTCCCTGCCGAGACATACGCTATTGAATATACAGGATGTAAGTACCATCGATAATAGAATCGAAAACGCTTAATTGCACTAGAAAATATAGTTTCGTTAACAATAAAAAATATGAGATAGGAGTGTGTGGCATATGCGTGGTTACCTAAAGGGTGCGTTTTCATCGCTGCGCTGAGCGACGTCAATGCAGCGATTCCATTGGTTCTTAAAAACACATTCCTCGCAACACATCTCTGGTGGAAACAGGGACTGAAAACGGAAAGGGAGATCTTCCGACCGAGCGAGGTGGTATACTCGATCAGGCCAAAGCCCACGTGATTTTTTAGCTGTCGTATATATACCGACGCACTTAGAAAACTTCGATAGCACGATGCAGGATTGTGGCGCTGATTGTGGGTGACAAGTGCGATAATGTCGTGAGTGAGTGAAAGAAACAAGTAGCTATATTGTAATTTTTGTTGCAGGTATATCTCGAAGCGAAAGTGGTTTATACATTTGTGGCGGCTATAAACTTGCTAATGAAGCATAACAAGAAAGACGAAGATGGTGCAGATGAGAGGTAACTATAACATTGAATTTTAACAAAACTAGATTTTTTATCGTTTATAATCATATAAATTAACATTAAATAGACACATTTGTCAGCACTCATGCGCCGCACGCGCTGCATTTTAAAATTCGTTGTATGAAATGATGTGAAACCTCGCACATTCGTCCGCACCGTATGCGTCGCATTTCTTGTACTTTCGACGCGTACGGCGCTGACAAATTTGCGAACAGCTTTCGGCAATAGGTTATAGGGTTATTTGTTTGTCCATTTCAGGAAACAAGCCGTGGCGCGTATGATAGAAGTGTGTTCGTGGCTGTGCGTGCGTTCGTGCCGCGGCGTGCGTCAGTTCGCTACGGCGCTCGCCGCGCACGCCGCGCACTGCGTGTTCGCCGCGCTGCTCGCCGACTGTGAGTACTGTGTGTAGAGCGGCCGCGTATGATAGGAGGTGTGCTGTGGCTGTGCCTGCGTTCGTGCCGCGGCGTGCGTCAGTTCGCCATGGCGCACGCCGCGCACCGCGTGTTCGCCGCGCACCGCGTGTTCGCCGCGCTGCTCGCCGACTGTGAGTACTGTGCTTAGGCCGGGTGGCATAAAAATAATATATACTTATATGAGGTTATTTTGTCTCGTGATCACATCATAAATGGAAGCAAACAGAAACCTAAGCGGCGTTATGTAGCAATGTTGATGGTGCATTAAAAATTACAGTGAAAATCTGGATAAATTTGCATACAGGGTTGGTTGGGATAATTTAAGTTAGCGCTAAATCGACGAGTTAATCGATGGCCTGGCACCACATGAAATTGTGTATCGCGTCTGATAACGTGGTGCTTGGTAGCGTAGTGCGCTAAATCAGCGAATGCTGATTTAGCGCGCTGAATCGCTGAATAGCGAGTAATAACTCGCTGAATGCTGATTTCGCGTTACCTTGAATTATCGCGTTATCTAATAAGATATCCCTGTATCCAAAGTTGCCCAGATTAGTTCTTATTTAAAAACCAGTGCAAAAGCGCTGGAAGTAGAATGTGTGCATTATTGTTGATGCTGGGAGTTAGATAATTCCAAACGAAGTCAGGAAATTAACTTTAATTTAATTTTCCAGACCAAAAATCATCGCGCATAGTGCTAAACGTCATCGGTATATTCATAACGATACTTCAAGACCTACCGGAGCACGCAGAAGTAGTAGAGAAGATACTCTTCGAAGACCACTCCTTCAACTTCTTGAGGCTTCTAGAACAACCCAGTGACGCTCTAAGAATGAGAGTATGTATCCTAATAAGTTTGTTATGTACTTTCTCATGTACTGCGTTTTCGGCGGCTATGGAGTCCAAATGGACTAAGAAAGAAAGCGACTGTTTAGAGTCTTTACACAGTCATTGTAATGTCACGCTTAATAGAGCAGCTAGACTAGCTACGAAGGAACTAAGCAACATGCCTTTCTATATGACCTAGGTAGCAAGTAGTTAGTAGTATAGCTCTTGCAATCTACGAGTGCGCGTAGCCTTTATTTGTAGTTGGAAATGTGAATAGACATTTTCGTTAGTGTGCGTACCTGACGGAGCAGTCAGTAACGAGCGAGCCATGTACGCGTGTATAGATATGGTCACTCACACAACTAAGGGCGACGCGCGCTCGTATATTGCAAGAACTATAGTTAGTTACAACTTACATCTATTACTATCGTATTTTTTCTAAAATGATGAAATTCATTAAGGCTCTTACATACGGGGAGGCTGAACGACTCTAGTGGAACTGATCGCAGGCCGATCTGACCTAACTTATGCACATAACAAGTTTGGTCAGATCTCCTTCGATCAGTGCAATCGGATTCAATCAGCCTTTAGCATCGTGCTAATAAAACTTTAAATATATAAACAAACAAACAAATCTTTATTTCACTTAAGAAGAATTTTACATCCTAATCTTACACAAACACTGCTCTTCATACTAGGATTCCCTGTATCATCGTAGAGACCATCAGTCTCTTCCATCATGCACATTTCTAAGTCTTTTTATGGTAATTACTTGAAAATGCATTTATGGCAGCTAACATCGAATTAGACAACAGACATGTATATTTGTGGGACAATAGACATAAATTAAAAATGCTCGATTGAATTTAGTGTTAGATAATATTACGCAAAGGTAATATTTACTTTGCGTAATATATTTATTTTACCTTACCGTATAGCAGAGGGCGCTACTAGCACATACAGTAAATAATCCGACAAAAATCCTACATGTTACACACGTCTTAGAAAGTTAGAATATTGACAGAAACGTTGTCAAACGTCGAATAATATATTTTGTTTATTGTCTGAGCTGGTGCTGCCTCTAGCGTGAAAACATTGCTATTGACATCAAAATTTTAAATGAGCCCTTCAAAGGGCATTGGGTAACTTTGTATGGACCTGTGGCGTCATTTTTTTTTCAACGGCCAGGGATAAAACCACTACTATTTTGTAGCACTACATTAGAGAAACATATATTAATAATAAAAATTATTCTAAGTAATATCGGAGCTGAACTACGACTATTTTAGTATATTTATTTTGCACCTTATGTTCACAAAATCAATAGTAATTAACATTACTTTATGGAGCTATCCTTAACAAACAGGTGTAGAAAGGATATATTAATATGTTGGATATATATTTCTCACTAGCTATTGCCCACGACTTCGTCCGCGTCAAATATGAATAATTTTTCATACATATTTTCACATTGGGTTTAACTCTTGTCCGACTAAAATATAGCCAGACTTGAGACTATTTTCATTAGACAGTGGTTTTCAAAGAGCCGGATGCAATATTAGGCAATTGTAAATATTGTTCTTGTGTTTTAATGTGTTGTGGGTAAAATGACTCTAGGGTATTGTTCTCATAATATAATATCGATTATTTCCACTATTTAGCGAATTTTGCCGAATGCCGAAAGGTGGCGTCCAGCGTCATACTGTATGACGCTGGACGCCACCTTTCGGCAGAATTTTCAGTCTAGCTTTTAATCTACTTCCCGGCTCATCATAGAAGTACAACTGCTGCAGGAATGTTTTATAGAATATTAACTATTTAATTACCCAAAATATATAAGAAAAACAAAACGGACCTCTTTAAAAAATTCGAGAAAAAATGAATTTGCATTTTTATGCAAAAGAAAAATAAATAGTTAAAAAACTCATTAAATGACGGCTTTAAATGAATATGTCAATGATGTCAATGGGCGCTGCTGGTAAAGGAGAACTGTCAAAAACTACGTTTTTGTATGATAGAAGCGTTAGTTCCATTTCTCGCCACGTTCATATACAGCCTTGTCGAACTGTATGTTGAATGGTTAAGTCATTTTTCTAAAATGTACGAATAACTGAAATCAAAAATAAATGATGAAATGAGTAATTATTATTATGCTTGTATATATATAGTGATAAATATTTTTTTTTATAAAATAAGGGGGCAAACGACCAAACGGGTCACCTGATGGAAAGCAACTACCGTCGCCCATGGACACTCGCAACATTAGAAGAGCTGCAGGTGCGTTGCCGGCCTTTTAAGAGGGAATACGCTCTCTTCTTGAAGGTTTGCAGGTCGTATAGGTCCGAAAATACTGCTGGTAACAGTTCGTTCCAGAGTTTTACAGTGCGCGACAGAAAGTTACGCGAAAAACGCGCAGACTTGTGTCTTAGCGGGGTTGAATTGGACTAAGTTACGTCTACCCTATTCAGATACTTTCTCCAATGAATTCTCTATTATTTAGACACATGTTCGTTTCGACTCTCAATGACATTTAGCCGAGAAATATTGGGGGAGCCGGTATATACAGCATCACCTGTACTATCATCCGCATAGCAATGAATGCCGTTGGTCTGTAACATGTCATTGATATGCAGTATGAATAAGGTAGGCGATAGCACACAGCCCTGAGGGACACCAGCATCAACAGACTGAGTTTCCGAACATTCGCTGTCAACTACGAGCTTTATGCTTCTGTCTGCTAAGAAACTTTTTTGTGATTTGCATGGGCAAGGGCCCGGGCGTAAAGAGTTTCCCCATACAAAAACGAAAAAAAAAGTTCTCTTTCAGTGCTACTACTTTTACAGTAAACTTAATACACGGGACTCATACACAGTACACACACTAAAGTATAATCACTTAGTTTTGTTATACCTTGTATACTAATAGTTTGAAGCTGAAGTGTTTGTGTGTTTGAAAGTGCTAATCTCAGGAACTGCTAGTTCGATTTGAAAAATTCTTCTTGTTTTGGATATCCCATTTATCGAGGAAGGCTTTAAGCTAATAAATAATGCAGTTTTTTTTTTGTATTTTACTGAGTATTCATGTTATGATTGAATTTACTTTTAGTTGAAAATACGAACTTAAAATGCCTAATATAATAAAGTTTACTCTCCTCGATATGTTCTTTCATAATATGCTGGTTCGGTGAGTGGCCGCGAGATTTGAAAATGACGCCAATATTACCCAAACCCCTTTGGAGCAGGGAGTCATTTCAAAATGCATTGCATTGCATAGATGCAATGTAAAGTGACCCTTTATACAGGGTGGAATATTGTAACAAAACTAAGTGATAATACTTAAGGGTGTATGGGTCCCCTATATAGAGTTTAATGTGAAAGTGGCATCGCCATACAAATCACAAAAAATTACTCTTTCAGCGCTGCTATTTTTACAGTGAACTCCATAATATAATATACACATATTAAACCTAAACTCTTATGTGGGCTCCTCGCGGCGCGAATTGCGGCCGCGATTCACGGATGCTACGCGCCGTGAACACGATGCGTACAAATACGAAGCCGCGAAGCGCAATTTACACGAAGCTGCGAACAGCGAAACCCTCCACACTCGCGGTTCGCAGCCTTCGCGGGCATTCGCGATGCGAGTGTAGAGCCCGCATAAAGTATTATCACTTAGTTTTGTTACAATAATATGTTGTTTATTAATAGTTATATCATCGTAATATTATTGTCATAGATAGATAAGAATAAAAAGATAATTAAATTATTGCACAACATTTTAGATAGAATTTCTATTAGGTAATAATACTCAGATTTTTAGTCAGCCTTCAAAACCGGCCCTTTTAATTTATAGAGTCGGTTTTCGGAATTCTAGAGTCGGTTCGTCGCTCGCAACCTTGAAATATAAACCTCCGCCTATTTTTATCTGATTGTATTATTCGATTATTGATTTAATGATCTATTCGAATGTTTTATGTAACACAATATTCATTAATTAGTATTTAGTTTTTATGCAAATGTTTATGAAGCATTAACTAAAGTTTTATCCCTTAACCCTTTACTTATATTATGTATAGAAGATTCACACTGAATACAGCTGTAATATTTTTTGTCTCTGTCTATTAAGCGACTTTTCTTATGTATTAGACGAAGACAAAACATCGCACTTATTAAGGCGCTATATCGAAAGTAATTTTACCGCAAGGGCAATTTTATACTTAATTTGTATGACGATAAAGTCGTGAATACGCTGCAGCCAGAAGCTATCGGCTCGCTCGGAAAACATGCGAAAAAACGTAATTATAATCATTTTAAAGATAACTAGGAGCATTTAAGCAAAATGCTTCTATACGATTTTGAGTTGCAAAGGTGTCTATCAATTAGACTAATTTCCTGCAATACATCTATTTTCGTTTAAAAATAATCTTCAAATTTCGTATTTTTAAGAGGTCATTTCGAAAATTAAATGTATCGAGGCAAAATACATTAATCGTGTTTCTAGTTCTTCTCAAACCTAGATAAGGCTATGAAGATATGTATATCTCATTACCCGATTTGTAACATTTCTGAGGGTCCTATAGTATTACGTCAAAAAGGACAGTTTTTTCAATATAGCGCCTCAACACAACATTTCTATATACTGCATTGTGAAGTTTTTATTACACCAGTGATTCGCAAAGTGTGCCGCGGCACACTGGTGTACCGTGGTCAGTGGTTGGTGTACCTCGGAAAAGGTCATCGTACTCAGTTCTAGTACTAAGTGCCAAAAAAGGGACATCTCAAGACCATCGACGAAGGGATGGGAGTTCAGAGTAAGCCCTATTACTGATTAATTTATGGTGTACCTCAAAATATTTTTATTTTCCTTAGATGTACCTTGCATACAAAAAGTTTGCGGTACACTGTATTAAACAGTAATTGCAATGTAATTATATTATCGCGTTTAAACATAATTTGATTTATACGTGTTTAAATTATTTTTTTGATTCCTAAAAAAAGGAAAGAAAGCAAAAAACACTTAAATAAATTATTGTTTATTAATTAGTGTAGGTACAGGAAACAGGTACGTAGGTACTGTTAATTGTTGAGCTTTTCCAAATTTTTACTATGTAATGTGCCATATTTACCTGAATTAAAGACTGGAATATGAAATAATACTTTGACTTAACTTATTTACCCACTGTTTTACTAATTAAAATATCCATACTGTCTAATAAATAATAATAGTTGACAAAAAAAAAAAATGAAGACGATGGTGCCAGTGCACTTATTTTATTTTATTTGAAATGATCTTCTGTCGTTGCGTTAAAACACCGCATCCGACGAGCGATAACACAACGTAGCAATATATGTAATTGATTGTACTGTCGGTTCTTGGTGGAAATTCATTTTATACACAAATGAAACACAATATTACTTGCACTTTTTCTACTATATTCATAAATTACAATTTACAGACTTTAAACACGACCGGTTTCGAACTAAATCATCATCAGGTGTTTAGTTCGAAACCGGTCGTGTTTAAAGTCTTTAAATTGTAATTTATGAATATAGTGGAAAAAGTGCAAGTAATATTGTGTTTCATTTGTGTATACAACGTAGCAATATCGCTTGTCATAAAATATCTAAAAAGCATTGCGTCGTTGCTACTACGCATCGCAACGCAGCGCAATGTTATGGCCTAGCTCTTACATAAGGAGGTGATCGGCCGGCCTCGACTCGGCCGTGCATTCACCGCTGCATATTCAAATCCGTGCCCGCTGATAACTCGTCTTACTGCGCATAATTATGCTCCAAATCATTGAAAGCGAGAGCAAAATATAATCATGCCACTATCGGTCGATTTAGATACTAGCTATGGCCTGTAGCTTCGCTCGTAGAAATGCTCTATGGCCTATGCGACAGGGTATATTTTGATACTTAAAGTAGTAAATATAATGTAATTCGTAAAGTGAACTACTGAGGCACCATAACTAGGTGTTATCAAAATCTGATAAAACAATTTATTATTTATGTACTAATTTTTACAAACTTTGACGTAGCCGGTGATTAACTTCAGTTTATTTCGGTTAGAATATCTGCGTATTAAAAAACTCACTTCGTAAATAAAGAAGATTTTTTAGCGTTTTTTGAGATGTTTGTGAAGCTTTTAAAGCGAAACACCTCTAGCGAGTTTCTATAAAGTAAATTTAAAAATATTGACAGTTAAAGTTCCCGAAGCTGAATTATAAAGTAAACTTTCGGGGTTTCGTTCCAGACCAACAAGTTAAGTGGAGACACTTAACTCCGCGTTTCAACGTGTTTATAAAATCGGCAAAATTTTTGTATGAAACAGTTGATCAGACTCCAGCATCATTCTGTAGTTTTGGAAGACCAAAGAATGGTTGTGTCATCACTCATCAGCACATCACCAGAGAGGTAAGTACAGTCTTTATAATTATCTTCAAACATCTTGATTTTCACGTCGTTGGACCACTTCTAATGCGAGCAACTACTAATGTGCAATATTCGTCTATTATTGCCCACTATCCACGTCAATTGTTCATACTATAGACAGCTTGGCATTGTTATTCATCATGAAAGAAATGGGATATCCCAATTCCCAACTCATGCCCCTCTTCTATAATCTCTACTAAAACTTCAAGTCGCATTTGACCTCTGCGTATTATTTGAATAAACTAGAGTCTACATCAAAAGCTATCGACACATAATACTAGCAGATACTAGTCATTACCGGCGTGCTAGTCTGAAGTGCCGTGAAGCGGTGACGATTTATTTGGAACAGGGTTGGATCACTTGTACCAGTTGTACCTATAAAAAGGTACAAATAAAATGTTATCTTCAATCTTCTTTGTTGAAGAATGATATGATACAGTTCAGTAAGAGTTTGTGGTAAAACTGAAACCACGGATTTTTTGACATACCTATTTATGTAGTTAAGTTGTTCTCCAGATATTCGTTACTTTCCGAAATATCAGGAAAACTCATTTGCGAATAATTAATTAATTATTAATCTCATCGATTTCGATCGGTCCATCCGCCTCAAGTGAACTTGTAAGTCGTGTGCACTTTCAAATAACCATTCTTGAATCTTGCACCACTTTATTTCACGCTGAAATTCTACAAGGTTTCTCTTCCCGATTAAGCTAGCTGATTCGTGATGGAGGATGATCAATAAGTATTCATTTTTCGTGGTGTAATCCTTACATCATATTATACCTACATCCTAGCATGCTCATGCTGATAAGTATACATGACATTTTTTTATACTGCCCATCAACCAACACAGTTTTTTGTCACATTTTAGCGTGTTCCTATTGTTGTCCTTGCTATTATGTTGATCTGTGACCCTCGAGCTCTGTTTCCTCTTCCGTCATCATGGGCAGCCTTCACATCGCTAAATATTAATCATCTCGCTAACCCGTCAATTGTCGTAAGATGTAGTATGTTATATTTTATCGGCCATCGAAAAACATTTAATGCTTAATTTTGGATATACAGTTGGTGTAACAAAACAAAGCGATAATGCTTGAGGGTGTGTGTGTATGTGTACCCTGTATAGAGTTCGCTGTGAAAGTAGCAGCGCTGAAGACTAATTTTTTTCACAACCCTTAATATTATCACTTTGCTTTGCACCCTGTAGATCCAAAAAGTTAAATTGATGTGTGTTCTGGCCTACCTATAAATAGTACCTAATGGTTCCCTGCAACATAGTGTGACTGTTTGTCTGTCTGTCTGTTACTTCGACAACCGTAAACTGCTGGATAAACTTTTGGTAAAGATAACAGTGAGTACCGGTAAAGGACATGGAAAAGTTTTTATTGCAGAAATTATTTGTAGAGATTTTAGCGTAGGTACATAGTAATTTTGCACATAATTTTTTGATGCTAACTGTACGTGTCAGCTGAAATTGTTTTTCCAAACATATTCACGAATTTCCAAATAATAAAAATTCGTGGACTAGCTTTTAACCCAATTACGCCGTGATACGAGTTAACTTCAGCGGCGTGTATTTTGTTAAAAAAGTATCAAATGAAAGCAATTTTTGTGTTAACACTTTACGAATTTCAAAATGTTTTTATTCACAATTATTGGTATCAATATTAACCTAATAATAAAATGGACACTAAGCAGGTATATACGATGCTGTCACAATTTTAATACAATTTCGATTACCTGCGCAAAAATACCTATTTTGTTTTCAGTCGTTCATGCTTGCTCAGTCTCAAAGCAAAGTTATAAATACTAAAGAAAAATTCCATCAAGCTAGCGCCCTAGGTTGCCTGAGGCCTGGGCCTGAGCGAAAATCCGACTTAGATTTTAACTATGTATTTACCTAACAGGAAATAAGCATCTGTTACAGTCACCAATAGAAATTTATACTGACGCAAATCAATTTTTAATCTATAACTACTTGGGAAGACCCAATCGCAGAAAGTTTCCAATTACATAAAGCACATTCTAAATATTTTTCCTCAAAACTGTTGTAAAAAGTACAGTGGAATATAGTGGAATATTTAGTTACGCAATATACAATTGTGCTCTTTTATGGTTACGTAAAATTTTGTTGATATAAACTTAACCTTTCACGGCAATCCAGGACTAACGAAACAGTTATAACGACTTCTCAATTCTAAAATGTAAGAGTCATACTACTGAAAAGGCAGCACCAGCTTTGACAGTAATCAAAAGGCTTTGTTCGACGTTTGATAAAATTTCTCACAATATTCTGATATGACTTGTGCAACATGTAGGATTTTGGTCACATCTGGGGGCACGGGAGTGCCCCCGCCAAGATGAGCCAAGCGAAGCGCGCAAGGGCACTACCTATCTTTTCTCGAAACGTTTCGTCGTATTTTTGAACCCTCGTAACTTTGGTTTGGATAATGCCAGATACTTGAAATTTTTATGATATAATGACATGAGTGAAATAATGAAATGCGCAAAGTTTGAATATCGTAGCTATTATACTTTAGATTTTATAGGTGTCCAAAAACCCACAAGTTTGGCACAGACTCACTTATCATCAAAACTGTTAGGGTACTTCCTGAAGTCTGAGAAAGCTGAAATTTGGTATGTAACATACTATTAGTACAGAAACAACAAAAAAATTATCAAACCCAACCTAACCTATATCCGTACACTTATAGAGCAAAATTAGGCCAAAAATTGTGTTTTTTTTGTATGGGAGCCCCCCTTATTTTTTATTTTATTTTAATATTATTATTAAATATTAAAGTAGACATATTATTAAGGACTTTTAGAAAAAATCAAGTACCTACCTATTGCCATTATTGATATAGAGCAAAATAGGCAACAAATATACATAATCTGTGAAAATTTCAACTCTCTAACTATTCTTGAGTTACAGACTGGAGACAGACAGACAGACGGACAGACGGAAAGACAACGAAGTCTTAGTAATAGGTTCCCGTTTTTATCCTATGGTTACGAAGCCCTAAAAATACGTGTTATCCTTGAGAGACCACAGACTCACAGAAAACCGGCGTGAAACAGCGCTTGCGCTGTGTTTCGTCTAGTGAGTGAGTTTAGCGGAGGCCCAACTGCACTTTATACCAGTACATTATTCCCTATCCCTATTCTTTTCTGCTTATTCCCTTAGCCTATTCCTTCATAAAAAGGCCGGAAACGCACTTGCAACTCTTCTAATGTTCTAATGTGTCCATGGGCGATGGCAGTTGCTTTCCGTCAGGTGACCCGTCTGCTTGTTTGCCCCCTAATTTCATAAAAAAGGGAAAGAGAACAGGGGACCCTATTCCCTTTTCTCTATTCCCTCAATTATGCCTTTTCTTTCTGAAAGTATGGCAACTCAGCGAGGGTAGTACTTTCCATCAGGTGACCTGTTTGCTCGTTTGTCCCCTTATTTCATATATAACCGATCCCCTCTTAGAGGCTGGCAAAGGACTTGCAACTTTTCTAATAATGCGAGTGCACATGCTCGTATGCCCCTTCATTTCATAAAAACGTGTGTGGTAAAAGTTACAAAAAGAAATGAAATCCCACCAAAAAACATTTTCATGTAAAAATGCTGCCAATATGAGAACATAATAGTTCGTGGTGTCAAAAAGTAGTGAGATCTCATGTAGAGCCAAGTTTCAAACCTTACACACTCAGCCATAAATCTAAAAACCTTAATTTTACACATAAATCGCGGCAAAATACTTGATATAATGTGTCAGCCGCACGAGAAGAATCTAAAAACTCTACACATTAGTCAAAATGGGTGGCTTGGCCATTTTGTTATTGGTCATGCTATGAGCTTTGAACTACTCTTCTGTTGTACTTAATAACTTGTATATTAACCGCAACAAAATGGCCAGGCCACGGATTTTGACTAATGTGTAGAGTTTTTAGATTCTTCTCGTGCGACCTTACAAGGTTTGAAACTTGGCTCTACATGAGATCTCACTACTTTTTGACACCACGAACTATTATGTTCCCATCTTGGCAGCATTTTTACATGAAAATGTTTTTTGGTGGGATTATATTTTACCTACTGTATGTATGGATGGATGGATGGACTGGATTTTGGTTACATTATGCTAGTAGCGCCATCTTCTCCGACCTTTGCGTAATATTCTCTATTATATTCTATGTTTATTTCAAACTCAATAAGTTTACTGAGAAACATGATCCTCTTTTAGCTACATCTAGTCACGCTTTTGACAAAGAGACATTGCTATTTATTTCAGTCAGGCGTCTATATTTCTCAAATGCAAATTATATTCAATCAACTTTCACGAAAATAACTTTATAATATCACAGATTACTAAATAGTTACTACGTTATACTATACATTTTCAAGGTTTATAAGCTTTAATAATATAATAATTATTATGTATTTTTTTTTACTTACAACTTACACAATAACCGCAGGCTTAGTATAACGGTAATATAGGTCAGGGGTTCCCAAGCTGTACGCTGCGGATAGGCAAGAGGGGCGCCGTGAGTGACTGAGTCTATCCTCCATCATTATCCAAAACCACAAATATAAAATAAAATTATAATATTAATTATGTACGTAAATCAGGTAAATGATTAGATATTTGTTAATTTTATTATATCATTCAGGTACATACCTGCTTAACCTAACTATAATCATTAAGGGTGTTTATTTATGTATCTTTTTCTGATAGCTAGGTAGAGTAGGGCGCCCGTGCCGTGACAAAATATGGTGACGTGTAACTGCGCCGAAGGCGGAAAAAGATTAGGAACCCCTTACCTACCGACTTACATTTAAAATGAAAAGCATAAAAGTGTTAAACTGTCACATAATGTATTCTACCCTAGAAAGAAAATTTTTCAATGTGTCCTTTCTAAGCGCATGTTATTTTACAGTCCTTGGATTTTGTAGGCACTAAGCACTAAGCCAAGTTCAAGTATAATTTCACATTACAACGTCAGAAATAAGTTCTCTTCGCTCGGTCTGATGGTGGTTTATATATTTACTAGCTGTCCCGGTGAACTTCGTGTCACTTTAAAACCTTCCCTGGCACTGATCTCTATTATACAAGTACGCTGGGTCGATGATACCCACCTGCTTTTTGTGCCTATTTCAAGCGGAATCAGCGCCCCCATTATGGGGGCTGAGAACTAAATCTGACGTAACCACAACCAATAACAACATTTGTTATCACTAGTATTAGTACCAAGTACTCTCACTACTGCTATCAGCGCCAATATGGCGGCTTTCAAACGTCATTTTTACTTCAGATTTAGTAGTAGTTAGCTGGCTAAGCCTCCATAATGGGGGCGCTGATTCCGCTTCAAATAGGCACAAGAAATAGCTGTCATTTCAAAGAGTATCGTCGGTACAGCGTACTCCATTAAAATGGAGGTCAGTGTTCCCTAGACTTCTACGAGACTAAAATCAGCCCAATCCGTTCAGCCGTTTTTGAGTTTTAGCGCGACTAACACATTTGAAAATCCATTTTTATATACAATGTGTCCCGACACCGGTGTCCGATCCTTTAATGTCATGATCTATGGCATATTTTATCGACAAATTGACTCTCAAATATTTTCTCTCTCACGGTTGTAAAAGGCAGCCATTTTAGTTTTTCTCGGGTTTTCACGCTAATCTGACCAGTACTTCTCATGTAAATATCCTATGAAGATAAAAAAGGTGTCATTTGATAGCTAAACTTGTGGACTACGCTTACACAGGCAATATGTTATAAATTTCGTGGAATTAAACAGAAAAACCAAAGTTTAGGAAAAACTAATCGTGTATTTTTTAATTAATGGCTTTTTGTGAAAAATCTAGCGCATTAAACTGGTTCTTTTTGTTTTAAAAAGATAAAGTAGGTTTTCATATTAAATAAATTCTTTATTTCAATGCTCTAAGTCAGATAGTTTAGAAGTTATAACGATTTTCCTATGAAGTATAGGTCAGATTAGTATGAAGTCAGAGAAAAAAAAATTTTTCAAAAGAAAAAATTATGACATATTTTAGTGACAAATTGGCTTTCAAATATTATTTTTTCTCCAACTTTTGAAAAAAAAAATATCTCTGGCTTCATACTAATCTGACCTATACTTCATAAGAAAATCGTTATAACTTCTAAACTATCTGACTTAGAGCATCTAAATAAAGAATTTATTTAAGATGAAAGCCTACTCTATCTTTCTAAAACAAAAAAGAACCAGTTTAATGCGCTAGATTTTTCACAAAAAGAAATTAATTAAAAAATACACAATTTTTTTCTTAAACTTTTGTTTTTCTATGTTTAATTCCACGAAATTTATAACATATTGCATAAGTAAGCGTAGTCCATAAGTTTAGCTATCAAATGAGACTTTTTTTTTTATCTTCATGGGACATTTACATTAGAAGTACTGGTTAGATTAGTGTGAAAGCCCGAGAAAAACTAAAATGGCTGCCATTTTACAACCGTGAGAGACAGAAAAAATTTGAGAGCCAATTTGTCGATAAAATATTCCATAGATCATGACATTAAAGGATCGGACACCGGTGTCGGGACACATTGTATAAGATATTATATATTAGTTATAAGGCCCCACAGCGAATATGGAAAAACGTCAGTTCAGCGGTTAAAGAGGTAACAGACAGCTGACGCACTTTCGTATTTATAATATTAGTATGGAATTAGTATGAATTGACTTTAAACCTACAAAACAAAGAGGTATTGTGTGTATCACGGCCATGATCCCGTACTGAGTCTCCGTATTGCGGGGTTTACGTGACTTGGGAGGTTTATCGCGATAACTGTCCAATCAACGCCCCGCTCGGAGAAAATATTAAATCATAGCCTTGCAGAATATTAAAGTAGAAAAAATCGGCCAAGTGCGAGTTGGACTCGCGCACGAAGGGCTCCGTACTACTTATTATAGAGCAAAAAAAGGAAAAATTGCATTTTTCGTATAATTAAGTAAAATTGCATTAAACATAGTTTAATTTATTTTGTTTTTAGTATTTATTGTTATAGCGGCAACAAAATAGTTACAGTCTGTAAATTTTTAGAAGTCTAGCTATAGCGGTTATTGAGATACAGCACGGAGACAGACGGACAGACATCAAAGTCTTAGTAATAGGGTCCGTTTTTACCCTTTGGATACGGAACCCTAAATTGTATTGCATTTTTTTGTTGCGGCATTAGCAATCTAGTTTAAATTGGAGTTTGTCGTAGCGCGGCGGAAGAAAAGTCCTGTTAGAGGCAAATAAGTATGTATAAGCACTTGGATTCGTAGACAGGTCTATTTATTAAACTAGAGCCGTTTGTTTTGTGTTGTCTGTGATGAAAATTATGGTTTTGCCGGCATGAGAGGTATACCGTACTACTGAGGTACCTGAAAAAGCACCGACGCAGCCCCTACCTATTTATAACTTTGCGGATTCTAGAAATGTTTCTCATTGTTTACCGCACTTATTCTCAAAATAATTACCAACCGTACCCAAAGGGTAAAAACGGTACCGTAATAGGTACTAAGACTTCGTTGTCAAACAAAAACACAACTTTTAGCTTATTTTTGCTCTATAACGGAACCCTACATTCGCGAATCCGACTCGCACTTGGCTAATTTTCTTAACACCTGATACGAGTACTTCGGAGACGATGTGTACTCCTAGTAGAGTCATCAGACCCTGGTCTACCCAAGCAGTCAACCCAACTTCTCAAGCTGATAAAATAACTTGAACGGCCTCTACGGGTAGCTTCTAAATTCTTCTTATGTAATTCACAGTTTAATAGGAAGTATAACAACACTATTCTTTATCAGATGAATACAAGTATACACCGGTTGCATAGGAAATATTTAGTAATTAGCCTATAAATAATTTATATACGGGCGGTCGGTATGCATGACGTCAACCCAGGTTAGGTGCTAGTATTAGATCACCTAGGGTTCAACAACACCATAATAGTTGGAATGCATCGTCGGTAAATACCAATCACTGATATTTGTTGTTTATGCACGTGAATATAAAGCTATGTGACGATATATATTCATAAGAACATACCCCACCTGGTGTGCCATAATATAAACAGAGTTTATTCGATTTTATTAGCTGCAAGGAATCGCTGATATTAGACTCAAGATATCACACAACTTACATGAGAGAAAAATCTTGATAAATAAAGAGTTACGTCATTAGCTCTATATGTCTTTAGGTGTCAAAATTATCCCAAGCAACACTGAAAAGTGGAGACATATTTTGGCCACGCTTTTTGCTATAACCAAAGTCTATTATTCGCTTAAAAATTGGCCCTCACACTGAGTTCAATGACCCAACGGGCCTGCAAAACGCGTGATGCAATGCAAAAACGGTCAGCCTATTACAATTTACAGTATAATATATTTTATTATTAGTAGGTAATACTATTTTCCGAAAATTCGGCAAAGTCGTAAGTAACTGTTCCCTTTTTAGTGTTAAAAACTTCCTCTTAATCCTATAAATTAATGGTACTTATAGGAAGGTGTTAAATAGCCTGCTAAAATGCATCTTTAAACCTGTTTTCCTAAATTGCATGAATATACGGAATGTTAAATACTTAGCGCCTTGCGCAAGAATTTCCGGGGATATAATATTATGCTATTCTATGTCCTTTCACGGGACTCAGAAATCAGAATATCTTCATACCTTTCATCCAAATCGGCTCAGCGAATTAGGTGTCAAAAATCAAATAGACACATAATATAATAATACACGAGATTGTCTCATAAAAAAACGCCGGAATACCTAATCAAAAATGTTTCACGTTTGTCCTTGCGAGATATCGATAAAATTAGATTTGCGCACCGTACCCGCGGGTTCATCGACCCCACTCACTGTACCATTGGGTCATGAGTATTTTGACAACGCACAAATTATCTAATCGGCACGCGAGGACGCGCGGCCACTGACTCCGGACCCGGTGCAACGAAAGTGAAATGAAAAACGTGTTTCACTTTCGGGAAATGTGCTGTCTCTTTCTTGCGGTGAAAAAGACGATCGAGCCTCCTACACCGGTTTCGGTGAGCAGTAATTTTATAGTGCCCAAGTGTGTGCGCACAGAAGCACTCTCTATTTCAGTGGTTCCGAACCTGAGGGTAATTACCTCCGCGGGGGTAAAACAGCTATTCTATAGGGGTAACAGAGGTGTTACCTAAAATAGATGAATAGGCAGGAAAAAATATGGGGGAGGGTTACCCCCTCCCCCCTAATCAGTTTCTCTAACAGGCCATAGGGGTAACAGCTCTGAAAAGGTTAGGAACCACTGCTCTATTTGCTCCTGTAAGCTAGTGGGATGACTGATCATACGACTGACGAGATATAAGGCGCCGGAACCGACAATATTAGAGAAGCTAGGGTGGTGCTGAATATTTAAAAAGGATTTCTAGCATAGATCACTCTAAGCCCTGTTAATATCTCCTCATTTGAAAAGACCAGTAGCAAGCAGAAGGAGCACCGACGCGACGGGTGTAAGCCTGGGTGCTTTTTTCTCTGTAGTACCTAGGAGTGCCCCAGGATCAATTTAATCAAGAATTTCACATCGTGATATACATATTATATAATCATTCTTCTATTCTAGCACTGAGAAGAAAAAGGTCCTGTTTAATTTCATGGTATAGCGACGTTGTTGCTCTTAGAAACTCTACAATTTTGACGAAAATTGCTTCAATTTATTTTTCTTGGTCATCTCTTTTTCAAACGAATAGTTACTTAATTTATGCTTATATTAATAAAATGAAAGCGTTACCATTTTTAGCTGTTATACTTGTGCATATTTACATATTGAAATATATTGGTACTTAGTTCATTTTGTCTCTGATATTATGTACATTAATTACCATAATATTATTATATTTTCTTGAAATGATTAATTACCACCATAAATCACATGGTTAAAAATTGTTCTGCCTCTTTTACAAATGTTTTAGTTAGAGATGAAATTTGATAAATATCGACCAAAAATACAATATTATCACATATTTCGAATAGCTTATTTTTCCCTTTTGAAGATACAATACAAAAATATCTTAGGTAAGTAATCTGTTTTAGCTGTAGGCCTAACAGATTTATCAAATCGCTTACGCTTGTCTCTTAAGAAACAGCTGACAAAAGCTAAACAAATTATGCGCACACAAACCAGAAAAAACAGAACGACCAAACACTTTGCATATATACACGTTCGACATATCGATGAGAAAGAATTTGTTCTTAAATGAAATGCTTACCTAGATTTTGGAAGTCAATGACCTCGCCATCGAGAGATTGCATATCACAATCATTCGGTAACCTACATACGCTATAGGCTTACTAGATTAAATTCTGAGGCGGTTCGCCGCTTAGCAACAATGTTACGTAAATGCTGCGCGAATTTAACACTTCGATACATAGTTTTGTAGAGTTTTCAGATATAACGTAAAGCTTATAACGGTCTCCTAGAAGTAACTTAGAACTCAATTGAGGTAGTATATATGAGAGGGAAGGCAAATTTGAACTTTGAAAAGTTTTTGAATATTGATTAATAATAATTAATAATTATTGCATGTCATACACAATCTGTATTTATTAATTAATCCTTCAGGCCCTGCGCGAGCACCGGTGATCGCGACAACAATAGAATACAATAGCAATTCCTGGAAATTCCGACTGAAGTATTAATAATTATATTATACACATAGCTAATGTTTTGGCCTTTGGGATAAGAGGATATACAAAGTGATCCTCATATCTATATATATACTTATTATAAAACAAAGTCGCATTTTTTCCCTCATGTCCCTTTGTTCCCTATAATCTTTAAAACTACGCAACGGATTTTGATGATTCTTTCAGTGTTAGATAACCAATTTATCGAGGAAGGCTATAGGCTATATTTTATCACGCTAAGACTAATAGGAGCGAAGAAATACAGGAAAATGTGGAAAAAACGGGGAAAATTATTTAAAAGGGCTTATTTGATCGCGCTAATCTCAGGAAATACTGGTCCAATTTGAAAAGTTCTTTCAGTGTTAGATAGCCCATTTATTGAGGAAGACCATAGGCTATATTATATCATGCTAAGACTAATAGGAGAATGTGGAAAAAACGGGGGAAATTATTTGAAAGGGCTTATCTCGCGAACCACTGGAGCAATTTATATGTTACATAATATTTGGCACAGATAAGAAGTAGACCACGTGAAGGATCATTTTAATCATTTTTTCAGTGGCTATATATTTTATACCCGTGCGACCCCGGGGCGGGTCGCTAGTTGTTATATAAAATGAATATTGTAAGATAGTGTTTATCTGGATTTTTGTTCCTATGTCTCAAAAAACAAACGAAATATGAATTAAGTAATATAACTAGCATCAGATCAAATGCTGTAGTGTAGGCGTTTAAGCAACGGCAATTTAGTGAAATACTTTGAATAAATAACCATTCCGAATACTCTGGCATCTTGAAAAGAATTTTAGGAAAAATCGATTTGAGTGCATGAAAATGATAAAAGATGGCGCTGCAATACCTCTCTCGACCGAGCGAAGACGAAAGAGTCGTCAAAGGATCGATTTTTATTTCCATGTTATTAGGATAATAAATCATGGTTAAGCACTTTGAAAATATTAAAGTTATAATAGATAATAGTGGATCCCTTAAAAATTACAACTTACATAATATTCTTTCTTGTAAAGACTGTTTTGTCGGTGACCAAAATTTAAGAATATAAATGCAGTTTTGTCAAAAATGATGTAGAAGGATAAAATATATGTCAAGTTTAAAAATACTGGTCATGTTAATTAACCTCATGCTAGTATATTTAATATATAATATACCTTATATACCTACCTATCCTTATGTCTATAATTAAAACATATTTATATTTTGGGGTGTATAGACCTGTAATTGACAAATAATAATAATATTAATTTTTATACATTCTTTGATGGGAATATAATTAAAAATGATTTCAAGATTCCTGCAAACCTTCGATTTTAGTATCTGTGTCGTTGAACTCTTTTGAAGCCTTTTGCTCTTTTGAAGACTTTTGTGATCTTGATAACGTTTTTGTGGCCTTAGATAGGCAATAGGCATTAGGAAGGCCAAATCAAACGATTGTCTCAATCATTTTATCTAAAATTATTATTCCCTTATAACTTTAAAAAATATATATATTTACTAGCTATCCCGGCAATCGTTGTTTTGCCATATAAATAATTTTTGGTATGAAAAATAGATGTTGGCCGATTCTCAGATCTACTCAATATGCTCACAAAATTTCATGAGAGTCGGTCAAGCCGTTTCGGAGGAGTACGGGAACGAACATTGTGACACGAGAATTTTATATATATATATATATATATATATATATATATATATATATATATATATATATATATATATATATATATATATATATATATATATATATATATATATGATATATATATATATATATATATGATTTCATAAATTAATAACTAACATTGCAGTAATACCTAAATTAGGCAAACCCTGTCCTTTTATAAAAGTAAAACAAGATCACCAAGATTTTTTTCAAGATTCCTTAATAGAAAAAAGAAGTTTGAAATACTTAGATTTCCCAATTGTTAAATATCTGTACTAAAATACTAAGTTATAGCAATTAGTATTCCTAGACAAATCTTGATGGCTAAATTGGTTTTACCCTCATTCCAGTAACGGTCCGCAGGGCGTGACGTACATATTTATGTACGTCACGCCCTGCGTATTGTGAACATAAATACACACACCGGCATATATAGCGGAACATAAAAAAAAGGTTTGATATAAGTATCATATAAGGTTGCTGGCTAGTTTATACGTCATTTAATTAAAAAAAAAATCAAATTAGGAAAACAATTGAACATCACATTTTATGCAATTGTTTTAATTTTATTCGAATATACCTTATGTAGAGCGAACTTCGAGTGTTTCTCCCTTCTGAATTTTATTTAAAATTTTCATTCAAATATTGTTTTTTGTAAAAAAAAATTAATCTTGTATCTTTTTGGAGTTGAGGACTGAATTATGCCTGACTTAGTCCCAACGGAGATTGCCAGGGCACTCGAAATGCGAAGATTTGGTCTAACATACAGATTAATAGCCAGACATCTTCGTCGATCGATTTCAACGGTCCATCGCAGTGTCAAACGATTCAGGGAGACTGGCACTTATGTGAGAAGAGCAGGACAAGGCAGAAAAAGACGCACTTCGAGTAGGGATGATCGTTTCATTCGGCTTCGTGTACGTAGGAACCCCCGTTTGACGGCCGTCCAAGCCCGACATGAGTTAGAAGCAGTGCGGGGAGTAACCGTAAGTGAGCGTACAGTACGAAGAAGGTTAGAAGAATCTGATTTGGGTTCATTTGTGCCAGCCAAGGCTCCAAGGCTCGAGGTAAATCATCGTAGAAACAGGTTAACTTTTGCTCAGGAACATCGACTTTGGAATGCGGACCAATGGAGTAAGGTATTGTTTAGTGATGAGTGCAGAATTCTCTTAAATCAAATTGACGGCAGGCAAAGAATATACAGACGCAAAGGAAAACGTTACATTCAGACAAATTTTGAAACTACAGTTGCATACGGTGGTGGATCAATAATGGTTTGGGCGGGCATTTGTTTGGGAGCTCGCACAGACTTGGTAGTGATTGACAGAGGGAGTCTGACTGTGGACAGCTATATCAGAGAAGTTTTAGAAGAAAATGTGGTACCGTTTGCCCCATATATCGGTGACGATTTTGTTTTAATGCAGGATAATGCTCGGCCGCATACCGCTCGGGCAACTCAAGCTTATCTTAATGATATGAATATCACTGTTATGGAGTGGCCGGCGAGATCACCGGATATGAACCCAATAGAGCACGTTTGGGCCTTGCTGAAAAGAAAAGTTAAGTCAAGAATTCCAGCTCCTGCCAACGTGGGTGAACTGCGAATCGCCGTAGTTGAGGAATGGTGGAGACTATCCCAGGAGACCATCGATAACATAATTCTCAGTATGCCTAGACGGTTAGAAACTTTAATAAGAGCACGTGGAGGAAATACGCGATATTAATAACATTTTTTTTAATTTAATTAATTGTTATTTTAATAATAATTTTCACTTTTCCCGGTTACATGAAAAGTTCAAAAATGTACCATTTTTCACAAATAGCCTTTACTCGCAAATTTTGTTTATAATGTGATCTAATTTTAAGTAAAACAAATGAAATTTTAAATAACAAAAGAAGTGTAGTAAGTAGATTTTAAAATAAAACCATATTTTTTAAATTATGGACCTTTCTTTTGTGTTCCGCTAAATATGCCGGTGTGTATAGATGGCTATAGCAATGGTAGTAAGAAAGTTTTTACAAATACTTTTAACTAATTACGCGTGAACTGCACAAGATTTTTGATATATAAATATATCCCATAATAATATTATGTCCTTTCCTGTGATCAAGTACCTCCATGCCAAAATCATCGAAATCACACAGTTTAGACTAGTTTTAACCTTGAATCGGTTCAAAGCTTTATGATAATAGACTGACAAAATTTCGAATTTCTGACATCAATAGAGATGACATCTAATTTAGCGACATCAAACCTCAACTTGACCAAATTGCAATCGTTAAAATGTCATTAATATTAACACTCGTTAGGAACGGAAATCAGTTTATTACTCTCTAGTGTGGTGCACCGCAAATTGCCGTGTTATTACTAAATTATCGATGCATTTTCAGATACAGGTGCGTTGACCCTACTGCATAGTAAATTGCTAGGGCTGCCACCGCCTAGGTTTTGCAGTCCGTCTTTGTTGCATGACTATATGCCCAAATGTTTCTACAACCAAGAAGTTCTCTTCCTTAATACAACTAGGTTCGATGGTTCGCTTCTAGATAGAGTTAGCTCTAAACTGTGTGAAAATTTTGCAATTTGTAACGATATACCTACATAGTTGAGAATTTGAGATACCTTAGATATAAAACACACTTCATTATATAATAAATATAAATATAAAAAACCGCTCCGGTGGTTTACTATGAGAAGAAGAAAGTATATATCTATGATATTTTACCTATTGGACGTTTGCGGTCTGTAGCGGTAAGCATACTTAGGGTTGGTACTTCTCAATAAACTACGTGTTAACGTATACTACGAATTACGTCGAATGGCACGTGATTTACTACTTCGCGGGAATATAGCTCTTATCTGCTGTAAATATGAACCAAAATAACATACGCACGATACTCGTACACGTGTTGATTTTGCTGAACCAAACACATTAATCAATTGGCACTTAACATACGTCCTTGTCGGAGCGTTGAACCCGGAATGATGATATGATGATAATGCCAGAAGTTATTCAATGATTACTTATGTAAGTCCTTGATGATCACGACCGAAGTCAATACCACGAGTCATTGGTCTTTCGCTAATGATTTATTAATAGATCACAAAAATTATAATCGATCTCACAATTTATCGAGAATGACTGATAGTTTTGTGTTTTTTTAAATTAGTATTTATCAATAAAAGTAGTAAACAGAATTTCTGAAATGTGAAACAATATATTTTCTGCTTGAAGTTTATCCGCGTGAGTTGGTTAAGCTTCCTGATTGATTAGGGTTGAACCAGTGAACTTGTGGTTTTGTTATTCGTAGGGTTGAACAGACGGTGACAATGATATTCTACTTATTCATACTATTTTCCGGCTTAAATCTCTTTCGAACAATTTTCAAATTCAAAATTGGACTTTGACAGATAAGTGAAACAAAAGATACGAAATGCCATTTACATAAAAGAGACAGACTAAATAAAAGACGACCCAATCGGGTCGTATTTCAGTCTTCACAACGCGCGCGGTAGTAACATATTATCTGCTTTGAGTTTTTTGTATAATATCATTGGACGGTGGTAAATTTTTGTGCAGGATGTCTTGTCGCGTTCCTTAGAACAACATCGAATACAGGTATTTAAGTATAAGTTGAACTTACATAATCCATACTTCCATACTAATATTATAAATGCGAAAGTGTGTCTGTCTGTCTGTCTGTCTGTTACTTTTTCACGCCCAAACCCCTGAACCGATTTCGCTGAAATTTGGCATGGAGATACTTTGAGTCCCGGAAAAGCACATAGGATACTTTTTGTCCCGAAAAAATGTACGGTTCCCGCGCGATAAACGAGTTTTGGCGCGACGGAGTTGCGGGCGTCATCTAGTATTATAATAAACACGGAAATAAAGCAAACATAATTTTTTTATCAGTCTCCTTTGATATTCTAATGAGAAACTTCTGAAATTTTCTAGAATCTACTCGCTTTAACTGCAAAACGTGAACTCATATTTTCACGTGCATTTTATCGGTTCATTAGCTTTAGTTCCTTCACCGTAATCTGACCTGCGAATCGGTGACTTGTTGTTCCGACAAACCGATATACACGTCCTTAGATAAATGTCTTTGACTGCAGTCGGTTCGCTAACCTGCATCGCATAGATAAGTCCTAAAACTCGGTTCAAGTATCCAAATGCATCTAGAACAGGGGTTCCCAATCTTTTTCAGCCAACGGCGCAGTAACAAATTTTGTATTATGTCAAGGCTACCCTAGCTAGCTATTTAAAAACGATAAAGTCAAAATAGATAGGCACCTTTAATAATTATTTGTGGTTTCGGATAATCAAGGAGGATCTACTCACGGCGCCCTACTTTACTTTCTTTCGGCGCACCAGGGAGCCGCGGCGCACACTTTGGGAACCCCTGATCCAATTCATCCAATGCGAAAATGTATCCGTCTGTCTATTACCTTTTCACGCCTTAACTGCTGAACCCTATGCTGGATATGGAGACTTTAGTGCAGTCGCCAGAGGTTTTAACCTCCGAAAATTGTAATAGTGAATGGATGTTTGTTTTTGAGGTGTCATTTTCTTTTTTACCAAATTTTTTTTTGTGCTTTTATTTTTTTAGTTACTTAATTAAAAATTAATATTTCACCATATAAAACCAGTCCAGAATTTTTTTTTCTCGTTCCTGTTATTTAATGACTCTTATCCGATTGTTTACGTTGAAAATTAACCAAACACACAATTTTTAAAAAAGAAAGTTTGCTTTGCTAAGCTAAATACAACTATAAGGTTTTTGCAAAGTTTTTAGAGATTAACGCTCGTCGTGTTCAAGATAAAAGGGTTTGGGTGGATTTAAGGGTTGTAACAAAAAGTGTGTTAAACTTACTTGTTGTGCGTATTTAATTTTTAGAGAAATGATAACTTTTAAGTACTTAAAAACGTTTAAATATCTCCAAAAATGTGTAAAATAGACCGAAAACATTTTTCTATATTTGTTGAGAATTTATTTAAGTGAGAGCTAAAACATTAAATGCATCGACAAATGAAAGACTTTTCTAGTCTTTGAAATATATTTAAATTTCCTACTTAAAGCCAGAAAAAAATTGGGTGCTACAAATCTCACGTACATACTAAAGACGCATGCTGCGACCTATGTTTGGAAAATGCTTACCTGAATACAAAAAATATCAGTTCTTAACCTAATTTGTATTTTTTTTATTTAAGTATATTTTAGCAAATATAATCAATGAAAAAAAAATTATTCTGTAAAAACCTAAACAAAAGAAATAAAATACAGATTTTCTTCGAAATATCCGTGAAAAGTTTGTGCTACATTTTCAGAAAATTTAATAAAGTAAGAGCTAAAAAGTTATACACATTAAGAAATATAAGGCTTTGTTAAGCCTAAAAAATAATTTTAAACTTTCTATTTAACACCAAAGAAAAATAGGAACGCCATTTACCTGGCGAGGCACACAACAAGCACATTTGGAGGTATGCACATCTACATACAAAAATATTAATTTTAAATCTAAATTATATATTTTTCAACTTATTTTCTTTCTTTGGAATATAAGCAACGATACAAATCAAAAAAATAATAATATATTTTATTATTTTGCTATATATTTAAAAGAAAGAAATATGCAAATTTTCTTCAAAATTTTACAGTTTATGAGTTTACTTGAAGTGGAAGAGAATAATTTAAAAATCAAAAGCACAACTTTTCAATATAAACTTTATTATTTATGTTATCAGCTACACATTCCTTTTTTTCTTTTCAATTTTCATCCACTATTGCAAAAATCGGAGGTTTGCACGATTTTTACGCTCTGGGAACTCCACTACTTTGAGTTCAGGGAAAGTACGTTAGTACTAGTAGTATACTTACTTTTTATCCGGAATAAATTTACGGTTCCTGCCCGATAAACTAACATTCGCGCAAAAGAACTGCGGGCGTCATTTAATAATTGTTCTAAAAATACCTAATTAAATTTTAAAGGACATTTTGTTGTAGAAATTTAAATACATTCTCTGTCAGAATAAACGGAGAGTATCTTCATGTTGGATCATTCAAAAGCTATGATTGGCACCATGATCACTCATCACAGAGCTGTTTTGATCGTTTCTTTTACGTAAATTAGTCATTTAAATAGCATGTGGACAACCACTACTACGAGTATTTTTATCTTCACACTAGTTGCCTTTAAAAACAAAGTACTAAGTATAGTGAGTACAGCTTAATAAAAATATTTAAAGTTACTTAACTGTAATGTAAAGTCAAAATTTAATTACAGTTAAGTAATCAATATTCTTCACTGAGGGCGGCGGCAGTAAGTTTTTAAATAGTTATAATACTTGTTTAAATTAAAGTATGTTTAACTACTCAGATTAAAATTAAACATACTTTAATTTACACAAATATTATAATTATTTAAAAACTTACTGTCGCACTCAGTGACGAATATTGATTAGGTACATAACTGTAATTAAATTAAAGACTATACATTACAGTTATGTAACTTATAATCGTTTCTGAGTTCGACAATTAGTATGTGCCTTGCTAATTATTGCTATCGAATAGGCTAATATTAATATGGACTTTATATAGGATATTATATAATATGGAACGATGTTGGCCAATTCTCAGACTTAGCCGATAAGCAAACAAAATTTAATTCACTCACATACATACTTTTTAGTTTTTCTCGAATTATTAACATTTTTAAATATTGCGGCTGCTCACTAGATTTTTGGCAGTAAGTACGACGTATGAGGCATCCTCTCTTAATTTATCAAATCTGTCCGGAAATAAGAAAAAAGGAAGAAGACGTTAAGGGTCTACACAGACGGACCGCATTTCAACTGCAATCCAACCGCAAATTGCAGTTTAAAGGCAGTTTAAATGCAGCCGACACAACTGCAATACGACTGCAATAGAACAGCAAACCAAACAGTTCACACGACTGCACGCCGACTGCAACTGAACTGCAATCCGACTGCGCGTTTGGCTTGCAGTTCTATTGCAGTCGTGCCAACTGCATTCAAACTGCACTTGAACTGCAAGTTGCAGTTGAAATGCGGTGCGTCTGTGTAGACCCTATGAATCATGCTAATTATTGTATTAACTTTTAAAAATGTTATTTTACATGACCACAATGGTAAGAGTTTCCCTAACTGTAAAACCAGGAAATAATCGTTTTGTTAGTTTAACCGTTGTACAAGTTTCGCTTTAATGAAATCACGTTGGCAACAAAAGCAGGGTATTTGGGAGCGTTTTATCACAATATAGGAAATGTACAGTACACCATATTATTCGTCCTTGATTGCCAAAATCAGACGCTAGCATACCCAGGACATTTCAGTTAACTTTAAGTACCAAAAAATACAGGACTTAGCCGAACATGTTTTGCTTGTGTCTATGTCGCAGTCGACTGGTTAAAAAAGCCATTCAATCAAACAGCTAGACCTTTGACTGAACAACTCCATTTAATCACACGGCTATACGTCGTTTAGCCGACTTGTTGACTGCAACGTTCAACACTATAGTTAGATGACGCTTAGCCAACTGGTTCAATGGTAAATTAACTAAGGTGATTATTGGTTTTTTGTTTCCCCTGCGCATAAAAAAAGGTGACTATTGGTTTAGTGCTTTTATTACACAAGCGTAATGATAACAAGCAGATTAAATATATTCTAACTCATTTTGAACACAATTGCAATAAAAAACCTTGATGATACATTTCATAATCCCGTAATTTCTCCTCGAATATTAGTTTAAATTTTGATTCACTCGTATGTGCCCCCATATTTTCTGGCTCTTTAATAATACTTGTATATTTACGAAAAATATCTTAATACAACCACAAAACACCGGTTAGTTGACGCCATATTATAAACAAAACGCACCTAGCGCCGCGGTGGTGAGCGGTGAACTAATTCGATCAAAGGGCGGCTGTTGAATCAGCTGTAGTGTTTAACGTTTTGAGCGACTTAAATATTTAATTAAAAAGCTAGACGTCAGACGTGTGATTTAATGGCGTTGTTCAGTCAAAGGGCTAGCTGTTTGATTGAACGGCTATTTAAACAAACCAGTTGGCTGCGACATCTATATTGAACCAGTTTAACCAGTTTGATTTAAAGATCGAGTTACTCTACTGTACGATATTTATACTGTGGTGTTTGGGAGCGTTATATAATGCCATTATAATGGCATTGACAGTTGACAATTCTATAACTGGCCTTGAGCTTTTTGTGAACTCAAAGGGCAAAAGGGAAGCGTTGTATAATGTTTAAGAGAATTGACCTCAAACGAGTTCAAGGCCTTAAGAGTCCGTATACGAAATTTTGCCGATGAATACGAAATTGCAAAGGTTCGCTACAGAAATATTATTAGCTTTTTTCCCCTTATTAGACTTAAAAAAATATATATTAATGATTAGATTCAAAATATATTTAAGCGCGGAAAGCCGACTCGAGCCTTGCGGCGAGTGATATAATGTGAGATTTAGGTTGTTTTGAATCGTGTTTTTTGGCACAATTTGTTTTTTTTATTTTTTTTTCGAATTGGATAGAATTTTATCTATAGATTATTTCTGTCGTTTTCTTTTTATGAATTACAGCTCCAAGTTGCCGAAATTAACAGCAAATCTTTGACCATTTTCTCTAAAATTTTGCCAAGTTACATATTTTTTTACTCAACTATTTCATATTAAAGTGGTAAAAAGTAATTCCAACATTTTATAGACGACTTTCTCAACAGTACATTGTATTTTTTTCATACCGTTAAGACGTCAATACAATCCATAAACAGGTGATATACTAAACCTTTTACAGCAAAAATCACAAAACTGTCGCGGGTTTGAGTTGGATTATTTAAAAATACTTTAAAAAATGTAGCTCCAACATTAGATTATAATTGAAATGATCTTACATATTGTGCATTAAAACTTATAGAAATATTGTATTTTAACTGTTGAATCACGTCTGTTAAATCAGCGAAATTGGCAAATTTCGTATACGGCTACTTACTCTTAAGGGCCTGCAGCTAGTGATTTTTGTAATACAAGGGCGAGATTAACGAAACAGGGCGAAGAATCACACTAATATTATTATGGATCCTAAAGTTTATGAATATCAAATATGGTTGTTATTTCATAAAGAAAAATATACTAAATAGATTTAATGTTTTGGTTCTGGTTTAATAAATAGCCTAGTTTTCATCCCAAATAAGTTCTGTGTTCCTATTGGATACTGTAATAACTTTGGCAACTGAGCCGCATCTAATTGTTGGTATCACATTTTTGTACATGGGCGCCGGCAGGGTGGTGCACTTGCACCCCTCGGGAATCTCGGGATCAACAGGAATTATTGAAATAAAAAGCCCTCTAATTGGAAGCCGTACAAAGATATTTCGTAATGTTTCGGCACAAAATGTATTCTGTTAACGTAAATAGACAGTCACTGTTGTTCGTAAAAAGTAAAAATAAAAGAAAGAAAACTAAAACCTGCCCTGCATGTTCTTCTATTTCTTCCGTTTCCTCTTTTGCCCGATTGCGCTAGAAGAGAATATACTTTTTTTTTTGACGCGCGGGGAAACCCGTCATGGGTCCTCCGGGTTGGGGATGTGCCTCAGTTAAGCTGAAGCACCCCGGGGGTATGTGGGAATATACTGGGCCAGCAATATTTAAGCTAAAGTATTAGATTGTTCCTGAAAATAAAACTGAGTCCACCGCACTAGAGATGACTAAATAACGTTATGAGATGTAGCAACATTACTATTTCCATACTAGTATTATAAATGCGAAACAGTCATATCTGTTTTCCCTTCACGCACAAACCACTCAATCGATTTTGCTGAAGTTTGGACTTTGAGTTTAATTAGTTAATCCTTAAAAAATATTTCTCTTTTAGTCTTTCCAAATATTCACTAAAATTGTTAAGTGAAATGTAGATTTTTTGCGCAAAATCTGTGGCCAACCCGGATAAAACTAAAGCATATTAGCATTCTGTAATTTATCAAAGCTCTAGCTCTCCGCTCTTGGCAATCTCTCAGCTCGAGGTTTTTGTGTTAGCCATTTCCTTTATGTGAAAATTTTCTCCTAATATTATTACCGTCTTATATCTTTTATCATTTTTCTCTTCTTTTTAAAATACAGTTCCTATAAAAAACGTTTTAAAATATTTCCACATCTCACAAAAAAAAAAACTTGCCTATTTCATAATTTCCATTCATACCATCAAACTTAAAAACAGACAGTAGTGTTTCCTAAATTAAATTGAATTTAATTAGCCACTTATAAAATTAATTACCATAATAATTTACTTATTCTAGTGAGTTTATAATTGCATGAGGTAAAATCTTTAAAATCTTTTCATTAGTGTTGAACATTAGTATTTAGTGTAGAAAAACAAGATTGCTTATTGTCGTCGGAAATAATAGTTTCGATGACGTTTTTGCAAACGATTCTCGAAAACGATTGAAACCACGATGATACTAGAGTTATAAAGTTAGACGTTTCCACAGAAAATGTGAAGTGCTTTTCGAATTTTACGAAAAACTGTGATCCTCGACAGAACAGGTTAACGTTCTTTTCAAATTTTCGAGAACATGATATTAATAATAAAATAAGACATTTTTCTACACAAAAGATTTGAATGCTTTTCAAAATTCGAGGTGACTGAAAAAGGCTAAATTTTGACAGACTCTTTTTCAATTCTTGAGATCATAATACTTTTAGTTAGACGTTTCGAAAAAAAGGTTAAGATTATTTTCGACTTTCGGGGACTGCCCCTTAAGTTGGCACGTGTAAGTCGACGTGGACACGCGTCCGAGGTCAGGGGATGAATGGATGCTGTAACTCCCTGCGCGCGCGCAGACATTGACCTTCCAGCCGTTATGTAACCCACCTGCCTATTTTATTGCGCATTCGATTGTGGTCCAAGTCATTCAAATTAAAATACCTGGAATATTCTTAGAGATTTAGTCCTTAAATGTCTTTGATTGTGCTTAGATTTGGGTTTTCTAAGCATTGAATGAGAGCTTTTGTTCGATACTGGGATTGTGTAATTTCCGCCATCTTTTTTAAAAACAGTCGACAAAAGCAAAATGGTTTTTACTACACTGAATAACAGCACGTTTATTACATAGTTATTTCATTAATAGACAGTGTAATATATTATAATGTACGAAAAATTTTACGTAACGTAAATCGTATATTTTTCGTAGCACGTCGTAGCAATGCTACGACAAAGGACTATGCTACGAGTTACCCGAGTTTTTAATAAAATTTATTCTAATTTTGATTTTAAATTGTAACGTTATCTATTATTAGACTAGAATTCTTCAAAAGCAGGTATGAAAAATGTAGTAGAAAAAATGGAAGACCTAAATCATTTTGAGATAAGATTTGTGTTTTTGTACGATTACTGTTAAAATTATGTGTCGGTGATGACAATGACGATAATATATAAAGCTATTGTTTTAATTTTATTACCTCTTGAAGTTTTTTTAACAATTGTTTGCGAAAATTCCCAATTTCATACAACGGTTTAAAGGTATGAATTTTGAAAACTCTACTATATGCCGTGACTAAATAATGTGACATGTAAGTGCGCCGCAGGCTGAAAAAGATTGGGAACCCCTGATATTATAGCGTCTTCAAAATTCATTCAAATTCAAAAAGAGGGAAATGAATGCACGATATAAAATATAACATTGAAATATCAATTTTCTATGTTTCGTTTCACAATGGTGCCTATAGACTCTATATAGTTATTACGTCAAATGAGTATTATGAAAGCGTGCAAAATGTGACGATAGTGACCTCACGCACCGCGCCGTTTCGCAAGCCCCGAAAACCTAGGTTGTCATCATGATTATCATTTTATTGCCACTGACGTATATTCAGTATAAAAGATATTGGTTAAATATTTCATAAATAGGTGACGCCCGCAACATATGTAATGATGCCGAAACTCTACAATAAATTACCAAATGACATTATAGAAATTGTAGATTTAAATAAATTTAAGACTAAATTAAAATCATTCCTAATCGAGAAAAGTTTTTACACAATTAAAGAACACTAGCTATATGACCGAGCTTCGCTCGGTATTCAAAAAATTCAAAAAACACATAAAATGACATTTTATGAAAATGATTCCTAGCTAGATCGATTTATCGCCCCCAAAACCCCCTATATACTAAATTTCATGAAAATCGTTGGAGCCGATTCCGAGATTCCAATTATATAATAAGATTTTTAATAAGATTATATTTAATAAGAATTGCTCGTTTAAAGGTATAAGATTTAAGTGAAATAGTTTAACAATAATTAATAATAGAGTTCAATTATAATAAATAAAGTATTGTCCTTTAATGTCAATTCCATTGTAATATATTAAGATTTAAAGCAATAAGAATATTATGTATATTTAGTTATTTTGGCTGTTACTTTAGGATTCTATATTATTAATATATTTGCATGCAGCTAAAACGGCAAAACATGTACTATTTTACGCAAATTTGTAACATCTTTCTTATCATGTTTTGTGCAAATAAAGATATTGAATTGAATTGAACTCTGTTGCGCCAAAACTCGTTTATTGCGGGGAATCGTACATTCTTCTGGGATAAAAATTGTCCTATATCCTTTCCCGAGACTCAAAGTTACGCCAGTATTATAGTACTCTGTGCTCAAAATATCTACATGCCAAATTTCAGCAAAATCTGTTCAATGATTTGGGCGTGAAGAGGTAACAGACAGACAAACAGACAGATACACTTTCGCATTTATAATATTAGTATGGAAGTATGGATATTTTAACCAATTCTGTATTAGAATGCGCGTATTATACATTTTTACTGTCACCCTTAGGTTGCCTAGTAGAAAAAAAGGAGACAAGGCATTAAGCCCGCCTGTGTAAATATTTGCATGACGTGTTTTAAATGAACAAAAATAAGATAAAATATATTGATTTCGTTATTTATTAACTAGCGACCCGCCCCGGCGTCGCACGTGTATAAAATATATAGCTACTGAAAAAATGATTAAAATCGATAGCCTATGATCCTTCACGTGGTCTACTTCTTATATTTGCCAAATAACATAAAAATTGCTCCAGTAGTTCGCGAGATAAGCCCTTTCAAGCCACATTCTCATATTAGTCTTAGCGTGATAAAACATAGCCTTTAGCCTTCCTCAATAGATGGGCTATCTAACACTGAAAGAATTTTTCAAATCGGACCAGTACTTCCTGAGATTAGCGCGTTCATGTTAGCCCTTTCATATAATTTTCCCTGTTTTTTCCACATTTTCCTCTATTTCTTCGCTCCTATTAGTCTTAACGTGAAAAAATATAGCCTATAGCCTTCCTCGATAAATGGGATATCTAACACTGAAAGAATCATCAAAATCTGTTGCGTAGTTTTAAAGATTAAAGGGAACAAAGGGACATGAGGGAAAAAAAGCGACTTTGTTTTATAATATGTATATGTCGCAGGGAAAAGACGATATCAGGGATTTCACGATATCCCTAGGGATATCACGAACTCCCGATAGATGCCGAATATTCTTGTTTGTTACGTCTTCTTACTAAAAATATCTAGTGATTTGTCATTTCATTAAACTAAATCTAGTGAAACGTCAGAAAAGCGGACACCGCCGAATAAAAATCAAGCCACGCATTTCTCTCGCTTGCTCTAGTATACACACGGGTACTTTGATAGGATCATCTAACATCTGAATCTGATAAGTAAGATGTTAGATGATCCATGCGTCAAATGGGCCTGTAAAAAGTCAGTCCTGCGCCTGATCTCTCGCCGATCGTGTCAGTCTTCCGTCCCACCGGGTTATGTGAGTAAAGGAATATAGAGATTGCTCTTGTGTACTGCGCACACACTTGGGCACTATAAAATTACTCTTGGCCTGGTTTCAATGAAACCAGCCACCGTCACCAAAACCAGAGTGGGAGTTATTATTATTATTATCACACGTGTAATGCAACTATAGCAGATCTGAGGGGGCGTCACCATATCTCTGAATCATACAGTTGAAACCAACTGAGGGTTCTTCATCAGATACTTCAGAGTTCAGATCTTTGATTTTTGACGTCAAATGAAGCGGCCGACCACAGAAATAAGATCTAGACCAAGTTGAATATTTTTTGTAAAGGTGGCATGTCGATCTCTAGTTTGGTTAGGCTCTTGTACAGGCACAGGTACTACAGGTACTCCAGCTCTTCGATTATCCTAGTTTTTACGGTTCCGTACCCAAAGGATTAGTCTGTCTGTCTGTCTCCAGGCTAAGCGAGCCGCGCCAGCTCGAGCGACGCATTTGTTTCACTCCCACTAGTGCCTGTGTCACGTGTGGGAACTAGAGCGAGCGAGAGAAATGAGTGGCTCGATTTTTATTCGGCGGTATCCGCGTTTCTGACATTTCACTAGATTTAGTTTAGTGAAATGACATATCACTAGATATTTTTAGTAAGAAGATGTAACAAACAAGAATATTCGGCATCTACCGGGAGTTCGTGATATCCCTAGGGATATCGTGAAATCCCTGATATCCTCTTTTCCCTGCGACATATAGATATAGATATAGAAGTAAACTTCACGAAAATATAATATTCCATATTTTCAGTTTTTCTCTTCTAGACAAAACCTATTAAAACTGATCACTTGTCTACCTAAATATTGTTAATATACAGAGGCGGAACCTCAATAATTCAGCCTAGATTGAAAGTAAACTACCAAGCAATTCGGGCTGAAATCTACTCCTGTCCCTTATTTGAAGCCCCGCCAACAGTTTGACTACGAAGACCTTTGAGTAAAATGTGTTCAAGAACCTTCGGTTCGCGGCTAAAACTTTTTATCCAAAGTCCATTGTTCGCCGAAGGTCAGGTTATATATTCTGTGGCATTGCTAAACATTTTTTACGGGTTCGCTCGTTAATATCTGTCCACGGGTGTTTTGTTTAGGTTTCTAAAATAATGATAACAAAAAATAGCAACGCAACAATGATATCTATATCTTTTTGTATTTTGTGGGAACGTTTTTGGAATTGCGAAAGTACGTTAAAAATATTTTTATGAGTTTCATTCAAAATGAAAACCTTTGCGATTATTGTTAGGAAAGTATGTATTTCAGTCCTTAATTCCATTGAACAAATACCCTGGCAACGAATTCACGTTTTTCCTTAACTTTTCCAGAATATATAAATATTCAAATGAATTGTCCCCTGCAATGCCAATATGTGCACTTGGCCGTAACACTAATGATCATGTATACAAAGCACATCTGGGTCAAAGTCGGACATTCGTTAAGATGCTACCTAAAGTACATGAAACATTGGTTTGTCTAGTATAACAGTGCTTAGATTACTAATGTAGCGCTATGACTTTGCGTTCAGAAATAGATTTATCACAAAAAGTTGCGATATCAACACTTAGTTCGTTAAGGAAAACGGAGTTTCCATTGACATAACATAACTAATCTCTGTGGCTTTATTAAAATTTAGATATCTCGTCCCTATGCTTAAAGGTACGAGATATCTAAATTTCTACGACAAAATCTCTACGATAAGAGAGCGATAGTATTTTTTTTAATATCACTCTAGAATTCTAGATCAAAAGCTAAATCCTACTTGCATATGTACATAAATATAAAAGATTGCTGCTACTGAAATAACTTAGAAAAAATGTGTTTTAGATTTTCAAGAAAAGCCTAGCACGCGAGACAAGATGATGATGGTGATTTCTACATTACTACAATTTGATTTGACGTAAAACAGCAATTTCTAGCACCGTACAGTACTGTACACGTCACGAGACGATTAAAAGGCAATAAACGCCGTTAGGCGCTACGTTGTAAACGATAAGATCTAGAGGAAACGTAGTGTTAACTAAGGTCAGGAATATGGTTTAAATTAACAGTTTTATAGACTACCTGCCGCATTTAGAAACATTTAATGATGATTAAACTTCAATTTAATTAAGAGTTCGACAGATGATGTATGGTGCTCATGTCAAAATCTTCATTCAATTACACTTAAGTATTAACCCATCAAGCCCCATACGAGCACCGGTGATCGCTACAACAATAGAATACAATAGCATTTCCAAGAATCTCCGATCAAAGAATTCGTCCCTGACTGCGGCAGTAAGTTTGTTGGCATTAAAATTTTGGTAATTGCGATTTTGCTGTTTATTTACTAAAGGGACAAGTAGCGTTTAGGCGATTGAAAAATTACCTCTACTCTACATAGCGTCTCAACGAAGTTGTTGAATTCCTGCAATTGCCAATTTAAAAGCCGGAATTCCAAGCAAATAACGTTGATAAAATATCTTTTGGAATATAAAGGATATTTCTACGGAGATAATTTATTTTCTCAAAGAGCTAACTCCCACGGGCAAATATTTTTGTTCAAAGTAAATGGTTACCAAAAACAATTCCTTTAGCGTTTGCCGCAATGTTATTATTCAGAATGGCGCAAACAGCAATTTGTCAAGATCAAAGGAAGATTTTGACTAACGATTATACTTCGTTCTTCGCTACGCTCACATCCACTTACTTATCGCAAGTGTCCAATACCCAGATAACAGATTCTATTAATATGTTGATCCAACATGAATATTGAATACAGTTTCGATTAGGATACGATGTAGATTCGATAAGGTCATATTAGAGATGTTAATGTTCTTAATTGTTAACAATAAACATTAATTATTAATAGCGCTGGTATTAATCATCATTTAGTGTGCTTACTAATTTATAATTTATTTTTTGTAGTCACGGATAAAATAATATAATAACGGTATTCCGCGACTGCGCTCTGTATTATAAGTGTATGCCTATTGCCTATACAGTTTACACACCGTTAAGGCAATTTATCATAAGTTTTTCACTTTCCTATTCAATGTCAGCAGCCCGTTGCAAGTTATCCTATATGTAAGTGGGTCACGACCCGCTCTCGGCGCGTGTATGTGCACGTGGGTCGGCACGTGACAAACGCATTAACTCACAAATTGCAACTATTATAATTGCACTACAATAGAGGCGCATCACTTCGCAGTAAGGCACGCTGCATACATCGCGGCGCGAAAAAATGCGAGGTAAAAGTCCACATGCACGAAGATCAAAATGTAACGAATGCGTCATCGTTTAGTTAAGAGTAATTAATTTTTTAATCATCAATATTACTTTTTTAATCAATATTACTTATATATATATTGCACTTAAGGATGTCTTGCATCAATTCCTCTACAATTTTGTTTTCGAATTTCGAATAATATTCATCTTATGCGAAATTCGATTTATGGAGGGAGTGTGAGTCTATAAACAAGACCATGAGTATGCGTAGCTTTCGATGATTGTCGAGTATGTCTCCTGAAATAAGGGCCGCTATATGAGTGGTGGTGGCGATAGATCGTTAAGGATAATAATATGTCCCATATGAATCGGTATGATTAGGTTTTTAGGGGTCTTATTTGGTGCCTAGTTATTGGCAGCCCTAAGTATATGAACGCAAACGTTTTGCGCTGTTACTTTAAAATGCCTTAAATGTATTCAATGTTACCACAAATTTTCTTGTTTTTTAAGCTTTAATATTTAATAATTTTTTTAACTAGTAAGGGAGTTGCAAAATATAAAAATTATTAAATCTTTTGAAAACTGTAAAGATTGCTGAAAATTCAGCCTAATACAAAATTATTGATTTTTGTTTATTTTAAGCAAATGAAAACAAATATCGAATTATCAGCAAATATACGCACTTGTTTAACATTTGTACAATTTACATCTCAAAGTCCAAAAATGCTTAGCCAATACTCTACAAAATTTGGCATTAGATGCAGATCTTTCTGACAAAATTAAGTGGGACATTAGCATATAGTATGCGATTGGAAATCTCGATAGTTGCCAAAAATTAGTTTTATATTGTCACGTATATTGAAGGCGGAATTCATGTCGAATTTCAGTAATACAGTATTTGGCGACAAAATAATGAGAGATTTTGAAAACCTTGAATTAAATTAACAATATAGCCTTATATTTAACCTGTTAATGTACTAGTGATGTATATTATTATCCCGCGTGATGCAGAGATATACATTGTGTAACAAAAATAAGTGATAATACTTTAGGGTGTGTACGTGTTCCTTGTAGAGAGTTCACTGTGAAAGTAGCAGCGCTGAAAGACATTTTTTTTTCACTTTTGTATGGGAAAACTCGTGACGCTCGGGCCCTTGCCCATACAAAAGTGAACAAAAAAATTTGTCTTTCAGTGCTGCTACTTTCACAGTGAACTCTCTACAAGGAACACGTACACACCCTAAAGTATTATCACTTGTTTTTGTTACACCGTGTATATCTCTGCATCACGCGGGATAATAATATACATCACTGTAATATAGAGCTGTATATATTACAGTGATGTATATTTATATGTAATATTCTCGCCGTGGACAACCAATGTAGCCGTATTTCGGTTAAAACAATGCATGGCGTTGCAGCCTGCAGGCTGATCACCTGATTAAGTATCCGGCAATAGTGATGATCGGTCATCTTAAAAGTCGGTCCTGTGCCTGATCTCGCGCCAGTGTCGGCCATCCATTGTACTTTGTTGCGAAAGTGAAGGAAAGTCGAGTGCTCCTGTACATATTATGGATACTACATAATTATCCTGCGTGGATGCGCGGAAGAGTGAATAGTAAGCATACCGATGTGGAAGTATCTCTACAGTTATTATGTGCTTTCAAACTTTAGAAATCCGAGATATACAGATGACGGAGAGAAGTACGATAGAGCACAGAAGTAGAGAAAAAAAGTCTTTAGTCTGTATTATCACGGGCTCGGATCGGAATCGGATCGGACGTTCGCGGTTAGAGAGTTTCACGTGCGGCGGCTATTTTTGTCCGGCATTGGTGACGTCACCAGGATAACAGCTCGCCTTGACCTTCCGGCGCCGGCGTCTGCGCTTACATAACCGACTAGATAGCCTCACGGGAAACAGTTTCTGATATGAGATCATTTCTATCCCGATAAGGTCGCTTATGTAAAAGGTGTGTGAAATTGCTTATTTTCTTCTGTTGATGTTTTGTCGAGCAAAGAAATCGTCTTACTGAAAGCGAGTATTACCCATGGACTACTGCATCGAAGGATGTGTGTTGACGACTTTTTAAGGGAGAGTACGTTCTCATTTTAGAGGTGATTTCTAGTTTTTGTACTATTTTTTTTATGCTATAAGGGGGCAAACGAGCAAACGGGTCACCTGATGGAAAGCAACTCCCGTCGCCCATGGACACTCGCAGCATCAGAAGAGCTGCAGGTGCGTTGTCGGCCTTTTAAGGGGTAATAGGGGAGGGTAGGGAAGGAAATAGGGAAGGGTAGGGAAGGGAAAAAGGTAGGGTATTGGGCCTCCGGTAAACTCACTCACTCGGCGAAACACAGCGCAAGCGCTGTTTCACGCCGGTTTTCTGTGAGGACGTGGTATTTCTCCGGTCGAGCCTGCCCATTCGTGCCGAAGCATCGCTCTCCCTCGCCTAAACTATTTAGCGGGAACCACTGACATAGTATGTACTGCGGGAACTGATTTGAGTTCTTGTGCTCAAAGACTCTTTTGCTCTTGGAAAATCTACATTTGACAAACAAACTACATTTGCAATCACTGCCTATACAAATACTCTTTAATAACATCCATACTAATATTATAAATGTGAAAGTGTGTCTGTCTGTCTGTCTGTTACCTCTTCACGTTCAAATCGCTGAAACGATTTTGCTGAAAATTGGTATGGAGATACTTTGAGTCCCGGGAAAGGACATAGGCCACTTTTTATCCCGGAAAAATGTACGGTTCCCGCGCGATAAACGAGTTTTGGCGCAACGGAGTTGCGGGTGTCATCTAGTCTATCTGGGGGCACGGCAGTGCCCCAGCCAAGCTTTTTAGCAAAGGCACGGCCGTACCATACTTTTCTCGAAGCGGTTCGCGGCTATTTCACACCCCCTTTATCTTCGATGTTAACAAAGCTAGGGATTTCAAATTTTAGTCACTAGGAGCAAGTATTAAAACCAGCTTAACCTCCAAATTACATGAAATTTCGATAAATAGTTTACTAGTTACGGATGGTCAAAGTTACTACATTTTGTCACGACTGACAGATCATCAAAATTCTAAGGTACTTCTAGCAGACTTAGAACCTTGAAATTTGGTACCCGGATAGGTCTTTATTCACAATGAAAGGAAAAATTATGAAACCGGCCAAGTGCGAGTTGGACTGGCGTACATAGGGTTCCGTACCGTAAATTTGTATGGGAGCCCCCCTTTAATAATAAGTCTATTTATTTTTATTATTAATTATTAAAGTTAACATAAAATTGAGGGCTTGCAGAAATTTTCAAAAACCTTAGTCTTATCATTATGGACATAGAGCAGAAATAGGGAAAAAAATCGTGATTGTTGTATGAGTATACCCTTTAATAATTTATTTTATTTTTACTATCGTACCTTTTATAACTCCACCAGAAATACATAATTTGTGAAAATCGCAACTATCTAGCTATTGCGGTTCTCGAGATCCAGCCTAGTGATATACGGATGTACGACGGACAGACAGCGAAGACTTATTAATAATGTGGTCGTTTTTTGCATCCTATCCTTGGGGGTACGTGTGCTTCTCGCCGGATGATCCCGACAACACTGCCAACGCTGTTGCCGATGTGGTGATGCAGGGGATGGAACTTTTCATTCCGTCCTCTGTAGTGCCAACTGGTGGCAGATTTCGTCCCTGGTTTGGTTCATCCCCCAAAAAAGCTTCTCGCCGGAAGCAGGAGGCTTACCAATCCTAGGCCAACGCGGTGTCTGCTCGGGATTTAAATACCAGCACATATAAAAAGGAGTACAACCTTGCCTCTAGGTCCCTCAAGAAAGAGATTACTCGGGCAAAGCAACAGCACGTCAATAGAATTGGCAAGAGACTTGAGCGCCTCCCCTCGGGAACCCGTGCAATCTGGTCTCTGGCCAAAGCTATTGAAGGAAATTTCTGCAAGCCAACCCTACCATCCCTACACGTAGGAAATGGGTCGTTGGCCCAAGACGCAAAAGACAAAGCCGATCTTCTGGGCAAGCTCTTTGCGTCAAACTCGACCCTGGATGACGGAGGGCAAAAACCGCCGACCATACCGCGATGCACGAGCACCATGTCGGATATTCGGTTTCATCAGCGCTCAGTGCGAAAAGCCCTCCGTTCCCTTGATATCCAAAAGTCGAGTGGGCCTGACGGAATCCCGCCTATTGTGTTAAAAAAGTGTGCTCCAGAGTTGGCTCCGGTCTTGACGCGTCTTTTTAGGCTCTCCTATTCTACTGGCATCGTCCCGGATTCCTGGAAGACAGCCTTGGTGCACCCGATCCCCAAAAAAGGTGATCGCTCAAATCCTTCCAACTACAGACCAATCGCTATAACCTCTCTCTTTTCGAAGATAATGGAATACATTATCAATAGCCAGCTTCTTCGATACTTGGACGGCCAGGGATTACTAAGCGACAAACAATACGTGTTCCGTAAGGGTCGCTCGGCTGGTGATCTCTGACTCATCGTTGGGCTCAGGCAATTGAATCGAAGGGAGAGGCATTGGCTGTTAGTTTGGACATTGCGAAGGCCTTTGATTGGGTTTGGCATAAAGCGCTGCTTTCAAAGCTTCCATCATACGGGCTGCCTGAGAAATTATGTAAATGGGTCACTGGTTTCATAGCAGACAGAAGCATAAAGGTCGTAGTTGACGGCGAATGCTCGGAAACTCAGTCTGTTGATGCTGGTGTCCCTCAGGGCTGTGTGCTATCGCCTACTCTATTCTTATTGCATATCAATGACATGTTGCAGACCAGCGGCATTCATTGCTATGCGGATGACAGTATAAGTGATGCTGTATATACCAGCTCCCCAAATATTTCTCGGCAAAATGTCACTGAGAGTCGAAACGAACTTGTGTCTAAGTTGGAGAATTCATTGGAGAAGGTCTCTGAATGGGGTAGACGTAACTTTGTCCAGTTCAACCCCGCCAAGACACAAGTCAGCGCGTTCACCACTAAAAAGTCACCAATGGTCGTATGTCCTCGTTTCGAGGGCACATCTTTAACCATCTACCCTAGCATTGAGATACTTGGCGTCAACATATCGAGCGAAGTCCAGTTCCGATATCATCTAGAGGGTAAGGCCAAATTAGCCTCGAAGAAGCTTGGTGTTCTTAACAGAGCGAGACAGTACTTCAGTCCGGACCAACGCCTACAACTCTACGAGGCGCAGGTTCGGCCACATATGGAATATTGTTCTCATCTCTGGGCAGAACTGCTCCCTCTGGATCGTATCCAACGAAGGGCCGCTCGAATTGTTGACTGCCATAGTGTTTTAAAACAGCTTGGAACCCTTGGAATTACGCCGAGATGTAGCTTCACTCTGCATCCTCTATCGGTTGTATCACGGGGAGTGCTCTGAGGAATTGTTCGGAATCATACCACCTGCAACTTTTCGCCATCGTCCCACGCGAAAAACATACCATCCTCGTCACCTTGATGAGTGGCAGTCTTCCACAGTGCGTTTTTCGCGTAACTTTCTGCCACGCACTGTAAAACTCCGGAATGAACTGTCACCAGCAGTTTTTCCGGACCTATACGACCTGCAAACCTTCAAGAAAAAAGCGTATTCCCTCTTCTGATGTTGCAAGTGTCCATGGACGACGGTAGTTGCTTACCATCAGGTGACCCGTTTGCTCGTTTGCCGCCTTATATAATAAAAAAAAGAAAGAAAAAAAAATAAGGCCCCGTTTTCATCCTTTGGGCAGGGAAACCTATAAACTGAAATTGAAAAATAATAGTATAATACTTTAAGTATTAAATAAAATAAAATATTTTTATGTTTGTAACTTTGCAAGAACAGTATGAGTTTCGACTGCATATTTGTTTGACTTACAAAAGGCTTTAAGTTAGTTATGAACTTAATGAAATGGTATTAATTAAATAAAAAATAATATTAACAACGTTAATAATGAAACAATAATTAAATTCGATTTAAATATTATAAATGTAATCACTAATCAGTACTGAGGTATACACTCCTTACTTGCTCGATATAATATGGGAGTTTTAAGTTATCGCATGAAATAAGGTGTGCTCCTTTCTGCGAAGAACGTCAAGACGCTTACAACAGTGCTGCTATGTATTCAACGGTAATGCTAAAAATGACCACCTTCAAGTATTAGCTTAAGAGTCAATTACATATTATGAACTCAGAACTCAGAAATATTTACGTTACGTTGTCCACCTATAGAACTAACGAAGCCTCAAAGAAAAAATATAAAGGAGATAGGGAATGGGTGCTAAGCTAAGTACAGAAAAGTTATGTAACGTGACCTGAAAAGAAAAGAAAAAAAACCTTCAAAAAAGAAATGAAATCCCACCAAAACATGAAATGTAAAAGGAGCCAAGCAAAATATTGCATAGCTATTCAATTCAATACTTCTGTCGTAAAAAGTTTTCAGATCACATTCAAGCCAAGCCTTCAACTTATTTTGTAATTTAAATCAACATTCAGTAAATGTATCAATAGATTTTTTTATTTTATAATTATTATAGTGGCTTGGCAATGAGCACAATAGAAAGAAATATAAAACTGTATATTGGGAGGAGTTCATACTTACACAGACGGCAAGCGTAAAGTGTTTTAATATGTAACGACGCATGTGGCTGATGGTACCCAATAAATCCAATTAGTAGCTGGTTATTTCTCTAGTGCTCATTGCCAAGCCACTATAATAATTAATTATAAAATAAAGAAATCTATTGATACATTTACTGAATGTTGATTCAAATTACAAAATAAGTTGAAGGCTTGGCTTGAATGTGATCTGAAAACTTTTTACGACAGAAGTATTGAATTGAATAGCTATGCAATATTTTGCTTGGCTCCTTTTACATTTCATGTTTTGGTAGGATACATATCATAAAACAAAGTCGCATTTTTTTCCCTCATGTCCCTTTGTTCCCTTCAATCTTTAAAACTACGCAACGGATTTTGATGATTTTTTCAGTGTTAGATAGCTCATTTATCGAGGAAGGCTATAGGCTATATTTTATCACGCTTAGACTAATAGGAGCGAAGAAATAGAGGAAAATGTGGAAAAAACGGGGAAAATTATTTGAAAGGGCTAACTTGAACGCGCTAATCTCAGGAACTACGGGTCCGATTTAAAAAAATATTTCAGTGTGAGATAGCCCATTTATTGAGGATGGCTATAGGCTATATTTTATCACGCTAAGACTAAAAGGGGAATACGGAAAAAACGGGGGAAATTATTTGAAAGGGCTTATCTCGCAAACTACTGGAGCAATTTTTATGTTATTTGGCACAGATAAGAAGTAGACCACGTGAAGGATCATAGGCTATCGATTTTAATCACTTTTTCAGTGGCTATTTATTTTATACCCGTGCGACGCCGGGGCGAGTCGCTAGTGTATAATAAAATACTAGTTGGAGTCCGCAACTCCGTTGCGCAGAAATTAGTTTATCGCGAGAGAATCGTACCTTTGTCCGGGATAAAAAGTATCCTATATCCTTTCCCGGGACTCAAAGTATCTTCATATCAAATTTCATCAAAATCACTCTTAAACCATAAGCGTGAAGAGGTAACAGACAGACAGACAGATACACTTTCTCATTTTTAATATTAGTATCATAGTTTAGTTGTGTAAATATAATAAGAGTGCAAAATTGGATGCAAATCAAATAAAAACATCAGCATTTTTATAAGATCGTAACTTACAACTTTACGTTATGCTATAAATACACAAACCACAATAATAAATTATTGTAATTCCTACCGCCAGCTAGAATTACATTTATATATATATACGTATGTTTAGCATATCAATGCTGATTCTAGTAATAATATAAGGTCATTAGATGTCATAGCGACCTCGCATCTCAAATAGGAAGCCTAGACTAGTATATTATCTTTCATTGACTTTGATAACTACAATCTATTCATTGTCATTGGATGTGTTTTTTCCACGGTTATAAAGTTATTTTATTGCTAAACTAGGAATAAAAAATTTAATAGACAAAGTGGAATAATTAATTTAGACTCGTCTAAAAATTTAGTGAGACGTTCGTTATGAAAAATATTACGTAAGTGTAATGTTCTTCAGGGATTAATTCAAGTAATTTGTAAACGCGCATCGAACAAGCTAAATACCTACCGCCCTTCAAAATGGAATTTTGGCGATAAGATAGATTGAATGATCAAGCAACATGCATAGAAAAATGCATCAATGTAAAGCTTCAAAAAACCCAATGAAACGGGACACTACAGTCTACAACTATAGCCGCAAGGAAAAAAAAAACTTTAAGGTAGACGAACACGTACGACGTGTTATAAACTTGTACCTTACGTAATTACTCGTATTACGTACAGGTGATTTCCAAAATTTGGGCCAAAAAACTTACTTACTTTTACAAATAAACAGATCCAGATGTTTTAAAACTCTTCAATTTCTAATTTTTACACAGAGTGAGAATTTTTATAAGTAATTTTATAAATAAAACTAGCTGTCCCGGCAAACGTTGCTTTGCCTTATATTTGCATTATTATAATATTGAAGTGACTAAATAAGTATGTCGCCATGGCAACGTCGATCGCTATCCCGTCGCACAAACAATGGTCGCCGTCAGTCTCAGGTTGTAATAATAATTAACTATTATTTATTCAACAAATGCACTTATCAATATATAAAGTACCCAGTAGCCGATTCTCAGACCGACTAAATACGCATATAAAATTTGGTAAAAATCAGTAAAGCCGTTTCGGAGGAGTTCGTGGACTAACATTGTGACACGAGAATTTTATATGTAAGAGATATATATATATATATATATATATATATATATATATATATATATATATATATATATGAGTATGTTGTTTCATGCGGATAAAGTTATAAAACGGCCTCGTCTGATGGAGTAATTTGCACAAACAGTATGAAATTTGGCAGCGGTAAGGATGGCAAACGTGTTAACCTTGTCTGCCTCTTGTCTGTCTCTTGCGCAACCCCGGGTCAGGGTGAAAAGGGGCCGCCCTCAATTTTGGCAATAAGCACTCCTACGCGCACCCAATGCTAAGTACCGATAGTTTTAAATTCTCGCCGCACTTTTTTACATAATCGTCAATGTCAGAATAAATGTTTGATTCTGAATGGATAGTAGTGCTGTGAGAAATTTTTGAGAATTTTTTTCACAATATTTTTGAATTCTATATTAAATAGTGATTATAATTTTATACTGCTTACAACAGTTACGTCTGAAGCTTGCTCTAAGGCACAAACATTAAAACTATATAAGTTAACAATAAGTTAGTAGACAATAAGTATCTAACATTATCATTATATCTAGTTTATTACTAGTAGTTTCATAGAAATGAAAAGGCCCTAGCTTTTACATTCCGAGAAACGTACGTCATGTTTTTAATAATTTTTATTTGCGTAATATCATCTTATAAACACTATAAATCAAGATAACATAGTTGTAACACTAGTACAGATTTTTCCAACAGCTACTGGTTCTGTGAAGCGACTGGTTATTGATAACCACCTGCACGCCAGCACAATATGATACGATAAACAAGACGTGTACATATTACTATCAGAGAAGTTGATTCCTATGCAGATGGGGGACCTACGTAGTTTGGTCGCGTTACGTCAAACCCAGCCGACAGATCACAATTAACATTGAATTGACATGATCCGACCAACTGGTTGGTCTGTCAACTGCCTAGGAATCAATTTCCTCGATGGTACATACTATGTCTCACCCTGTCTGAGTCCGGAGAACTATGAAGTCGTCTATAAGAAAAGTTCCTAGGGTTTACATCACAAGACGGTATTCTAAAAGTGATAATACCACAAAAAGGTGTAGTCAAAGGCAATAATTTTTATTAAATGTAGGTTTTCTAACCTGTATCTATAGTGGTAGGTAACAATGTTAGCTACCACTATAGGGACATGACAGTACATGAAAAAGCGTGACATAGATCGCGGGGCAGAAATGTCGACATAATAAATAATATTTGGATATTGCCTAGATTTTTAAATTCAAATAGTTTTACAGTTTAATGCGTTTCCAAATTTCAAAAAATTATTCGTAGTTTTGTCAACTATATAGAAGATTTGTACCTATCGATATGAACTTAAGAAGTTTAGTACTGCCTGGTGTTTTTGACTATACTACGAATAACAAAACTACTGACTATAGCTATTTACCGTGACAAATACTTCAAGGATACGTGAGCATGGGTGGTTGAATGTGGAGCCACGAACCACTTCGTGACCATGACCCGTTGTTGTGATACAGAGGTAAAAGCGTGATTCATCCCGTGGGAGAAAACGTTGGACAGCGGACAGTGATGTCATAATAATATTATGATAGTATGCTAATTTATAGCGTCGTTATAACATGAATTATGCTATATAATAATATCCATACTAATAATGAAAATGTGAAATAGTGTCTGTCGGTCAGTGTTACCTCTTCGCGCTAAAACCATTGAAACGGATCAACAGATCCCCGTAGATCACAGAAAAATATAATTTACTTTTTTCGCGTAAAAGTGGGCTATTCACGTAGGATTTAATTCCCATAATTATATTAAGTTTCTGTTTCAAGCAATTACTACTGGGGAGTCAGCAGAAATAATATAAACATTAACGACGTTTTCTTAAAATGAATCACAAGGATTTGAACACGCTGGGTGCGAAAATAAAAATAATAAGCTAAAAAACTACGAATATCTACTTCACTACGTAGTAAAAATAGGTGTGATCTAATATCAATAATATTGTTGTTCGTAGTTTCTTAGAAGCTACGAGTATGACATGATAAGTATCGAACAACAAATATAAAAACTGGCCAAGTGCGAATTGGACTTGCCCATGAAGGGTTCCGTAGCAGAAATAAGGTTTATTTTTATGAAATTAAAAGGTTTTTGATTTATTTTTATATTTCAGTTTATTTAATGAAAGTTAAATTAAAATTTACCATTTATGACGTATAAAAAAACTACTTGCTAGATCTCGTTCAAACCAATTTTCGTTGGTATTTTTTATAGTAATGCACATCATTTATTTTTTTTAGAATTATCATATATTACTTTAGAAGTTAGAGGGGGATGACACACATTTTACCACTTTGGAAGAGTCTCTCTCGCAAACTATTCAGGTTAGAAAAAAATGATATTAGAAACCTCAATATGATTTTTGAAGACCTATCCATAGATATCCCACACGCATAGGTTATACGAAATTTTTTTTTTGTTTCAGTCGTCCCTATGGAGACCCCTAAAATTTTTTTTTTTCATTTTTCTATCAAAATCTTAATGTGGTTCACAGACTACAGCTACTTACCAAGTTTTAATAGTATAGCTCTTATAGTTTCGAAGAAAAGTGGCTGTGACATACGGACGGACAGACAGACAGACAGACAGACATGACGAATCTATAAGGGTTCCGTTTTTTGCCATTTGGCTACGGAACCCTAAAAACTAGTTTAACTATTGATTTTTTTCTTTGACAACAATATTTGTAAGATTATGATTTATGACGTACCTACTTACATAAAATAAAGCCACAATAATATCAATTTGATTAAAACCGATATTGCTGCTATCAGAATAACAATCTGTTCTAGAAGAAAAGTCAAATAAGTCAGCACCTCAAAAAAACCTAGAAGATCCTTTTGGGTAACTACTATAGTTTTCTTAGGTCGGACGCGAGGCATCTTCCGTCTCTATATTGGTAACTTCAGTAACTATAAAAGCCTTATAAAATATATGATGCAGACGGAGGTATGGAAGATAACTTGTTGCTACGATTTCGAAAACATTTAATTTAATATTCTTCCAGCTTCCTCCATTGTCTTATTTCACAGTGCCCAAGTATGTGCGCAGTACAAAACATACTCTCTCTTCACTCACTCTTTACTGAATAGATGGATGTACAATACTGGTGACCAGTATTAATGCCCATCCGACACACGGGTCATCTTTCTTGTCAAACAATCAGGTAATCAGCCAGCTATGAGCTAATAGTACTAACCAAACTTGTAAACAATATTTCCAACGCAGGATTCAAACTCATAAAGTCGTCAAAGAACGAAGAGAGTCAAGCTCTAAACCACTGGATCACGAAGGCGTTTTGTGAGCGCTGAGTAGCTCGCTGTCTCTATATTTTTTATGTGATCATTACAATTGGTTGCTCATGATGATAAAAAGTTGTACGCAAGTATGTGACTATGTCGTCTAGACTGTTTATTGAATTAATTAAATAAAAAAAAGAATGACAAAAAACAATCTGCGCCGGTTCGTGAATAAAAATGTCTAGCTTTGTTTTCTTTAACAGACTTTGATTCAAAAAGAGCAAAAACGCTCTGAATAGTTCATATTTTCCTTTCGTTTGCTTTTTGACCTCTCTGACATTCATTAATATTGTGTGATACATAAATTATTGATAAAATCTGTATTATATTATATTTAGCGGATTCTTGCGTTTAGATTTTGTGATAAGTCATGTAGAGACAAAATTAATTACTAGGTATCAGTTTTCCGTTTAAATCATTCAGACATGATAATAGCTTTTACGAAAGTAAGGACCTGTTTCGCCACTTCCTGATAAGGCTATTCACCATTTAACTTGACAGATAGAGTATGGAGAATCTGTCAAATAAGCCTATCAGGCACCTTATCAGGAAGTGGTGAAACAGGCCCTTAATGTAGCAAGTAACTGATATTTATAGATGAAATGAATTTTAACAGTATCCAGTTATGACAAATCAAAAACTAATTTAACTGAAAATGCTACAAGTTTTCCACCTACGACAGATACTCCGATTCTTATTTATTTAATCGAGATTCGAGCCCTTATTGAGAAACAAGTTACAGAATAATAAATACGGTCGTTAGAGACGAAATTAATCGTGTGACAAGTATTATTTAATTTTATGTAAATAAGTAGTGGCCGTGAACTAAGTGACCTGTCCGTAATGTGTCGTACTCGGAGTTTGTTTGTATTTATGTAATAGGGAGGAATTTTATGTGTAAGCAACATATTTTGTCGGTCCATGTTTGAAAAGACGTCGATCATCGCGCCCTTTATTGTTCCAATTCCTTATTCATTCCAATTTCAGGGTACCAAGAACACGTGCTTTCAATTTATACTAATATTTTTTTTAATTATAAAGAGGTACTTAACAGCCAGACAAACCACATAATTTTTTTTGTGGTCTGTCTGTCTGTTACCTCTTCACGCTTAAAACGCTAAACTAATAAAAATTATGATGTGGGTTCATTTGGTTCCCGGAGGTTGGGCTAGGGTTTTTCACAGAAGCTGTGAAATTTCCACTGTAGTTTTCAGTAAAGAGGGAAACGGCGCGACGTAGGTTCCGAATTTTTCTATCATATCAGCGATTTGTGATAAAGATGTCAATTTATCTGCATTGTTTGGGATAAGATAAGTATATTCGATAATCGAATTTCGTTAAACCACAATATTTCGTTAATAGCAAACGCCATTATCACTGTATCTCGCTCGCATTATTTTAGCAGCAAAATAGAGCTTATGGAGTGGTCACAGGGTTTATTTTTGTTTAACGTAATGTAAGGCTGTTATTGTAAGAATTAGCACCCTCGAATGTTACAGAAACCCGAGTAAAGTTTATTGACACTGATGACGTTATGATTTTGTAATAGTTATTATTATGTCATTATCTGTAATTTCGTAACGTAACGTTCTACACATTGTTTTGACGAATATCGGCGGATTTTATTGCGTCTTGATTCTTTACACAGGTTTTTTTGTTTATAATATTTTATTGATAGTAGATAGTATTCGTGGTTTTTAATAAGTTGGGGAAATTTCGAGCGTAAATAATTTGTACGCATTTGGTTACGCTGTACGCATCTACTCATTTTATATTATTATTTATTTTGCTTTGTAAACTCGCGCTTTAATTCGTAAAGAAAGTAGTACAATTATTATATTCAGGATTATAAAATGTAACCTTTTGAATTTATAAATTTAAATTTCCTTCACTTTTCATAAAATAAAGAGGGAATATTAGAATTATGTAATTTCCTTCTTTTATAGGAAAACTTATTCATGTTTGATTGCTTTTAAAACGATTTTAAGAAGAAAAATAAAAATATATTTTTGAGACAGAATAGGTACTGCAATATTTATTAGATACATTCTTCATCTCTTAGCAAAATCTAACTTTTGGTTGCTAGACGTCTAGACTCCAGACACCTAAAACAAAATAAATAAATGCAAGGCGGAGAATTCTTTATGGCTGCCTAGTCAGATAGCTGTTTCTTAGAATCTGCACCCTATATTATGCAATAGATGCTAACAGAAAAATGTCTTGATTGGCGATACAGACCTACGTATTTAGGCTACTCCTATATTAAAATACTTACCTGCGTATTTTTTTGTGAATTAATTATCTGTATATTTTGATACCCTCGACCCGGCCGCTACACAACGTGTTAAGAAGCATGAACATTTTCAAGAGTTTAACAAAGTTTTCCTATGAGCCGTCACGTAGTATATTAGGTTTTCGTTTGCCAGTCTCGTAAACGTAATATACCATTTATTAAAAACACCCGCGAGTAATAGTACGGGAGCCCTAGAACAAATTTTTTTGTGATTACTAACAAGCTAATTTTTATGAGTAGCTACATTTTGATAAAACGAAAAATCTCTAAAGTGGTAGCTAACAGAGATAGAAAGGATTTCATAATTTGACTTGATGGTCCTAAAATATGGGTTGTTTTATATGTAGGACAAGGTAACTTTTAAATTATATAACTATTAACCTACCAATATACAAAAAATCAGCTGGTTAGGGCTCCGTTGTAGGGTTCTGCAATCAACAAAACTTGGTTGACTACTGTACCCTAAAATCCTTTCTATCTCTGTGAGCTACCACTTTCGAGATTTTTCGAAAATAAAAATGTTGTTCGTCTTATCAAAATGTAGCTGCTCTCAAAAAATTAGCTTGTTAGTAATCACAAAAAAAAAATTGTTCTAGGGCTCCCTGACTATAACGGAGTAACCTTTGTTATCTCAGTTTGTATTTCCAATTACGAATGTACAATATTTTCAAGTGTAAGTGTAAACGATGAAAGTGTGGTGTCATTATTATCAATAAAAAAATTACGTTCATATTACATCATTTATCTGGCATACGCGAGATATTCAATTCGCAACGAAATTAATGACAAATCTGAATAAACAAAATTTTATACCCCGACGAGACTTATAAAAGTTTTCTCGGGGTATCAAAAAATCTAACGTTAAACACTTCTCGCACATTTTGGTAACTAGGTAATAATAAAATAATTAAAAAGTATTTAATTTTAAAATCTGGCCGGTTACACTGGGTTTCGTTTTGAAACCTAAACTACTTTTTAACAGCGACGGGTTGTTAGAAGTTTAACCAATCAGGAGTCCACACACAAAATTTGACGTCAAACTAACGTCATATTCTTAGAAATATTATTGGCTAACATTAAATACCTTTGTGAATTATGTTGCGAGCAGGATTTTAACATAACACTAACATCTGTACAAAAGAAATGATGTAAGCACGAATTCGTGATGATCGTATGTCGTAAAGGTTAAAACAGCAATAAATATAACTCACTGGTCTTTATAACGTTTAATATTAAGACGTAAAGGATTTGTAATGGCTCCCGCAGATTCCACATCAAAGGATTTTTTTTTCATGGTCATAGAGCCTCTATTATAGAAATCTACTTGCATTCTTTGATTTGTTAGCTTTACCATCAGTTATTCTATGATAGTAGTGTTATTTATAATGGTCCTTTCGTTTTTTCAACTTTATAAACTGTACCTATTAGCTTTAAATATTTTAATACACTTTCATGAGAATGACTTCTCACTAAATTAAACTTTTTACAGTAAGAGTGGTCCTGTAAAACTTGCTATTGGAAAATCTTTTATATTAGGCTTTCAGATTTAAAACTTAAATATTTTTAATATAAAACGTTTATATTAGGAGGTAGGTACCATTTTTTTAAGCAGGTAGGTACCAAATTACATAAATCTATAGGTACCAAGACGTCAAGCTGTTTGATAAGTGACTTCGTCTCGTCACTTATGATTTAAACCATAAGTGACGAGACGAAGAGTCAAAATGATTGTATTAAGTATAATGGATCATGTTCTTTTTGTGGGTTTACGATTAAGTGCTCAGACGTCCTTAATGTTTTGAGTTTGACGGACAAGACGGACGGACATTAATAAAAAATGGCGCCATTATGAGGAAAACTGAAGGTGACCGCTGTTTGTCAAGACAAATATAGGTGTGAGAAAAATGAAGCAAATTTTGGAGTCTAGACTCAAAAATATTTAAGTTAGACTGGTTATGAATTGTTTATTTTACTGCATTATCATAAGTTCATAACTTAATAATATGTTCAGTGATACATCAATTGTATAATATGCTACATGACTACATCATACTTTTATTTAAACTTTTAAAAGTTTTAAAAAAAGCTTAAAACTTCTAAAGTAATATCTACCTACTACATATACTTTTTCATAAGTGGAAAAAATTCTTATGACGCGGTGAATTTCGGATGACTTTTTGTGCTGCTACTTTCACAATGAACTCTGTGCTTACTGTTTTGTTACATTCTGTTACTATTAGAAGCTTTCAGCTTTTCAATATAATTATTTATTGTAAGATTATTTTATAATTATTATTTTCATAACATTTATCTTGATGGTTCTCATTCTCATTGAATAACATTTATTTGTGTAACAAATACAAATAGTACGATAAGTGGCGGTCGTATAATCGTGGTATCAAAATATTTACTATGTTAATGTATTATCGTGACTTCTGTGATAAGCACTATGACGCACAACACAGATTACTTTCTATGCAACAGCTACCGCCCACGAGCTAAGGGCGTTCTTTATGGAGCCAAGCGGAGTAACGGTGCGTCCACATTTGTATCATTTGCGCGATCAGATCTCCGATCAGATCTCCGTCGCATATCATCGAAGCGTATCAAAATGATACGCGTATCATGATACGCCCCGATCGCTATTAACCGCGTATCTGATACGTGTCGTATCAAATACGCGCATGATCGGCAGAATGATCTAACGGTGCGTCCACATTTGTATCATTTGCGCGATCAGATCTCCGATCAGATCTCCGTCGCGATCATCGCGCCGTATTAAGTATGCGTATCATAGTGTGGACGCCTATTAGATCATTCTGCCGATCATGCGTGTATTTGATACGACACGTATCAGATACGCGGTTAATAGCGATCGGGACGTATCATGATACGCGTATCATTTTGACACGCTTCGATCGCGTTTCGCGCAAATGATACAAATGTGGACACACCCTAACAGGCATCCACACTTGGATACGCATACTTGATACGGCGCGATGATCGCGACGGAGATCTGATCGGAGATCTGATCGCGCAAATGATACAAATGTGGACGAGCCTTTACACGCACGCGGAGTTCGATGGTTTTTTAACGCTTCACGTTATTTTCAAAGAGAAATTTTTAAGCTATTTCATAGCTTTTATCGCGGCGACCGAATCAAAAAATAAGAAATTCCGTAACGAAAAAAAAACATCCCCATTCCGACCGCGTTGCAGCGCCGCTGTGCCGGTCGGTGCGGCGCACTGTGGTCCCAATTTCGACGCTCCATAGTCCATACTCATAAAACTCGATTGTTGACGATCGTTGTTTTTTTCGCGTGATGACTGATGAACTTTCCGAATCCGAGTCGAATTGCGCATTTTGAATCAGGATCCTGATCACATCGTAAAACAAAGGGAAATTTTACCACCAGCACAGCGTATAAGACAAAGTAACTTTTAAGCATTTAAGGGTCAATTCAGACCTTGCCTTGCAAGTCTGTCAAATCCATACAAATTAAGAAATAAAAGTCACATCTTTCAGTAACTTTAAACAGTTCTAACTAAAGTAATAATACAATTTATGCTTTAAAAATTTGTTTATTTGATACCTTTTACAAAAATCCAAAGATTGTTGGATTTAATTTTCGGTTCTGACATCTAGATTTCCCATATTATTTATTTTTTCCTCTAACAAACGAAAAATGTATCCACGCTACCGAGTGAACACTTCACATCTCTGTCTCTCTGGCATGAAAATCGACACAGGTGCGAGAGTGATGCGAGATCAAGGCCATTGGCAGTTGTCAGCGTCTTAAGGGTTTCCCAACGTGTTTTGAAATAACCTTTATTCATTCCAGCATGTTAAGGAATGTCTCTGAGGATGAGGAGACGTCTTCTTCGCTTGAAAGTGGAAATGGGAAGTTATAATTTATTATCTTTGATTAAATCTATCTTCTCTCTTTTAACTGTTCATTTGATAAAATCATCGAAATCACCTTTTAAGTTTTGCCCCCTTATTTTATATAAAAAAGTACTACTTTATTTCAAAGACCGCAGTCCAAGCATTATTTATGGTCGAAAAGTTGTTAAACAACATAATTCTTTCCTTATGCAAAATGCGGTATACGGGGTATACGAGTATTCGCGTCGGTATGGCGGGCTGTAAGCCGCACGCGACAAGTATGGTATTACGCTTTCGCCTACTTATTTTTTTCAACTACTTATCTGAAAATACAAGCATTTTTGTGGAACAAATCGTTCGACACTCGTTATTTATCCGACACGTTCGAATAACGCCCACGCGTTTGGGCTGCCAGTGCGAGCGCTATGACCATAATTTTCCTTTTTGCCTTTACGTAATTATACGCCTGTAAAACCGCCATACTGGTACAAATGACCAAAATGTTTGTGTCAGTATCTCCAGGCCTATATTAGACGAACTTTAACAAAATTTTGATAGGAACACCAATCTTAGTTAGGGTGATTAACATTATTTATTTTGCGATAAATCTTTTAAAATTGAGCAAGGTTAAATCATTTACGCTTATCAGTAAGGTGACCCAGCCTAGTGCTTAAAATATTTAATACTGTTGAGAGTTTTAAGTCTCAGTAATATTAATAATGATGATGTAACTTTTAAAAAGCCCAATGTATGCAGGTTGTGAATATTTTTTAATCAACGTCGACCATGGACAATCACAGACGAATATGCCCTACGCACATAGGCCACATTGGGCATTTTTCCATTAGCCGACTACGGTACCTACGGCAACGGTACCTACGGCACCGGCGCTGCGCTTCGTTATTCCACTACGTGGTAGGTATTGGTGCAAATTTACGCCGGCACCAATACCACGCACACACATGCACACGGTTACAATTCATAAACAAGTCACAACACGTGTAATTTTGCCGGTCCGGCACCGAGTGAGAAGCTTGTTACCCCGGCGATGGCGCCGGAGGGACTCATTGCCGGGCTGGTGCCGACGCCGGTAAGTGAAAAAGCGAGCCATACATTTTCATAAACCGGCTCCGACACCGGCGCCGACGCCATGCCGGTGCCGGTTCCGGGCCGGCTAATGGAAAAACGCCCGTTATACGCGCTCTCAACAACTAATTTGAAACTTTTAATTTTACAGTCGACATGTTGCTTAAAAGTGGGTTATCGATTGACCCGTCAACTACGCCGTTTAGATCGGCTAAGTCACAGGTCTTGAATTAGAATAATCGTTATGATTTATAACATACACTGATATCGCTTGTTTAAGATAACTAACATACACTTCAACCACACCTACTTGCTTGAACCGTCAGAAAAGAAGTCTATAGACCTACGAATAATATAAACTAAGGAAATGTAACTCCCATACTACCGTTTTAAATTTGGTTCCATTCGAACTGTCATGTAACGTCAGCCTTTATACCGCTCAAGGTCACCTAAATATTGCAAATGTATGAAAAGTGAACCTAAGGTACACTTTTTTGACAAGTATTTTGGAGCATGTTTTTGTCGGAGTTACTCTTCCTTAGTTTTCATTATTCGTAGCTATAGACTCTAGAAAGACCTACGTTAGGTATTTAGTTGTTACATTAGAGAAATTAACTTACAGAAGAAGAGCATACGTTATCTGTTCGTATTATGTTAAAGCTAATCTAGTCGCTATATTCTGTAGGCTGGGATTAACATTAACCCTATCAAACTACATCTATACCACAATAGACATAACTACCAGTAGTTCGACTGCAAAGAAACGGACAGGTTTCAATATCTGTCAAATTCGTCGGGGTCTAGGATTAATGAACGGAATGTGCCTCGCGCTGGCTGATAAAATTTATTTTTAAATATTTAAAATAAAGATTTCAAAATTGGATTCTGACAATTTTAATCGCATGTGCCAAAACACAAACAACAATACGACCAAAGAGGAACACGTGCAGCGAATATGTCATAGTTTTAAATTCGTAGGTAACAAGTTAACAATCCTAGCGACGATTTTCGTCATAATACGTCAAATTTAAAAATTTCAACATCAGATCTAAGTCGGCATACTCTATAATTCTGTCTACTCTGTCTATACGTTGTTTACCGGCTAAGCGGCTAACCGCGTGGAAACAGAAAATATATCTATGCGATTGGAGTTCAGTGGAGTCACTGGCAAAAGTTAGTTTGCGTAATAAAAACAATATGAAGTATGCCAAGTATCTCGCGATTTGAAATTTCGATAGCTCTTGAATTTCGATCGAGTCTGGCGTTCCACTGAAAAAGGTCAATAGACAAAAATAAAAACAATCCAAATTTATTTACATGGTCGAACAAAGCCCTCGACTGAAGAGTGAAGACTCATAGTTTTATTGTGTCTACGACTACGGACACTGTGCTTAGAATTTGGGTTTTTGTTTTTTTTGTCGCATGCTGGTTGCCATGCGCTGAATTTGATAAAAGCGAAGACACGAAAGCTTTTATTCTTAGAAAGCACTAGATTGTTTCCAAAATAAAGCCCTTGCTTTTTTGGGAAAAACACTACAGTGATCTGGTTTTAGTTAAATGCGTAGATATTAATTTATTCAAAGATTTTCCTCTTGATACGCTGGCCTACTCGTCTATGTGTCTATGACCGATATCGGTGGTGTGATCTAGCATAAATTTTCCTAGCCAATTAAATGATACAGAGTCAACGACCTCGCTAAATATATTCGCACACTTGAAAACGATAATAATCGAAGTTGCAGCTGCACTTGCGTTTCATTGTTGTACAAAACTACGCTTTAGAAATACGATATCTAGCGGTAAGCGATTCCCGAGACATGCAGTCTACGAACTGATAGTAGGTACTATATAAGCTAGGTAAGTGATACTTAGTAATTGGTACTTTTAACTGAACAGTTTTAGGGTTGGACCTCATCTGGCAGCACGGAATCGCCTTTTTCCGTCGCCCTTTCTCTTTCTGTCGCTTAGAACTGCCATTTGCTAGACCGAGACAGAAAGCATAATGCGATAGCCTCGAGGATTCCACCGCATGCTATCGCATTATGCTTTCTGTCTCAGTCTAGCAAATGGCAGTTCTAATCGACAGAAAGAGAAAGGGCGACGGAAAAAGGCGATTCCGTGCTGCCAGATGAGGTCCAACCCTTAAGATGGATATAAAGTAGGTATGTAATGTAGTGTTTAATAATCGCCCAAAACTAGTGGGAAATCGCTAATTACCATGGTGAATAAAATAATAATACTAATATTATGTAATAGATTATTCTCAAATCGCGGAATTCTGTCTGTAGCGGTCATTGACTCCTTGTCAAATACAAACCGCGATTGACAATGAACTATGAAGTGACAGATGTTTCTAGTCTAAGGGCCCGTCCACACGGCGCGTTGCGTCGTTAAAGGACAAGGTCCAAATTGGGCTAATTTTAAAAGTGCCGGCCAACGCAAATAAACTCATTATTTAAATAGAACATAATCTTAAGGATCATTTTTATTACTACACCAAAGTTCTAAGTCAAGATGTTATTCAAAGTCAAACTTTTTTTATAACATGTAATAAAACTTATTTTATTAATTAAAAGTAATAGGTAATCGATCCCAACGTCCCTATCCGAGTCATAGATTAGATAAGAGGCCAAATACCTACAAATGATTTGGAAAAATTGAAGGACGGAAGGTAAATAAACCTTCCCCCAAGACGAGCCTGCTATACCCCAAACAGCAAGCGACCGCCGATGGAGTCGCGGATGTAATGTTGTGGCTCCTGTGGCTCCGTCCGTAAATTTTTCCAAATCATTTGTAGGTATTTGGCCTCTAATCTGTTCTATGACTCGGATAGGGACGTTGGCATCGATTATTTATTACTTTTAATTAATAAAATAAGTTTTATTACATGTTATAAAAAAAGGATTGACCTTGAATAACAACTCGGAGACTTGACTTAGAACTTTGGTGTAATAATATAAATTATTCCTTAGATTATGTTCTATTTAAATAATGGGTTTATTTGCGTTGGCCGGCACTTTTAAAATTAGCCCAAAATTGTATGGACGTTGGATCTTGTCCTTTGTACTAAATTGACAGATTTCAATTGCGTGAGACGTCTTGCAAATCTTCAAATACATACAAATTTAGAAATGCATCTACGACGCGACGCTAATGCAACGCGCCGTCTGGACTGGCCGTAAGGGTGTGTTTTGTATTTTGCATACACGATGTGAACACAGTATGAATAATCAAGACGTGAGTGGAAGAACCACGTAAGTAATATGAAAAAAAATCCCGTTTTTTGCATAAATGGAGGCTTTAGGGACGGAAAAATTATTTTAAATAGAAAAACTGTAGATTATAATTTATATGTGTAGCCAGATATATTAGCTAGGTGAGTAGATAAGTTACAAGGCTTATTAAAATAATAAGGGACAACAGATTCTTCCACTCACATTTTCAATTATAAGGAACCTGAGCCATGTAAGGCCATGTTCCTTTGAAGGCCAACTATCAAAAAGTCGCAGTTATCGTCATGTAAAGACATTTTCCTTCTACTACACACTTAGATCCATCAAACTTATGGCCATAAACGCGGCGGCGAGTCGATCGCGGCGCTATTGTGGCAGTGAGATCTCACTGTTCGTAGACTGGTTGTCGAGGCTACAATTGTAATTTCCGCACCCTGAAAAACTTTAGTTTTTAATTACATAACCTATATCTATCTCAAATTTTTTTGCAGGGCATTATCGTATAGGGATATATGTATGGTACTAATAAAAGAAAATCTACTTATGCCTCGATTTACGTTAAAATATTGGTAATGTTCTTAGGAAGGCCGGTGGTTCCTTATAAGGCCCAACCAAAGATTTGATATTTGGCCTTGCTAGGGAACATAAACTTTACAAGAAACATCTAAACTTCATTAACATATAAACAGTTATTTTTAGTTATAAATGCGTACCGTAACAATTAATGTTGTTTTTTAAAACATCTTTACTTATTAGGATTATTAAACTTATACACGCATATTGAACATTTTGGCCTTATAGAGAACGAGCCCATAAGAAGGCTATTTTAGATTAAAAAAATATTTGATTGTATTATAAAACGCATTGTCAATTATTAGTTATAAGGTGTCAATGTGATACTCATTGCTACTATTTTTAAAGAATTTCCATTTATATATTCTTAGTTATAAGATGATGTTCAAGCAATGTTCGTTATAGTTTTTTTTAGATGATATAAATATATTGAGCATTTAATGTGTTGCTTAATTGAAAGAAATTATAATGTCGTTTAATTTTCAAGTTAAACAACTGATGTACAACATTGGCCTTGTTTGGAGCTGTGTTCCTTGCAAGGCCATTTGGAAGAGCTTAGCAAAACTTAAGTTTATTGAATGGCTATTGAAGCTAGGTTAAAAAGAGATTTATAATATGATACCTTATGAAACAGAGCATTACTTGATAATTTGTTTTCTTAGTTTATTTAGTTAATAAACGAATAACAAGCATTTTCCCGTTAGATTGGCCTTACATGGCTCACCCTCCTTATAATCACTTCAAACTCATAAATAGTTGGGGATTATCATACGAAGACGTAACCAAGACGTTTTCCGATGAAAATATAATAGTCTGTTTCTTTACAAGAATTTAATTTTATTCTTAAATTAACAGAATGCAGTGCAAGTATTTTTCACATAGCTCCTAGACTAGAAAGGTCAATGACCGCTGGTGCCACCCTAAATTGTCCTGACTATAGATTTTTATAAAGGTACATAATTAGTTTTGGTGCATGATCGTTGATGTGGTAATAATAAAACTGTCCCTCAATAAACAGTTTTCGTCATTAGCTCCAATAAAGTAAACAGGAGAATCCATAGAATTGTATGGAATTGACGCAAGTCTAAGCGACATAGCGCGTGCAATGCGTCATTTTTAGGGTTCCGTACCCAAAGGGTAAAAATGGGACCCTATTACTAAGGCTTCGATGTCTGTCCGTCTGTCTGTCTGTCTGTCTGTCCGTCTGTCCGTCTGTCCGTCTGTCCATCTGTCCGTCTGTCTGTCTGTCTGTCTGTCTGTCTGTCCGTCTGTCTGTCTGTCTGTCTGTCTGTGTGTCTCCAGGCTGTAACTCAAGAACCGCTACAGCTAGACTTCTGAAATTTTCACAGATTGTTTATATCTGTTGTCGCTATAACAACAAATTACTAAAAATAAAATAAATTAAATATCTAAGGGGGGCTCCCATACAACAAACATGATTTTTTGTTATTTTTTGCTCGATATCAATAACGGCAATACATAATATTTATTTTTTTAATGAAATAAGGAGGCAAACGAGCAAACGGGTCACCTGATGGAAAGCAACTCCCGTCGCCCATGGACACTCGCAGCCTCAGAGGAACTGCAGGTGCGTTGCCGGCCGATGCACTTGAAACATTCACGAAATACTCAGTTTTATTTGTACCTTAATAATTTATAATAAAATTTAAATAAATGCAATAATTAAGGGGGGGCTCCTATACAAAAAACACAATTTTCAACCTATTTTTGCTCTATTGTGGTACGGAACCCTTCGTACGCGAGTCCAACTCGCACTTGGTCGATTTTTGTTTACATGCTTCAACATCGTGCTCTGTAAAGTCATTTCGGCTAAACGACTTTTTGGTCCTAAATTACAAATAACATTAGTAAATTTTATGGTGGAAAATTTATGAAATGTCACATTTTATTTAGTTAAAGTACGCGACGAGTTTCGCATTGTAAGTACAGATAGAGTACAAAGATAGTGTCGACAAAGATATAAACGATAGATGGGCCGTAAAAATATGAAATCTACTACCATGATCTCGTTACGTGGATTTCGGGTAGAGTTATACTTATATAAGTGGTGTACGCAACTGTTACGTGGCCGTAATCCTGGGAAGACGTTATGGTGTCGTCATAACGATCGGACGACTTTTCCACGTACATAGTCGACGGAAACTGCATCAGTTGTGAATAGGCTTCAGTTGAGAACGTATAACTTTATGTGTGTTTTGAACTTTTAGCATGTGCGAGTAGAGAGATTGATTGGCTACCATCGTATTAAAGCTATGCCTCTGCGTTCGATTTTTTCTAAATTTACTAATAAATAAAAAAATATGACCCTTCAAAAATCGCAAAAAATTAATACCCCGTACCCCGCCGACATAATTTGAAAGATCTACACGTAGAAGCATAGACTCGCTCTTCCTGAACTCTGAAGTGATGGCCATAGTTTCTTCGTTTAAATTCTACTGCACCCGCGTAGGCCGCGTTCCCTCTTAAAGATTGTTTTGAAGATTTGCAATAATCATTACTTAGGTTTGTGCTAGTACGCTAGTCCAATGTTAATTTTAATTAATTTAATATTCAAGTTGTTCTAACTTACACTCAGTATAAATTAATGGCTCAATTTTTTTTTAAGTTTTACAATCTAATTTGTCATTTATGGATGTATTGTTTTTAATGACAAATGAAAGCAGTTTAAGTTTAAGCAGTTTAGTTTAAACAACAAATTACACGTAGCATATTGACGCATCTATGCCAATCTATACGTCACATCACACATGTAGTAAGTACCATCTTTGGCAACTTAGCAATATCATTTAATTTCTCATAACATCAGTAACAATAAGTGAGTCACTAATGAGTCAAACGTGCATCACGCTGCGCCGGGACCTTGAGTTTGACCAAATTTGTTGTTGTCATTGCAATAGCATAGTAATAAAGAATAAGTAATGGTTTCGGGCCCATGCTGATTCGACGAAATTTGTTTGAATCAGAAACCCAAATCATAATTAGTCAATTCGCAGTAGGATTCCAGTGGCAACGAATGATAATAAACTGAGCAATGTTCCGAAACAAGTAATTGGACTCGATCATGTTCGCTTCGGGGGTTAGGATTATGGAGGTATTCCCATATTTTCCTTTTTTAACATCATATTCCATTAAATATTCTTAAAGCCCTATATTATAATAAAACTTTACCAACTGTGAAGCATATTAATATTTCATGAAAGCCAAGCAAAGCAAAGCTAACGTTTTAAGATGGTTCGTTTTTCATACAAAAATAAGATCGGCATTCACTAGCTAAATATTAGCAGATGTGCCTCGATATTTGCGTAGGGAATTACTTTGGGATACTTATTTTCGCAAAATCAATAAAATTTCATGTTTATTATGTCAGAGATATTATATCAGACGATGAACACATGACATGCGTAATTTATAAGATTTTTCATGTTCATATATATATATATATATATATATATATATATGTCTCGCCGGTCGTGTCAGTCTTCTGTCCCATCGGGTTATGCGAGTAAAGGAATATAGAGATTGCTCTTGTGTACTGCGCATACACTTGGGCACTATAACATTATTCCTGGCCTGGTTTCAATGAAACCAGCCACCGTCACCAAAACCAGAGTGGGAGTTATTATTATTATTATCGCAGGTGTAATGCAACTATAGCAGATCTGAGGGGGCATCACCATATCTCTGAATCATACAGTTGAAACCAACTGAGGGTTCTTCATCAGATACTTCAGACCTTTAATTTTTAACGTCAAATGAAGCGGCCGACCAAGTTGAATATTTTTTGTAAAGGTGCCATGTCGATCTCTAGTTTGGTTAGGCTCTTGTACAGGCACAAGTACTACAGGTAATCCAGCTCTTCGATTATCCTAGTTTTTTACGGTTCCGTGCCCAAAGGGTTAGTCTGTCTGTCTGTCTCCAGGCTAGACGAGCCGCGCCAGCTCGAGCGACGCATTTGTTTCACTCCCACTAGTGCCCGTGTCACGTGTGGGAACTAGAGCGAGCGAGAGAAATGAGTGGTTCGATTTTTATTCGGCGGTATCCGCGTTTCTGACATTTCACTAGATATTTTTAGTAAGAAGACGTAACAAACAAGAATATTCGGCAACTACCGGGATATCGTGAAATCCCTTATATCCTCTTTTCCCTGCGACATATATATATATATATATATATATATATATATATATATATATATATATATATATATATATATATATATATATATAAACTTATTCACTCGGCGAAACACAGCGCAAGCGCTGTTTCACGCCGGTTTTCTGTGAGAGCGTGCTTGCTTCGGCACGAAGCATGGCTCTCCCACGTATATTGGTTTGAAAAAATATTTCGATACGTAAGTTTATGATTTTTTTTGTTACTCCTGCTTATTAATATTATATTAATTAATATCAAATAATCTTTACCGTTTTTTTTACTGGTCAAAACTATATTTTGTTAAAAGCTAGTAAGTAGAGAAGTACTTAAGTAGGTATTACAAAATGTTGATGCTGTTTTCATTCATGACAAAAACATGATAGTGGCAACGCGAAATATAGATAAATATTTATACCAATTGGGGACTTTCCGAAACAGGGTAAGATCGAAACAAAAACACATTTAATCGCATAAAAATTCCTAGTGGAATAACGTTTATTTGCGATTATTAAATATTCTTCAACGTACGTCTGTAGGGCCAGTTATCTTGAGTTATCGGTGACAAGAGGTAGTGCAAAAGGGGTCACCTACTTATGCATATTCAAGGTCCCTGATAGTTTCTGATCAATTTTATTACGATCGAATTAAATCATATGACATACGGGTCACGGACATACAGATAAAAATGTTCACGCTCATGTTTAAAATATAGTAAAAGATAATAATGTCGCATACGGCTATCGCTGTGTGTAACCTACAGCAGCGTCCACACGCCAAATGATGCCCTCTATAATCTATAGGCATATTAAATTATTTAATTACTAGCGACCCACCCCGGCGTCGCACGGGTATAAAATATTATATAGCTACTGAGAAAATGATTAAAATCGATAGCCTATGATCCTTCACGTGGTCTACTTCTTATATGTGCCAAATAACATAAAAATTGCTCCAGTAGCTCACGAGATAAGCCCTTTCAAATAATTTCCCCCGTTTTTTACACATTCTCCTATTAGTCTTAGCGTGATAAAATATAGCCTATAGTCTTCCTCAATAAATGGGCTATCTAACACTGAAAGAATTTTTCAAATCGGACCAGTAGTTCCTGAGATTAGCGCGTTCAATTGCCCTTTCAAATAATTTTCCCCGTTTTTCCTCGATTTTTTTCACTCCTATTAGACTTAGCGTGATAAAATAATATAGCCTTCCTATCTAACACTATAAGAATCATCAAAATCCGTTGCGTAGTTTTAAAGATTAAAGGGAACAAAGGGACATGAGGGAAAAAAGCGACTTTGTTTTATAATATTGTGTATAGAAGATTTCCAGCATTGATGTAAAATACAAACGGTTTCTTACATTTTATGAGCTAGATATTATATTTAGTAGGTATGAGAATAGGTCGTTGCCCGTAGGTATGTTTTTTTTTCACCAAAGGCATGTCACTGCATAATCTACATATATTACACTAGCTGTTGCCCGCAACTTCGTCCGCGTGGACTTCAGTTTATAGTTGTTCCCGTACATAGTTAACGCGCAAATCACAAAGTTCCTTTTTGTGGGAACGGTACATTTTTCTGCGACAAAATATATCGTATGTTCTTCCCCGGGACTCAAAGGATCTCTATACCCAGCAAAATGAATTGAACAGCTTAGGCGAAAATCATAAAAGCTTATTGAGCAGGAACCGTACATTTTTTGGGACAAAATGTATCCCTTGTCCTTCCCGAGACTCAAAGTATCTCCATTCTCCATACCAAAATTCATCAAAATCGATTGAATAGTTTACGCGCAAATCATAAAAGTATATCGTGCGGTAATTGTACATTTTTCCGGGACAAAATGTATCCTATGTCCTTTTCCGGGACTCAAAGTACATATATCTACACCAAATTTCAGCAAAATCGGTCCAGCTGTTTACACGTGATGTCTTATCCAAGGGAAGTATATGGATTCATTTTTATTATTGATATACGTTCCGCGCGGCTTTGTCCGCGTAAATTAGATATTTCACAGGCAAATTAGTCCACAAAAAATAGCCTATGATCCTTCAGTCCTCACGTGCTCTACTTCCTATCTGACCCAAATAACAGAAAAATTGCTCTAGTAGTTCGTAAGATAAGCCCTTTCAAATAATTTCCGCCGTTTTTTTTCCACATTTTCCTCTATTTCTTCGCTCCTATTAGTCTTAGCGTGATAAAATATAACTTATATCCTTCCTCGATAAATGGGCTATCTAACACTGAAAGAATTTTTCAAATCAGACCAGTAGTTCCTGAGATTAGCGCGTTCAAATAAGCCCTTTTAAATAATTTCCCCAGTTTTATCCACATTTTCCTTTATTTCTTTGCTCCTATTAGCCTTAACGTGATAACATATAACCTATAGCCTTTCTCAATAAATGGGCTATTTAGCACTGAAAGAATTTTTTAAATCGGACCAGTAGTTCCTGAGATTAGCGCGTTCAAATAAGCCCTTTCAAATAATTTCCCCCGTTTTTTCCCCATTTTCCTCTATTCCTTCGTTTCAATTAGTTTTGGCGTGATAAGATATAGCCTATAGCCTTCCTCAATAAATGGGCTATCTAACACTGAAAGAATTTTTCAAATCGGACCAGTAGTTCCTGAGATTAGCGCGTTCAAATAAGCCCTTTCAAATAATTTTCTCCCGTTTTTTTCACATTTTCCTCTACTTCTTCGCTCCTGTTATTCTTAGCGTGATAAAATATAGCCTATAGCCTTCCTCGATAAATGGACTATCTAACACTGAAAGAATTTTTCAAATCGGACCAGTAGTTCCTGAGATTAGCGCGTTCAAACAAACAAACAAACAAACAAACAAACAAACAAACAAACAAACAAACAAGCTAACAAACTCTTCCGCTTTGTAATATTAGTATAGATTGCAGTTTTTTCTTATATTTTTACATATTATTATGCTCTCGTCATTTTTCTATTAAAGATCTCTATATTTACAATACATCAATAATTATTGGTAAATTATAAAAAAATATATAAGAACCAAACCCTTTTAGATTCTGAAACCAACTCTATCCTACATTTAAAATAAAATGAATGTTGTATAAAACACATGCGTGCAATATTCGCCGGTGCGTGATATATTAGGAATTTTAATACTTGTAGTAATCAAATTTTTGTACAATTTAATAGTTAGATGACATCAGAAGTACAAAATGCTGATGTAGTAAAATTCAGATCTGCTGAAGAAGAAAAACATTTATTTCAGATTTTGTAGAGGCAAGCAAAGAGGAGACTCTATTTAGTACCTACATAATAATAAAATTATGTTACTAAGCTCAATTAAGATAGATGATTGTGAAAATTAAAAAAAAAACACGAAAAGTAATAGTATTGAAATAGATTGACTTTAAATACTATAAATATTTTTTTTAGAATCTGGCTAACATGATCCTGAATTTAAAAAACTTTAGAAGGATCATCCAGACATATTTTGTATCAATTCCAAATTGTTGTTATCAAGTTTCGTCATCAAAGGCGTAAGTCCAACCATAAATACAATAAATTAATGTTAAATTCAATTCAAAAACCACCGATTCAACCGATTCTACCACGGCTTAGTCTGGTGCTGGTGATGCCCATACTCCGCCCAAATTATGCAAGTAAACAACAATTCACATCAATCAATCGCCAAACATGCCATATTTGACGTATGGTCCCAACATCCCACATTTACCGTCACGAATTCGGTCAATGTTTGCTATAGTCCATCCAGAGGTAATTTACGAGCGGGCCACAATACTCGAACGCGGTGCGTTGCGTTTATGGAACGCACAGTCTCATAGCTGCGTTGCGGCGACGCGTATTAGTTGTGCTAATATACAAGAGCTAACCGCTGTACTCAGAGACATTTAATTACGATTAACCTTCAATTTAATGAAGAGTTTGACAGATAATGTATGGGGCTTATGTCCAAATTTTGAATTAATTACATCTAAGTAATTAATTAATGTTCCACTCTGAGTTCGGCAGTAAGTGCTTTTCTTACCCTCCAACTTATTCCCTGTCCGCCTTTTCGTCAACATAATACGTTTTACATTTGGGTAGCGTAAGTCTCGACTCTTGAGTCTCGACTAAATAAAACTACTAAGTACTACTATCTATATACTCGGCGAAACATGACCGTAGCGGTCATTGAAATCCCTGTCAAAAACTTGTCATTTTCCATACAAAGCCGCGATTGACAACATCTGACACTTCATTGTCAATCGCGGTTTATATAGAAAATGACAAGTTTTTGACAGGAGGTCAATGACCGCTACCGCCATGTTTCGCCGAGTATAGTATAGTAAATATATAATACTGGTAAAGGCACAAAAATACTGGCAGTCTAGTATAAATTGTCAATATCACGCTTCAATTTTATTGAACAGTTTATTTGACAATTAGATTGAAGGCGCGCGATGTTCAATGTCAACCAAGACGGTCAATTATATTACGCAATACGTGATATTGCGCAGTGAAATTGCTCGTCTAGGGGCCCGCTTAGACTCAGTAATCAGTATAATATGTGTCTACAACAGCTGCTGGTAGCGGAGTTTTGTAGCTGTACTGGGCATAATTCAGGTGGTGTTTGTAAACCTGTCATAATTGCCCCCACCTCCTCCTAAACTTTATTGTTCCTTCGCCACTGCGGCGCCGACAAACGTGATGACTCGCTTTTACACCGCTCACAAACTAGAGCACTCAGGCGTTTTCACTCATTTTAGTTTTGACGGACGAGTATTGTATTGTTTTACCCATGCTAATGCCACAACATAAATTGTTATATTTACACGCTCGTTAGCGATTTGCAGCTTTAGACCAAATTTCACCAACGACTGTTAAAGCTATCAATCGAATTAGAGTAATATAATTTTACCTCTCTCGTTTTTCGTATGAATGAAAGAGAAGACATGACATTTTAATAAGCTGTTAACACTAACAGTCGTTGGTTAAATTGGGCCTTCACTTATTGATGACGTAGGCCCATAGCCATGCTTTTGTTAATATTATCTCTACGAAATTAAAAACCTATGGATCCTTAGAGCTTCAATAATTACGTAAGCATCAGGGCTAGGGCGCCATTGTTTCTAAGGGTTAATTCAGACCGCAACGCGACGCGTAGATGCATTTCGTACTGAATTGACAGAATAATTCAATTGCATGACGTCTTGTAAATACATAATTATGTCAAATCCATACTTTAGAAACGCGTCCGCGTTGCGGTCTGAATTGACCCTTACAATAAATGGAAGAAAAAAAAAATCCGCGACCACAACAGGCTTTTACTGTACATAGTTGTGAACGTCACAACTGCATTAAGTAGTTTAGTTTCCAGTTCAGCACGTGGCAGTTAGACAAGCGATAAGCTACTTGTACGATGCACCAAATGCACTGGATCGATGGCCGACTTATCGGTGGAGTAAAATAAATAAATTAGCGATTCGAGATATTATTATAATTATATAACTTTAGTAATTAGTATAATCCTGAGAAATTTGTTATTGGGAGATCTATACCTACTATTAAAATTTTTTGGTTATACTTATTTTCTACCCAATAAAAGAATTAAACGAGTTTCACGAGCTTTTTAAACTTCCTTAAGTAGTTAACGCTGTAACATAATATTATACCTTAGATAGAAAATCTAAGAATTCTACAACGTGACAAGGTGTTATGTATTTGTTACCCTATTATTTAAATAACAACGTGGGAGTCTTAATTATCAGCTTAAAATTCGAAAAGTCGTAGCGAGTACGACGAGAATTAGGATAACCTTAAAAGTAGGACCGGTATTCACCCGCCGAACCCAAACACAGTGCGGGTTACGACACAGTATCGAGTACCTAACACACGAACTTTTAATTTTGAGCGCGTTATTTAAGTGTCACTTAGAGGTCGCGCCGCATAGAACTTCGCCCAAGGCTCTCCGCCGCGAGTCGTCGACCCGCCGTCACCTTGCTTCGCGGCAACTTACGCAATTCGTTAATCTTATCATCTGCATGCACACTCGCGCGACCTCGGTGGCCCCCGATTCCTCACTAAAATCCCCGCCCGCTCGCGTGCGCCGACCGCTCCGATCCGACGCGCGACCGCCCCGATCTTGCGAGAAATCGAGAAAAAAATTGTTTACAAACAAAATAATTTCTACGATCCGAAGAAAGTAACGAAAAAATTGCAATGTGAAAATAAAAGTGGTCTACGACGGAGCGCTACGCGGCGTAGCGGCCGGCCGGCGAAAAAGCGGCGGAGAGAGGAGTGCCGCACGCCGGTGGGACGAACTTGCGCCCGCGCGCGGCGCCGCGCCACCCGTATTTATTGGCAAGGCCACGCCAGCGGCGCGCCAGTGCGCAAGCGACACCGGCACGCTCTGTACGATCTTAGGGTTCTCCTGCGTCGCCGCGATTCACGTTCCGCGCTACAATATTATGTCCAGTTGATTCTGTATTTATTTACGCACGTTAAAAAAATATTTTGACCATGTTCGCGAACTCCGCGCTACTATGGGGGTTGTGGAAAATCATAGGGTTTTTTTCTGGGATCTCGCTCCTGTCGATCCTCGTGTTCCTCTGTGTGACGTTATCCGCGACGTGGTTGATTAATAAAGTGCACGAAGTCTACGACCTGCCGCCGGGCCCGTGGGGGCTGCCCGTGGTGGGCTACCTCCCCTTCCTGAGCGTGCGACACATCACATTCCTGAAGCTGGCGCAGAAGTACGGGGCGATATTCTCCGTCCACCTCGGCAACCAGCTGACGATCGTGCTCAGCGACTACAAGCTGATCAGGGAGGCCTTCCGCCTGGAGGAGTTCACGGGCCGCCCCAGCACGCCTCTCATGCACATCCTGAACGGATTCGGTGAGTCGATTTTTATCATTCCTCGTAGTTTTAGCGTCCACATTTTATCATGGTGTATATTGTTTCGATTAGATATATTTTTATGTAATCTTATCGGGTGTAGTAATAATTTTATAACGATAACTTTAGCTAACATTTTATCTCCAGTAATTTTTTAACGTTTCGAAAACTAACGCCGGCAACGATAGACGATATCAAAGAATTTTAGTATTTTACGAGGTGCACTTAAAGTACAAAATCGAGGAGCTCGAGTGTCGTAGTCATAGAAAAAACACACACGGGAGCGGCCTCGGCCCTCCCGCCGCTGCAGGCGCCGCCCACACGTGCTCATTATCACCTCCCTCTGTGCAGGCATCATCAACAGCGAGGGTCGCCTGTGGAAAAATCAGCGACGTTTCCTTCACGAGAAGTTGAGAGGATTCGGCATGTCCATCATGGGTGACGCCAGAAAGACGATGGTCGGCAGAATAAAGGTTGGATATCTCGATTATTAATTATTATGACTGTAACTTTGCAGAATATTATAATAGGAGTAAGTACTCATTGTAATATTTGTTACCAGAACGAAGTGCACGATTTGGTCGGAAACATCCAAAGATCGGAGGGTGCGCCCATCGATGTCAACCCCCTCCTGGCTCTTGGTGTATCTAATGTCATATGCGGTATCACCATGTCGGTGCGGTTCACCGTCGGCGACGACAGGTTCACGAGACTAAACTTCCTGATCGAGGAGGGAATGAGGCTTTTCGGAGAAATCCACTACGGAGAATACATTCCACAATATAATGTAAGCAATATATATATATATATATATATACAAAAACCCACATTTTTTAATTTTGTAATAGAAGCGAGTTATCTAATCGAATGTTTATTTTAGTATCTTCCCGGCAAAGCGGAGATCCAAGCGAGGCTGGCGATGAACCGCAAGGAAATGTTCGACTTCCATCAAATTGTAATTGATGATCACCGTAAATCTCTCGACATGGATAATCCGAGGGATCTCGTCGATGTTTACCTGATTGAAATTGAAAAAGCTAAACTCGAAGGCAGGGAGAAGGAATTGTTCGAAGGCAGAGATCACGGTAAGGATTTAATTTAAAAGTGAAATCTATAATATTATGTTTTCATTCAATAGTTATTTCGAAAAAATATATTTACTTAAAAATCATGCTGACATAGAATAATATTGTTTTAGATCTACAAATCAAACAAATTCTGGGTGATCTATTCTCTGCTGGCATGGAGACTATCAAATCTTCTCTGATGTGGATGCTCGTGTTCATGCTGAGAAATCCAGATATCAAGAAACGCGTTCAGGAGGAGCTGGACGCTGTCATCGGCCACGATCGTCTTCCTAGTCTCGAGGATATGCCCAACCTTCCCTACACGGAGGTCACAATTCTGGAATCGCTGCGCATGTCGAGCATCGTTCCCCTCGGCACCACACACACCCCCACCAAGTAAGTATTGTTGCCTGCGATCAAAAACAAGTTTTCCCCGCGAATAGCGCACTAAAAGTAGACTCCTTTGCGCAGAGACGTCTACTTCAACGGGCACAAAATCCCGGCGGGCTCGCAGGTGGTGCCACTCATCAACTGCGTCCACATGGACCCCGAGCTGTGGGACGAGCCCAAGAAGTTCAACCCCAGCAGGTTCTTCGACGAGACCGGCAAGATCCACCGGCCCCAGTACTTCATGCCCTTCGGGGTGGGGCGACGCATGTGCCTCGGGGACGTGCTGGCGCGCATGGAGATGTTCATGTTCTTCAGCTCGATAATGCACCAGTTCGACATTCAGCCCGAGGAGGGCGCGGCGCTGCCGTCCCTGGAGGGCATCGTGGGCGCGACCATCGCGCCGCAGGCCTTCCGCGTAAAGTTCGTGCCGCGCTGCCCGCCGATGCAGTCGGCGTCGTCGCTCGTCGAGCACTCATACCTGCGCTACGTCGGCGCGCACTAGTCGCGCTACAACGCGCGCGCCCCCAACGTATCCCACCAGTATTCCACGATCACTCGTTTTAGAGCGATGATGACATTTTACGTTTAAGTTATATATAAGTGACCGTATCGCGTCGCGATGGTCGAGGCTGTGCATAAAGTGTTCAATAGTATACCGCGTAATTTTAAGTGTAATCCCGATCGCTGAGATTAATATTTTTATAGTTATTTTGACTTCAGTATTATGTTTAAGATTCCGGGGGCGGACGGTTATCACACGTACGATGCTAACTAATCCTGGATTAATTCGTATTGTAAGGTCTAGTTGTCAATACCAAAATGTTATTTTATTGTAGATAATTATTTATTGTAGGATTCAGATTGGAGCGTGTGTTGAGTGTGATCTCATGAGTGTCGGGTGCGGGGTGGGCTCGCCGAAGCCGGGCGATGTTTTGACGCTTTGAATTTTGTCTGTCTTAACTTTACTTGTCGCCTGACTTCGGTGAGCGTATCTCAATCCAGAGTAATATTAAGTTTGTTCGTGTTCATTTCAAATATTTCTAGTTATTTTTACCCATGAGTAAGTGTAGTAAGTAACATTCCACTGTAGTTCGGAAACCAGCAGCTAGTCTAAGGTAAATTTAACGCTGAGTGCGGTTCGTTCGGTTCTGTGACTTGAGTAGAGCAGTGTAAAGCATTTTAGTTACGTTAACTAGACGCACTTGAGTGCCGCCAGGTGAATTGCCAATGTTTACCCTCTCTTTTAAGTGCACTGCGTTGTTGTAGAATAAGAATTAAATTAAATAAAAGATAAAACCTTTATATTTTAAAAATGATTTTATTTTACCTCATTTTCTAAAAAAAATTGATAATAAAAGTTTAAAGATTATAATGATTTTTGTAGACCATTTCTACTTTATTTCTGCGCCAGTTAAACTTAAATAATAATAACTGATAATAATAATATCAGCTCTCTTTTGGCACTAGTTCGTAGGGTATTAAAATCTTAATTGTTTTTTTTTTTTCAAATTCCACTTTATAAACATTCATACCGTGTACTCTAGAGTAGAGACTCTAAAGTATAAGTAATATTATGACAAGACAGCACTTTTCCATGAAACACAATTTTGTAGTAAAAGTTGATTATATTACCGACTCTTGAAATATACGATGCAAATAAAAGAAAGCAACCTGTTTATCTAAGGTTGCCATATTCTATTACGTGAATACGTATCTGCTGAGACTAAACTAACGTAGTCAGTATAAAGTTAGTAATAATAATAACGTTAATTAAGAAATTTCAAAACAACTCTATTTAAAAAAAAATAAGTAGATCAAACTCAAAATTTTCAGCATTGAGCGGGCTGATAATGATGATAGCTAAGAATACGCTCGATAATGTAATGTTTTAAATAAAATAAAAAAGATCAAAATCGGTCCACCCGTTTGGATGCTACGATGCAACACATATTTTAACACCCCTCTTTTTTTAGGGGTTAAAAATGGTTTTTAACATTTGATCATTTCCATTGTTGTGCTAATAACAGATATATTTCATACAAGTTACAACTCCATTATACTATAATATGTGTAATTATAGGTCGTCATGAAATCATAAAATAAACACGCAAAATCACAATTATACAAACATTTACATAAACCATTACTAGGAGTGGCCAAAGAGCTTCTGCAAATTTTGCATATAAATAACTGATTTATAGTAGTTTTATGAAAGTGTATAGCTCAGGGGTTCCCAAACTGTGTGCCGCGGCGCCCTGGTGCGCCACGGAAAGGCAAGAGGGGCGCCGCCGCGAGTCGATCCTCCATCATTATCCATAACCACAAACAAATATTATAAAATAAAATTATACTTAATATGAATTATACAAAGCAGGCAGATGATTAAATATTTGTTTATTATTATTTACTTGCTTAACCTACCTATAATCATTAAAGGTGTTTATTTATGTATATTTTTGTAATATCTAGGTCAAGTAGGGCGCCGTGACAAAATATTGACTTGTAAGTTCGCCGCAGGCTGAAAAAGATTGAGAACCCCTGGTATATACTTAGGCTTATACGCCGCAGACAAAACCTAGTTATTGAAGTACCCTTCAGAAACACAATATTTTCGGGAATAAAAAAAAGCCTATTTGTTAATCCAGAACCTAAACTACTACCGTAAAGGGACAGCAATACTACTACCGTAACAATCATACAATATAGCCTTAATATAATTCTCTTATAAATAATAATGATTTTTATGAAGACGTGATCAAATCCCAATAATGAGCCTTCAGTGACGTAAGTCATTACTTGGAGGCGATAAAAATCGCTGTGGCTATGTCTAAATAAGAATTTTTGGAATGTTGCTGGAACGATGTCTTAGCCTTACTAGAAGATTGTACTGTACCACTTATTCTGGTTAAATATAACTCATTGATAATAAACTTTTAGTAAGAATTAGACTCAAGCAAATTGCCTTTCTATAGACTTTAGTGATTTGAATATTTTCTATTACATAATATTTTTCAAGATAACTTTTTGGAAAATCTTATAATATAAGTAGTTAACTAGCTAGGTATTCGTTAAAACACGAAGAAAATGATATTTTCTAAAAATTTTTCCTAGCTAGATCGATTTATCGCCCCCGAAACCCCCTATATACTAAATTTCATAAAAATCGTTGGAGCCGATTCCGAGATTCCAATTATATATATATGTTACGCTCAAAGACCGAAATCGCTCAATGAGCGAAAAAAAGACTCACAACGCGTTGTGGTCACAGTGAAACAGCCACGACGCGAAATTCGCGTCGTGGCTCTAATGAAAACGGCCACGACGCGTTCTGGCAATCGCAAAAAGTCCATAACGCGAAATTCGTGTCGTGGCTGATATGCTATTCGTTTTTCTTGATTTGTTCTTGATTGATTAATCATCCATATAGGTATGGAAGATTATATTTGAATTCCCACGCGTACTACAAAAATTTTTCTTTTACTAAATTACTGCAAATCAAGTTTTTCATTATTATTTGTAAAATATCGATAGTTCCATAATATCCGTACTAATATTATTACTGTCTGTCTGTCTGGCGCAAAGTGCTATTGTTTGTTATTGTTTTTTTTTTCAATATAAGGTAATCTGATCTTAATAATAATAAGTATTTAGTTTTATTTTTATTTATATATAATTTAAATATAATACTACTAGTTGATGCCCGCAACTATGTTGCGCCAGACAGACAGACAGTAATAATATTAGTACGGATATTATGGAACTATCGATATTTTACAAATAATAATGAAAAACTTGATTTGCAGTAATTTAGTAAAAGAAAAAATATTTTGTAGTACGCGTGGTAAGTAATTCAAATATAATCTTCCATACCTATATGGATGATTAATCAATCAAGAACAAATCAAGAAAAACGAATAGCATATCATTCCACGATACGAATTTCGCGTTATGGACTTTTTGCGATTGCCAGAACGCGTCGTGGCCGTTTTCATTAGAGCCACGACGTGAATTTCGCGTCGTGTCTGTTTCACTGTGACCACAACGCGTTGTGAGCCTTTTTTGGGCTCATTGAGCGATTTCGGTCTTTGAGCGTAACATATATATACAAGAATTGCTCGTTTAAAGATATAAGATAAATAACACAAACGATATTCAAAATTTTTATTACGTTTAAACTAATTTAAAATGCTAGTATTAATAATTATTCTTCACTAAAAAACTAATTAAGTACCTACTCTGATATTCAATATCTGATATTCAATATCTGATATTGACTACAAAGTAGGAACTATAATTAGTATTTATTTATTTACTACACCGCTTTACAACGGAATAGAACCTTCGGTGGTGCTAGAGTCAATCCTATTTCTCCCTCCAATTCCTTCTCGGTAGGAGGATCACTGGCCAGGCTGAGACGGACGGAGCGAAAGAGATAGACGATGAAACAGGTAGATATCATGCGGGAGAGCTCGTCGCCGGGACACATGCGTTTACCTGAAATTAAGTTATCACTTATCAATACTTAATAAGAATAGGTATCTATTACTTAATATTTTTAATTAAGCAATAGGTACCTACATTTTTTCTCAATAATAAAAGGTATGTTAATATCAAAAATATCAAATTTAAGTTTTCGAATTATTGTAAAAAATCAAATTGCGAATTCCTAGCGCAGTATCTGTTAATGTCTGCAAAGTAATCTGAGTTGGGGATTTCAGATATTAGATGATACTTCAGCAAAGAATTATTAGCAAGTTACAATTTAAAATCTAGTGTTGGATTAAAATACTAAATTACAGTATATCACGCATCTGTGTTACTTAAATCAGCTTCTTGACCAATGGCGTTTCAGCCGTGAGCCGTGTAAAGTCGCTCCATTGTGCCATTGGTCAATTCTGACGTTTTGCTGATTTTGCTGATGATATTATTACAAAGATATAAGATATTATTTTATTTTCACATGTAAATAATACTTGAAAATACAACTATAAATAAATTAATTAATATATAAACACTATTTATAAGTAAAAAATTAAATCTAAATCGGAGGCTGCGGGCAAAGTACCAATTAGGCTGGCGGCATTACCTCGCTGAATGGCCAAACTAATACGTTGGCCGAGGTAAGCGCCAGCCCTGGGGTCATTTGATTTGGCGACCAGTCTTTTGGAGGCATCTTTATAGAGGGCTTTTGCGTCAGGCCCCCACGGACCCAAGGTTTCAACAGCAAAAGGCAGAAATATGAAGTCTTCGCCTAGACACTCATATTTCCGCCTCTTGCTGGACTCCCGCGGCCGCTCCCGCCTTTTTCGAGGTGGCCGTCAAGTGCGACGCCGCCAGTGTGTCCACGCAGGTGGCGTCCCGAACCAAAGGCCTGCCCCGGCTCCATGGAATGAGCATCATTCCATCAGGTCTCCTGCCATCGTCACGCGCGATACCGTTCGGCTCGAGTCTAGCCGGCACGTTGACGGTGGCAAGAGCCCTTCGGGTGACGTCATTTATGTAGGCATGGCGGGACTGGCGGCCGGCACTCCAGCGGCAAGACAGTCCGTGGTGCCCCAGGCGGTCTACTGAGGTGCCGCAATGACAGCGATGGGCTTTGGTGATTTCGGCACCTATACGCAAACCGACTGAAACGCTAAAGATGTTATTGTCCAAAAGTGTGCCTATATTAGATGACGGGATTACCTGGAGCCAATACCCCGATTCTGGCTCAGCGGACGCCAAGAGACACGCACGGTCTACGGCGGACGAGCAATTTAAAAGATCGAGTTTAGCCAAATTTAGTAGATGTTCATCCCATTTTTTTTGGATGTTGGCATTGACTGGGATTTCCGCCGTACAGTTTTCACGACATGTTTTTATAGCTTCGGTTAAGGAGTCAATACAAACGCTGCCTAATGAATTTGTGACGATTTTTTAAAAAAGTGAATTGATGCTATGGGCTGATGAAAGGAAAGGAACGCGGGCAGAGACACACTAGTCATCGTTCTAATACCCAGGCCTCCGAACCGGATGGGTAGAGTAGCTTGAACCCAAGAGGTATCGGAGATTCGGCATTAAGAACACTGACTAGTGTATTTCTTAGGGTCTGGTCTAGTTGAGACAGTGAATCTGAATACTCCCATAGAGGACAGCACCTTAGAGCATATTATGTCAATTTGGGCACAAACAGACAGAAACTAATGATTTGATACGCCATATGAGACTTTATTACAATATCATTATGTCAATATGTTGTAGATAAAATACTTAATACTTATAAGTCATTATACCCTTACCAGTTTGGAACGGTATAAATTCCTGCGGTTTCAGCAAGCTTCCAGTTTCGTCTATGAACCTACTCGGCTTGAACTCTTCAGGGTTCTCCCAGACTGTCGGGTCCATGTGGATAGCCCACTGCAATGGCATTACCATTGTACCCTTTGGTATTCTGTAGTCACCAATGTAGGTATCCTAAAACATGTAATGTTAGATTATAATTTTGAAATTAATCATCTTTAATCGCTCATTTTTCCATCTCGTGTAAGTGACTAGTAATTGTGCAATACATGTGACGTTTTTTTTATGGATATTGTGTTTAATTAAGGTACCTCTACAGCACCGTGTGGTATTCCAACAGGAACGATGCTCCTGATTCTCTGCACCTCGCTTATCGCGGCCATCAAATATGGCAACTTCGCTGTGTCTATTTCTGCTTGTTCCGGATACACTTCAAAAATTTCTTTTCTGACTAGCTCCTGCAAAAATGAAATGTATAAATAGATCAAACATATGGAGTTCAAATAAATAATATTAGGTATGGTATATATTTGGCCGTGCAAAACAATGTGCGCGCAGTATTTTCAGGTATCTTAGTGGAACAAGGAGTGAAGTTCGAATACTCTGCAAGTTTTGCAGAGTTGTCTCAAAGTTAAGCGCTACCCACAACAGATAGCAACTAAGAGTATTTGTCAAGTAAAGTGAAAAGTTTACCTGCTCCTTTGGATGCATAGCCATGTATAATAGGAACCAGTTCAGAGTAGACGCAGTGGTATCAAGACCAGCACCGAACATATCACACAATAGATGCAGCAGCTGTTCATCCGTAGCATACATCGCAGAATCCTCTTTGTTCTCAAACCTCCTATTCTGCTCCAACAGGTAATTGTCTAGAATACATTCCTCCCCGGAACTTATAAGGATATCTGGATCAAAGTAATTCTCCTCGTAGCTATCCATGTTTTTGCTGTACTGGATGTATTTTATGAATCCTTTGGGATGCTCCTTGAATATGTTCTCATGAAGCGGGTATTTCGCCTTCTCTGGTGCTATAAGACCCAGCTCCTTTCTTCGCTTTGCTATGATGCTCGCGTACAGTCTATGGGTTTGAGCTTGCCCTTTCGATAGTACTTCTATGGATTTTTGTGTGGACGGGGAAATGAATCTACAAAACAAAATGGAATAAAAAATAGTTCCATAAAATTACTTGGTATTTCTAATGTTTCTAGGATTGTCCTACTTTTGGCAACAACAACAGCGCATAAAAGCAGCAGTCTGAATGCACTATGCAGACTGTCCCGCTATTTTCTGGATCTAAATCTATCGGAAACTTGATAGGCCTAGAATTAATGTACTATCAGAGAAGTTGATTCCTATGCAGATGGCTGATCTAAGTAATTTGGTCGCGTTACGTCAAACCCAGCTGATCGATCACAGCTAACATTGAATTGACATAAGCCGACCACATGACTTAGATCCGCCATCTGCATAGGAATCAACTTCCCTGATAGTACCTATTGGGTTTGTGTTACAAAGGTCTAAAATCTGAATTTGCATCTACAGATTGGGCTTATCAAAAACTTTCATCGGCATCCTAAGTTGCTTCTAAGTCATAAGTTTCATGACGTATTACTTAATCGGAGAGGTTCTAGATGAAAATAGTTTTCATCTGTAGAAAAATGGAATGTAAGCTAAATGTTTCCTTAAGTATCAGGTTTCCAAATTCGTTTAAATAATATTATGTAATTTCACTCGATTAATGTCTTTTCAAATCAAACATGACAATATGGTTAAGCGAAAGACACACACGTAAAGATTTTAAAATTGCAGCAGCTTACCTGACAAAAGGCAGAAAATTAACAGCACCAGCGACTCCCATCTCGTGACAGCCTTCCTCCTGGATCTCCCGTAGCCAGTGCCACACCTTGTCGTGAGGAGGGAACTTGCAGCCGAATATGAGATCATTCACCACGTTACCCAGGGAATGAGTGATAAGGGTGGACAAATCGACGGGCGACCCTAAGTTTTCTTTGACAACCTGAAATATCCGCTTGGTTATTCAGAGATTTGTAAAATGTAGAAGTTGCTACTGTTGCCTTTTAATATTACAAACAATTTTTTTTTAATCACGGTAAAGTAAAAAAGCAAAATGTAAGATATCTTATACAAACTAAATGTAAAATATACAATCGTATACAAACTCTTTTGAAAACAGTTATAGAAATATATTAAAAACTGTAAATAACAAGTGAATGGAGAATAGTTTTGTAAATGATTACAATAATCAATGTAAAGATGCAAAGTTGTTGCAATCTCAATAGCAACAGTTGTATTTTATACACAATAAAAAAGACGATCTTCTTATTATAGATAAGTCACCTGTCACAGTACGAGTAGGTACGCACATATTAGCGTGATATCAGTTATCTTTAAGCAGCGAAACAACGTATAGGCGTAAACTTGTCTCTGTACTGATATACTCTGATTTCAATATAGTATACTTCCAAGTAGCTCTACTCACTACTGTATAATATTTATATTGTGTTATTACTTACTGAAACAACTTCAATAACCCCCTCAGCAATTCGCTTCTGTAGTTTCTCCCGAGACGAACTGATTTTGCTCATGCCGAAAGTTTTCAGGTAGCTGGTTATTAGTTTTCTCTGATCCTTCCACAGCGCACCCTCGGAACAAATGATGCCTGAATTATGCGATAAATATTAAATTCTAGATACAATATTATCGTAAGTATCGTACCAGGGTATTAGATAACTTGCTTTCGATAATTTTAACTAAGTTGGATATAAAAATATGTATCATCACTGAAACATGGCAATCAGTGTATTTAAAGCTCTTCTTTTTTCCTCCAAACGCGAAAATGTTTGGACGTGGGAGAGCCATGCTTCAGCACGAATGGGCCGGCTCGACCGGAGAAATACCACGCGCTCACAGAAAACCGGCGTGAAACAGCGCTTGCGCTGTGTTTCGCCGAGTGAGTGAGTTTACCGGAGGTCCAATCCCCTACCCTTTTCCCTTCCCTACCCTCCCCTATTCCCTTTCCTACCCTCCCCTATTACCCTATTCCCTCTTAAGGCCCTATAGACCCAATTTTACATGACTTTGAATCAATAATAAACAAACAAATAGTGACTTTTAAAAGCCAAAAAAAATACACATTGTTGCTTACTTAATGTACTTTGACAATTTGTGGTTCGAAACATAGTATTGAAAACTTCACTCGATCAAAAATAACTCCGAAGAGGAGGCTAAATTCGAATATTTTGTGATACTTTTCTTATTTTTCATGAAGCTTATGATAGTTTTACTTTCAAAAATCATATCTACGAAAAGCTCATAACTTAAGAATAATTTGTGGTTACATTTTGCATTTTGGTTTAATTATCAAAGAAAAAGGGTTTTTTTCTCCTATTTCGCCCTATCAAGTACGCGGCGAGCGTCGTAACCGCCACTGTACAAGGCGCGCTGATATGAATGTTATTTTAATGTCCTTTACGTCGATATTCGTACTGACAGACATCGACCTGCTAATTTTCGGGTCTATAGGGCCTTAAAAGGCCGGCAACGCACCTGCAGCTCTTCTGATGCTGCAAGTGAAGTGAAGTGAGAACGGAAGTTGCTTTCCATCGGGTGACCCGTTTGCTCGCTTGCCCCCTTATTTCATAAAAAAGAAGCTTATATTTATTTTGTGTTATAATTACTTCAATGTATAGAAACTGTTTTGGTTGAATATTGGGATTAACACCGTAACCTAATTTTAGAGATTAGCGTGAAATACAATCGAGAGAATAAATTCATAATCCTTCAAAGCCGCCAGTCGCCACAAACTTCTGAATACAAACTACAAAGGGGTTACGCTAAGAACAATGAATTCCAAACAATTTGAACATAATCCGCCTTGAAATACTCCGTCTTGGAGTTCGTTATAACAGCTTTACTGAAACTGACTGTATTAAACAATGTTTATGTTAGTGATGATCATCATTCATCAATCACCACCGTCCAATTCATGGTGATCGTCACAAGCTCGGTGAATGTAAAAAAACGACACAACTTGGCGTCAGTTAAAATCAGCAGTCTTACCCCCGAAATGCATTAGGTACGCACCTAGGCCAGGAAAATAAGAAATGTCTCACACGTAATTGAAAACAAACATATTGTGATCTGAGGCTTTCTTATTTACTGCCCATGGGCCATGGACTATGGTGCGTATACTATTTTTCTCCTCGACGCAGGCGGAAAACGGCAACATCGGTAAGTGCAGCGGGACGAAAGTTGATGTTGATGAAAGGTGAAAAAATACGATTTTCATTTACGAGTCTGATTAGTTTCACAAAAAATGTCAAGTAGCGTATCGCTAAGATCACCGAATTGATGCATCACCGCGTCGCGTCTCGTCTCGTTATGGTTCCTTTATTTCCTTAAATTTTTCCTTAAATTTGTGAATTTTGAGAATTAGACTATGATCTACTACGTCTAGTGCTTCTTAAGGATTCGTGAAGTAAAGTTTACAAACTATTAGTTTAAATAAATTTAAAAAAAAACTTACCGAATCCCTTCATAAGTCCATGCGTAAGATACAAGGGTGCGCGTCCAGAAAACACGTCCTTGGCGAACGCCTCCCTTATGAGTTTGTGATCAGACAGCACCACGGTATAAATATTGCCCATTGACAGTCCGTAAATTGAGCCGTAGACTTTAGATAGATTAGTCAAAGTGAAATGCGGCTTATGTCTATCCATGAACGGCAAATAACCGACAATAGGTAGCCCCCAAGGCCCAGGCGGTAAATACTTCCATTCATTCATCTTCTTGCAAATCCAAAACCCCAGCACGAAGGTCATAAGGAATAGAAACAGGAGGTCCATTTTGTCTGAAACAAAAAAACAATACTGAATTGCGCTTAATGTCTAAGTAATTTAAACATCATTTGGACAATATAATGAGTTAGCATTAGCGTGATGACAAAGCTTATCATTTATCATAGATGTTATAATATTACGCCCCTCACGTTCGTCATCGTTTTGTAATTTTTCGTCATAGGGCAAAGTGAAAAGGTCGGATTACGTTACGCATTGTCGTATAAGTTACGATGCCAGATAGAACTGACTTAGCAGTTCGCGAAAAGCTTATTTTCTATCGAAGTATAAAATATGTATTTTATTGCTTGTTTTGTACATAATCATTATGTTCTAAATTCTAATACATAAGAAAAAGACTCTAATATTGCTAAGGAAGTGGCGCTACCATGATACTTAAAGTTTTGTCCAGTGTAATTTAAAGATCGGTGCCTGAAACATTTTGGCGGCGAATACGGTGTGAAGCACAGTATAGCAATATATACTATTGCTGTACTGTCATTGTGTGAAGCTAGCAAAGTGTACTTTACTATTATTGGCCAATGGTCATTATTACTTCATTTTTAATGGCACGATAGTAATTTAGATATTAATTATCCATAATAATTCAACAATCAAGCCTTATAAGAATAATTAAGGAATCAAACGACTGCGAAATAGCAATTTTAACAATATTACAATTTAATTGGTGTAATTAAATTATTCAATTGATGAGTTTTATTGTATTTAAAATAGATAAAATAAATTTGAATTAACCACACAAAAAGTTTCCATCTTTATTTACCTCTATAGTTTTAAAAGTACCTTAGTGCCTAAGACAAAACATGTTTAAACTGGAGTATTTCTAGGCATACAATACTCTAGAATCTAAATATTCTAGATAGAATCATTAATCAACATAATATAGCAATAACAAAACCTACTCGTTATTTAAATGTCAGTGTTCATTTTATAAATATTTCTAAAACAGGAAAAATTGAATTAAAAATAGAATAAGTATAGATTACTGATTAATAATATTATTAATAGGAGATCGTGCAGTTAGTTGCAGAAAGCTACGTAAGAATATTTTTAAGTCAGGAAAAATACAATAAAAAATAGAATATAGATTACTGATTAATATTATTAAGGCGACGCCTTGATAATTTGGCTGTAGCGATGCCGATTTTTCTCAGCAATGACTAAAGCTAAGAAACTAAAGTTCATTGTCAGTATTCATCATGTCTTTGTCTTTGAATTGCCCATAGCATAACACGATTGGACAACTTTTATAACACAGAATTATCAATCGAAAAGACCTCTTTAAAAAAAGGGATTCCTATTTTTCCAACAGAGGAGAGTGATTTAAGGTTCCAAAATTTGTACATAAATTGGTTGAAGCATACACTTTAATATGTGCATAGCTTATATGAAATGTATTTATGGTTTTTAAATTACGCAACAAAAACCATTTTGTCGCTTACGCCCTTTCCATTTTTTGCTGTTCCATTGCTTGTTTTCTATGAGAGGCCGGCCCGGCCGCTCATAGAAAACAAGCAATCTAAAACATATCCAACACGGTTTCTTACTTTAACGCGGCGTCACCTTAATAGGAGATCGTGAAGTTAGCTGCAGAAACGTAAGACGTTAGACGCTGGTCTCTGGTAAGACTTAGGTTACACTCAAAGCGTATTTGCGCACAGCGCACTGCCACCTTATAAATTTAGTTACTACAATCGAGGACGGAGAAAGATTTATTACAGATCTAAAAGTCAAGAGTAATAATATAAAAGTATCTTTAATCTTAAGATAGTATCTTGATCCATAAAATGATGAATCAACTCTGTCAGGCGGCGCGGACGGTAGCGTGCGTTGTAGCGTCACACGCACCCCGCGCCTCCGCAGGTATGAGGTAGAATCCGTAACGGTCATAATAGTGTGCACATGGGTTTATATTTGACGTTGTTTATCAGGTAGGTATGTCGTAAACCGAGCAAATTACAACTCGCCTAAAGGCCCGTATTCACTTTCATTAGTAATAAGTGCAAGTGATTAGGGCAGGTGATTAGTTATTAGGAAAAAGTAAGTGTGGACAGCGACTGTTTAGTGCAAGTGATTAGCCGGCTGAGTAGTAACGTGATTAGTTCTGTATTCACTTTGATTAGTGATTAAGTGCAGGTGACTAGTACAGGTGATGAGTGATTAGTAGAAAGTAAGTGTGGACAGCGAGTAATTAGTGCAAGTGACTAGTCGGCTGCGTAGTAACGTGATTAAAAGAGTGTTCTATTTTTTGCGAGTGCAAGTGCGTGACAGATGAAAACCAATTTTGTTTTCGTTTGACAGCTCGAGATTGTTACTATTATTCCGCTAGGTATATTAACTTTATGGGCCAGACTGACGTGGTGTGCCGTATGAAGCGTCCATAGATATAGTATATCATTATTATATATTATACCTATTAAAAGTACAAAAGGACACCGTTTCAATTACTTCCATACTAATCCATACTTATTACTTACTAATATACTAATAATATTATAAATGCGAATGTGTGTCTGTCTGTCTGTTACCTCTTCACGTTTATACCTCAGAAGTCAGAACCGATTTTGCTGAAATTTGGCATGGAGATACTTTGAGTCCTGGGAAAGGACATTATAAAAATACTTCATGGTCAAATAGTTTTTAATAAAACCAATATTAAAAATGAAGGACATGTCAAAATGGCAGTTTCATTTTTGAAACTTGGACGCTCGTGTTGACAGCTACTACTGAATTTACTAAATTAAATTACTAAAGAGCCACTAAACAAGAATTGGACACTACTTGCACTACACACCTGCACTCCACTGCCTCAATTACTAGTCACTTGCACTTATCAAAGTGAATACAGGCCCTTATGTGAAGGTCAGTGTCAAATTACACTTCCGATAGCACGCAATTATATAACACAAATATTCTATGTTTAGACGAAGATTGCGTAGATCTAACAAGTTCGTCGCAGTTTTATTACCTTATAAGTTGCTAGTAAAGCAAAGGCCTTATCTATAGATTAAAAAACGTACCAGGTGCAGCGGCTGATAGATAAAATTAAAATAAACAAAATGTAGCGACGATAAAGTCTACTCACGCGCACTGTCGCCAGAAGACTGACTCGGATATGTCATATAATAAAAGTGGACGAAATTTGGTAGTTAACCACTGATCCTTAGAATAATGAATTTTAAATCGCTTGTTTACAGATAGAATCTTTGAGATGGTAAAATATGGAATAATGTTTTAAACGTTTTACGTTTGACATTTTAGCAGTTTCCGTTGCACATTCAGTGAGTGTGTCGAGACTTAAGGCGACGCCTTGAAAATTTGGCTGCAGCGATGCCGATTTTTCTCAGCAATGACTAAAGCTAAGAAACTAAAGTTCATTGTCAGTATTCATCATGTCTTTGTCTTTGAATTGCCCATAGCATAACACGATTGGACAACTTTTATAACACAGAATTATCAATCGAAAAGACCTCTGTAAAAAAAGGGATTCCTATTTTTCCAACAGAGGAGAGTGATTTAAGGTTCCAAAATTTGTACATAAATTGGTTGAAGCATACACTTTAATATGTGCATAGCTTATATGAAATGTATTTATGGTTTTTAAATTACGCGACAAAAACCATTTTGTCGCTTACGCCCTTTCCATTTTTTGCTGTTCCATTGCTTGTTTTCTATGAGAGGCCGGCCCGGCCTCTTATAGAAAACAAGCAATCTAAAACATATCCAACATGGTTTCTTACTTTAACGCGGCGTCACCTTAATTGCAATTTAAAAAGAGCAATGGAAACAACATAAATGTCAAATCAACTTACCTGAAAAATTACCGTACGGTCACAGGAAATTTCTGGAATATTTACCGTTGGGCTTAGTATTTTATGCATTCGAATTTTAAAACCGCCCGGCCTCTTATAGAAAACAAGCAATCTAAAACATATCCAACATGGTTTCTTACTTTAACGCGGCGTCACCTTAATTGCAATTTAAAAAGAGCAATGGAAACAACATAAATGTCAAATCAACTTACCTGAAAAATTACCGTACGGTCACAGGAAATTTCTGGAATATTTACCGTTGGGCTTAGTATTTTATGCATTCGAATTTTAAAACGGTGATAAGTCTAAACTCTATTGGTTTTTGATAAACAATAGCCGATATGCTTTTATTGATTCTTCAGTTACATTATATTTTTCAATAAAATCTATTTCTTCACGAAATAATAATTAATGTGAAATTTCATATTTCTTAATTAGATACATGTAGGAAAAAGTGTATAAGTTTATTTTATGGGAAAAATGGCATCTAAATAATATTATACTCATTTAGAATACTTGAAACATTTTAAAAGCGCTAAAATTTTTAATTTTTGATGAAATAAGTATATACCGCTTCTGACTACTCTTCTTTCGTTACAACGGTCTACCAATAATAATTTTGACATTCTACGTGAAGTTTATTACCTTGATTATAGTTTGTTCGTTCTAAGATGATATGGGTGACAGTTCTCATATTCCTTGCTACGGATTTTTTTTACAAGAAAACAAAAAAATCAGAATGTAATAAATTATATTCCATCTACAGAAATAAATGTTTCCTGTAATTGTAAATGAATAAAAATGAAAAGTTGCTAAATGCTAACTTATTGATATAAAATTATAAATATTAACTCTGAAATAGGAGTATAAAATTATTGTTACGAAAATATTTGAAAAATGTCAGATGCATGAAACGGAACTTATGTCAATAGAGATTGACACAGTTGAATCGAAATCAAATCGATAAAAAAGGGCGGCCATCTTAAATCGCCGGCGTCACTCTGAAACATCAGTACGAAATCGATAATTTCGATTGCAATTCCTTTACGAGGTGATTCGATATTTTTAAATTATTCGATTAATTTTTTTAGGTTACTTCCCTACTATTGTCAATTATAATGTGTCACGCATATCATCATAAAACGAACAAACTATAGGTAAGGTTAGATTACGTTAGACTTTATATCCTGGCTTCGCTACGCTTCGTCGCGGCCAATGGTCTGGGCTTCGCTTATATTCTGGCTTTTCTACGTTTGCAATTTATATCCTGGTTTCTCAATTAGGCGCCAACCCGCTGCAGGTGAAGCAAGTTAACAAAGAACCATTCCGCTGAATCACAAGTGAAGGGGTGTACACTGTACGTCCCGGTCAGAACTAGTTCTATAGCGGAAGGTAAATACGTAATAAAAAGGTAGGTTTATTAGTAATGCACAGAGAGACGGAGTGCGAGGCCGCCGTGTGAAGGCCGGTCAGCGGCCGCAAGTTATCGAACCGATCATAACTATTAGCTAGCGAACTAGACTCGCATAGATACAACACTAGATCGTATTGACAGTAGATACAGCGTAATATGCACGGGTAGATGGGTAGATACAATACTAGTTCATAGGCGGTAGAGTACCATAGATACAGGCATGGGCGTACCCAGGTAGGGGCAGGGGGCAAGATAAAATAGACGTCAATTTTCCTGGCAAGTGGGAATTAAAATGTGTTACCTACTCCGCGCAAAATGAAGTGTTGGAAACAAAATATATTTTCAGTCAGATAACAATAAAAGTCAGTTAAATAGCTGAAATCCTGGGTAGGCCTTTGGATACAGACTTCATCACTTGACTTGACACTTGACAAAAAGATACATAATAATAGCCCAGTCATTCTCAGTGTGTTTTATGGAGCCCTGGGGCTTCGCAAGTAATACAATAAATTGTTTTACGCAATGTCATCAGACACCAGCACAGAGGCAGTTCATTTGAATACATTTTTTTTGGGTACATGAAAATGACACTTCTTAAACGAGTTCTGCCACCAGCAAAGTTTGAGAACCGCTGGTATAGGCAATAGACGAAGATAAAGAAACGAAGTCATTATACGGATACCGATAGATAGCACGCTAATTATGATTACTAAAGAATGAATCACTTGCTAAAAAAATTAACAATAATAATAAATAATCAATGTATGCGTGTAATAGACAGACTTAATATCACATATAATATTAGTAATTAGTATTGATAAAGCGCTGCTCACGTTTTCGAACCAATCATTACTATTTGCTACTCTACGAATTTATACTCTATGTTCACTAGAACTAGAGTATAGACACGTAGAGATACAACATACGTTTGACGTTTATATAATAGAGTACAAACAGTAATCATCATCACTTTTAAAAAGAATTTCACTTTCGCCCAGCAAATTACACTACCTATGGAACGATTTTACTAAATTTTGCCGGTATTATGATCGTATCAGGGTTGAAAAGTTTTAACGGTGAGACATTTTGGTGTCCGAACATTTAAAATCTAATTGTTTATTAATAGCAAATTAATTGATAATGATTTCGGAATCGTAACCTTTTAAAATCATTTCTCCTACACCGAGTTGAATGGGTGCTTTGCTTTTCCTGTAAGATAAAAGTAGCAATACTTCTTTTTTTAGCCTTCAACGTACATGAAAGTTATTTCGTATTCTCAGAATAAAAAGCAATGACTAGTATATTATTATCAATTGATCATGAATATTTATAACTGGTAAAACCTCGCTACAAAAAGTCCGTAATAATAGTTCTATCTTATCAGAAGATAAATTGTTCCTTTCATCCCGGGGTAGAACAGGAAAACTGTAGATTCTTAGGCACCTATAGAGTCTATAATACCTATAAGCATGTCTACATAATTCTATATTATGCATGCTTAATTATTATACAGCATGTTTCAAAAACATGTAAACTTCAATAATTTTAAAAATGCTTTTTTTAATGGAAACTTACTTTTCTACTAAAATACCACATGTAGGCTGTAAGACGAATTCAAAACCAATCAAGCCAATTATTCACATTGTAAATATTTTTATTAGTAAGCCAATAGACTCATCAAATTAATAAGAAGGTGATGCTTTTAATAATGATTTTAAATTAACTTTAAATGCATCGAAACTAGAGTTGCACAAAGTTTAAAACGTCCGTTTAACTTTGTCAGTTAATAAAAACAAAACGCTCGAAGAATTTGACATTCAGATGCCGTCGTGAAACAAAATGTAGCGCCCTTCACTCTTAACAAATTGAGATTTATTTACTTTGTTGCCGAGCCCACAATAGCGTGTTACATAATGCCTGCAGGCTAACTAGTTGATACTAACTAGCCTAGTAAAATATACGTTTATGGTACAGCTTAGAATAATATTGGTAGTGTTTAAAATCTAAATAAACATGATATTAAGGCAGGAATAATATTATGATAAATGATAATGTATTGCTGATATAAAGGGAACTAAGCAACGAGAACTTTAATTTTACTCTGCCTAGTAGTTGGTTCTAAAGTACCCTCTATTCTATAGGGTCCAATAGTTTGTGCATTTTAAGATGATATGGGTGACACATTATAATTGACAATAGTAGGGAAGTTACCCAAAAATTTTAATCGACAATTTAAAAATATCGAATCACTTCGTAAAGGAATTGCAGTCGAAACTATCGATTTCGTACTGACGTTTCAGAGTGGCGCCTTCGATTTAAGATGGCCGCCCTTTTTATCGATTTGATTTCGATTCAACAGTGTCAATCTCTATCGGCATAAGTTCCGTTTCGTGCATCTGACATTTTTCAAATATTTTCGTATCAATAATTTCATACTCCTGTTTCAATGTTAATATTTATAATTTTATATTAATAAGTTAGAATTTAGCAACTTTTCATTTTTATTCATTTACAGTTATAGGAAACATTTGTTTTTGTAGATGGAATATAATTATTACATTTTTTTGATTTTTTGTTTTCTTGTAAAAAAATCCGTAGCAAGGAATATGAGAAGTGTCACCCATATCATCTTATAACGCACAAACTATAGGTATACCAAATTTTAGCATCGATTCAGCAGTTCAAGCGTGAAGAGGTAACAGACAGACAGACACACTTTCGCATTTATAATATTAGTATGGATTATTATTAAACTAGAGGACGCCCGCAACTCTGTTGCGTCAAAACTCGTTTATCACGCGAGAACCGTACATATTTTCAGGATAAAAAGTATTCTATATATCCCCGGGACTCGAAGTATCTCCATACCAAATTTCAGCAAAATCGGTTTAGTAGTTTGAGCGTGAAGAGATAACAGACAGACAGACACACTTTCGAATTGATAATATTAGTATGGATAGATTATTATTATTGAATTTTTCCACCCAGCCACAGTATCTATAAACAGCTGTATTGTAGCAACAGTAATACTGACCGAACAATAATAATTAACGATAAGCTGATCCTACAATTTGTTGGCCGACTTTTCGAGCGCCTAACCGAAAAATTATTGACAGTAGGCGGAAAATTGCTCTCTTCGTAGCCACAATGTAAGCAATATACAGTAGACCACCCACATACTAAAACGTCTAAATTGAGCGCACGCACACGTGAGTGTGTTTCTAGATAGCTTAAACATGCATTAGCAATGCATTATCACGAGCCACGCTCGTAAAACTTGTCCTTATGTTGAGCGAGTTAGGTTTGAATGAAACGGCTATTAGTAGTAGTAGTTAGAGACTATACTGTATGATATTTATACTGTGGCATTACTGGTTAAACTACTTACTGTTGCTATGTGCATTACTGAGAACAAGCATCATGAAGCGTATTGTTGTCAATTTTAAATACGTGTTATTCATGTATCATCTCGACGGATGAATGCCATGACCTCATAGAAACCTGACGTAAAACACAGCTTATTTTGGGTTTAGCAGTGAGATAACTGGAGGCCTGAAGACGTCCGTCAAAGACAAAAACAAAAAAGTTTACCAAATGTCAAGTTATTACAAGAAACTAGCTCCTAAGGGTTGATAGAGTTCGTAGAAAAACCTGACTGAAAGTTTCTTCGAACAGATTATACCAGATTGGTACCGGGAGGCTTTAACCAAAATGATTAAGTTGCTATTAAAACGTTTGCGCTTATATCCTTAGTGAACTCAAATAAACCTTTCCTTACTCATACAAAAGAAAAACTGCAGTCGACAGGTTCTTGTCCTTGACTGTTTACTTCGCTTATTTATATCTATTTTAAACATATCAACTTCATACTATGGACACTATACAGTATCAATAATAATATTTCGGACTTAAATTTCAGTCGGTCACTACTGCATAATAATATGCAGTAGTGACCGACCGGAATTTCGGTTTCGGTCGGACACTCCCGTCTAGACTACCCAAATCGGGCGTACACAAGTAATCGTGATTTCAGGTAAATTGGGGGAGCAGAACAATGTATGCTCATGCCCGTTACTTATCTCTGTGTTGAGCGAGTTTGATGTCAAGGACACGACTGGTTACACTACTGTATGACATTTATACTATGCTATTGAAATGGATAACGTGTAAAGGAATGCACTTAATTTTTTTAGTGGAATATTATGAATTGCACTTTAAATATTCCGAAAACGGCCGTTCCAGCACGGACCAACATTCCATCATCATCAGAAGCATACAATAAAAAATTATACATATTTTGCTAGGCAACTCCACAATACAAGCGGTAGCGCCACGGTGTACAGATTTACAGGGCTGTTATTGGCACGACAAAATCAAAACTAACGACGCCATAAAATTTCGCTCGGAGGAGACAGCTGGAGGGCTTCAGTGTGCTGTGTGACCCTGCCTTTTTAATTTGTTTCCGAAAAGCCTTCCTTATAATCACTAGGAAATATTTCATATATTTTCTTTAGGAGATCATATTTTGCTGCTTGGTATCTGAGATAAAGACGTAAGGTTTTATTAAAAGCTCTAGCGATAGCGCTTTAAATCACCACGATGTACACTCATGGCTCAAATTCTAAAATGTAGAATAACGAACACTAAACAAAACAATAATAAGGAAAATGTAGTAAAACGCATACAAACAAAAAACTATACACATACAAATGTAATACAATACAGAAAGGCTGTGCACAATGCATCCCTTGAAATTCCGATCGAGACGCGTTCTTTCAACCTTAGTCCTGTTAGGTTTAATAAAGGGCTGGAGTCAACAGCCTGCGCCGGACACCCGACCTACGGATATGGAAGAACCTGTACTTTCACTTGGAATTTTGAAGGTCCTTTCAGAATTATTGTACGAGGAAACGTCTTAAAGTTTCCTTATGAAATGCAACAGAATAGAAACATATTTTATCATAATAATTATTATGACAAAAATCTGTTGACAGTCATATCATAAAAATATTAGTGTTATGTTGTCGAAAGTAGCTGTTTAGGATGGGCTTAAAACTTAGCTACCTACTAGACAAATACATTATGATTCTTTCACTAACAAGTAACAGGTGCTACTCACCAGACAGCATGAATGCCACAAAAAGAGACGTTATTAATATTATAAGCGCCAGGACAAGTCTGGAAACAAGATGCATTTGACAATTTCGACATGGAAGCCACAAATTGAAATTGTAGCTTCAATGATGGGAACGCAAGCGCCATGTGGAATCTTTGCGACGCTTTAGGGCAAATAGATTATGTTTTCCAGACCTGCCGAAATTATGAAATACAGCTTATCCACTGCAATATTCCTTAACATGGCAATGGAAAAATTGTCACATGGTCTGCTAATGGCGAACGTGGTCACCTGTCAAATCAATGGCATCTAACGAGCCGGCGTCGTCAATGGGCTCGACTCGTCCTTTTAGGTTCGTCGGGCCGACGACTCGGCGGAGTCGGCGGACGCCGCTCCGGTCGTCCACCGGACGTTCAACGAACTAAATTCTTTTATTTTTTTATTTCTCGCAGCCTAGAGCACTCTCCCATCTTTCCTACTTTATTTTTAGTTCCCGCGAAAAAGGTGGGCAGCGGGGGCAACGCTTGCAGGCTCTGCCCGCAGCTGTTGCACAATTCAAGAGGATTCCTGGAATGCTCGCCGCGTGGATCTATTTATAGTCCACACCTTAATGGTCGTCTACAAAAAATGACTATTTCGAGCTCGTCTGCGATTGTGATTATGACAATACGAGCACCTGTTAGTCGCGCGGGCTTGGAATATTTTAATCGCCAGAACATTAGAATTGTGTAAATAACCCGGTTTACGTTTTAAAATATTGACTTGATGGTGATTTAACTTTATAATGATATTAAATATCTCGTTAAGGGGTCGAAGACCTATTGAGTTTTGACCTTAGCCATTTCAAGTTAAAGTATTTAAGCCGGCTTAAACTTTTTGTAGGTATCCGTTCTCTATTATAAAGGCTTTGTAAGCTTTATGATTTGACCTCGGCTTTTTTATTATTCTTATGTGAAGCTTTTTCTTTTGTTACCTACCTAATAAGACTCTAGAGTGCTAACCTTTACTTACAAAGTTGCAAATATTTACTTACGGAAATACCTACTTACTTATGAAATAGAAATAAATTTAAAACTAAATACTTATTAATAATTATTATGATAGGTATAAGACTAAGGGTGGGTTGCACCAACTTACTTTAACTATGACTGCCACTTTAACTATAACTACAGTGCAAAATGTCAAATCTTTGGGTAAGGACGCCATATTTAACGATAACCACAACCACTCATACTTATATCGATTTTTTTTTTCGGGAAAATTTACTATGGCTCAAAGTGTTGTTATTTTTCCTGTCGATTTTTACGGATGATTAAATTTTTTATACTCTCAATCCCACTAACTGTAGCTTGTAGTCAAAGTTGAGGTTAAAGTTAAGTTATCCTTAACTAAAACCATAACTTTGACCATAACTGTAACTATAACCACGCCCCTGGTGTAACCCACTCTAAGCAAATATTTTTCAGTTAAAAAAAAACTTGTAAGTATATTTTTTTAAACTTATTGTTGCTGGTAACAGTGAACAACAATGTGTACCAATTAGTCAGCTGTATTATAAATTTATTGTTTTACGATCGGCAGCGCACTAAACAAGCCAGCTCTACAAACACTAAAATACACGATTTAAGGTAAACACTAAACCCAAAAGCCTATGTTGAAATGTTTAAGTGGCATTTAAGTAGATGTCAGATGTTTACTCAATTTGCCCAAAATGTAAATATTAATAAAATGAATATTTTTATGAGAAAAAAGCAAATTGGTAAACCTACCTAAAGTACCTATATACACTATAATCATAAATATAATATAAAGTACAGAAATACATATACACACCAATATGAAGTAAATCCTCAAATTATTTTAATATTTGCCAACTGATTCAATTAATTATGATGCAATAAAAAACTTGTGTTTAAAACAAAAATTTACATAACCTCACTTAACTGCATTTTAAACTCGAATATCTGAAACAATTTATTAATGAGAGCCAAAATATTTTTATGATAAGTCAATTGCGCCAGCGCGCAGCGGTTCGAACTAGCTTAATTTTATCTTATCAATAAAAAATTAAATTTATTTGTTTGTTTGTGCGTTATAGTACGGGACCCCTAGAGCATTTTTTTATTACTATCAAGCTAATTATTTGTGAGAAGCTTCATTTTGAAAGTGGTAGCTAACAGTACTAGCTAAATAGTAGTAGCTAAATAGTCCTAAAATATGAATTGTTCTATTTGTAGGACAATGTTGCTTTTAAATTATATAACTATTAACCTATCAATATACAAAAAATCAGCTTGTTAGGGTTCCGTTTTAGGATTCACTAGTCAACCAAGTTTTGTTTAGTTATATAATTTAAGAGTAACATTGTCCTACGAATAAAATAGTCCATATTTTTGGACCATCAATTTAAAGTATGAAATCTTTTCTATCTCTGTTAGCTACCACTTTCGAGATTTTTCGCAGATAAAAATGTTGTTCGTCTTATCAAAATGAAGCTACTCACAAAAAATTAGTTTGATAGTAATCCAAAAAAAATTTTTCTAGGGCTCCCGTACTTACTATTACGCTATCTGCCATACTTATACTAATTATTCGATTGCGGGACTACAGTAAGCTTTATATATTTGCAATTAAAGTAATTGACTTAATATTAGACCAATTATGTTTATAAACAATGAAGTTGATTAATTTTTTTTAATAATTAATAATTGTAAATTTGATTGTAGTAAAAATGAAAAGTCAGTGCGAAGATGTTTCACACTTTGTTTCGTTAAGTTGTGAGTTGTGCCGCCATCTTTTGTACAGTAAAGTAAATGAAAAGTGAATGAACCCTAAAATACATCATCAATCATTTGTATCATACAAGTTTGATCGAATTCTATTTTTTTTTACTTTCTATCAATTCTATCCATCTATAACTACCCAAAAAACATTTAAGGATTTTCTTAGAAAAATCCTGAAAACTTGAAAAATGGAACTTAAGAAATTTAAACACCCGTAACATATTTTTATTAAAACCTTTCGAAGTGAAAAAAATGTTTTTTTTTTTTTACTAAAAATAAGTGGCAGGCTCGACGCGGTCGCCATGTTTACAAACAAAGAGAGCAACGCTCGCCAAGTAGGTTACCGCGGCTTGTTGCGCTGGTCGTGGTTCGCGCGCCGATCTCCAAAAATAAACGATATTTCCAAATTTATATGCATTTTGCAATTTATTACACCAGGCACATGCAATTTATGACATTATTGAGTAGTTTTAAAATGAATGTTGACGACGACTTTTAGTTTGTAAATTTTGCCGGCTTACAGAGAATGATCGAAGTTAACTAGGCATTTTTGTAAATAAAAAAGGTTTACTTCTTCAGAACATCCATATCTAGGTGCATACTGCATACCCGGACATGTCATCTCAAAGTCGATCATTCTACAGTTAACACGTATACCGCTTATTTCCATTTTATTACCACTTAAACTCAACACTCACTGACAATCAAAAGTTCATCGGTGAAATCGGTGTAACGGCGGCATTCACCGCGCGGACGGAAGAAAGCTCCTGACAATTTGCATAGCTCGAGATCGGCAAACTCGAGATGGCCTACTTAGACACGCTTCGTGAGCTAGCGGACCTATTTCCGTGGGTGCACGACCGACAACCCAGGCCGACACACTTAGTTTAAGTTTCACCAGAGAAACCTCCGAGACCCACATACGTCTATGCAGATTTCCAGAGCGAACTTCGCACCGACCCAAATACGAAAGCGCGGAGAAAGGTCTCGTTAGGCTTATTTAGAACGCTTTGTCTCCGAGGGCCCGAAACAGACGTAGTTACGAGTCGGGAAAAACTTGCACTGCTAGAAAGCGGAGCCATTTCACCATGAGCCTAGAAAGTGTATAGGAAGAAAGTGAAGAAGTGTGCAAAAAATTTGCAGCGCGAGTGCAGCGAGCGGTAGAACGCGGCGCAGACAATACTCGATTCGAATCCATTTCCAGTCCGACCGCCGACCACTTTTTCTCCCTAGATGAGAATAATCACACACACTTTTCTCCGCGCCTCATGTTATCCAGTTGAGCTCATTTTTACTTTCTTTTCCGTTCGCTCTTATTCGTACTAAGTGCAGCTAAAAATGTTTGTTTACGTGAACAGCAGTGAAGGGTATCGTTGCTCTTGTTGCTTGAAGCTCATGTGCTACATATTATTCGGCAGTGGATTATTATTAGTGCTAAAATTTGTCTTCGTATTATAAAGAAAGGTGTGGAGATTGGAATAAGACACTTTGGATGTAAAGAAAGGACATTTAGTTTTCAATATTTTTATAAACATGCTATAATGAATTTCTGCGTAAACGAAGTTACAGGCAATGTTTTAATACTATAGGTAAGGAATATTTATAGATTATAATATTATAGGTGTACACCTTAATCGGTTTTGCTAAACATATTTAGCATATCAGTTAAGGATTATGAGGCTTGAAAAGCACTAATATGTGTAAAGCAAAGAACTATGTTCAAAAATGTATGAGGCCTGGAACCACCTAAAAATAAATATTAATGTCAAATTAATTGCCTTGTATTTAAAAATACAAGCCAAATAAAATATAATATTTGTATTTAATTGCTATTTAGGTTTAACCTCCACTGTAGCGCTTTGCTCTTTATTATAAACCTAGTGCTATCGTCATTCCAATAAGGAACCACCTAAAAATAAATATTAATGTCAAATTAATTGCCATGTATTTAAAAATACAAGCCAAATAAAATATAATATTTGTATTTAATTGCTATTTAGGTTTAACCTCCACTGTAGCGCTTTGCTCTTTATTATAAACCTAGTGCTATCGTCATTCCAATAACAAATACGTATTAATCATAATTCTCCTCTTGTCTGCCTTTTTCACGTATGGAAATCCATAAGTCAGCGCTCGTCATTTCTGCCAATGTGAGCAATAAATACCGCTCAAGTTTTCACTGCACAATTAAGAGGTAAATGCGACAAGATAACTAGTGATATTGATTTACAACAGGAAAGTGAAAAGGAAACAATTCTCGCGTTTGCCGGCGAGCGCACGCAGATGCAGACGCATTTCGTTCCATCCTCCATGCGTACGCCTCCGTACCTATAAATTATGTGCCAGTAAAAACGATTCTCGTATTATTTGATATTTTAATGACAGTTTCTTATGTCAGTTCCGTTAAATAGTTCGGATGGCGACATGCGAGCGAGAGAAAACGCTCAGCACGCGTATCGAATGTGGAAGATAGGTCATACGCGGACAAATGTACGGCGACTTAATTAAAGAACAATGGGAATAAATTTATATATTAATATTGTCAAAATTCTATGATAGTTATTACACATTTCATGTTAACCACATCTCAATGTGTTAACCCTAAAATAGCATTGGTATAAAAAGGAAGCAACGTTCTAAATTCTAATAAAGACAGCCAAAAATCAACAATCGGGAAAATCATGAAAAGGGGATGTGAAAGGATGTTACTGGTGGCCAATAAAAGCAATGTTAAATTAGTAATAATTGCAGAAAATGTTTAAGTATCAGTCAAATCGAAAAAATCCTAAGCATACTTGTCATTTAAATATTGTTTTAAAAAACCCATCTCGCAACCTTAACTTTTATATTTACTCTGCTAATTCTAGTAAGAACTACAAACAATAATGAAAACACTTTTCACCGTCGATGGGAAAGGCGAGATCGAGAGAAAGAGTGCACGAGATGGGCATTTCTCCGCGCGGGGTCAACGCGCCGCACTGTCGCTGATTGTGGCCCAATTGTATGTGGGTCTAGGCCGGCGTTCGACGACCGGCACACTTCGCGACCGCGGGGCTTTCACGACGCGGGTCGCGGGGTGCGGGTCGCGGGGCGGTCTAGGCACAATGCGAAGAAATCGCCCATAACGCCTATTGTGCCTTTATTGTGCCTTCGACAACCGTTGTTATTCTCCCACGACCGTAATTTTAGTTTTTTTTTTTTTTTTTGCGTGCAGGATTTTTGGCAATAGGCAAAGCTAACACATAATATTGTATGTTTAAGAAAAAAACTTATATTATTAAGATATACGTGTTCGTATATCTTAATAATATAAGTTCCGCCGGAGTTCTGGCCGATGGATGTAGTCTACCGGAGGTTCCGGGGGAGACTCCGGAACGAAGCGTCGAGTCATGTCGCCGGCAACAATTAGTGACAGTGTTAGTTTATAAGTGAATATAAAATATGTATGTTAGTTTTTAAGGTATTTATTATACTATTAATATGTATGTTAGATTTAAGGTATTTGTTATATGGGCCTCCGATGCCCGAAATAAAGATGATTTGATTTGATTTGATTAATAAATCTCGGCAGGTGCATATAATATTATTGTCACTACGCACATCTACAATTGGATAAAAATAAAGGTAAATTAATCGGTATCTTATCAACATTGTAGCATCCTCTTTGAACCCGAGCGGATTTTAGCAGATACTAATTGATAAAACTTATTGTCACAGGCACAGAACATAATATATTAGTTGTATCAATCACAGGTTAGTCACCGGCTACACGGTCAATTTTTCATCAATCTGTTCCATCAATCTGGTACGGATTGACGAAAATTTAATCGTGTACGCCACAGATTGATGGATTGATCGTATTTTTAGTATGTCAGCGGCTACACGGTCAATTTTTCATCAATCTGATCCATCAATCTGGTACTGATTGACGAAAATTTGATCGTGTACGACTCGGATCGATGGATTGATCGTATTTTTAATATGAACTTTTTATAACCATCAATATTCCGTCAATCAGATTGATGGATCAGATTGATGAGAATTTGGCCGTGTAGCCTGTGACTATGAACTTTTAAAACCCATCAATATTCCGTCAATCAGATTGATGGATCAGATTGATGAAAATCTGACCGTGTTATCTGTGACTTAGACTTAAAATGACGTGATTTTATAACAAGCAAGATTAATGGATTGCAATCATATTGCAATAATCTTTGGTAATAAATTTTCTAAAATGTCTATTGTTCTTGCATATAATACGGAGGTTGGAGAGATAAAAATTATTTCTAGCTTCTACATAATATAAGCTAAGATAAACTTTCTCTCCCTCTTAAACTCAAACTTAAGGATTAGCCATTTAAAACATACGGCATAATATTATAAACTTCTTTCCCAAAACCCCTGGTGTTAGAAAAAAGATAATATTACTACAATGTTTTCACGCTAGAGGCAGCACTAGTATAGACAGAAAACAGAAAGTTTTGTTCGACGTTTGACAACGTTTCAGGTTTCTGTCGATATTCTGATATTATGACGTGTGCAACTGTCAGATTTTGGTCAGATTGTTATGTATTGCGGGCTCTACACTCGCAGCACGAATTGCGGCCGCGATTCACGGATGCTACGCGCCGTGAACAGTACGCAAACAAATATGGCCCTCTACACTCGCAATCTTTGCATTTACGTTCGCTCATTTGAGTAAAATGGACGTTGAAATCATTGTTGCTGCTGCTCTGACAAGGTGTGTGACAGCGAATAAAAGCGAGTGTGGATGATGTTCGCATTCGCGCTTCGCGAGCCCTTTGTCGCGGGCCAAAAAACCGACACCGGACGGGAAAAGCCGCGAAATGCGAACGCGAAACCGCGAAACCCTCCACACTCACCGTTCGCGGCCTTTGCGGGCTTTCGCGCCGCGAATGTGGAGCCCGCTTATGTGCTAGTGGCGCGCTCTGCTCCGACCGCTACGGAACATACCCTGATGTTAAGTCCATAATATGATTAATTTTGATAACAAACGCTGGAACCCATCTCCTTAATCCGAAAAGGGATCGAGTAAGGAAGGTCATAGATCTTAAAGCTCAAAATCTTAGTTGACAAAGATTTATGTGTTTTGTTGAAGCTGTCAATTTATGTGTTGCTACTTGCTGCCACCCGTGTAATGTACTAAGATAAAAGTGTACTAAGATAGATATAAAAGATGTGTTTCTCTCACGCTTAAACGACTAAGCATTTTTAATTCTGTTATGAAACTGAATTTTTTAACTCGCAGAATAAAGATAAGACAGTATTTTCCCAAAAAAAAAAAACGTTTCGAAGTTACAGGCAAATAACAGTTAAATCATTCACTTAATAATGTGTTTAAGCATAGAGTAAGAGCTTGTGGCAGCTAGACTTTTGTCATTTTATAAAAGCTGAAAGTTTTCCTGTATAAGTGTGAGATAAGATCGACAAGCAACTATGGAGTTTTGGTTGCGGTTATTTTAAGAATTTCCAGTTCTGAAGGTCCACCTTTTTTTTACATGTGGAAATGCATCACGCATCCCCGGCGGATTGGGGACATCGGCCGGGGTATGCAATGGGACTCTCCGAGGAACTACCCACTAAAACCCCAGGGTGCTCCACTCACCGCTTAGGCAAAGTTACGGGCGCGATCAACCCACAACCTTCGATAAAGTATAAATCTCAATTTTTAATCTTACATGCTTTGGGATGACTGTAAGAATCTTGTCTTCCACTGACGTTTTTCAGTGGGTTTTCCGTTCTCTAATGTAGTCGCTAATGTATTTTTTATGACGCAAACTGCACATTATAATATGATTTTTAAATCGTCCTTCACAGTGTCATGGTTCATGATGTCTATGCCCTTACATACGTCAATCCGGACATGAAGCGTTCTGCCACGCTGACTCCATGAAATACTGCCTCCATTAAATCCTAACATCAGGTATTTTATTACTTGGCAAAGGAATTTTAGATCTCGAAGGGGCAATACTTCAGCCTCAGAGATGGATTCTTTCGGGGTAGAGTCTTTTCTGAAACACAATTATTGACAACTAAAGCATGTATAGTGTATACAGTATGCTCAAATCTCAATGCTGTAGTTGCCAATAATTGTGTTTCAGTAAACCTAGTATTAGGTTGCCTTTCCACCAGAGCTGAGCGGAGCTGGGTTGCGAGGAATGTGTTTTTGAAAACCAATAGATTTGCTTCATTGATATGACTTTGCCATGACATCGCTCAGCGCGGCGATGCTATTGGTTCTCAAAAACACATTCCTCGCAACACAGCTCAGCTCTGGTGGAAACGCAGCCTTAGCCCGTATGATACCGGAGTTTTACCCGAAAATAATCTGATTACACCTTCTATACTCCACTCGGGCTAGCTTTTCGCTAGCGGCCATTGCCTTCCTGTCAAAAACTTGTCATTTGTCATTTAAAACCACGATTGACAATATCTGACACTTCATTGTCAATCGCGGTTTATATGGAAAATGACAAGTTTTTGACAGGGAGTCAATGACCGCTAGCACGAGTGTAGTATAGATTTAACCAAGTTTAAATGGTTACACCTAGGACTAGGAACCGAAGTCCTCTCCGCGAAAGAAACAGAACCGAAACAGCAGAGGCATTTCGCCCATTTTCACCTATCTCAAAAAAGTGTATAACGCTACTAAAGAGGTACTTATTTACCTAAATATAATATAGATACCAGAATTTTGGTCCTTAGAGTCGCAACAATTAAAAAGCTTGAATAGTTTGATAACGGTATTATCGTGGCTTCAAATAAATGGAAAGAACTATTGACCTGCTGAGCTAAAAATATTCTTATGAAAAAAAAGCCAAACAAAAATTTATGCCCACGTGAATGATGCATTTTTAATATTTAAATGCGATTCAAAAATATTCAGGCAATGAATTTAATTATCTTCGGTTCAATAACCTACATTATCTTTAACATGCAATTGTAAGATTTTTACATGCATTAAAGTAATTGTGCTCGTGTGAAACCCTTTCATTTTAACACTTCATAATAATATATTGTTTTAAAAGTAGGTACGTAGGTAATTTCCTATTCTTATTACAGAGCTGTAGTAAGAATAGGAAATTACAACTATAATTACAATACACCTAGAGAATGTAAAAAGTTCGCAATTTTACATTATTTCTGATACACTTTATCATAATAATGTCATAGCAGAACGACTCAGACGTAGACCGAAAATGCTTGAAAAACCCAAAATCAATACCATAAGCTAGGTAACCTTAATGTAGACACCAAAATAAGCCCAATATGGAAACTAAGCTAATTTCGCATTACTGCACCAACAAAGCGCGGCACGCGATCAAAATTGGATCAAACAAACTACATAGCACATAATATGAATTTGAGTAGTCAATAATGACCATAACCAGCTGTAAAAATATGCAATATCTTTTCCTTTACATATTTTTTAAAACGGTAATACAAGAATTAGTATTGTCAGTAAGCTTTTTAGATAGGTGCACTTAAAAATGAAAAAGAGAGCTTTACTAACACTTAAAATACCACTTTTTTTATCCGCATGTGTGTGTGTCCATCTGTCAAGACTCTTTATTGTCTGTGGAAAGTACAGAAGTATCTAGTTAAAATCAAAATTTCCAAGTTAACTGAAATTAAAGTAACGAAATAATATGCCTCTGAAATTAATGGATGCTCTACACTCTACAATATTTGTAGATCTAGAAGCGGTCAACATATTCAACTTGTTTTACTTTAATAATGCAAAATTTATAACTCAATTTATGGGTATTATTTGTTAATGTCAATTTCAATATTAAAATGAACGCAATCAAAATCACACGCAATATTTTACAAGCTTTATTTCACCTGCATAAAGTCATGCAGGTATACTTAAGATGCACCAAAAACGGATGCACTTTTTTATTCTAACACAAGACTTTTTGTAACATCCTAACGATTCCTTCGAGAAGGTTTCAAGGTTAAGCTGAATGGCAAATGTTTATTGGTGCTAATTTATCTGCGCAAGAGGGGGTATTATGTGCGATTAATAAAAGTATTCCGAGTTTTTCTGAACATTCCAAGGAATATTTTAGTTTTGGCGTGAAATATTACATATATTTCGAGGCAATTTTGTAATTATTTAGTCTGCCTTTGGATCCTGCTATTTAAATTAGTTATAATATCTTCATCTGATCATTTTGTGGTTATATGTACCTACTATTGTGCCATTCTCGAATCCCGAAAACCAATAAGGCTTTCGAGATTATCTATAGGATATTGGCATCTAATAAAGATAATATCTTATGCGAAGAGGTCAATCAATCCAGTTAGACTGATCGCAGCTTTGTCTGACCAGTGACCGGACTCGTGCATTTACACCTGTACATTTCCGGTCTACGATCAATGCTACCGACAGGGTGGAAATTGTACAATACTGTAATGTCAATTGCCTATTACGTTGCTGTTGCAAGATACAAAAACACCCGGCATCGGTCTACCTGGATATAGGGGGCTTAAAAATTTATGTGAATATGGGCTTGGACGCCCTCCGCAAAGGGAGATCTTCCGACCGAGCGAGGTGTTATGCTCGGTCAGGCCGGAGCCCACGTGATTGATTTCAGATGTCGTCTGGTCGTTTACCGACGCACTTAGAAAACTTCGATAGCGCGATGCAGGATTGTGGCGCTAATTATTGTGGGTACCGCCACAAATTGAAAAACCGATTATTTGACTTGACTTGACGACCTCTGTGGCTCAGTGGTGAGCGCGTTGGTAGCTCAAGCCGGGGGTCGCGGGTTCGAATCCCGCCGACGACGGAACAAAAAGTTTTCAATGTTCCCGGGTCTGGATGTGTATTAAATATGTGTATGATATAATAAAAATCTTAAATATATGTATAGTATCAAAGTATTAAATATATTTCCGTTGTCTGGTACCTGTAACACAAATCCTTTAGGTACTTAGCACGGGGCCAGACTGACGTGGTGTGAAGCGTCCATAGATATTATTATTATTATTTCCTTAGGGAATGGCTATCAGCGAGATATTTCCGAATCGATATGACTCGACAACCTTCAAGTAAGAGCCTACTCATTTCTCAAAGGCCGGTAACGCAACCGTAAGCATTCTGGCATTGCGGATGTCCGTAGGCGTCGGAGATCACTTATCGCGAGGGAACCGCCTACTTGACTGGTTGCCCCCTTTCCCGTTAAATATTTGTAGAATATCCCTGTTTATTCAGAAGATGGAAAATATAGTATACTTTTATCCCTAAAGCTGATCGCACATCTGTCAGCACCGTACGCGCCGCATAGTGCACGATATGCGGCTCGTACGGTGCGGACGAATGTGCGAGGTTTCACATCATTTCATACAACGAATTCTAAACTGCTGCGCGTATGGCGCGTGCTTGCTGTTAAATGTGCGATCACCTTTAATCTCTGCTAGCCAGAATCTGATTTGATAGGTAGAATTATAAGCTTCCTTCGTCGCTGCTGATTCACCAGATAGAAAATGGCGCCCGTTATTCAGAACTCAAAAACAATTCCTCAGCATCAGTCGATTTTAAAGATTAGGCATTTTTAACTCCCCTGGATTCAGAAGACAAAATTTGAAGTACAAGAACCAACCCTGTTTTACCCTACAACGTTTTCTTGAGAAAAAAATCCGTCAACTGCCAAGGAACAGGTATTTAAGGTGGACTACACAATACACATACTTTAAATACATAATATTATTACATGGTACTCATACTAATTACTCTGGGAATACCTTAAATTAAGCGCAGTGGGGCACTCAGTGGGGCAGTAATTAACTAATACGCGAGATAAGTAAGCCCAAGGTCGACGATGTGGGGCAGGGTCACCCGTGATAGCCTGACCTCTGGGCGGATCGCGATCACATCGAGCATGCACTTGATTGATATAAGGGCGGGCATATTGCACAATCGGAATTTTAAAGCGACTGAGGGCCAACCCTAGATAAGGTTAAAGGCAGTACCTACTATTTACCATGGAGCCTTTTAAATTATGGTTTTTTAAAGCTGTTTGTCATGGAACCCATTGAAGAATGGGTTTTTAAAGCTATCTGTCATGAAACTCATAGCTAAGCAGTGTGGGTTTTTTAATTTATATTTTAAGTTAAATTTTTTTCTATGACTCTATGAATGCTCTTGGTTAATAAGGGCGGGTGCATATTGCGCAACCGAAATTTCGGCGTGACTGAGGGCGAACCCTTAGTATGGACGTAATATTAAACTGTGCCGTTATCCATAGAATTATGGTTTTTCAAAGTTTAGTATGTGTTTCTGTTTGTAGGCTCTATATAGTACTAGGTAGGGCGGCTATATAAGGGCGGGCACACATTACACAATCAGAATTTCGACGTAACTTCGGCCCAACGACGCATTGTGCCATGGAAGTTTGGAACCCATAGTTTTCAGTTAATTTTCATTCTTTGACTATGGATACATTTGTTGGTTTAAAGGTGCATATTGCATAGTCTTTGGTTTATTGTTTACTCAATTAGTTGACTCAATGCAATTACTAGGAACCATCTAACTTCTCGATGTTTCTTTTGTTCTACTACATTGTACTAACGTAAATAAACAACTAATTATAGTTATCACCATTCAAACAATACCTATATTTAGACCGTGTCTCAGTACATAACAAGCTATTTATATACACAGGTTAAACACTTTCTAAAGGCTGCGTTGCACCAGAGGCGTGGTTAAAGTTAAAGTTAAATATGGCGTCCAAACAATCCCCATATCATACGACATCTGTCAATTTTTCCGGTTAAAGTTAAAGTTAAAGTCAAAGTTAGTTCGTGCAACCCACTCTAACACCCCAAATATAATAAATCGTTAACACTTGAAGGAAAAAAGGGTTATGTTTTCGGGTGTATGTTGCTTTCTCTAGAGCTTAAGCACAGCAAAACAAGAAACAAGAAAAATCGGCCAAGTGCGAGTCGGACTCGCGCACGGAGGGTTCCGTACCGTTGTAGAGCAAAAATAGGCCAAAAATTGTGTTTTTTGTATGGGAGCCCCCCTTAATTTTTTATTTTATTCAAATATTATTATTAATTATTAAAGTACAATTATATTTAAGGCCTTCGTGAAAGTTTCAAGTGCCTACCTGTTATCATTATTGATAACGAGCAAAAAAGGCCAAAAAAATCACGTTTGTTGTATGGGAGCCCCCCTTAAATATTAATTTTATTTTTATTTTAGTATTTGTTGTTATAGCGGCACCGGAAATACACAATCTGTGAAAATTTCAGAACTCTAGCTATAGCGGTTCTTGAGATACAGCCTGGAGACCCGTTTTTACCCTTTGGGTACGGAACCCTAAAAATCCTCGCTACTAAATACTATTTGGCTATATTCTATAAGCGCTGTCTGAAATGAATTCGAATACGCACGTAAAACTAAGTTCACATATTTTTTCCCCACAGAAGCAAATGAACATAATATTTTTAAGCCTTTCCTCAAAACAATTAAATCGATAATATGAACGTCTGGATGGGGAATTTAAATGACGTCACGCGGGGTGCCTCATGTGCTATATTTAGCCCATACAGGTTCGCGGAACATTCAGTGTTTCCTAGAAATAAAAGCCACCTGTACACGTCTGAGACGATCAATTTATGTAGTTCTTCGTATTTGCTCATGTAAATGCGAGTTGTAATGCTAAAATTATGAGGTAGGCACTCAATATTTAAAGAGTTACATTGTAACGTAGACGGTTACTAATTTATTGTACTCGTTATATTCATAAGTGGATTATAGACCAAGTGCAATCGCGTGATATCCGATAGTTTCCAATAGACTTATCAAGTCTGATGAATCAAGGAAAATAAAAATATGATGAAAAATAATCAATGTTAAAAACTATAACTCTTTACTCAATACGGTGTTGTTAACTTACACAAATATTATTATTATACATATATATTGTAGTAATAAGATTATTTACGGTTTCATATTTATTTATACTCCATTCATCAGTGTCAGATGAGTAGTTTAGGCGCTACGATGGTACAAACCTACTTACAAAGCTAGGAGGAAGGATAATAATCCTTCCTCTTAACTTCCTAGGAGTCGGTCAAGAGGCAGTCCAAATAAGGTCTGACGACTCCTGCACCATTTTCCTGTTCGTCACTGATTCCTATAAACTTACAGGGATAAGCTTCGCTGCGGGAGTTAAGATGACGTAATACGATGACGTCACGCGTCCTGCGTCATGACGCTTGTCTTTCATTCAACCTCTCGAAAACGCATCATAACATTCTTGGCTTAGTCACACGAGAAGTTTTATTTTTCTCACGTGCTACGGCTCAAAAAGGAATTTCTAATCAGATTCTGGAATGAAAAAATATTACTTTACCGTCTGTTAAGAATGACCAAACAAATACTAAGATTGATTTTAAGCTTATGGTACAACTAGACTTTCCGCGCGGCTTTGCCCGCGTAAATTATATATTTCACAGACAAATTAGTCCACAAAAATAGCTTATGATCCTTCACGTGGTCTACTTCTTATCTGACCCAAATAACAGAAACATTGCTCTTGTAGTTCGTGAGATAAGCCCTTTCAAATAATTTCCCCCGTTTTTTCCACATTTTCCTCTATTTCTTCGCTACTATTAGCCTTAGCGTGATAAAATATAGCCTATAGCCTTCTTTTATAAATGGACTATCTAACACTAAAAGAATTTTTCAAATCGGACCAGTAGTTCCTGAGATTAAACTCAAAGGTTTGATCACTCAAACCTTTGAGTTTTATATATATAGATAGAAGGTAATAAGGTAACTATGTCTTCTAAGTTCAAGAGATATTCTTTTCCATACAAGTAGTTTGGGAGCGTGAATATTATTACTGTACCTACTTTTACTACTTCTTCCTCCTTCCACAGTTGAAAGGCTCATATGGTGCACCAGCTTTCCCCATCTTATGACACTCATCTATACTAATATTATAAAGCGGAAGAGTTTGTTAGTTTCTTTGTTTGAACTGACATGGTGATCTATCAACACACAGCCCAAACCACTGGACGGATCGGGCTGAAATTTGGCATGCATGTAGATGTTATGACGTAGGCATCCGCTAAGAAAGGATTTTGATCAATTCTACCTCCAAGGGGTTAAAATACGGGATGAAAGTTTATATTATATAATAATACTTCTTAACGCGAGCAAAGCCGCAATAGCTCGTAGTCTATAAATGAATAAGTACACGATCTTTAACATAGTAATTTATTTATACATTTCTTGACTCATCTCAATACGACAGTTTTTCTGTTTATAAATAAATGTGTTTTTAATATTTAGTATCATTAATTAGTTGTTATTACAGACAGGTCGCAGACACGCGGGAGACATGGCCCGTATCTGTGTTTGGTGTAAATAAGGTTTATGTATGTAGCAGGCCAAAGTCCTTAACTGATTCTTTCAACTCTCAACTTAGACATTATTTTAAAAGGTCAAAAAGTTGCGACACCTTTTAAGCTATTTCATAGCTTTTATCGCCGGCTTCCGTAACGAAAAACACATAACATTCGTTTAACGTCGTTTCAGTTCGGCAAACTTCGGCCCAGTTTAATTCGGGGTGTGGTGCTCGCAGGGACGTTGCCAGACTACGGCACGGTGTTTCTGTGCGTGCGACTAGACGTATGCCAATTATAATTGCATAAGTTGATAATAAATGCTTAGCAATAGATTTTGCCGTAGTCCGTAGTCCCCAAAAGCCACGTGTAATTTTTCACACATTCTCACTACTGCAACTCTTGTGTCGCCAGGATCAACAGTGGTAACTGGTAACCAACCACAAAAACTCTTTGGTATGATCTCAGGGATGCTCGAGGGACAAGCTAAATCTGTTTTAGGATCCACAACGAAATTAATCAGAAGAAAGGTAGGAGTAGGGGATATTCAGTTCTACTTAGACATTCCTGATGTCCTTTCCGTCTCTCAAAGTGTAACCATAATTGACTTTATTCAAGAGAACAACATTTTGTATGAAAATGTTCCCTACAGGCTACAGTCAAGCTTCGGTGAAAGCATTATGTCTGCTATATACCCATTGGAACTAATGGTTATTTTAGATATTGTTCACTTTAACGTATAGACATGCAGGTCAGGCCTTTTAGCCAAGACCTTTTCTCTGTCGCTTCTTTATAGAATCGCCGATCAAAATGTATGGAATTGACATATTATTAAGCATTCGTTAATTTGACGTTGACGTTCGACTCGTCTAATGTCAATTCCATACATTTTGATCGGCGATTCTATAACGAAGCGATAAAGAAAAGGTCTTGCCTAGTGGCTACAGGCTCAGGTAAATAAATTATTCTCTTAGTTAACCGAGGAAGTTCGTTATTGCTTTGGACCATGATGATAATAAATCATGGCAATCATCTGTCACTATGTTTGATGACTATCACCACGTCCATCCAAAATCCAAATTGTCCATCGTGACCCAACGTAGAGTCCGTATTAGGGGAGCCGAAGGTGCTAATTGTGTAGTCACTCCAGCGTCATGGAGACCTAGTAGGTTCTTTTACATCAGGTAAAACTGATAAAAAATAATAAGAGCGTTTTTTTATTTTAGCGGTGGGCTCAGCCAATCAACTGCAGCCATTTTAAAGTTTTGAAAAAGAAAATATACTTATTGAGAAAATTGCTTATTTAGGTAAATTATAAATATATTTTAGACAAAAAGGACTAAATCTGCGAAGCTTAGTTAGGAAAATATGAAGCTTTATTCTTTTATATTTTAAAATGTCCCTACATGCTTACCTAACCTTTGAATCGTCAGTGCTTTATATGGAAGCTTTTTTGGGGTATACTAAACATCCTTTATCTTAATCTGACAGATCCGATGACATTTCAATATTCAAAAAAAAATTTTAACTCACCACGTGAGAAATCTGATTTCTATACCATGATAACTAGACACAGTCATGTCGGAAGCTTATACAAGCTTAATCTGGCACGCTCGAGCTTGTCCTGAAATCCCCTCTTCCACTCCTTAACTATATGCCATCGCAAAACTTAATAAGTACAATTAAAACTTTATGTATAAAATCACATTATAGTCGCGGAGCCAGTGAAGATAATTGAATATCAGTAATCAGATTTTCTCGGATATAAACAGGCTTTTCAGCGCTATTTGGAAAGCCCGCCGTGGAAACTGTGTCGAGCTCCGAGTAAAAGTACTTTCTTCCGACCGCTTTCTGATGTTTCCTGAGTATCAACCTTGTGTGACATAAGTTGTTCTATCTCTTCGTAGAAAAGGCAATCGATACGTGAGAATGACCTACGATATTGCCAGGCGAGGGGATAAAACCGGACATTGTTTTTTTTTGTGCGTCCGGCCTAAACAAAGGCTGGATTTCGTAGATGTAGCATCGAAGAAATTGATTCATAGGCAGTTGACAGACCTATGTCATTTGGTCGGATTATGTCAATTTAATGTACTATCAGAGAAGTTCATTCCTATGCAGATGGGGGACCTACGTAGTTCGGTCGCGTTACGTCAAACCCAGCCGACAGATCACAATTAACATTGAATTGATTTGATCGACCAAATGACGTTGGTCTGTCAACTGCATAGGAATCAATTTCCTCGATGGTACCTAATTCGTGATCTGTCGAGTGTCGGCTAGGTTTGACATAACGCGACCAAATTATGCAGGTGCTTTAACTAAGGTGAGATGAAAAACTTTCTAATAGTTGATAATGTTACGTCTACATGGTATGAGATTGTTCAATAAAGTAGGTACTGTAAGTTCTCAATAGCCTATTAAACGACTATTTTTTTTTTATTTCCCGTCTAAAATAAGTTTTTCCAGCAATTAGGTTTACCGCCATAACAACTATACGGTTTGCAACACTCGAGACTTGACTAGAAAAATAATTTATCTATAATAGGACAATTAATCAATTTAATTGTTTGCGGCAGTACACGCAGGCATTTAATTGTGGGATTTTCGCTTTTAATTAATGAGGATATTGTGCGTTGGGAAGTTTGTTTATATGTCAGGACTCAGGGTGCATCGACTCCCGGCCTATCCGTTTGGAAGTTTCCAGGGTGAGTTTACACAAAGTTTTATTGACTTTCAAATGCGTTAATAATAATAATTAATTAATGTGTAAAGTGTAAACATAAAAATGTTGATAGTAATGGGTAAATACAATAAAATAGGCAAATATAAGAACTTAAAGACCTTTTTACATAGAAGGCAGCTTGTTTTCTATTTATGATAAAAGAATAAAATATAAAGACAAAATTATGATACATGCTGATAAATTGATATGGAGATGGCTATGATAGGTCATTGAACTCGTGTCAATGGTCCTTTGCCTCGCCCATAAAAGGTGAAACTGACCCCTGAAATATTTGGTAATTTTGCGGCCAAAACATTCAGACAAAGGCTTTGGCTTTGGATATACTGTTTAACTTATATTTCGATTGGTTTAAAATTGTTAAATAACTTATTTTAATACACTTTCAAAATTAGAGTATGACTTATGAGTTATGAGTTTGTAGAATTCTGAAACGAACAGTCTGCGGTCGCCTACATTACAGTTTGAATCCTGCCTTTCAGGCTGTAATCGGAGCCTACCTCCCTTACCACCTTTGAATTCTTTCCTAAGCCATCAATTCCTTACCACATAAACTTTTTTTGGCGGCCGCGGCAAATAAGTATATATTTTTTAAATGTAAGCTAGTTAAGCACGTACGTAGGTGCGCAGGCGCATGCTACAGCCGCGGCGGCCGCGAGAGCTGTCGGCGGCGAAATTCGCCGCTCTCGCCCACTGATCTACATTTCACCTCCAATATGGGTCAATAACTGCCCACGCGCCCCCCCGCGCCCCTCCCCCCACCGCGCGCGGCCATTCACCTCGCCACTCCAAATCATTGTTCGCCAAATGTATAGCGAGTTCGACGACCCCGAGCTATGGTCGCCGATGTCTTCGCTGAATGACACTTGACCGCTGCAGTAAATATAAACATCCTGCAATTTCATAGAACTCGCCGTGTAAAAGCCATGACATCGCCACCGTATTGTGTTCCGCTAACTTAACAAAGTTGCGTTGAGAAACTTAAAGTTTGGTTAAGCACGAATGCTATCGTGAGCTTCGTAAGCATTTTTGCTGTGCGCCTGCGCCGATCACTAGCGCACAATCTGAACATTCCTAAAAATAGGTTTTTTTTTAGTTTTACGGCACAGCAATAAAGAAAGTCACGTCGCTTAGCTAAGGATAATATATATGTACTTTATTATAATACGAGTGAGATAGATCATCCAGCGACAATATGTAAAGAAAAGCCGAAGGCTGCGCAGCCTGCCGCGGCCGTTACTTATAAGCTCCGTGTGAAATACCCCTGCTGCCTCTTCACACCGGATTTCTACTTTAGGCCGACAATAATAAAAAATAGTCGCTTCTAGAAGCTAGCCATGTCGTACTACCGCCTCGCCGACCGAATTCCTTCGTCTACGAACCTTCGGAATTTTGTACGCGAGACAAAAATTACGGTTATCCCAAAAAAATTAAGTCCTCATTTGGGTGATAGAGGAGGTCGACGAACGGCGCACCCGGCGCGGCTAGACCCTTGGAATTTTTTATAATCACCACGGGAGTAGATCAGGTTAACGACCCGTACAAAAAAAAGATATAGCAACCGTCGAACCTTTTCGAAAAAAAGGATCCCACACGACCATTCCTCTCTCGTTTTTACACGATCCTTTTTTGGAAACTGTACAAAAAACGATGCACGTTCGGAGCTATTTATATCGCCGACGAAAACAGATTCATTGAACCGGCGTGAACTCTTACATTTCAATCATATACACAGTGACACATATTACTCGGCGCGGCCGGTCCGCAATGAACTATTCAAAACGCACGCCTTAGCGCCAAACCGAGAAATGCCAAAACGTTACGTTACCACGCCACCTCGAGCTAGGCGTGCCCATTGCCCAGTGCCCACCTCGTACTATTGATGAAGAGTTGATTAAACTGTGACATAACGCACTTTTTGACATTTAAGTTGGTAAGGCCGAAGTGTACTTTGCCGTTTGACATTTTGCGCAGGTTGCGAGCGATTTGAATAATTTCAAAATTTAGACGTAGCTAAGTTGAAAGTTAAATATTTATAAAAGTTACTAATACTGAGCCCATGTTTTGTCATCGCAACCTAATGCGAAAAAAACACATTTTACATGCAATAAAAAATCGGTTTTTAAAAATAAAATTCAAAGGTTAATTTTAGTAACAAAATATATATGTACTATCAATTTGGGTAACTGTGAACATTTTTTACAGTTTATGTGATAATACAAACTGATTTATACTCATAACACTCTCATTTTATCGAATAAATAGTGTTCTTTTAAATTGTATTAATTTTCTAATAAGAATAATTCCAGGAAAAACAATAGAATTACTTACCCAAAATTTTACCCAAAAGTAAAAGTCAAAGTTACCTTAAGTTTTGGGTAACTTTGTATTTATTTTTGTTTGGGTGAAAACCCGCATAATATTCGAATATGTATTTGAAGGTTTTATAGTTTTCATATAATTCCTCAATCATTTCTCGAGTGACTTGAGCCCTCCTTAAGTTCTGGATGTGTTTTCAGAAAAAGCACACCCCATTCATAGCCGGGCAGTTATTTTTAAATTGAGGCTTTGTTGTACTGTTGGTATCTAAACTATGTCTAATAAGCTGATCGATATGCCCAGATCACTAAGTAGCAGCAAATGGGAATTAAAGCTTGTTTCTTCTTCTTGGCTGAAAGTTACGGGCTTACCCACGGGTTTACACTTTACTATGCTTGCCTTTTAATTTATAAAAAATCAAAAAACTCGACTGCAAAAAATGTTAACTAAAAAGAACGAAACAAGACCTAATTCTGCCGGAGGCATCGAATCTACTTACTTCTTTTACATTTTTCTATGTAACCTTCTATTCATCCTGGCATGAAACTCGTAAGTAAGAGTCGTATCAATTAAAGCATAGATTCGATGCCTCCGGCAGAATTAGGTCTTGTTTCGTTCTTTTTAGTTAACATTTTTTGCAGTCGGATTTTTTTATTTTTTAAATTAATTTATTTTATTAGCGACTTTTTAGTTGTAGTCATCGAACTATTTTGACAACCAATCTAATAAAAAATTGAAAAACTACCGTGTCGATATTTCTAAGTGTACCTACCTACAATACGTAGTTACATAGGTTTGGTACTGTTTCAATGTATGTTTCTGGTTTTAAGTACTTACCTAACCATTGTTTTTTTAATACTTTGTGATAGAATTTTCATCTTGTTTCAGTAATTTCAGTTGATTTTTAATTGTTGTACCTATTTATCCATGCAGGCGGTTTTTTTTTGTTATTAATCGTTCCATTTAATATTAAAACTGCAAGTTATATACATATTTAGAATCAGTGTTTAAAATTCTTTATTTTGATACCCCACTCGATATGCTTGGTAGAATTTTTATTTTTTTTACCTTACAATATGGCGTCAAACATCCGCCATTTTGGTTTTTTTTTAAATGTCACCTATCTAAGAACACTTGGGCTATTAAGACAAATCTAACGATACCTCAAATGTGAAAATCCGTTTAGCGGTTCTGAAGATACGAGGTAATAAAGAATATTACATACATATTACATACATACTATATACAAGATACGCGCCAAAAACATAACCCTCCTGGCAGTCGGGTAAAAAAGGGTCACTGCGGGTATTTTGTTTCGACACAGCAAGTCTCGACATCGCACCAGATTGAATTTTGCTCCTCGGGCTTCCTCGAGTATTTCAGGGGAACTAATAGCAGATATAATATATACCCCTGAAACACTCGAGGAAGCTCGAGGAGCAAAATTCAATCTGGTGCGATGTCAAGACTTGCTGTGCTAATAGTTGCTTTTTAACCCATACTTACCTCCTAACCTAACGCCGCCCGGGTTTAACTTTTTGGGTTTTTCTGGGCATATATTTGCATTGCAACTGTAATAACTAATACGGAATATTTTGATGAGATGTATAGAAATATGATGATAATAATAAAATAATGTTGCTTAGTACATTATTTTATTATTATATAACAAAACAATATTTTTATGATCCAAGTAACTTTGAACGATTCAATGTTACCCAAATTACTTCGATTTTGAATGTCGTTAATACTTCTGAATCAGTCTTACGCAAAATGTATACATCAAATATGTATTAAGATTTCGAAATAATAATATATTTACTATATTTTTTAAGATAAACATAAAAACATGCCTGTTTACAGAAAGTTTTATATACTTAATTTAATCACGATTTCAAATTCGTGCAACAAACACATTCAACAACTTCACTACGGAAAAACGTTTTTTTTTTTTCAAAATTATAATATTAACAGTTTATTTATTTTCTTCTCGTTTGCTACAAAACATTTTGGCGCTTCATTTAACACAGCTTATATAGTAGACATCAAAAAGTTGACATGTAAAAATATTTTTTTTTTCACAACTTTGTTCAAAGTTAAAGCGCAATTCAAAGTTACCCAAAATGAGCGTAATTCTAAATAGCTCTTCGTTCAATACACCCAGCGGTGGGATGGCTACCTGACCCCGAGTCAGGTGTTCATCACCTTTACTGTTTTTTTTTCTTTAATTTTTATGGTTCTCTATAACGGAACCATTTTAAAATGTGGCCAAGAATTCTGAGAACTTCTTTTACTATTTAATTACAATGCCCATTTATACAATATGTATTTTTAACATAACGACGCTTATTCACTAGCTTATTGTAATGCGTTCTTACAATACTGTAATTTTTTTTCCAATAATGCAATACAGTACCTCTATATTTTTAAAAATATATCAATTTATTTGCATTTCGCGTCTTAATTATATGATTTAAAACTAAGTACAAAATTTATAAGCATAAAACGTGGGAGTTGAGACTGACCAATTAGAATGTTTTTCAAAGACCCGAGGCATATTATATGCTTCTAAATTCTAAGATATCTAGTATTTTTAAATATTATGTTTTAAAAACCTTTCAACACAATCCCTAGCCTTATGAAAGTAACTAAACATAGCATCTTTAATATGAAAATGAATCGCTAAAGCCTAAAATCTAAATATTGTATCAAGCGCTAATCTCAAGAACGGCTGAACCAATCGCTAATTCTTTCTTTGTTGTATTCGCTAATATCGGAGGAAGGGTGTTACGGAGAAAAGGAAAATTAAAAATGACGTGGGACAATTAGTAAGAAAAGTCGGACCCACTAGTAAACTATAAATTCATACAATGTATTCTCGTGCGGAGTGGCGGAGTGTTGAGGCAAATATTTGGCTGCGAAGAAAGTGGCGCGGCGAACGGGCTCGCGGGAAGTGTCACGTTGAACTGTTACATAAGGACTCTGTGCTTTCCAAAATAATCGTCTCACCACCACAACAATTGCCGAAGAGCCGTTACCATTGTGACAGCAGCTTGAGAATTCTAAATTGAGTATGGGAATAGCATGCCAAATGGTTTAACATCTATGATTTTGATGTTGTTGTGTACTTAAAGATTTTCAAGGGTCACTAAGCCGACTTTTGCTGAAAGTGAGTAGTGACTCCAAAGTACATTTTTATGTACTGCGGTCTGAGAATTTACACATTGTAATTAGACGAAAATTGATATATTTAAGGTGACGCCGCGATAAAGTAAGAAACCGTGTTGGATATGTTTTACATTGCTTGTTTTCTATGAGAGGCCGGGCCGGCCTCTCATAGAAAACAAGCAATGGAACAGCAAAAAAGGAAAGGGCATAAGCAACAAAATGGTTTTTGTCGCGTAATTTAAAAACCATAAATACATTTCATATAAGCTATGCACATATTAAAGGCATACACTTTAATATGTGCATAGCTTCAACCAATTTATGTACAAATTTTGGAACCTTAAATCACTCTCCTCTGTTGGAAAAATAGGAATCCCTTTTTTTACAGAGGTCTTTTCGATTGATAATTCTGTGTTATAAAAGTTGTCCAATCGTGTTATGCTATGGGCAATTCAAAGACAAAGACATGATGAATACTGACAATGAACTTTAGTTTCTTAGCTTTAGTCATTGCTGAGAAAAATCGGCATCGCTACAGCCAAATTATCAAGGCGTCGCCTTAAATAGCTAGTATATGTATTGTATCAAAAGACTATATAAATAAAGCAAAGCTCACTTCACGTCTACTTTAACACAATATTATTGCTAGAAATAATTTCTACATAACTTTTTGGAAAAGTTGAAATTCATGTCATCTTCACGAGAGTCTATGATCTACTATCAGCTATCTACGAGAAGATTCAGAAAGAGTCGTTAGCAGAACACCTTAGTACCTGAATTTAAAGCACAGAATTCATATTAGGTTAAAAGTAGTTAGAGAGTTTCAAAACTCGATACATATTTTATTAGGAATTTTCATAAAATTTCATTTTACGTGAATGTTTCCCCTGTTAACGCTACATAGAATTGTTAATTAACTTTATTTTTAATTTACTTTTAATTTAACCAACTTATCCATCACTTTAGCTTTATACTTATACCTACTAAAAAATAAAATGTTTTACAGAGCTACTCTACTTTGAAATTGTTAAAGTTTATGATGTTAGCCTTGTTACAATGTCGTTTAATTTTTTTTAATATTTTCTTTCTAGCTAAAACTGTTGTTACTTTGAGTTTATTTTTCTATTTAAAGATAATTCGTAGTTTCCAATACAACACATTGAAAGCTTAAACTTTTAACTGCCAGTAATGGTCCTACCGTTTACTTATTAACATTATAACACATTTAAGCTGAAAACAAACCTAAGCGTCAGTGACAGGGGACGCGGTACGCGATACGGGAGCGTCTGCAACGCGAAACTGGCCGTGCACACCTGCGCGACTACGATGCGAACCGTCAAACGTTAATATCATGACACAATCAATCAAAACGTATACAAATCAAAAAATCATATACTAAAGAGTTGTAGAAAATAATATAAAAAAAGGTTTTAAAAAAGAAGTCTAGTTATGTACAGGTCGTGCAGGTGTGCACGGCGCCATAACATTACATGGGCATTGGGCAGCGTCCGCCGCGCGGTAGACGCTACCGCTTCGCAGTCGCTTTGGTCGCGTAGGTTTGTGGAATCCTTTAAACCATAAAACTAATGCGTGATTAAAATGTCTTCACCTACAAACCATAGAGAACAAACCCGTTTGTACAATTGAAGCGAGCTTATTCTTTCAAACCAGCTTGGCCTGAGGCATGGGACAGGTTGGCCCAAGGAGAAATACTCGGCTCGCTCCACATACAAGCCGATGACTCTTCGTGGCCTCCTTACGGCCTGCTGCCAAATTTCTCCATCTCCATCACTAACGCCTAGCAACAATTATTATTATTATTGTCGTGTGCCGCGAAACGTCGCTAAAACCCGCCGCAGTACGCTAATTGTACTGAATACGCTGTGTACAGTTAGATACATTATTTTAAATCTATTTGCTTTGAGACAAAGTATCGTGATTATATTTTTTTTTGTATCCATAAGTTGATATTTTTGCGGATACTTTCTTCTTTACGCTCAAATCACTAATCGGATGTATAAGCGTAGAGATACTTTGAATCCCGAGATAGGACATAGTATTTTTTATCGCAGCGATTAAATGAACGGTTCCCGCCTTAAATACATTTCATTTCATTAATTTTTAAATGAGCTGGCGAGAACTAAGCGATTGACAAATTAAGCCGAATAGAAACCTCAAAAGCTTTTAAAAGTCTTCTTCTTCTTCTTGACCAAATGACTTTGACATTATTCAGTTAAATTAGTATCCAGTGTGCAAGTTTTCTACTAAAACTTTAATCATAGCCCGATTAAAGGCCGATCTATGATCGAAGCCGATGTAAAAGCCAATAAACGGTTATCACCGCAACCTTCAGCTGAAAGCAAAGCCAAAAGCCGATGGAATGTTAAAACTTTAATATTGACGCGGAATAACTGAAATCAATTTTAACGTACTGTGTTTGTTACGAAATTAATCCGGGGTGAACCTTCAGCCGTGGTTCTTATTATGCTGGATTTACACGGGTGACTAAAGCCACACGATTTACGCCGCACGGCGAAAATCGACCGTCTAAATGGCAGTTCGACTACGCCGCATGCCGCTAGAGCCGCAAGCCCCAAAGTCGTGCGGCCAATGGCCGCATGGGGCTGGTGACTAAAATCGACCGTGTAAACGCTCAGTCGTAAGCGATCGCTTGCTGCAAATACAATATAGTTTGTCGGCACTAGTCACAGGCGATTTTTGTAGAATGTGTAAATGAGGTGGCGATTCGACTTGGACAGGCGATTCGACTGGTGACTTGCCGGGTGACTAAAATCGACCCGTTAGTCACCCGTGTAAATCGACCATTAGAACTTTCTTTTACCAAAAGCGGCTGCAGCTTTATTCGGTCAATTGTTAAAACAAATAAACAAACAAAATGTATCAGTAGTATATTTTCTATGATCACACCACTAACCCACTTCCGCGAGATTCGTGAGAGCCGCCTGACAGCTAACGGAGTTTGTTTGTTTTCTTTTCTAAAATAGCAGTAAACAAAATCTCTGTAGCCAAATCAGTTTGAGAAATATAATTAAAAAAATATAAAATTAAAAAAGTAGAAAATGTTGAACATTTTTATGGACATCCTGCAAAAGATAAGCTGTAAAATTAGAAGTAATTAAATTGGTTTTCTCTTTTGAATTTTTTTTTCAACGTTATTTTCGAAGGCCAAGTTTTGATAAAATTTATAGATGTCTGTCCGGTTAGGGTTACAAATTTGAATAAGTCAAAATTTTAAACACCTATGCTAACTATTATGAACCTAGAACTTATATACAGTAGTATACAAGTTGAAAATTGTTAAAGATTACTATTGATAACACAATATTTTTCACCAGCAACACATTTCATTAAATCTATTTAACGTTACGAGTTTTTAAATAAATTTGCAGATGTACTAAACCTTTTATGGTTAAACATTAAACAATCGTATAAAGAGAAACCGCGTTCGCAATTTTTCGCCAATATAACGCAATATTTGTGAACGTTATCGCCCAGCACGTCGATCGTAACGGAGTTAATGGGACGTTCATTTGATTGTATTTTTACTACACAGCATCATAAAATCAAGTTTTATTTCGTAGCAGTAAAAATATTAAGGTCCCCGTACGTGAAAAGCTTCCCCGACCAGAAATACTAAATCTATGACCACAATAAAACGAAATAAAACCGCAAAGGTTGCAATTGACGCAAATAAAATTAATCACTCGCGAAACTTGCGAAATCGATTTCGATTTAAATAATTTATTTCGTGTATGGCAATCGGGGATCGCCCCACGAGATTATCATAAATAGACTATAGATCAGACGATACATTTTGAACATGTCTATAAAATAAAATTGTATACTATCATAATTGCTGCCATGGCCTCCGTACACTCGCCACGTGAAAGGAATATAGGGCTTATTTTTTTTTCTGCAAGTCATACATGAGGTTGCCGAAATTGTGGTGCATTTCACAAGCGGTATGGCGGTGCAATACGCGGGCGCGTCGCAGGTGTCAGTGCGTCCGCTAAATGTCGCGCGGCCTCCGCATTACGAACGGCCTTTGCAGTCCGGTCATCGACCCACCCGGGGTCAGTGACCGGCACTACATTTAGTTTTCACTTTCGTTCACTAAGGATAACTGTTCCGTGCCTATGCGTCACTCGGCACGCTGCATACGGACCGTACTCCGCTGAATTACAATTCTTATGCCAAATTCGTGAGCCGCCGGATAAATTATTTATGTTACGGTCGGCGGCCGCGCACCTGCCTATTAATTTTTAATAGTGGTCCCATAAATTTCCGCGAGGGAAGCAGACAATGCGCAAACGTGTACACCTGCAGTGATGTTAATCGATATTATTTGCTAATCCCTTTCTCTGTAATTATAATTTAAAGCCTCCTCGGTTTCAATTTATAATGTCCCCCTGTCAGTCGGCTGACCTACACTAATAGCGGCGCTGTATCCGCCCGTCAGTTCGCTTGTCCGGTCTGTCCGTCGATGGCTACTAGTAGAATTTAATTTAAATTGGTAGAATTTTTACTAAAAGCAAGTACACAATTAGTGTTAAATATTCAACGTGAATATTGTAACGTCAATAAGACTAAGAGCTACCGCACACCTGAGACACGACTGTCTTAAGACAGACTATCGCATAATAAAATGAACTAGATGGGCACATTTGAGACAAGACGTCTATTAGACAAAGTTGTCTAATGCGCCCCGCGACAAGTCTGACTAACGACAGTCGGCTTCCCTTTGAAGTGTATGCGAGCGCGCACATCTACGACAAAACTGTCTAGCCACAATATACATAACTACCAGTAGTTCGACTCGGAAACCTGGTTAATCTTCGCGGTCCTGTTAGTTAGAAACATATACATTTCCAAAAGAGCGTTTTCATTTCGAGTCCGCTCTGAACGGACCGAAATTATTTTTGGTTTTGTTCTAAGAGCAAAATTAAATTGCTCACTGCTCAAAACACCGGTTAGAACCGTTCGCGGTTATGTTCGCCCCACCCACTCACACACACCACGACCATCACCCACTGTCCACACATAAACAAGTTATGGCCTATTGGCTATTGTGATGGTGGTGTGACGATGGTGCACTGAAAGGGATAGAAGATATGACTCCACTAGTTACTTTCCGCGAGAAATTAACCAGGTAATTTCGAAGCAATACCGCTCGCATCTCTATTTCGCTCCGAATGAACACTTATCCAAAAACCTGGTTACAGAGCGTTTTAACCTGGTTAAAATAATACCGGTTCCGAGAGTTACTTTCCGCGAGAAATTAACCAAGTTAATTTCAGAAGCAATACCGCTCACATCTCTATTTCGCTCTGAACGAGCACTTATTCCGAAAACCTGGTTAAGCGTTTTAACCTGGTTAAAAAAGTATCGGTTCCAAGCTCTGGACTTCGACTGCAAAGAGGCGGACAGGTTTCAATATATTATGTCAAATTCGTCGGGTTTCACTAAGATTATGAATGGAATGTGCCTCGCGCTGGCTGATATAATTTAATTTTAAAAACTTATAGATTTCAAAATTAGATTCTGACAATTTTAATCACATGTGCCAAAACATAAACAATAATACGACAAAAAAGAAATACACGTCCAGCGTTACTATCTTTCCCGATTATTTTTGAAGTTATTTTTAGCCGAATGAGAACTTTTCTATCTATATCTATAAAATCTTTCGGAACCGCTCGCAATAGACGCAAAATGCACTCGGTTTTAATTTTATTAATATACAACTTGTTATTTGAAATACCTAAGTCCTAAGTTGTTTAAAATATAAATTATTTCAAATTGACGTGTTTCACAACCCGTTTTTAACGTGTTTAACATGTTTAACATCCCAGAGAAATATAGTAATAGGAAACCCTAATACCTGTAATATGTCATAGTTTTAAGTTCGTAGTGACAAGTTAACATTCGTAGCGATTTTCGTCATATACGTCAAATTTAAAAATTTCTAACTTCTAAGTCGGCTTACTCTATAATTATTCTGTCTACTCTGTACGGGCGTTCTCTACTGTTTAATATTATACAATTGTATGCGTTGCGTCATCGTAGTCAAGACAGTTTTGACTTGGTGTGCGCCACATGATAGACACAGCTGTTTTAATTGTGTCGTAAGACTGACTCGTCTATGTGAAACAAGACTGTGTCGTGTCTCCGATGTAAGGTCACACTAACTCTTCATTAAAGCATCACGTAGTTTACTGAAATTTTGAATACTGACTCTCACCTGCTTTCTTCGCAAGAAACGTTAATTTAATAACAATTTAAATGTCTACGACTTTTTTGCCATGCTAGTTACTTGATATGTATTTAAATTTATCTTTTTGACTCTAGGTAAAGCTCTTGTTGGGCGTAAGAAGTTCTTGCTGGGCGTAAGTCATAATAGCATTATACACGAGATAGGAATAGATTGGTATATTATGTGAATAATTATTTTCTTTCTAAGTGCTAGTGTATAATTACTAGGAGTTTTGAAGAATAGAGCGACATGAATTATGAGCAACGTATCGCCATCTATTTACGTGTATAATATTCATCCAAAGATCATATTATAGCTCATTGAATTGTAAATAAAATGCATCTCAAGCCGTAGCATTGAAACGGTGTTTATAAACAAAATGTCAACTAGATGTATAAACAGTGGTCGAGGTTGACGCTCCGGCTGCGGCGGTGTTGCAACTGAAACGGACCAACGTCCTTTTAATGAAATTTTTATACAATTAGGTAATTTTGAGGGGGGCGGGGTGGCGGCGCGGGGCGAGGCGCTGGGGTTGCGGGGTTCGGTTGCGCAAGCGGTCGACGACTCGTTATGTCAGCGTTTACGTAACACCTCGCAACGCAGGCAACGATTGTGGCCGTTTCGCACTTCGCGGATTCGCGGTACCACCGGCCGTGAGCTCTACTTAACCTGGGAAAGGTTAGAACCGAGTAATATGCCCCGGGGGAGCGATTAGAGGAGAAGGGGCTTGCGTCAGGGCAGAGAGCGGGCGGACTCAACGCACAAGGTTGCGAAGGTTCAATGCTCTAGAAATACTACAGGCGACCCCGAGCGCCGCGCCCGCCTGCTACGCGCGTAGACCGCCCGGCTACGAGCGTAGCGTATGCGCATACGCATATTTTTCGATACTCTACGCGCTGTAGCAATGATTTTATATTAAATTATTATTTTTAACAAAAAATTAAAACCGACTTCCAAGGTAAAAACAATAATAACATTAATATGAACTAAAAAGTATTAAATAATTTCTACTATCTAATAGTGCCTTTTTCCGAATTCGGCTAAACCTCAACTATTTCTGTACTCAATCTTCATAATTTTGAAGTCGGTACCAGATAGCTGAAACTTCAGTCCTCTGACAGAATATTTGAAACTTTTGGAACTGGCACCGACTTCAAAGTTATGAAGATTGAGTACAGAAATAGTTGAGGTTTAGCCGAATTCGGAAAAAGGCACTATTAGATAGTAGAAATTATTTAATACTTTTTAGTTCATATTAATGTTATTATTGTTTTTACCTTGGAAGTCGGTTTTAATTTTTTGTTAAAAATAATAATAATTTCACTCTTTTTAGTTACACTAGTAGATAAACCTTCGCGTATATTTTACCTAAGTATCTTATTACAATTTGTTAAGAGTCACAACTCACACTCACAAAATAATATACCTATTATCAGTGAAGTGAACATATTGTGCTAAGTAATTTAACAATTTTAATGCTTCAAGCCCCAAGCGGTCACCGGCGATTGCGATAACAATAGAAAGGCTATTGTGTCTCGTTTTTCCACGATCGAAGGATCTATCAGATAAAAAATTGTATAAACTTGCATAGGATGTAGCGTAGCTACTCATAATATTTAATATTATCATAATTATTGACAGCTGTTCTTGTAATAAAGAATTCAAATCGATACTTAGTGCGCCATCTATCGATTAATAAGTATAACTAATTAAAAAGACTCTTAATGACTTTGTTTTGTTTAAATGCTCTTTTTACAATAACTTTATTTCAATTCTATTTGTCTATTTAAATTTTATAAAGTAGTTAATAAAGTATTCGATCTGTATATAAAGTAGTTAGTAAAGGATTCGATCTGTCGTCTGCCGCCATGCGCCGCGCGGCGGCGACGCCGTCGCCTCTACGGCGCCGACCGCCGTCATGTATTAAATAAACAGGTGTTGTTATACAGTACATAATTATTATTATTAGTATATCCATACCTATGCCTTGTACTATTATCTAGTCTGTGCCATGAGACATTGGTGACCTTAACACGACGTGGTAATGATGATGATGACGATGATGATGATGATGATTATGATGATGAATATAAATTGCATAGTAGCATATGCCTTCTGTTCTTAAAACAACGCCGAAACTCCCAAACGTGTATCTATAAGGAGTCAGGAGTTCTCTCAGCATCTTCGAAACCATGGTATACCTTGACCCAATATTTGACTTTTTGGTAGCATATTCTTAGTACACTTCACATAAAACCAAAATCACCATATGTTTCCATATAAATTTCGAGGAGTTCCCTCGATTACTCATGGATCCCATCATCAGGTCACCACTTTTGTGAACATGGTACCAAATTGGAGTGAAACCTAATACAACAAAACAAAAATTTCGAAAATCGGTTCACAAACGGCGGAGTAATCGTTGAACATACAAAAAAAAAAAAAAAAAAAAAAAAAAAAAAAAAAAAAAAAAAAAAAATATCCACAGCCGAACATATAACCTCCTCGTTTTTTGGAAGTCGGTTAAAAAATATATAATGTTTGTTCCTACTAGTTTTATAGAAATAGAACATAAAATAAAAAAGAAACCTTTTTGTAAGTTTTTCAGTTAACTCGCTTGTACAGTTTGAATATTGCTCGATAAGCAAAATAGCGAGTTGGAATTATGCATAGAGTTTGATAACGACTCTGTGCAGTACCTGGTTTAATCGAATCTACGGTTGCCGGTTGCGTTATAGGTATCTACAACTTTATCGGCAGTAAATTGTGAAACAGGAAAGTAAGCTAACTTTGTTTTAATGTCCGTAAAGATATAAAGTACGATTTGATGACCAAGCCTTATAATTTAAGTATACTAAAAGAGAATCGAATAATGACCCCGTTTTAAATTGTACATACATAAAGACATCAAGTTAATGAAATATTTTAGAACACTTCACATTAAGAAATTAATAGAACTGTTCTTCACATTTTCACAACTTCACATTAAGAAATTATACTGAAAAAACTATGCGCAATATCTGATATAAGTTGGTTGAGAGAAAAGAATAAAGGTACAAACAATAAAAGGTGCCATCAAGGAAATGGATTTGATTTTTAGGCATTTTCGAGCACGCCACCTGCCTATGTACGAATCAATTCCTCTGATAGTGTACATAATTAATTATATTATTCTTAAGTCTTAACATAACGTACAACATATTATAGCATGTTCTCATGGAAGTTCGTTAAACGTAGCATACATTAAAACAGCACAATCCTTTTACAGTCAGTTAAAAGCTATTTGTTTTAACACATACGCGCGGCTTAACCTTCAAAAGAGAGACGGCGCCGTGATCACGTCCAATTTGCCAACTCTTTTCAAGCGTTTCGTAATTTTTTATAAATTATTTTGCCTCCGACCTTTGTCCATAACAGTTCAATTAGTATTCCTGGGGCATTGTCGTAATGTGCCAAGCGATATAATGTACTTGATGTGCTGTGTACTTGAAAAGGGCTCGTAGTTACTACGTACTAGAAACATTGGTCCATACTAATAGTACATATTAGGCCGCCAGAAGCTGCGGATTGGCTACGTTAGGCAACCTAAAAACTAAAAGTTTTCTGACGTTAATTTCCTAGAAATGTTGTCAAAATTGAACCAAAATTATATTCGTCTTTAGACTCTTTTTTTGGAATCTAAACTGCCGCATTCAGAGTGGATAATTATATTTACTTAAATGTAATTAATTTAAAATTTTGACAGAAGTCCCATACATAATCTGTCAAACTCTTTATTAAATTGAAGGTTAAACATGATTAAATTTCTCTGAGTACGGCGGTAAAAGAGTTTAAGCTTCAGTTTTGGCTAAAATTTGACCTTTGATATTTTTATCTTTTATAGTTATCTACACAAAAGCACATTAAACTAAGCTTAAGTTTAATTGACACGTTATAAGCTAAACCGATGCTCTCTAGTGTCTAGACTTCAGAGTATCTGACATAATTTTGAGTTAAGTACATACGTGCTTTATGTGAAACGTGCATTAATATATACTTAACCTCTTATACATAAAAAGTATGTATCTTCTCTAGAACTTATAAAGACAAACAATTTATAGAATAAACTAGCTGTCCCGGCAAACGTTGTTTTGCCATAATATATTCGCAATATTATTTTATTGAAGTGACTAAATAAATATGTCACCATGGCAACGTCGATCGCTATCCCGTCGCACAACAATGGTTGCCGTCAGTAATTTAGTATTATTTATTTAACAAATGCACTTATCAATATATAAAGTACCCCGTAGCTGATTCTCAGACCTACTGAATATGCATATAAAATTTGGTAAAAATCAGTAAAACCGTTTCGGAGGAGTTCGTGGACTAACATTGTGACACGAGAATTGTATATATAAGATAATGAAAATCGAAAAAACCGTATACGACTGAAGTTTAAAAAATATTTTGTAACAAAGCCTGCATTATAAGGTCTTTTGAGCTTAACTTTTATGTTCTGATAAGCACAAAATAAGAAAAAAATACGTTATCCTTGTGTTTAAATTGTAACACCCAATCCGTAGCGAACTGGCAAAATTTGAAATCTGCCGATAGAATCTCGCTGGTCATAAATCCAAATGCGATCCAATAAAGATTGGATTGCGTTTCAGTTGTTACACAATATACCGTGACGTCACAATCGGGTAAGTCCCTTCCAAACGACTTGGGCCGTCGTAAGGACAAGCTCTGTACGAGCGTGACGATATGTTCTACGAGCGTGCCTTGTTGCCAACGTGATGTCCGTTCAAGAACGCTACGCGTATAACATGAGGAGTTCAACTTCAAAGACCGGACACTTACACACACATATTCACAAAACAAGCCCGGTGAGGTCGGGCTGTGCTAGTCCGGATTTAATCGGCTTTCCGGCTAATGGGGATCGGGGGTATACGGGAACTAATGTCAAGCCTACAGTGCACAAAACGAGTCCGGCCAGCTCGGCCTGCGTTAGTCCGGCTTCTCCGTATATAGGAGCCTTTACTTGTACGAAGAAGGCCAACGCAGAATGTTTCTATCGGCTCATCCTTACTTTCAAAACCGTCGCTTCCCACAGAGTATATTCACAGCATGTATCATACGGCGTGACATTTCAAATTGCGGTGTCGCAAGACGGTAGCGAGCTCGTTAGATATTGATTTATAATTCAAATTAAGCTATTATGTAAATTAAAAGTGGCATTTAAGTTTGGCGACGTAGGCCGCATCGGACGAGAATAAATATTCAAAGGACGAATTCCACCTAGATGCGTAAAAGTTAATCAAGGATTATATTTTGTTATCTCCCTCTTTTTCCGTTTTAATGAAAGAGATGGAATGATATTTTGATGAACCACTAGCAATGAGGGGCAAGCGGGCCTTAGCTTTTTATTAATTAGCAACGTCAAACAATTTACGCACGACTCATAAATCCTAGATATTATTTAAGTTTGATTGCAAGCTTCCTCGCCTGCTTGGGAAAATAACTACAAGCAGCTAGCTACCAGTATAATTACTATACGAAAAGCTAAATCCATACTTCCATATTATTATAATATACTATATACTATTATACTATACTATATACTTTACTATATATTACTATTTACTATTACTATATTACTATTTTTACTATTATAATATTATAAATGCGAAAGTGTGTCTGTCTGTCTGTCTGTTACCTCTTCACGCCGAAACCGCTGAACCGATTTCGCTGACATTTGGTATGGAGATACTTTGAGTTCCGGGAAAGGACATAGGATACTTTTTATCCCGAAAAAATGTAGGGTTCCCGCGCGATAAACGAATTTTGGCGCAAGGGAGTTGCGGGCGTCATCAAGTTGTATTATAATCCGAAAAATATGTTATAAGATATATTATATATATGGGTGAGGCCGCCAATTTTTGCTGATATGGCGCAGAAAAATTTTGCGAGAGAAAGAAAATTGGCGAATATCAACGCTGCTTGTGACGTTGGGGCACCAAAATTGTATTGAATTTATTCCTCTACGCTATCATAGCGTTGAGAAATATGACGTTGAAGCACCAAAATGATATCGTAGAGGCTATCATAGCGTTGAGAAAATCAAACTTATCTCTGTAAAGAATACACAATGTGGTTTTTATTATAGCCCCAAACATGGCCCTTTTGACTACTCACATGATGCATTGATAGTTTTATGTGAAACAGTAATACTTACATTTGTGTCACAAAAAAACTTCCTTTGAAAAAACTGTGTACACATTCCGACTGAGGTTCAAATGTGAACTGTCGAGAAATGGCGGATATTACGAGATTTTCCAAAGAATACGTAAAAACTGAGCGTTGCCACCTCTTGATTTTACTTTCCCTAACTCCTAACAATAACAATAAATCGGTATTATTGATGACGTTTAAAATGTGGGGTAGAATTGATGTTTCTAACGATTCATTTGATTTTTTTTTTATAAGTTTAAAATAAAGTTTATAAAGAAAGTTTTCTTAAAATACTATAAGAATTAGATGAGGTAATAGCCATTTATATAAGTATTCATAACATATCCGATTTATCTTCAAATCTGTCATACTTACTGCTACAGCGACAGTTAAAGTGCACCTCTTCTACGGCGAATTGTATATTTTGAGCTATTTTCTTACATTTTTTATGTTTAATTGTAAATATATTTTTAGACTATTATTGGAACTCAAATAATTCTAATGCATGCTTGAGTACTTTGTTTTCTTTATTAGAATCAGTTTTCGAGCATAAGATAAACACAATACTTTTTAGGGCGGAGAAAAATAATTGCAAAATCAGCAAAAATTGGCGGCCTCGTCCATATATCTTTTTAAAATATATTTTATTGAATTTATTCAGGAAAATTACAGCAACTTTCAAATGTCCTTTAATAATTATTTTTCTCTTAGCCTTGTACTGGTATTTTCATCGACCTTGGTAGTTTCCTTTTTAGCCGGCTATGTTAAAACCAAAAAGAAAGTAAAACCTACAAACTTCTTCTTAACGAAGTCGGTTAATATAATATTATGATCCATTGTAGGCTGTATTTTTTTCAAGTTACGTATTTACTATTTACATAACTGGTATTAAGGCGACCAATTTCTCCGATCACTTCAAGGTGCATGTGCTTTCTTTTCACAATTATTCAACAGCTGATGAATAAAGATGTAAACGTATGCGGAATCACAAATTTCGATGCAAATATACAGGAGGTCGATGAACTCCCAACGTCAACAGACTACTGTATATTGTGGTATACATTGTACAGTCAGCAAAAGTTCTTGAATTTCCGTATGACTGGTTATTGAGTTAGGTATTTTATTTCACTTGTTTGTAGGAACTTTAAATGAAAGGGAAGTACAGTATTTTTAAGAGCTGCAGATGCGTTGCCGGCCTTTTAAACAGGAAAAGGGTAATAGGGGAGGGTAGGAAAGGGAATAGGGGAGGGTATGGAAGGAAATAGGGGAAGGTAGGGAAGGGAAAAGGGTAGGGGATTGGGCCTCCGGTAAACTCACTCACTCGGCGAAACACACTGCAAGCGCTGTTTCACGCCGGTTTTCTGTGAGCCCATGGTATTTCTCCGGTCGAGGCGGCCCATTCGTGCCAAAGCATGGCTCTCCCACGTCCAAATTTAATTATTATATATTTTGTTTAATATCCGTAAAGCTTCTAGAGGCTTATCTTTTTTAGGGTTCCGTAACCAAAAAGGTAAAAACGGGACCCTATTACTAAGTTTCAAAGCTTATTGCTCAATGCTTTTTCTCAAAAGCATAATAAATCAGTTAAGTACCCAATTATTTTATTACAGCATCAAACCATCTTTGATTAAGTTATCGTATAAAACGGAAAAATAGTAAGTATCAGAGACATAACATGGAAATAATAATAACGTAAATAATAATAACGTTTTCGCTTCGTTATAGAATCGCCGATGAAAATGTATGGAATTGACATAAGCGTTCGTTAATATGACGTTAACGTTCGACTCGTCTTATGTCAATTCCATACATTTTGATCGACGATTCTATAACGAAGCGAAAACGAAAAACTTTCGGCTAAATGGCCTTGTGTAGGTAATGGTTTAATTATACGCGTTTGACGTTGGTGTGATATTTTATGTATTTGCCGAGTCATGGCCCATGGCATGCCGAGACCGCATAGAAAAATAATTGAAGCTGTACTTAGATTTATATAACAGCAGAATCGTACTGTAACAAATCCTTTGTGATTTTTTATGGAGATAATTTGAGTCCCGGAAAGGGACACAGGATACTTTTGTCCCGGAAAAATGTACGGTTCCCGCGCGATAAGCGAATTTCTGCGGAGTTGCGGGCGTCATCTAACGGATCATTTTATATATACTATTTGACTGCAATATCCATTAAAAATTCCATTCCATTAAAAATTCATAGTACGCCGTCATAGAATCGCGCCCAACTAAAGGAACGCTAAGCCTTTCACGAGGTTTTTGGCAGGACCCCTCCCCCCCAACCCCGCCGCGCCCCGAGAGAAAGTAGCTAGCCTACGCAATTCTAGGGTCAACGACCGCACTCGAAAATGCTCACTTTGACAAAAAGTGTCACAAATCTGCGTGCATTCCATATTCATGTGCGGCACTTAGGCGAATTGCATTCGATAAATAGCGAAGTATAGAGATCAATTTCAATCGGATAGTGTAGACCAGGGGTCTCAACTTTGGTGGTAGCGGAACCTTTTAAGAAATGACAGTTTCGACTCCAAAAAAAAATTCTCCATGAAGGTGTCTAATGACACTGATGACATTTCAAAAACAATGTACCGTATGTATTGCTCGCAGGGGTTTGGCTTATATGGCCTTTGCGTAGCCCCAGGGCTCCGCGGAGTACACCGTGAGAACGGCTGTTTTAATAAGTTAAGGCTTTTTAAGCATCAATTAACAATACGCCAAATCCCTTGTTTTTTACTTTGCTGTCAAAATTATCGAATGCAAGTTGTCTAAGTACTGCAGATATCGATTAGGTCATACGGCCGTAGGGCGTCACGTCAAGTCACGTACACATAGAAATTGCTGCATGGCTCCCTTTAACAATGGGAAATCGCCCACCTAAGAAGCAGTCCTCAACTTCCCATGGTGTTAGACCAGCCCCAACCTGCGGCCTGCAGGGACTTTATGCAAGGAGTGTCCTCTCTCTGAAAAGGACCGAGTCTGATAATGACGGGTTTATAAGAGTGGAGAGGAAGAAGAAGAAACCCGTCGTCCGCAACCATCGCGGCACCGCACCCGAAGGACCCGAGCAGCTGTTGCGGCGTGAGACTCCCGCGACGCCGCTGTACGTGTCCAGGCTGCACTGGTCCACGACGGTCGAGCAGGTCGTGGACTACATCAGGAGCAAGGCCCCTTCGTCTTGAGGGTTGAGCGCTTGGAGTCCTGGAAAAAAGTGAATTTTAGCTCCTTTGTGGTGAGATTCCCGACCGATCATCTACCGACCTTCGAGAAGGAGGAGTTCTGGCCGATTGCAGTCGTCCTTGGAACCTCCGAGGATGACTTCCGAACACGTCGCGCCCCACGTCGCAGACAATACGTGTTTAGTGTTAGTTTTAGTATAATTGTATGTATGATCCATAAGGTATTTATAATATGGGCCAAGTTGTCTGAATCAAATATGTAGGTACATATTAAATAAAATTATCAGAATTATTTTGAAGAACATAATTTTTAAACCTAAAAATTTTACTTGAGGCCCGTGACACCGAGCCCATATAAAAAAAGGTTGAGTACCACTGAAGACTAAAAGGAGCTTATGGTCTGTAATAAACGCATAATTGCATATTGATACCAGCTTAAAAGAGAACAATCGTTAACTAATGGTGTGCAATAAAAGTGCAAGATGCATCGACACGAATGGGCTGTGTGTTGAATTTGACGTACCTAATTAAACATTATTTATCCATACTAATATTGTTAATGCGACAGTGTATCTTTTCACGCTTAAGCCTCTGGACCGGCGGGCGTCCTAGTGAAACCTAAGCCCTAAAAAAATTTGACCGGAAGGTTTAATTGCACCCTGTATAATTAGACAACTTTTGACGTAATATTTTTGCAATCTCGTAAGTCGCACCGCTATATTATGATATTACGTTAAGATTCAACCATAATAATATTATAATTATTATAATAATTGTATAGATAGTCGTAACGTGAAATATTAATTTCCATTTTTCTGGCCGAAAGCTTGATTCTATTTTATGCTACATTATTTTAGGCCAATAAGCAAGTGGGGTATGAAATCGGCATTAACCACTCCAATAAGCTTTGACTTTGTATATTTTTAATTTAATGGGATTATCTTTGCTATATTTTATTTAAAACTAGATGACGTTCTCAACTCCATTGTTAATTTTTTTCGGATAAAAAGTGTCCTATTTTCTTTACCGGGACTCAAATGTATCCATTCCCATTTACATGTAAGGGTTCAGCTGTTTAAACGCCAAGAGGTAACAGACAAACAGACACACTTTCGTACTTATAATATTAGTATGGATGTGCTAGAGTCTACTGGGAGGAATGTCCAAACAGTAATTTTGCAAGGCTGTTTAACTGTCATAGTTTTCCTCGTCAATTTACATACAGATAAAATCGCTACTAAATGTTAGAGATGAACTACGATAACATGGTGCGCCCCTCCAAATTACTGTTTCAATGTGTGTAGTCAAATCCTTATGAAACAGTTCATATGTAGTAAGTATTCAACCAATCGTAATATTTCACTTAATGTCACTTATTAGCTATTACCAAGATTTGATGGTCAACTAATCATAACTAGCCGTCGACCGCGCAAGACAACGCACTTCAAACGTTTTGACAACGCACTTCAAACGCTTTGAATTTTGGAGGGGCGCGCCATGTTTAGTTTATCTCTACCACATTTCAGTTACTAGCTAGTATATTTTAATTTATAAAGGTAAGCAAACATTTTTAACTGGACTAAAATTCTATTACACACCCCTATAGGACAAAAGGAAGAGGATTAACCCTTGCTTTTCAGGTTTAATTCACGCGGGTGAAGGCGCAAGAGAAATTCATAGTGTATAAACCACAGACATAGATCAAGATAGACACCGCATATTGTGTCTATGCATAGATATCGCGTTCCCAAACGACGACCAATGCTCGTCTTTCAAAAGTATGTTCTTTAGTCTGCTATCGGAATCGGACGTCAATTGGAATTTTAAAAATGCCTAAATGCCTAAAAGTGCCGTATTGAGCTGTAGAAATTCAAATAGAAACGTTGGCCTTAATGATGGACACGTTTCTTATCATCGGTACATCACAATGGTAGGAAAGAAAACGAGCGTCGTTTTCATACAAATGCGACATGCGGTATCTATCTTGATCTATGTCTGTGGTATAAACAAATAAAGGTAGCTTTCATAGCGCAAGATTCTATCGTCTGCAAATCTAGGCAATAAAACAGTAATACCGAAATCCAAAAGATAACAATCGGACAGCCTCGTAAATTTCAGCTGAGCCTACAATTAACGTCTCAGGCAACCGCTAAGCCGTAACCTCTGGCGTTCCACTTATTGTCTTAAAATTTAAGACTGAAACAAAAAGAATTCTCAATATAAAACACTTATTAGAGCTGTCTACAGGACCGTGTAAATCAATATTATTTATTTTACGAGAAGAAATAAATTAAAAAGATAAGTTATGTCGATTTCTGTTGTACGATGAAGATCATCGTGATGAGTTTATTTTCAAAATGGCAGAATCTTCATCTCAATTTGATTAAACTTAAAACTTAAACCCATTTTATTAAAATTAAGTCGGTTATACCTAAGTTATAACACAAAATATAATAATCAGCTTTAAGAGGTATTAGGTATGTGTCATTGTTACTAAATTGGGTCTAATTTAAATTTGTTATCATACAAAAATCAAGAACCTACTTTAGAGTGTATTGTGTACCTACTTAAGAGCCCTCCTTTTCCATTAATTTCTGACATCGAAGTACAACAAGTAGACTGAAGAGAAAGCTGCTTTGTCCAGCCGTCAAAGTACAAAATTGCGGTCAAAAGCTAGTGAGACATTAAGCAATTCCCTAACCCAACTAGGAAGAACGAGAAAGTGATTATAAACAAAAGATATGATCAAGCGCGAACAAAAAACAAAGAAGCAACGTGATACAATGAAGGGCTTAGGTCCGGACGAGAGCAGCATTACAAAAACTAACAGTACACAAATTGTACTACTGCTCTACTAAAACCAGCGCCGCGGGCTGAGCCGAATCTTTTTATGCGTAATTCTAATACTAGGCCAAGACTTGACCTTCTTATTGTTACCATAACAAATCGCCTCTTAATATTGCGTTTTAACGGTCTGCGACGGTCAAAGAGGTGTGTCTGCATTGTTTTATGAGATCTTAGCTGATAGAGCACGGTAAGTCGCGTTTATTTTTTGACTGACTTCTAAAAAGGAGGAGGTAATATGTTCGGCTGTATGTATCTTTTTTTTTGTATGTTCAACGATTACTCAGCCGTTTGTGGTCCGATTTTCAAAATTATTTTTGTGTTGTATAGGGCTTAACTCGAATTTGGTACCATGTTCACAAAAGTGGTGATCTGATGATGGGATCCTTGAGGAATCGAGGGGACTCCTTGAAATTTGTATGGAAACATATAGTGATTTCGATTTTTTTCCTAAGCATTCGAGGTAAATGCTACCAAAAAGTAAGACTTCGCACCAGGTTATACCCTGGATCCGAAGGTACCGAAAAGAACTTTTGAATGCTTACAGGTACAGGTTCGGGGATTTCGGTGTTGTTTAAACAACTGAAAGCATAAGCTAATACATCAATTTGATTAATCATTACCATCACAACCATAATTATACCATGAGTCATCACACTATGACCCAATTATTGGTACTTTTCGTGATATTTTGCATCGAAGCAGATGTTTTTGATGATGATTTCGCTGTTTGTAGACCGATTTTCAAAATTATCGTGTTGTTGTATAGAATGTAATCTTAATTTTGTATAACAATTACGAAAGTGGTGAGCTCATGATGGGATCTATGAACAATCGAGAGAAATCCTTGAAATTTATCAAAACACTCATAGTGTTTAAAATGTTGTTTCTAGTAAGTTAAACATATGTCACAAATAAGAGAAATTTCATACGAAGGTGTCTCTTGGTGCAAAGGCACTGAACAGAACTCCTGAACCTTTAAAGATAAAATTTTGGAAATTGCAGCATCGCTTAGATAACTGCAAGTATTTACCACAATTTCGCTTACAGTAACATAATGTGAATAGTTAACATTCGTATTGGAGTTTAACGCATTAAGCCTAATTTTATAGATACTTAACTAAAAAGAGTGAAATTATTATTTTTTAACAAAAAATTAAAACCGACTTCCAAGGTAAAAACAATAGTAATATGAACTAAAAAGTATTAAATAACTCTTACTCTTTAATAGCACGCCTTTTTCAGAATTCGTCTAAATATCAACTATTTCTGTACATATACTACAATCTTCATTACTTTGAAGTCGGTACCAGGCCCAAAAGTTTCAGATATTCTGACATTACTGAACTCACGATTAAATTAACTGGTACCGACTTCAAAATAATGAAGACTGTAATATATGTACAGGAATAGTTGAGATTTAGACGAATTCTGAAAAAGGCGTGCTATTAAAGAGTAACAGTTATTTAATACTTTTAGTTCATATTACTATTGTTTTTACCTTGGAAGTCGGTTTTAATTTTTTGTTAATTAATTAATTTAGTGCTGAGATATATTAAATGAAATTCTTTGTTGTAGTTGGTACATAATATTATTCAGAATATAAAATTTGTTTGGGGAGGAAAGGAAAGGTTGCTTTTTTTACTTATATTTTGAGAATTTAATAAAATAAATGGAAAGTTTCTTTTCATTTTTAACCTATCTAGCCCCATAAGGACACCGGTGACCGCGACAATAATAGAATAACAATAGATTTTCAAGAATCCGTGATCGAAGGATTAATTATTATCATTTAGGTAAGTAAACCTATCCCGTCATATTATGTAGTCCATTGAAATGTTACATTTGCTTTATATTTATTAGAGGACGCAATTTTATTTTTGGAATATGTTGGGGGGGTCAATAGAAGCTTAACCTCAAGTTTGTGGGGTCGCTAATCTTGTTCCCCGGCCGCCATATTGAAAAAAGGGCTGACAACACTATTTTCGTGATAGCTCAATGGACTAATATTATACATATAGGAAAATTCTATAATTATTGTTATATAATCTAGGTTGTAACGAATTAAACAAATAAACTTTTTAACAAAGTGAAACCTACTGGTCATAACATAACAGATTTTAATTAGATTTCGATACATGTGTGCCACATTATAATTAACTAGCTATTTGACCGAGCTTTGCTCGGTGTTCGATAAAACACGAATAAAATGACATTTTCTATAATGATTCCTAGCTAGATCGATTTATCGCCCCCGAAACCCTATAGGAATATTAAATTTCATAAAAATCGTTGGAGTCGATTCCGAGATTCCAATTATATACATAATATACAAGAATTCCTCGTTTAAAGATAGAAGATGTGTGGCATACAGTGAAAAAGAAACCCCTTCTATTATTCTGTTCGAAGAAATCAAAGTGGCTGACAGTTGAGAATTACTAGAACCCGAAGCCGTTGCAGTTTGGAGACTTCCAATATCGATACTCGGAAGCGCTGTCGGGTCCAATTGTACGCTGAAAGTTTAGTCTTCAGTGGAACACATTGTTAGGAGTTCAATTTCCTACATGCAACATACAACAATTAAATAGCATTGATGATATCATGAGGTGATGATATTGAATGAAATTTATATTGCTGCTATTGAAAATTGAAATTTATACTAGCTGTTGCCCGCGACTTCGTTCGCGTTAGCATAGTATAATAACGGAGATGGGTTTCATGTTCCTAACTTAAGAAATGACGGACTTTCATTAAAACTTTCAACCCCAAAATTCCTTCCTTAGTGGGTGTCTACTTAATAAAACAAGCATACTCACCAAATTTCGTGGCTGTAACTTTAACAGTTTTTGCTCAGTGATGATGAATCAGTCAGTCAGTCAGTCAGGACATGTAATTTTATAAATATATATATATATATATATATAGGTACTCAATCTTCTGAGGAGTAATTTGAGTTTGAGAGGATAAGTATAGTTATTTCATGCTTCTCTCAAGCTTCAGATATTGTTGTTTCATTTATCATTAGATTCGTCTCAGCTGCAGTTTTGTTTTTGTTTATTTAAAATCTGGAATTAGCCAAGTAGCTATTACAATCTCCAGTAAATAGATTAGATTCTATTGATTTTATTGAATCTCAGTAATCGTGGAAATTACACCGATGTATTCATCGGTGTAATTTTGATCGGTGATGTTTCATCAAACTATTCGGGTTTTAAAAATGGTTGAGATCACAGAAATAACATCTAGATAGAAGCGCTATGTCGCTCCATTTGTATGAACACGAGCGTGTCACTTTTTTCATACCTACCATGACGTCACAAGAGCGCTTTAGTGATGGAAATACCCGTACTCGCAGAATCGATTCAAAGGAATCGCCGCGCCCCGCCTCTTTTGCCATTTTAATAGGTATATCGATTTTTTAATCGATTATTATTCGAGTTCATAGACAGAGGAATGATAAATCTTAAGATACGTGCTTGCCAGGACAGCTAGTAATATATTATATTATTCTAAATTAAACCACTAAACAGGAACATAAATACATAATTATTACATAACTAGCTGTCCCGGTAAACGTTGTTTTGCCATTTAAAGTATTTGTACTTCATTAGTTGATACAAAATCTTACATCCTCTTTGGTCCCCTTAGTGGGGTGGCACAGTGTGATAAAAACCTCGATTTTGTTTCACCGCGTTTTTCTTTCAAAATATTATAGTTGATAGCTATATAAACATTAGAGTAAAACTCCGAGATCGATATTCTTAGTAATTAGTTTTTTTAAAGAGTGTCAAAGTTGCCGTTTTTCCGGGTCAAAAATTTGTATAAAAATTAATTTAAAAAAAATTAATTAAGTAACATTAATTTTGTTTATACCAATTAAACAAGCACTTAACATTTTACTTTTTCTCCAAATTTTGTTAACCTACTGTGATCAAGTAGGGAGATATTTATTTATTTAATAATTTTAGTTTTTCATTTTTAATTTCGCGATTAGATCGAATTAGAAAAAGTTTTAAGCATAAAACGATAGTGTGAGTAATCCTTTATCAATTATTAGTTATTAAAAATCACACTCTAATAACCTCTGTGTCAGAAGTTATATCCAATTTAAAAAAAAATTAATAAAAATTCGGATTTTTTGTACCTAGGTCACTAAAGGTCTCTTGTTTGATTTATCCGGTTGATACGCAAATTCGCAATCGATATCCTATACGAAAAATATCAAGATCACGTTCAGGTAGGTCTAATAATAAAAAATCTTAAAAGTGAAAAAATATAACGTAAATTAATGATTTTATATGCTCAAACAGTATCTAATCAGTAATCACCTTCTTATGTAGTCGGAGAAAATAAAATATCAACTTTTGTGACAACCCTAGGTATAAAAAATCCGAATTTTTATTTAAAAAATTTGAATTGGATATAACTTCTGACATAGAAGTTATTAGAGTGTGATTTTTAATAACATTGATAAAGGATTACTCACACTATCGTCTCATGCTTAAAACTTTTTCTAATTCGATCTAATCGCGAAATTAAAAATGAAAAACTAAAATTATTAAATAAATAAATATCTCCCTACTTGATCACAGTAGGTTAACAAAATTTATAGAAAAAGTAAAGTATTAAGTGCTTGTTCAATTGGTATAAACAAAATTAATATTACTTGATTAGTTTTTTTTTTAATTAATTTTTATTGCAAATTTTTGACCCGCAAAAACGCCAACTTTGACACTCTTTAAAAAAATAACTACTAAGAATATCGATCTCGGAGTTTTACTTTAATGTTTATATAGCTATCAACTATAGTATTTTGGAAGAAAAACGCGGTGAAACAAAATCGAGGTTTTTATCACACTGTGGGTGGGGGGAATTTTTTTTATACACATACCTGCCTAGCATACGCCAACGAGATATCTCACTCTCGAGATAATTAAAAACTACTCGTCTCATAATGTCAAAATCTCGACATTATCTCGAAAAACTCTATAAAAATGTGTTATTTCGATGATAGATCTACGCGAGAAAAAATGTTTGTCATGCTAGGGTCAATAGAGATGAAGACACAAACTATCAAACATCGAGAAACATGTAGTGTGAGATATCTCGTTGGCGTATGCTAGGCAGGCAGATGTTAAGTTGGAAGAAGACAAATATATCTGCGAAAACCGCATTCAAATCGGATCAGTGCGATTTAGTGTGATAGTGGAACAAACATACAGATAGACAGACAGACAGTAGACAAAAAACTAACTACAGTTTTGGCTTCTATAGCGATGTAGTGACACCCCCCGCTTATTATTTTTTTAATACCTTTAATGTACAGAATTTTTGTTTCTACAGTTTTATTATATGTATAGAAAATGTATAGAAATATAATTACTGAGTCACAAAATATCCCAAAGCGAACATTATCATTCCTCTGTTTCATGTCTGTTTCGAAAATCGATTAATTAGAATCGAGAATATGTACAACACTATTTGCTTCATTTGACAGAAAAATGAGAATATTGACTGTACCTCGAAACTAAGCGATGAGTGAAAGTATCGATTGTTTTATTTCCATTGCGCGCTCAATAGCGGACAAATAGAACGGGCTCTATAATTTTCTAACTAAAGCGGCATTGTATTAATAATATGAATCATGCGGTACACACGCAGTTACGTAGATTTAATGGTAAAAACTACAGCCACACACGATTTACATTAAATAATTGATTTTAAAATAAAGGACACATGATTAATAAAATTACTTACCGATGATAAGAAACGTGTCCACTATTTATACCAACGTTTCTATTCGAATTTCCACAGCCCAATACGGCACAACTAGGCATTTTTAGAATTCCGATTGATGTCCGATTCCGATAACGGTGGAGCGCAGACTAAAGAACAGACTTTCGAAAGAATAAAGTTTGTGATCGTTTGGGAACGCAATGGCACGCGAAGTACATACAGATGCGGGATCTAATTAGATAGAGATCTGTGGTTGAGATCTTATATAATTATCATTGTATATCCTTGGCTATGTAAACTTTTTTTTTATGCTATAAGAGGGCAAACGAGCAAACGGGTCACCTGATGGAAAGCAACTCCCGTCGCCCATGGACACTCGCAGCATCAGAAGAGCTGCAGGTGCGTTGCCGGCCTTTTAAGGGGTAATAGGGGAGGGTAGGGAAGGAAATAGGGAAGGGTAAGGAAGGGAAAAGGGTAGGGGATTGGGCCTCCGGTAAACTCACTCACTCGACGAAACACAGCGCAAGCGCTGTTTCACGCCGGTTTTCTGTGAGGACGTGGTATTTCTCCGGTCGAGCCGGCCCATTCGTGCCGAAGCGTGGCTCTCCCATGTCATAAATTATATTATGATTACCACATCCAAGTAAAACGATTCAATGTAAATAAGTCTCCTGAAATATGTAAATGACTTAAATTCAATGCAAGGTGATTCACGAAAAAAGAAACCTAGCTACATCGTAACTAATTTAATTACCGCCGAGGTTACGGTAAAATTCAGCATTGTTGTAAAAATTCAGTTAAAATTATGTCGATGTATGCAAATATTTGCATAATATTTTAAAAGATTTCCAAGTTGTAGTCTTGAAATATATTATATTAATTAAACTAACATTAGTTTTTTTATACATTGCTTAATAATTTAAATGCGAATGTGAGTCTGTCTGTCTGTATGTTACCTCTTTGCTCAAACCGCTCAACCGACTTTGCTGGATACGAAGATATTTTGAGTCCCGGGAAAGGACATAGGACACTTTTTATACCGGAAAAATCAAATCAAATTATCAAATTCAAATTCAAATTCTTTATTAACCATACAATAATATACAATAGTATAAAAGCTAGGTAGCGTACATCACGTCGTCTAATCCCATGCATATTTAAGGCGCTATATGAAAGTAAATTTACCGCAAGGGCAATTTTATACTTAATTTGTATGACTATAAAGTCGTGAATACGCTGCGGCCAGAAGCTATCGGCTCGCTCGGAAAACATGCGAAAAGACGTAATTATAATCATTTTAAAAATAACTAGGAGCATTTAAGCAAAATGCTTCTATACGATTTTGAGTTGCAAAGTTCTATCAATTAGACTAATTTCCTACAATACATCTATTTTCGTTTAAAAATAATCTTCAAATTTCGTATTTTTAAGAGGTCATTTCGAAAATTAAATGTATCGAGGCAAAATACATTAATCGTGTTTCTAGTTCTTCTCAAACCTAGATAAGGCTATGAAGATATGTATATCTCATTACCAGATTTGTAACATTTCTGAGGGTCCTATAGTATTATTTCCGCGCGATAAACGAGATTTGGCGCAACGAAGTTGCGGGCGTCATCTATATAAAAAGTTTTATTGACGTTTATTAGAATACATTTTTGTCGTTTATGAAGAAGCGGACTGGATCGAACGAGGAAAGAAGTATATTAACAGTCAATCGTAGTAAAATATTGAAAACTAGCTGTTGCCCGCGACTTCGTTCGCGTTAGCACAGTAGATCACAATATCCCAAGTATTATTTATTGTACAAAAATATTCAATGTACAGAATTGACTTTCCTACGATTTTATTATAATATATAGATGTTCCGCGCAGCTTCGCTTGCGTAATTTAGGAATTTCACGCAACCGTACATTTTTCCGCAAAAAATAGCCTATGTCCCTTCACGTGGTCTATTCTTCATGTTTGCCAAATAACATAAAAATTGCTCCAGTAGTTCTTAAAATAATAAGCAATTTCGTACAATTTTCCCCCGGTTTTCCACATTTTTCTCTATTTCTTCACTCCAATTAGTTTTAGCGTGATAAAATATAGCCTATAGCCTTCCTCGATAAATGGGCCATCTAACACTAAAGGAACTTTTCAAATCGGACCAGTAGTTCCTGAGATTAGCGCGTTCTAATAAGCCCTTTCATATAATTTCCCCCGTTTTTTCCACACTTTCCTCTATTTCTTCGCTTCTATTAGCCTTAGCATGATAAAATATAGCTTATAACCTTTCTCAATAAATGGGCTATCTAATACTGAAAGAACTTTTTAAATCGGACCAGTAGTTCCTGAGATTAGCGCGTTCAAATAAGCCCTTTCATATAATTTCCCCCGTTTTTTCCACATTTTCCTCTATTTCTTCGTTCCTATTTTCTTAGCGTGATAAAATATAGCCTATAGCTTTCCTCGATCAATAGGCTATCTATTACTGAAAGAATTTTTCAAATTGGACCAGTAGTTCCTGAGATTAGCGCGTTCAAGTAAGCCCTTTCAAATAATTTCCCCCCGTTTTTTCCACATTTTCCTATATTTCTTCGCTCCTATTAGTCTTGGCGTGATAAAATATAGCCTATAGCCTTTCTCGATAAATGAGCTATCCAACAGTAAAATAATTTTTCAAATCGGACCAGTAGTTCCTGAGATTAGCGCGTTCAAAAAAACAAACAAACTCTTCCCAATTATAATATTAGTATAGATTTAACCACTTTAAAAAGATTTTGGTAGATCGCCAAAACTCACAAAGCGAAGGCGAGAATTCTTAAATTTATATTCGGGCATTGAGAGCCACTTAGAACAAAATCCTTTGAATTGAACCGTCTTTTTATAAACGGTTCAAAGGTTTCTGGCGCTTATGTTTTTAACGATTGTAAAATGTAGGAAGCTCTTTAGTTATTACTTTTTTAATGAATTATTTATTTATTGCTCACTACATAATATTATAAGACAGAACTAAATATTAATAAATATTTAAACACAAATTACAGGATAATAATATAATCGCTTCGATTCATGTATACTGGTGCTATACTGGGCGTTTGCCCTTATTTCAGGACCAGACATTAGAAACGGGACAGAATGGACAGATTTTAGTGACAAAATGGCGGATTTCCTTTGTCTATTCTTCTGTAGAAGAAACCATTTCTACGATGATCATGCTAAGCCTGCTGGCGAAATATCTAGGCAATTTTGACATTTTATAAAATGAAGATTTATGCCTCGATACTCCGTTTGGACTACTAGTTATTACAAATTACAGTGCGTAAAAAAACAAAGGCATGTCATTCGCAGGATCTCGTTCTATGTATGTTGTTCGATGTCGAAACATATGCAAAGCTTGTTTGGAGCAAACAAATTGATATAATGTTTGTCGAGCTCATAACGCAAGTCGAAGTTACGACTTTACTTAACTACTACGAATAGTAAATACTATGGAAGAGTAGCTGAGTCGAAAAATGGTTTCATAATATTATGTACCACCGAAAAAAATTGATTCATAGGCCGACGGTCGGCAATTGACGCTTGAGAGGTCAGGCCTTTGTCAATTCAATATATTAGCTGTGTTAGACATTTATTAACGCGATCAAATTATTAAGGTCCGCAATCTGCCTATGAATCAACTTCTCTGAAAGTACATACATATTATAGTTGTTCATTTTATGGAACTTTCGTACTTTCAATAAATTTGGTTATCAAACTCTGGTCGGTGATACAATTTTCGTTGCCATAGCTCCATAACACGTAATTATGCCAGTAACTGGAAACATTTTTCAGCGGTCGAATGTATGAGAGTTACGGTTCTATCTGTATCGTATTTCGATGGTTAGCTACGAAAAGGACGTAAACTACAAGAACTTTTACTTTTACATGACGCAAAGTTCCACCTTGGGGAGTTTCAGCTACATAACAGTATTATTTCCATTTCCTTCTAGATGAAAATACTTTGATAAGGCGGCATGCAAAGCTGCCTTTTATAAGCCGTCCATTTTTAATGGTTGTAAGTACACAGCACTACAAATACAACAAGTTTTTAGGATATTGGATTAAGACCACGCTTTTCAACAAAACACACGAATAAAAGGCTGGTTTTATCGTAGCGTTTCAACTTTCAGCAGCGCCGTTGGAGCGCCACGCGTTCAAAAATGTATGGGGGTAGTAGTTGCGTTTTAAAGTCGCGTGCTTGAGCAGCGCTATTCGTCCGTTCGTTTGTTGGGCTGGTTTTATCCTTAACATTTTAATTTCACATCCTAAACCAGCCTTATGTCTTCGAACGCGCGCGCTCCAACGGCGCTGCGAAACGCACGATAAAACCAGCCTAAAGATGGAAAAATGACATCCAGTTTTAGGCATATTTTTCACTATAAACGCAACGTAAAGGTACTTGAAAAACAAATATGTGGGCCTTAGCGCGTAGCACCACAGAGTAACAACACGTAGCAGTATTACATTGTTTCATTTATTAGTAAACTTAAAGAGCAAAGTTGATACAGGTACTCAGGGTAAAATAGGTTCTTAAAAGTTTTAAGTACTTACTTTAATTTTATCATTGTTTTAGTTCAAAACTAGAGGCTTCATATAAAATTATATCATCGTCGTCGCTCGCAAGTTGCGACAAAAAGATTTATTCACGTGGAAATCTACATTTTGCCAGAAAAAAACTATTCTTAATTTGCTTTACGACTTAAAGTATTCGTCGTTATATTCAGTGGTATACCTAGGTGACAATCATACTTTCACATTTATAAAGATAGTATTAAATGGGATTTTGAAAATAAAAAATGTGTAATTAAAATGTTAATCGTATATTTTATTTAAGTAACTTACGTAACAACATTAAATTATGTATTTTATTTTAATATTTTTCAGACCTTGCGCAGGCCAGTGAACTGTTTCGTAACTTTCATGCAGTTGCTATTGATGTTGAATCTTAAACAAGTTTCAAATTAATCATATTTTATTTCATAACTTTTATTTCTTCCATTTTGAAAACTTTACTTCGTGTATAATTACTAATTATTTATTTTGTACGTAATGTAATTTTGACGTAATAATAATATTCCTTTATTAAATTAAACGTCTGCGACTTACGCAAACACAATATAATATATTTTTGTTTATATATTTTAATTGATTGTACCTACTGTTGGTTCTTGGTGGAAATGTATTTTTGTTTACTTTAGCAGATCCTCAACATATAATTTCTGTCTATGAAGCTGAATAAATTTTCAGATGTGCGCAAACTTTATTCTCGAGTTGGCAACAGCACAGAGCCTTCGAAGTGGACGACGCGCGTGCCTCGCACTCCGCCATGGAAAATCACAGAAAACAAGGACACGATGCAATGGTTCATTCAACCGGACGTTATTATTCAACGAGCGCACTGTGATGAAACTACGCAGATCTTCATTATTATTAACAAAGCAACGTGACGAAATATTGGCCGGGCCCGGGAGCGAGCCCTACGCCAGCGCCGCGCAACACATTTTAATCGCGAAATCTTTTCTATTTTCAACCATAGCAGGCAAAGGTTGCGCAGCCCTGTTTCATAATTTGGGTGTCGACGTGAAAACGACTTGAAATCACTCCCATCGGGGATATGTCAAAACGCACGTGCGTATTCGGTATCACGATACCGAAACACAAAATCAAAAGATACTTAGGTATTACTTACTTAGATATTACGACTAGAAGCGTCCATAAATTATATTAACATGAGATGTTTTTAACAAGCCTTCCCTTCCGTTGGTGGGATGAGATAAATAGAGCCACTGCTTTACTTCTTGAAAAAAACTGCTGATTCATACCTTCAGCATTAAAAGCCTTCAGCACTTTTGTAGGAGAAACTCATAAAACAAAGTATAATTTAGTTTTTCTTTTTACAGTAGGTAGTTATTCATTTTAAATTAATTAAAATAATATGGCAATAAACTTATACAAAAATACATAAATTAGAGGCTTCGATTTTGAAATTTCGAATAAATTTGTTCTGTAAATTTTTTCTTACGCAATAAAAATGATCGAGCCTTATATTAAAATATTATTTCGTCCTTACGTAAACTGACTAGGCCCGAAAAGTTTATTCTGAAAAAAATTAAATGATAAGTTAATAATTAGTGAGTTAAGGTTTTGTTGGTTGAGATAATAAACTTTACAAATTTAAAAACCCAACCAATTGACATCATGGTATTAGCATACCAATGCAAAGTATTGATTTTTTTTTTAACTCTACCAATAAACTTTTACTTGAAACAATTCCAAAACTTTATTTGAGCTAGCTTATCGCCTACAGATATTGGATATATTCAGTGTATGGTAAATATTCAGTTTCACCTAACCCCTAAAGCCTTTAGTCACACTTTGAGAACCTTAATAAACAGAAACTTTAAATAGGTATAGATTAGTATCAACGTACTCATACCGACAAAAAGTTTGATATGCCCAAATTCTACGTACGTACCTTCTTGTACCTAGCTACGAAGAACATTGTAATAACTCCCACACCGGTTTCGGTGACGGTGACCGATTTCATTGAAACCAACGCCAGGCCAGGAGTAATTTTTATAGTGCTCAAGTGTGTACGCAGTACACAAGAGCACTCTCTCTTCCTTTTACTATCTTAACCCAGTGGGACGGAAGACCGACACGACTGGCGAGAGATCAGGCGCAGGACCGACTTTTTAGATGCCCATCTGACGCATGGATCATCTTACTTGTCAGACAATCAGGGGATCAGCCTGCATTGTCCTAGCCAAACTTGGAAATAACATGTTTCCAACACGGGAATCGAACTCACGACCTCCGAGTCAAGAGCCGAGCTCTGAACCACTGGACCACGGAGGCGTTCTTGACGAACATTATAGAGACTAGAGAACCCCAATAAACTACATATTAATTGCAAAGCGTTAAGTGCCGTGGCCAGTGCACTGCCTAGTTTATAAATTTTAGATGTTTTTAGGTTTTTAATATAGAATTTTAATTTTAATTTTAATTTGAGAGCAATTAAAAATTTTCAGGTTTTATGGCTCAAGGACTACTCAAGGAGCATTGACGAAACAGGTATTAAATAAATCATAATAATATTATTTTTATATAAAAAATATTTTGAGAAATTTTTAGGCTGTACTTAATTGGCAGGTATGCGAAAATTATACAGTTAAGTAATACTATTCGTTATACGTACATTTTACGTTGTTTTACTAATTTTTTTCTGTATCATTAAAATAAATTTCTTGTAAATCTAAAATAAAAATCTTGCACAAGTAGTTGCCATAATGATAATGTTGAACATAATACAGTGGTCACGACTGTAGATACAATTAGACGTACTTTCATTTTTATGAAAACTTTAACCATTTATAAAATAAGTTTTGGTAAAAAAAATGTACTTATCCGCAACTCTGCCTTAAGCTTGGTACAACAAATTATTCTGTGCTTAAGCGATGAGTGGAGCACCATGGGGTTTGTGGGTAGACCACGCAGGAGTCCCACATACCTCGGCCGATATCCCCAATTTGCAGGGGATGCGTAAAGCATTTCCCCATGTTAAAAAAAGGTATACAAAAATTAGCAGCAGCTCTACATTTCTTTATTAATTCATTCACGCCTATTCTCGGACCTTTACGGTATAAGACTAAAGTCTTTCTTTCTAATTTCTTTGTGAAAAAAAAAACTAAACTAAACTCTACGCCTTGGTTTATAGAGTTAACAAAACCTTGTATGTATTAAATGGTAGATATTTGAGCACTAGAGAGCTGATAGTAAATTATCATAATATGATGATGATGACGTCAATGATATCAAAGTCAGAGCAGTGTTTTAATAATTATAATCTCATTAATTATACGAGTCTCGGCTCTTGTCCTCATTTGCGGCATTGCAAATTGGAGAGCTTTCAGTCTCCACGGAGATTGAAACAGAAATATACACGATCGTCATTTGTTAGTCTCTCTCTTATCGAACGTTGTGGGAAGGTAAGTATGAGGATGAGTGTAGTCCAGGTATTGTAAGTAAGTTTTAACTTTTAGGAATGTTAAATTACTCTTTCAAACCGTAAGTCCACTTTGCTCGTATCATTCCAACTTTGATAATGCAAAAGTCATCGGTGAGAACTGAGATTACATGCAAAAGTAAAATATCGTATATTTTAACAAAATTTAATTTGCCAACGGCAAACTATTTCACTGATAGTACATGTTTACCTTCTAACCTATCAGCTCTAGTCTCTACCTCAGCTGGTTTTAATGCTGACCGCACGCTGTATTTCAGCGCCAGCAATTTCAAAATTTCAAAAGACTTCTTTGGATAATGCACGGTAGTGTGGACATTTCCATTCAGCATCGCCACTGCCGGTCGTGAGCGGTCAGTGCGATACTTGTAGGAGAAATCTAAGCACAACCCTAGCGATTAGTATGCATACCGCAGTACGCAGCCAAAACGCGGCTGTGGTGTAACAAAGTTCGTTCGCCGGTAAAAGCGAAAGTCCGTTCACTGGGACAACGACCGCCTCCTGAAGCCCTCGACTCATCACTACGTCACGACACTCCTTACGCCACGACCAATGGAGCAGTGCCTAAAGCGAGTTTGTCAGCTTAGATCAACGCCCGGCTGACATTCGCGTCTAACAGGTATGAGATAACTTCCTTGATAATAAAAATATTCTCCACGCTTATGATATATGTTGATTACTTCGCCTGGTGTGTAGGAAAAGTGAGAAAAAGCCTCACAATGGAAGGTTAGGTGAAACGCCCAATTGGCACATGGATACAAAATTTGGAGCTAGTAAAGTACCTTGGGGCTCAACGCTCTACATTTCAAAAGATCATCATAAGCGAAATTAGGAAGTGAATAAAGAATTTTTCATCGCGCATAAACGCTACGAAAACATCAATAACCATCTCTAAATATATATTCAATTACTCAATAGGCGGAATATTAAAAATAGACAAGTTCAAGGCGTGAGGACGGATTATGTTACTTGCGAAGACCTAGCAACGTGAAACGCAAGCACAACACAAGTAAGTACTCACCTGGGAGGCGTAATGCCAACTGTCAACTGAGGCGCTCTTAAAGAGCCAGTGAACTCCAGCACTTGTTACTTCTTAAGGCTGAAAGTATGTTAGCTCATGTAAGGTGTTTCTGTAGCTCTTGCACACGTAAGAATAATAAGGCGTAATACTAGAGTCTAGATAGGTACATATTAGATATCAGCTAGATGTAGTTAGATACAACCTACATCTATATTAGCTGAACATTTGCATAAGTGTGGTATTTCATCTATTAAAATAAGAAGACTTCTATATGTAGAGTCTGGGGGGGTGTGCCAAAATGTTTTCGTTTTCGCTTCGTTATAGAATCGCCGATGAAAATGTATGGAATTGACATAAGCGTTCGTTAATATGACGTTGACGCATGGAGCCTATAGCTTCATGCGTTGACGTTCGACTCGTCTTATGGCAATTCCATACATTTTGATCGGCGATTCTATAACGAAGCGAAAACGAAAAAGTTTCGGCTAAATAGCCAGGTGCTATAGCGTCTACGTCTTACTCTCTCACTAGTAGCTTAAACTCTTTTCTTCACTGTTCCTCTTGATGTTACTCATCAGAGCGGAAGAGATAATGTGAGGTAAAACTGGCAACCAATTCAAGACAAGCACCCGGCCCATGGGATTTCCTGTAACTTTCTAGTATTATTCAAGTCCAGCCTCTGATAAATCGGCTTTGAAAAACAGTTGTTATAACGATTTCAAATGCCTATACGAAACATAGAGCTGCTTATAACAAATCCTAAATAGTCAATGTTTCATCACAAATTATTAATGTTAAAATTTTCTACCTGTTACCCACCAAAGCTATTGTGCTAGCAAGTGACGATACACATTGGGTAAAACCCAACAAAGTGAAAGCTATTATGCCAATAAAATCAATATTTTGAAATACACTGCCGCCTTGTTGCGCTACGTACGAAATAACGCTTGATGGAGTTGCTGACAAAATACCGCAGGCGCCAGTAAGTTTCCAACTTAGTTGGCCTCTTTTACGTTGGCACAAAACTGTAGCCGCTAATTTAGCGTGGTATCCGCGCCTTTGGCCTCGATGTTATCTAGATCTATCATTTCCTATTATAGGCACAACTTTGTTAAATACAGATTACTCGTCCCTAATTAAAAGTTCAAATACAAGCTCGTCAGTAAGTAAATAAATTGACGGTCGTTACTTTGTAGCGCAACAAAATCCGTATGTATTTAAATTAAGCCTTTTGTCTGCAGTTTAAGTTAAAAACTTGTAAGTTGTAACTTATAATACTTACCTACTATTACAGTTTCTCTAAGAACTAGTATGAAATGCAGAATATTTTCTGGGATCTAACATGCCATCTATGAGTATGATTGATGACCACGAGCGCTCCAAAAAGGAATGAAGTTGCCTCTACCTACCTATATACCTAGTCTCTACATTAAATTTTGCTTCCTACATAATACGGAAAGGATTTCTATAAAAACCTTTCTGCATTAACACCTAGATCGCAAAGGAAATAATGTGATTGTTATTCAAAACCTGAGTCAGTAATTGCATTACAGTTTGGCGCAGCATTTAAATTTCCCTCGTGACGCCGGAGCCGGCCAGTCTGGTGTACGGCAATCGTTACGCCACGTCGAGCTGCATAACCGCACATGCGCACTCCGCGCCCGCTCGGAGGGAAGTGCGGCCGGTGCGAGGAAGGCGCGAGGAAGCGAGAGGTCCGCGCCCGCCCCAGTCCTCCCGCCGCGCCGGCTCGCGCCTCTCGCCTGTCGCATCATGGTGAGTCATCCCCGTGCGAAACGATTTAGCAGCACCGACCTTGTTTAGATGAATTAACACGAACGCAATTATTGTGCTAAACCGCAAAATACACGAAACGCACTCAGATTATAGCTAGTGCACCGTTATCTTGTTCATTGTTCGATGTTAATCTATAGGTACTTTAGCATTGGTCGTCTGTTATGATTCGCTCGCTCGCTAATGATGTTTTTACGATGTTTCAGGGTATGGACAATCAACTTGCCGAGGAGAACAAGAATGAGCAGCACGAGAACATATTCATAACGAATTTTCAAGATGGAGAAACCGTTAATTACTCCCTCGTTATCATCAAGGGGTTGATCACCGCCGGAGTTTACAATTGCAACGAAAAGGTGAAATGTATTTTTACTAGCAACGGAAATAGATCTGAATCCAATTGGGACGTATTCAATCGAGAGTTCAAGATACTCCTGGACCTAAAGAGAGGCGACAACGTTATAGATTTGGAGTACGCAAAACAGAAAACGAAATCGTTCCAACTGACATATAACCCACGGAAGACTAATTTGAAAGTTACCCCCGTTTATATTATATGCCAAGGACACGACGGCTGCTTTCAGAGCCCGTACGATGTGGACTGTTCTATTGATAGTGCGTGCTCGAGAATAGCTATCGGGGCTAAACTCATCCAAAGTGTAGTGGCCGAGAAGTTGTACGAGAGTGGTGTCGGGCGAAAAACTTTCCAACTGGAGCACGAGGTCAATCCCAAAAAACCAGAATGCACAATTTTCAGGAGCAACTTGAACGTAAACAAAGCCAGGAAAATGAAACAGGGGGAACTCTGGACGTACTTCGGAAGAGAACTGATGCTCTCCGAATTAGGAAGTAACGACCGAAAGTTTTTAGCTTTCGTATCCTGCACGAGATTCAAAGGAACCGATGACGACAAGCCTCTGACCCACGAGGAAATCGTCTCGCTGACGGAGGCACACGCGGCCCTAGGCGGAGGTGGGCTGGCGCTGTTCGGCACCGCGTGTTTGTACACGTGGCCTGTCACCGTCGACGACATACAATTGCGGTTCCTGGATAACACTCCCGTAAACAATAAGCGCTTTATGGACGACAGCGGATACAGAGGAAGCTTGGGAGGGTGTTTTGCGACGACACTAGGGTCGACGTTACACGAACTGGGCCATACGTTCGACCTCGGGCATACGAAAGATGGAATTATGGGACGAGGCTTCGACAACGTAGATCGGGTATTTCTCGTCGGAGACAGAAGATCTTCGGCCACCAAAGACAACATGAACAATTACAACGGGAAACCCGTGCAGCACTCCACCGTTTCACTTCAACGAAACATAAGCGTCACCATGAATGTAGCCGAGCCGCTGAGGGTATTGGGTCCGAGGAGCAAAACGACTCTTGGTAACTTTGCATCCATGTCAAAGTCGGACATAGTTAGGAGGAGTCCGAACGTGACGCCGATCACGAGGCCATCCAGCGTTTACTCTACCATTACAAATAAATTGTCGGACTCGAAAAGAAATTTAAATCGAATAAACTGCACCGATTCGATATATTGGACGAGAAATTGTGCGGTGTTCCTCTCGTACCACAGATGGTTCAATAACGAGTACGGACGGGAGAGGCAAGCCATCACCAGATATTTGAAATTCGATACAAATAAAATGATGATCATTTCTACGGCAGGTATACGGATAGTTGAAGTGAGAGACGATTCCGACGGCATGGTTTTAGACTCCTATGAATTTACGAACCCCTTGCCAGAAAAAAGATTTTTAGTTCCGTTTACGTTCTCTCCGAAGACTAAAGTCCTAACTATAGTGGTCGAAGACGATTTGGGAAATGTGTTAAAACAGACTTTTTCATACTGAAATACTTGCATAGAAAACATAGAACGTCCGAGAATAGAGACCTACAAAATGTGAATACCTACCTTGTAGAAAAATAAAGTTTTATAATTAAAATGGTGATCAAAAATCTACCCAATACCTAGACACTACGTAAAAGAAATAATTAGCTCTATGTTAATAATTTATTATTTATTGTTAGTGTAAGCAGTAAGCGAAGAGTAATCCAGAATGCTTAACATTCGAAAATGTAGCTGATGTAAATAAGACTGATGGTAGAAGAAATTGAATCTCACAATTTGAATAAGTTATTGTGTTTGTGCTCCAAAGAATGCAAAAGAAATGAACGTTTCAGCGCCATATCAAGTAAGTATTTAAAAATATTATAAAGTGAATTTTTAAAGATTGCATAAATTTTTCATTAATTAACCGATTCCTTTTGGAATCGATAATCGGAAACACTCGTACTCGTACTTCGTAGCAACTTCGTACCCTGGGCTTCATAACGTTATCGAATAACAGAAAAAAATATCGTTACGTACCGTTATTTTCATAATGGTAGCCAGATAACTTTATTTTTTTAACGATATTTAGTAAAATAAAGTTATATTTACCGTTATTATTATAACGATATTTTTTCGTTATGTTTAAACGAACAAATATCGTTATAATAATAACGGTAAATATAACGTTATTTTCTGGTATCAGGTATGCGATCGTGCACGGTGCACTAAATCTCACTCGCAGCCCACTTTTTTGCGAGATTTGTGTGAAAATACAAAGAAAAAATACACATTTTAAGCGTGATTACGTTTAGAAAATTTTCCCGCCTGTCATGACTTTCTTGACGGACTATAACGTTATCAAAGAACATATATTTACCGTTATAAATCCTATACAACGTTATAAAATTAACCGTTATTAATATCAATTTTTAACGTTATTTTTAATATCGGGTAAATTTTCATAACGTTATCTATGCCCTTGAAGCAGTAACGTTATGAAAAAATAACGTTATTTGAAGCCCTGTTCGTACCGTAGTGATGTGACTGATGACATTGACAAAACAATATGACATAAAATGACATTGACAAGTTGACAACTGAAAAGACGAAGAAAATGTTTTGTTTTTGAGGCTTCAGGCTTAGTAAAATAATTAAATTTAAACTTATCTCTCTAATAAAATAAACGTTATTTCTATAATAAAATTACATAATATTAAATTCTGCATATTTAGTAAATCAACGTCAAACAGAGCAACGATTAAGTGGTCTAAAATGTTTGAAAAATGTGTTTGTCTTTGGGTGATGAGTATTATAATTGCCGAATAATCACATTTAAAAATCATTATTATCTTTTGATAACAATAAATAATTATATATCTCAATTTTTAAGTAAAGACATTGCTTGATAAAGTTTTCATTATCTCGTAAACAAAATGGCCAAAATTACCCCTCCAGAGGTGACTCAAGAATTTCATTTTTATACTATGAAAAAATTTCCAAATGTACTGGATAATAAAATTCACGTTGTGCATTTTTTGGAAGCGACCACCGATTTATTGATTCTAATAGGTATGTTTTATAAGGATTAAATCTTAGTTGTATATTCTTGTAATTTAGTTTTTCATATAACCATAACTAAAAATATTTCAGATCAACTGGGAAACATGTTTGCACCAGTAAAGTATGATATGCAGGGTAATGTGGATGTTAGTACTTTATTTTTAACATAATAACAGATTATTTATCTACAAATTGATACCTTAATAATCCTTCGATTGGAGTAGGGTTGCCAGGCGTCCGGATAAAGCCGGACACAGTCAGACTCTGCTCATATGTTTTGTTGTGGACCCCGTGGATACTATCAGAATTCGGATGTGTCTGATATCTTATTTGGATCAGTGTTAAATGCTGTCGATCTGATGGCAGAAATTTGTCTGATCTGAAATTCAGATTGTGCTCTCTGTACATTTTATACTAAACTGAGACTCCCCGGAAGGAAATTTCTCTTTCTCATAGGAGTGCGGTGTGGTCATGGGCGTAGCGAGGTACGACTATATAGAATCCTGGCTACGCCTATGGGTGTGGTGGTCCAGTGGGCGTCCAAATTTTTCTGATCAGAAATTCTCATAATGTGCGGCCAGAGTCCAGACTTAACAAATAGGGTAAAACAGATATTTTTTGTTTCACTCATCAACATGATCAACAACCATTCTGACATGACACACTTGTATTATGACAAAACTGACCTCATGATACATATTATCTTGACGAGAGGATTATTACCAATATTTCTTAGCAATATAAAACTTATACCTGCTGCATAATATAATATTATTATAACTTATTTTATTTTATATTATTGTTCACAGAAAATCAAAAAGTTTTACACTTACAATGAAGATACTTGCTTACTTGCTTTGATGTTCGATGAAAAATCAAGAGGGAGAGATGAGGGGGCTGAGGGAGTTTTGTGGCTGAATAGGTAAGAAGAAATTGTAAAGTAAGTGGTTAGAATTACCACTTAAGTGATTTTAAAGAAATGAACTTACAATAATATGTTACATACTTATAGTAAAAATTTAAAAAATGTAAGTTACTGAAAATTTTCCTTTAAATATTATTTATAATTATTATTATAATACTCAATTCTTTTTATTCTTTCAGGTCCCTATTATTCTTTGAACTTGTGTTTGAAGAAATAATTAAGACTTTACAAAGAAAAGAGATTGATGCAAGCATTAAAACTATACTTACAACCGCATACAATGGTTCAGTCAAAAAGTATCACAATTGGGTCACACAAAAATTATTTTATGTAAGTAAGCCACATGTACATATTTTATTTAGTATTTTAATAAAAAATATAACGAGTAAATGATCTGACAAATCTGAACTACATAAACTTTTCACAGTGAGGTGGTTGTTTTAGATGTAGTTTTTCTATGACTTGAATTAAAATAATTAAGTTTTGGCTATTTTATTTACTTACTTTTTTTTCTACTTAATTTTTTACTTACATAATTATTAATTACTATGATGAAATAGTCATTTTATAGAAGTATATAAAAAGTATGTATAAAAATGAATATAGTGGTAAAATTCACTTCATTGTTTAATGTTTCAGCTAATTTTGAACATCTCTCCGAGTCTGCCGCAGATGCTGAAATTATTAGATCCTTCACAAAACTTGGAAGAATTCGAAAAACGGCTAATAGAACTTCACTATTGCTTAAAGATCATTAGGTGTAGAATAGACACATTTTTTCAAGAAAATAATATGTTTGTAGAAAAGAAATAATTTAACATCATACAAAAAATTTAAGGAGAAGTTACATACCTAATTGTGGATGCCATTATGTTATGAATATGCTGATACATAATTTTATTGGCAGCAGGTAATTTTGTCACAGTGATGATCATTTTAAAATAAATAATTTTTAATAAGACTTAAATACACCTGCATAGGTAAAATAATACCAGTGATGTAAATTTCTGTTTTTTGTTTTTCTACTTCTAATATTTCTTATTTTTAATTTTAAATATTTATCATGGTAGGTATATTGTTAAAATAAAAAATCTTAATAATATTTGAACAATCCTGTTAGCTTATATAGTTATTAGTTGCATTAAGTTTGAAGATCATCTAGTCCACACATTCCTTTTAGTCTGCAGTATTCTGTAGATTAAAGTTGTAATCTTATCGTCCACTATATTAAGTCCAACTACAAATTAGGCCAAAGAAATAACAAACTTAAATGCTTTCTCACCACAGTCTGCAGTCCGCACCTTCTCAGAAAAATTAATTATTTGAAGTCACTCAGTAAATAAAATATAGACTTGGTGTTCCTCTGATATAACATGTTTGTGGATAAGAAATAAAGTAATATAATAGAATTAATGAATTGGCCGTAGGTTCATTGGTGCTCCCGAATAGAAATTGTGTTTAAAAGATTATAATAATTAGATGTAAGAGAACCGAACATAAAATATTAAAATACCAAAAATGCTTTGAGCATAAGTTTTATTTAAGAAGTGTTAAACATATTTTTGTATGGAGTGATCTTTAAAATATTTTAATCATATTGTAGTTTGAAAGTGAAAAGTATTACTTACCAACAGTATAACTATTGTGGTTATGTTATTTTTTATGGATTTGAAAGAGCTTTATTATATTTATTAATTTAATGGTAAGCAATGTTTTATTTATTCTCTTTTGATGAATGAGTTAAATAAATACTTTTTGCTACAGAAGATGCATGTTTTAGGGAAGAAAACCCGAATAGGATTTCGAGAGCTGTTAGTAGGGCTAATATAGTATGCAATGTTATTTCTGTAGGTGTGCTGTATAAATATGGATTTAATAGAAAAAAGCTCACAAGTGGCATCTGCATTAAGACACTCAACATCAAGAAGCCCGCCAGTTCAGGCACCTGGAATTACGAAATAATCAAATGTTAATAAGAGATACTCAGAGACATTTAATTATTTGAATTATCCTTCAAATAACGAAAAGAGTTTGACAGTTAATGTATGAGGCTTATGTCAAAATGTATTATTTATTGTTCCACTGAGTGCGGCAGTTGATGATGATTAGATCAATATAGTAAAAACGTCATCAAAAATAATTTTAATAGTGGCCAGTATAAAATATAAAGAGTCATACCGCCGTACTCTGAGACATTTCATTATGATTAACCTTCAATATAATGAAGAGTTTGACAGATAATCTATGGGGCTTATGTCAAAATTTTGAATGACTCTGAGTGCGGCAGATAAACATTCATAGGCAGCAGTGTAGGCAGCATAGTTCTTCTAAGCAATAGGTCATAACTTACCCTAGATGATAGGTTTCCATAGTTTCCAAGATACAGTCTAATTCCTTCTATTGTACACAACAAAGTGTAAACTGATATTGATAAATATTTAGAGAGATGACCCAGTCTGTTGATCTGTAATGAAGCAAAAAAAATAATAATAACAAAATGATTCCTCTGGATTCTGGAATCTTTGATACTTTTCAAAAAACTTCAAGATGGTGCAACACTGCTAAATTAATATTTAACTCATCTTCTGGCTAATATTAATATTTGCAAAACGAATAACTATCTATATAATGCCTGCGTGTCTTTGTCTGGCACACCGGAAAACTTATCAGAGAAAGACAGCGAAAATACGCTGACTAAAGGGTTTTGATTATTTTCGCTCTATCTACCTTTACGTATAAAAAAAATCCTACGACAGGAATCCAAACACCGTATAGACATGAACTAAGATAAAGACAAATTTGCAAACGCAGCATAGTGCGATATTCCATTTTTACAGGGCAGGCAAGCAGCTAAAAGGGATAAGTAAGTTACGGTTGATATTTCTTCAACTTTAACAGAAACGAGACAAAAAGTTGAGTGAATTTGTATACCTATTACTTTGTATGACGTTATTTGTTGCGTATCGTTGTTATGGAAACGGTAATGGGCTTTGATCAGCAGTGCAAACAGGACAAGTTACCGCCCGCCGTACTGAGACATTTATTTATGATCAACCTTCAATTTAATGAAGAGTTAGACAGATAATGTATGTCACAGGCTACACGGTCAAATTCTCGTCAATCTGATCCATCAATCTCAAATCTGATTGACGGAATATTGATGGTTATAAAAAGTTCATATTAAAAATACGATCAATCCATCAATCCGAGTCGTACACGATCAAATTGTCAATCCGTACCGGATTCATACCGATCAGATTGATGAGAAATTGACCGTGTAGCCGGTGACTATGGGGCATCTAGGGCCCCCGAGACGGTCAATCGGTTTGACTCAAACACGTAAATTTTGGTTTGACTCAAACCATTTTGATCGTTTACAAAGCTAGTGTAAGGTACTTGTTCAGTACTTACGTTATAGGTCCAAAAATGAAATGCAGGATACGGAACCACTTAGTTTATTCACCTATTTACACCTTATGTTTTTGTACATTAAATCACACTAATTGTCTAAACGATTTGAAGTTACTTTAGAATAGTTAGTTAATGATACTTTATTTATACAGCATGATCTATGCCATAGGTTCCCAAACTTTTTTTTCTCATAAGTCATAGACCACTTTAAACATTTTGCTGGATCCGGTGGACCCCCCACACCTACCCCCCCCCTAAGTTCAAGGCCAGTCTAAAAAGCGACGTATTCATCCAACGTTGGACGTTTACTTTTTTGTATTGTAAGTTTGACTCACAAGTCACAACTCACAGTACAAGGAGCCAATATTTTCTTGTTTTGTAGCTATTTAACACAAAAATTACCACGCTTTTACTTATTTCTAAATCTCCTCGCTCTGTAATATAATTAATCTGCTAATATAAAATTGTCTGCCTATATTCATAGGAGAAGTCAAGTCGGGTCACCTGATTTTTATAGACCCCCGTTATCGACTAGTGGACCCCCATTTTTCTTCCACACAAGCGTAGACCTCTGTCTTGGATTTTTTTGAAATGAAAACTTCTTTAGTGGCGTGAGCACTTTTGTGGGATGGGTAAAAACTATGGAGCTATTATAGATAGCTCCATGGTAAAAACTGTGAAACTCGCGTCAGATTTCATGCTGATCGAAAAACCAAGGAAAAAACGTAAGACGGTTGGAGAGTAGTGTTGTAACATCGAAATCGATTACTCGAACTTTTTTTAATTTTAATTGTTTTTTATCATTATTATTTTTATTTTATTTTTTATATTTTTTTTTTTAATTTTTTTTTTTTATCGATTTTCATAAAAGTGGGTTTAAAAAAATAATGCACAACGTTAATAATCAAGTTCTCAATTCTGCCGGCACTCCCGGAGTGCAACCCATCTTATTAGGGTTCCGTAGCCAAAATGGCAAAAAACGGAACCCTTATAGATTCGTCATGTCTGTCTGTCTGTCTGTCTCTCTGTCTGTCTGTCCGTCCGTATGTCACAGCCACTTTTCTCTGAAACCATAAGAGCTATACTATTGAAACTTGGTAAGTAGATGTAGTCTGTGAACCGCATTAAGATTTTGATACAAAAATGGAAAAAAATATTAATAATTTTAGGGGTCCCCATAGGTACAACTGAAATAAAAAAATTTTTTTTCGTCTAACCTACGCGTGTAGGGTATCTATGGATAGGTCTTCAAAAATCATATTGAGATTTTTAATATCATTTTTTTCTAATCTGAATAGTTTGCGAGAGAGACGCTTCCAAAGTGGTAAAATGTGTCCCCCCCCTCTAACTTCTAAAGTAGGGGCATGATAATTCTAAAAAAAATATATGATGTACATTACTATAAAAACTACCAACGAAAATTAGTTTGAACGAGATCTATCAAGTAGTTTTTTTTATACGTCATAAATGGTAAACCTTAATTTAACTTTCATTAAATCAACTAAAATATAAAAATAAATCAAAAACCTTTTAATTTTATAGAAATATATCTTATTGCTGCTGCGGAACCCTTCAGTGGTGAGTCCAACTCGCACTTGGCCGGTTTTTTTTTATATTTGCATGTTTAACACAGAATCAGCCGCTTTAAGAAGAAAAAAGGATCAAAATGTTTTATTCCACTTACAGAGTATTCTTCTTCTTCTTCTTTGGCGTAAGCCTCCCCATCAATAGGAGTTGCCAGCGTCAGAGTTGAGGCGAAAAATATGCCATTGATGCACTAGGCATGGGTAATGAGTGATGACTTCATGCGACCATGCAAATACAAGATATAATAAAACAGAAAAAATTGCTCGAGTCAATTCATTTTCTCATCCCCAGAGAAAAGTGGCTGTGACATACGGACGGACAGACAGACAGACAGACAGACATGACGAATCTATAAGGGTTCCGTTTTTTGCCATTTTGGCTACGGAACCCTAAAAAGATGGGTTGCACTCCGGGAGTGCCGGCAGAAGTGAAAACTTGATTATTAACGTTGTGCATTATTTTTTTTAACCCATTTTTTATGAAAATCGATTTAAAAAAAATAAAAAAAAAATTAAAAAAAAAAGAAATATAAAAAATAAAATAAAAATAATAATAATAAAAAACAATTAAAATTAAAAAAAGTTCGAGTAATCGATTTCGATGTTACAACACTACTCTCCAACCGTCTTACGTTTTTTCCTTGGTTTTTCGATCAGCATGAAATCTGACGCGAGTTTCACAGTTTTTACCATGGAGCTATCTATAATAGCTCCATGGTTTTTACCCATCCCACAAAAGTGCTCAACGCCGCTAAAGAAGTTTTCACTTCAAAAAAGACAGGGGTCTACACTTGTGTGGAAGAAAAATGGGGATCCACGAGTCGATAACGGGGGTCTATAAAAATCAGGTGACCCGACTTGACTTCTCCTATGAATATAGGCAGACAATTTTATATTAGCAGATTAATTATATTACAGAGCGAGGAGATTTAGAAATAAGTAAAAGCGTGGTAATTTTTGTGTTAAATAGCTACAAAACAAGAAAATATTGGCTCCTTGTACTGTGAGTTGTGACTTGTGAGTCAAACTTACAATACAAAAAAGTAAACGTCCAACGTTGGATGAATACGTCGCTTTTTAGACTGGCCTTGAACTTGGGGGGGGGGTGGGGGTTGGGAACCTATGGCATAGATCAAGGATATTTTAGACCTATAATTTTCTCAATGACATATGAAACAAAAACTGTAGACACCTATCATTGTTAATATTATTATATTGGTAAGTACACACTGGAAAACTTTACAGAGAAAGACAGCGAACGCTACGCTGGGCTTCAAATACCACTATTTTTTCATAACGTTACTGCTTCAAGGGTATCGATAACGTTATGAAATTAATTTACCCGATACTAGAAATAACGGTATAAATTTACCCGATACTAGAAAAAACCGTAAGAAAATTTTGTAGTGATCAAGTAGTGATGCATAGGGACCGTGCACAGCGATGACACTGCCACTAGTGACGAATAGCCGAAACTTATGCGAAAATTTTATTGTCAAGCTCAAGTCAAGCTACGGAAAATTTTAAGATTTCTTGAGAAATTTGAGTATTTTTAAGAATTGAAATGCATGGTTGTATTATAATACATACAAGAAAAATAAAGATAAATCTAACAATGTAAAATTTTACTATTTTCCTGCCAAAAGTATTCACATGCCATGACTTATGGAAAAACGAAAGAAATGGATAAAAGCTGTTAAAAACATATGTAAGTATTCAAAAATTTCCATGAATGTTATGTGTAGACTCGTAAAAACACTGAATTTTGTAGATTATTACCGTAAATTCATTTTTGATGAACACAATATGAACCTAACCTATAACCGTTGCTTCTTTCAGTAAACATCCAAACTGGCTTGATATACATACATAGGCACCGCTCATTTAATTGGCATACATTTGCATCAAAAGTAAGGATAATTTGGAGAAGTCCTGCCCGGAATTCAACACTGAGGATAGTATTGAACTTGAACAGTGCCGTAAATAGGGCGGTGCCACCGGTGCCTAGGCACAGGGCGCAGACTCTGGGGGGGCGCAAGAATGGCCAGACCAGGGAGGCCTGTGGCCCTGGAAGCATTGCTCTGGGTACCTTAATAATATCTTAAAAAAATCGGCCAAGTACGACGCGCATTATAGGGTTCCGTAGTACCGCTAGTTTTTTTTTAAATTTTTGTATGCTCAATGAATGTATATTTATAACGTGTTTTACACTACTAACAACATCATCTCGGTTACTTTCAATGGAATTTGAACGAAAAGTTCCTTTATACTTCGCCGAATACATTTTCTAGTTGATCGAATATTACTCAACTAGACGTTCCGCGCGGCTTCGCCCGCGTAAATTAGATATAATAAAACAGAAAAAATTGCTCGAGTCAATTCATTTTCTCATCCCCGGTGTCAATGCTAAAGCGCTTAATCCATTTCACTAAATTTAGAAATTCTAAATGATTTAGTGACTAAATTTAGTCAAGTGGAATAACATTTAGAAAGTTACTAAAATTTAGTAACTTTCTAAATGTTATTCCAGTTGACTAAATTTAGTCACTAAATCATTTAGAATTTCTAAATTTAGTGAAATGGAATAAGCGCGTAACGCCAACAAATATGTCAATATGACAGAGTGTGTTCCTTATCTAACAACTGGTCCAGTTCGATTTGACGAGATATATTGATTGGCTCCAAAGATGTCAGTTCCAAGTCAGTTCCTATTGGTTAGTATTGAGATTAGAAAAGAAACGTACATTAATGATTATGGAGAAGAAGTAATAGGTAACATTCACACAGTGTTGCCAACACGGAGTTTTTAGAGCTAGATTTAGCTCTAAGTCCGCTTGGTTAGCTTTAAAAAAGTGGGTCTAGCTCTTTAGCTTTGTTTCTTCTACAATCTTAGCTTTTTTCCGTGTACACTATGAATAAATCCTTAGAAAATAGATTAAGGGCGTTCCTTGCGGAGATACCGTAATTTACCGTATTTCAAGCCTTATAAACTCTTAATTTGAAAGCTACAAAGTTATAATACAGCAGTAATCTTCACTATCTTCAGCATATCAACATTCCTTTCCTCGTTGTAAATTTTCTATTTTTGATTATTAAATTCATTATATTATCAGCTTACAAAGTGAAACAAATTTATTAAAATTCAAGCATACATTCAGCATCTCCTCACCATGGATACCCAACTCCTCACCAACTTAGACAATGGCTTCGTGTTTGGGCTCATTTTAATTGCAACGACTAGTAAGTAGTAAGACGTAGATAAACTGTAAATATTTGCATGCTGCTGCTGCAGCATCACCTGGATTCTATAGGAGCCGAGCTCCATAATATGAACCCAAAGTGAAGGTTTCATGTTTGGACTCATATCGACGGCCTCGTCCAAGAGGACATTCATAGATGGTATTCATTAGGATATATTATGATCCTGTTGATAGGAATTATTCTGCACTATAACCAACACAAGTTTAAAAAGCATGAAATAATTAAGAAATAAAAAAAAAAACCGCCAAAAAACTTTAAAAATTAAGTAATGAAATAATATTGACTGACTTTAAGTGTAAATAATTCCTAGTCTAAAGTGATATTTTAGTCCATCGGGGGACTGCTAATGTAGATGTTTGATTTCACATAACATTAAAGTTTAATGGTCAGTACTCAGTTCATAGCAAAGTGCGAACCGAATCGAGACAATCAGTGACTTGGCAATACAAAATGCAAGAGTCGCTGTTGGCGGTCCCCCGACACAATATCACTTTAGACTAGGAATTATTTAAACTTAAAGTCAGTAAATATTATTTCGTTACTTTTTAAAGATGTTTGTTAATAAAACGTACATAAAATAATTTAGCTCTTTTTTCTAAAAAAATCTAGCTCTCTTTTAGCTTTTTTTCAGATATGATCTAGCTCCTTTAAAAAATCTGAGTTGGCAACACTGCATTCACATTCACATTCACATTCTATAGTTTGTGCACAAACTATATAGAATGCTAACGCATGTAACATTTAAAAAAATATACCCTTAATTAATTGGCCTTTCGGGTTGCTTTTTAGTTTTATCCAGTAAAAAATCTAAGTTTCCACTTATAAAGAGAAAATACTGTGCACAATGAACTTTTATACCTCTACCAAGTTTATTAAAGGTAAATATTACGCCACTTTATCCATAAATTTCGTGTTTCTAACCTTATATTTTAAATTCACCACATACATGCATTATTTATTTACAGGACTTCTTCGTCCAGAAGCAACTCAAATAGTACTAAGCAAAGGAATCAAATATTTTCCTCCACCGAAGAATTATGATGGTAAATCCATATTCAAACATTGCCAGGGATTTGGTCGCATTAAAATAATACATATGTAACAGTTTTATGTTCTTTGTAGACATTGAAATACCGGAAAGGCCGCGTCTTAGAGTGTATGATAAAGTCCCACTTTATCCCTCAAATTTGAAACCTCCTAAAATGCAGAAGAGGCTTCGGTACATGAGAGGTCCCGAGCTTCTACATAACACTCTGCAGCTAAAACAATATGGTGTTGTAGTAAGTATATATTTAAAAATAAATAAATTCCATTGATAGGGTTCCATTATCATAATATTACATTACTAATGATATGATATATTACTCTTTTATATATAAAAATTACTTAGGTAAAGGACAAAATTTTGATGACCTCCGTGGCGCAGTGGTGAGCGTGTTGGTAGCTCAAGCCGGAGGTCGCGGGTTCGAGTCCCGCCGACGGAAATAAAAGTTTATAAAGTTCCTGGGTCATGGATGTGTATTAAATATGTGTATCATATAATAAAAATCTTAAATATATGTATAGTATAAAAGTGTTAAATATATTTCCGTTGTCTGGTACCTGTAACACAAGTCCTTCAGGTACTTACTACGGGGCCAGACTGACGTGGTGTGAAGCGTCCATAGATATTATTATTAAAAAAAGAGTGTGTATTATATTTATTTGACACTTCTTTATACCTATTCTTATGGAAATATTTTGAGTCCAGGAAAGGACATAGGAACACCTGGTTTCTCAAAGATAAACTGTAAATCTGTCCCAATATAACAAAGATTTTATAATATAACTTTTCTTGCCTCTATCCTGTGATAATAAAAGGCAGAAAGTAAAAAGAGTACAAAAGTGTAATTAAATGTATTTTATTTTCAGGCTACTGGTGGTGGCAGATTACGTCATGAACATTTTGAGATGGCTCGGTTACAAGTGGCCAGGAGGTTAGATATGAAGAGAATGTTTGCGATTTGGAGAGTAGATCCTCCGTGGCAACCGGTTACCAAGAAAGGACAAGGCCAGCGTATGGGTGGAGGAAAGGGTGCTATTGACCATTATGTCACTCCAGTCAAAGCGGGCAGAATTATTTTTGAAGTTGGTGGAAAATGTGAATATGCTGAGGTAAGCTTATAATAATTAAGAACTCAAATAAAATACTTCTTAACTATGATGTTATGATATTGTCTGACTTACAATTTCACACTTATGCCCGTCATTCATATGCCAAAACCTTGGTGAAAAAGAACTACATACCTATGTGGAATCTATATATGTATATGTTAAGCTCAAATACCGAAATAGCTCAATGAGCGAAAAAATGGCTCACAACGCGTTGTGGTCACAGTGAAACATTTCGAATTTCGCGTCGTGGCTCTAATGAAAACGGCCACGACGCGTTCTGGCAATCACAAAAAGACCATAACGCGAAATTCGTGTCGTAGCTGATATGCTATTCGTTTTTCTTGCTTGAATTAATCATCTATAGGTATGGAAGATTATATTTGAATTACCATGCGTACTACAAAATATTTTTTCTTTTACAAAATCACTGCATATCAAGTTTTTCATTATTATTTGTAAAATATCCATAGTTCCATAATATCCATACTAATATTATTACTGTCTGTCTGTCTGGCGCAAAGTGCTATTGTTTGTTATTGTTTTTTTAATATAAGGTAATCTGATCTTAATAAATAATAAGTATTTAGTTTTTTATTTATTTATTTAATATAATTTAAATATAATACTACTAGTTGATGCCCGCAACTTTGTTGCGCCAGACAGACAGACAGTAACAATAATAGTACGGATAGTATGGAAGTATGGATATTTTATAAATAATAATGATAAAAGACGTTATGCAGTGATTTAGTAAAAGAAAAAATATTTTATACCTAGTACATGTGGTAATTCAAATATAATCTTCCATACCTATGGACAATTAATTAATCAAGAACAGATCAAGAAAAACGAATAGCATATCAGCCACGACACGAATTTCGCGTTATGGACTTTTTGCGATTGCCAGAACGCGTCGTGACCGTTTTCATTAGAGCCACGACGCGAATTTCGCGTCGTGGCTGTTTCACTGTGACCACAACGCGTTGTGAGCCTTTTTTTCGCTCGTTGAGCGATTTCGGTCTTTGAGCGTAACATATATAAAGAATTAGAGACTGTACCAGCAGTGCAGTCTCTCTATAATAGAGTTTTATATTAATTATTAAAACATTTACTGAGTTAAATGAACAGATTTTTTTTGTATGGGAGCCCCCCTTGATTTTTTAGTTTATTTTAATTTTACCATCAATTACTAAAGTGTAAATACAGTAATTTTGTAAACATTTCAAGTGCGTACCTGTTGCCATTATTAGTATAGAGCAAAAAAATCATGTTTGTTGTATGGGAGCCCCCATTAAATATTTAATTTATTTTGTTTTTAATATTTGTTGTTATAGCAGCAACAGATATACACAATCTGTGAAAATTTCAGATGTCTAGCCATAGCGGTTCTTGAGATACAGCCTTGAGACAGACAGACGGACAGACAGACGGACATACATCATAGTCTTAGTAATAGGGTCCCGTTTTTACCCTTTGGGAATGGAACCCAAAAAATTAAACAGTTCGTAGCTTACTATGAAGTATAAAAATAATAAATTATAAAATTGTCAATTTTGCTTCTTAGGGCCAACCCACACGTACCACAACCACACGACATCGCAACGACAAAATATCGTCGAGTTGTGGTTACGTGTGAATGATGTCGCTGCAGCATTTTGTGGTTGCGTTGTGGTACCGACAAAATGACGGCGGCCAGTGGTTGCGACGTGGTTGCGTCGTGTGCAATTCGTACTATTGTAGTTCGACTCCGTCTTTTATAGCGGAAACACGTCTTGTCCAAAGGCATGGTTTTCGAAGAGGACACTTTATTGTTGCTGTCCTTGCTATATGTATTATTAATAAGACGACGGCGATGTCAGCGTAATCGTCGAAATAGAATTTATTGGGATTAAAGGATATATTTAGGTATCCTTTATTGGTAAACAAAAGTCAAAGCCAATTTCGTACTGACTATCTTATACTGAGAAGGTTCAAGATAAAGTTTTTCAAAAAATTTAGAATGAGCACAAACACATATTTTGATTACTTGTTTAATTACTACTTGTTCCCACTTGCCAGGAAAATTTACGTTTATTTTGCCTTCCAGGGGGGGGGGGGGTCAGCTGCCCCCCCTGCCCCCCCTTGGTTACGCCCGCGGGCGTACCTGTATCCCGTTACTCAGTACCAACTTTTGCTACAGCTCTAATGAATTATGAAAACATAATATCTACATAACATAAAATACCTTGACTGATGATAGCTACCACTATCGAGATTTTTCGCAAATAAAAATGTTGTTCGTTTTATCAAAATGAAGCTACTCACAAAAAATTAGCTTGATGGTAATCAAATAAAAATTATTGTTCTAGGGCTCCCGGACTACCGGACTATATTATTTCTACGCCTCGTTTAATTTAAACGAGGCGTGGAATTTATTCGTTCTTTCTCGTTAAAGTTTCGCCCCCCTAAAGAAATTAATGAAGGGAGAGGGGGGAGAGCGCGGGCGGCGTGTCGTTGCATCGATGCAACGTTGTGGTTGCGATGTGGTTGCGACGTGGTTGCGATGTGGTCGGTATTTTACAAGTGGTCGACAACGACTGCAAAATGTGGTACGTGTGAATGGTCCAGTTCATTTACAATACGAAATATACGCCCGACCACGTCGTGTGTTTGTCGTGTGGTTGCGGTTGTCGTGTGGTTGTGGTACGTGTGGGTTGGCCCTTACAGCTGCTCCTGAAAATATATTATTGGATCTTCTGGTATTCAAGTCTTATAGCCTGTTTCACCACTTTTTTTTCATTTACTTTTTTGACAGATTCCATACTTGATCTGTCAAGTTAATTGGGGAATAGCCTATTCGCCACTTATCAGGATGTGGTGAAACAGGCCCTTAATCTATTTTATTTTTTGATGTAGAAAACTTATGAGTACTAAAGAATGGCAAAAATAATCATAAAACTTATTTCATTATCCCTAACCTAATCCTGTATTATTATCTACAGCTATGTTTGTGGAAAAATTTTAAATACAGTGTAAACTATCTATATTATAACGTCACTGAAGGGACCGTGCATTTTATGACGTTATAGAGAGTTGTCGTTAAATGTGTAATGTGTAATGTGTCGAGCCAGCGGACGGTCGCGCTCCACGTTATGCACACGCAGCAAATATTATTAATTATTAATTAATATTTTCGCGAATCGCGCGGCTGATTGCCGCTGCACGTCACCATGGCGCTCGTGGCGAATGAGTTGCTGGCGTTTATCCAGCACGCCATCGACACAATGGACGAGGTTAGCATAATGCAGATCTGTAAGTCCTCCTTCACCAGCGAGGAGTTTTGCCAGGGGAAGCATTTGCTCTACGAGACGCTCGGCCAGAGCGCGAATATGCCATCGCGATAGAAGGATGGAACAGAAAGAAGCGTGCAGGATATAATATCCTTGCTGAAGCAGACGGATCCGGATGAGGTGCCGGCTTTTGTGGCGAAAAAACTGCACAAGCTGCCGCCCGTGACGCTGGACCACGTCGACGTCGTCACCCTCTTAAAGGACATCAGATTCCTGAAAGAAGAGTTGGCCGAAGTTCGAGGTAGACTGCAGGCATCGGAGTCTACGATCAGCGATCTACGTAATGAATTATCACAATTAAAGAGTGGTAATTCAATATGTAGGTCACCTGATGCCGCGTTCGTCACTCGCCGACGTGGTGCCCAAGCGATCACGTTCAGCCCGTCAGCACTTTCTGACGGGTCAACGCACGAGTCGCCGCCGCTTCCCCCGCCGCCCGCTCCCCGCCTGCAACGGAGCCGCGGCCGAACTACGCAAGTGTCGCCGCTTGCTCCCCGCCTCCTTCCAAAAACAAAGGGAAAAAGGAGGCCCCTGCAAAGGAGTGTCCTCCCTCCGAAAAGGACCGAAAGTGCGATGATGACGGGTTTATAAGAGTGGAGAGGAAGAAGAAGAAACCCGTCGTCCGCAACCATCGCGGCACCGCACCCGAAGGACCCGAGCAGCTGTTGCGGCGTGAGACTTCCGCGACGCCGCTGTACGTGTCCAGGCTGGACTGGTCCACGACGGTCGAGCAGGTCGTGGACTACATCAGGAGCAAGACCCACTTCGTCTTGAGGGTCGAGCGCTTGGAGTCCCGCCACAAAGTGAATTTTAGCTCCTTTGTGGTTAGAGTCCCGACGCACCATCTACCGACCTTCGAGAAGAAGGAGTTCTGGCCGATTGGAGTCGTCTACAGGAGGTTCCGATGACGACTTCCGAACACGTCGCGCCCCACGTCGCAGACAATACGTGTTTGGTGTTAGTGTTAGTTTTAGTATAATTATATGTATGTTAGTCTATAAGGTATTTATAATATGGGCCAAGATGCCTGACTCAAATAAATAAATAAATTTAAAAAAAATGGAGAGAAGTAAAATCAGTACAGTGGTTTTTTTTCACTAACTATATTACTGTTTGGAAGTTCATGAGCAATTGAGAATATGATAACGTTTAGACACTTTTTTGTTCAAAAACAGTCTACACGTGCAAGCAATCCCAATTTGTAAACAAAAGAATGAATTTATAAGAATTTACGGTATGCATGATGCCGAAAGTCAAGTTCATTGCGGGCTAGGATAGTAAAGCGACAAAAAAACGTACACAGCTGCACAGTTTTTGCTAATATTATTAACTTAAGGTACTTTTTATTACTCAACTAGATGACGCCCGCAACTCCGTTGCGCCAAAATTAGTTTATCGCGCGGGAACCGTACATTTTTCCGGGATAAAAAGTATCCTATGTCCTTTCCCGAGACTCAAGTCACTCCATGCCAAATTTCAGCCAAATCGGTTCAGCGGTTTGGGCGTGAAGAGGTAACAGACAGAAAGACAGACAGACACACTTTCACATTTATAATATTAGTATGGATTAGTATGGATATGGATTTTTGTGATTTTGTCGTTATTGAGAGTGGGAGTGATGCTATACAGAGTGTATCATGGTATGGTAGACGAGCCAAAGTCAAATTATTTCGACGCTAAAGAGAGTTTGTCGCTAAATGGAGTGACGTTACATGGAGTGACGTTACATGGAGTTTACACTGTACTACCGATTAATTAAAATTAATATTACTGTAACATGTCATCTTAATACTTTTCCAGGTGCGTGACATGTTAAGAATTGTTGCTGAACGATTACCATTCAAAGCTGAACCGGTATCTCAAGAAATTATGGAAAAGAAAGCTGAAGAGGAAAAGTGGAGAGAGGAAAATAATAAGAACAAGTACACATTGAAATATATAATTCAGAACAACATGGGGGGCAGCCACAGGCATTTATCACCATTTGATCATAAGTGGTATGGTAAATATCTGTAATTTATTATATTATTGTTTGTAGATTAATTAATATAGTTTTACTTGTATCTACTGCTGTTTTCTATTTTTTCCATTAAGAAAGTTCTCTAGAGAAGAACCTTCTATGCTTATTGATTAGATCTCTTCATAAAATTCAATATTATATTATCTTACCAAATTTTTTAAATCAAGATTCTTCTAGTTACTAAAATATTTTAACTACTGACATAGACTAAGGATAATATGGTCTTTGCTACTTAGTTACATTGACCTAAAATGCTCCTCAATTAGACATATTATGTACCCAAAATATATTTTTTGTGTTGGGGCTACAAATAATAATATCATTTGTTATTCATAGTGTTCAGGTAAATAAAACCATGCGTATATTAATAATGTTTATTATATTCGACATCTTATTAAAGGAATTCCGTGACAAGCTTACATTGCGTACATGTATATCTTGTAGCAATATTCATATAGATAAACTTTTCATTATATAATCGGGCAAAACTCAACAAAAACAAATTGTATAGTAACAAATACTACTATTTGACCTTACTCCTGTGGTGACACTAACCTAACGACTAAAGCCAAACGACACTATCTGCATTGGGTAGTTAGAGATCGAAAACGTATTTTGTGCAAACAGTTGCTTAAGAAATATATTTTTGCTAGTCAATGGATTTTGATATTAACTATGAATTTGTTATTATAGTTAAATATTATTTTAATTAAACACATTCAGCAAAATAGCTTCAACTAAGCAACTGTTTGATTTACAATTAATTTTATCAAAAAACAAAATAATTTATTTGTGACATAGCAAATTTATCAATATACATTGCTTGGAAGAGAAAATAAATAATACCTATAGTGGACACATTACGAAACAATGAGCCATTAAGTGTTATTTTCTGTCCCTGTCTTTAACATCTCGCTCTAATCGGTGGTTACTGACTTGGAGACATTGCCGTCTCAATTTACTTATACGCGAGTGACAGAGACGAAAAACACAGTCAATGGCTTATAGTTTCTCTTTCGAGTGCCAGCTACAAGTTTGCTAGTAATATCAATACACAATTACAAGTTGGATCCTTAGAACATTTACTATGTGTACATATTTGTTATATGAACATCTCTCTTATACATCGTGTGCAGCCTACTCTTTACATAGATTGTAAGCGACTCTACCACATTTATTAATACCGTTCCATCCATGACCTATAAATTATATAACGTCGTAACAATATGTACAAAGCCTAAAGAACTAACTTACAAGTAAATGCAATATACATTTTGTCAATAAATTAATGCTGTTTACATAATATTATACAAGCGCTAGACTTCATATGATATGGCTCTTTAACCGACTGCAAAAAACCACGGCAGTCTATCACAACACTTAATATACTTTACAAAGTGGAAAGTCGGAAGTGTAGCGATGAGTAGCAAAACAGCTGTTAGGCCAGGCGTGATCGGTTACAAAAATATACAGCCATCACATCAAACGAAGAGAACGCTTAAATATTTGACTAGTACCATCTTAAGTTAACCTCTAAACTATAACTAACACTGGCGATTGCAGTCTTAAAACTTATTTCAACAAAAACTCACATTCGAGAGTCACAATTTCCAGAATAACTTGTATCACAAAACTATTTTTGACTCATGTACAAATCGTTTATTGCACTTTGATGATCAGATGATCATCAATTTTATGCATAAAATATTGACACAGATGTGTCAATATTTTATGCATAATTGTAGACACACTCTGTTGTGTATTATGCAAAGTTTGTAGCTGTGTGATTCAAGTTAATTTGGAAACGTGTCTCCTACTTATCCGTGAACCTGCGACATCGGCTAAGCTATAAGTTAGACATAAGTGAGGTAGCGTTTTTATCGTCTAGTGGAAAAAATATTTACAGACCTAGCATATGCGATTATTTGGTACTCGAATAAAATTGTGGCTTCGGCTACAGGCATCGTTAGTCTAAGAATATCTTGGAATGATTAGCTCGTGTTATAAAATGTACACGCAAACACCTTACTATCTACAATGTAGATTCTACATCATTGACGTTGTACGCACGTCGCAAAGCTCGTTCGGACATGCGCACATTGACTAGACTTCGTAGAGTATAAAATATCTAAGGATAGCGATTCGGGCCCATAACAATAGACGCCGGGCTCACGTTTAACCTATACATCCTATCGGCTAACACTCATTAACCCTATATCGATTTTCGTAAATCGTTATCCCTAGTCGCATCGATTTCGATCACTGCAAGGATCCATAGAGGACAGTACTATAAACACCGACAACGTTACTCGTAAGCTTCGCTCAGATGGTCTAAGAGGAATCTCAACTGGCGCTTCATGGAATGGTTGTTGTGCGCGATGGACTCGCAGAGGCCCGCTGCGGCCCAACCGTTGGGAACGTTTTCGTACGTGTGTTCGTCAGCGTTATTGTCGTGCGTGTCTATGGTAGTATCCTCTCGGGCCGCGCCCGCGTTCGGTGCATTGTATACGTCGATCGGAGGGGCTTTGGTGATATGCTGATATTTAAACGTAGACAATACCTGCCGGATCTTTGCAATGATCAGCTCTACTCAGGCGTTCGATTCCTGAAAATTTCAAATTGATATCAGTTTTGCAGCATGAGTGATCGCTAGCGCTACATGAGAGGAGCGGGGTGGTCGAATGGGATGCTGCAATTCTATATCTAGACGTGATCCTAGCCGGGCGTACTTACGACTATAATACTGCAACATCGATTTATACTATGCTAATAAATATTAAATGCATCAAAAATCAGGCTCTAGTTTTCATAAGAGAGTCGAAAAACGTGTAAAATGTGATCGAGGTCGTGAAGTGTCCGTGAAAACCTCGTGAGCGAGAGAGATCGGTGTTGCCAGCTTCGGAGACGATTTCCAAAACTTTAACGCAGCTAGCAACACTGACGTCTCGGTCACGTGCGTGCCACGTGATCGCCGATGGCTCGGGGCTCTACAAGCGGTGCGGCGATTATACCTTGAGGTTGTGGAAGTAGTGCATGATCTGGTCGTAGTCCATGTGCAGGTCGTCGAGCGCGAGGGGGTCGGGGGGCGCGGCGGAGGGGGCGGTAGGGGCGGGGGAGGCGCCCTCCCCCCGCGAGTACATCGGGTTACCCACGATCGTGGCGCGCTTCACCTCCGGGGACGTACCGCCTGGATTTAAGGTTAATCAGGGTAAGTTCGTACTCAGGGTAAGTCCGCATAATTCAACTTATCACTAAATTTGTGGGTTTTTTTTTCATGGCGCTACGGGCATATACGCAATACTACACTGCAACCATAAACTGTAATACCGTACCGTAACTGTAGTTTATTTAATTTAGCGTTTAAAATAAGAATTTAATTCATCAGGCAATATTTTCTTATCGTTCTATCGGACCTGCAGGGCGATTCACGATTCCCGTTCGACACGGATTCGGAAAGTCATTGGTCAATGCCTAGCGCGGCGAGCGTTTATTGGATGTCGCGCGATGAAGTTTCCGAATCTGAGTCGAATTACGCATTTTAAATCCCGCCCATAAATAAGTTAAGGTAGGAAAACTTCATCCATAATTTGAGTTCAAATAGAAGTATACGATTAATTAATAGGTCAAAAAACAAATAGCGACCCGAGGTGTCCCGGGCAAACTCATTCAACAACATCAGATACAAGTAATTAAAAAATACCTTTGTTCTGGTTGGCAATCTCGACGAAATCCCCTTTGTTGTTTACTTCCTTATTCTTGTTCTTATGTCTCATCTGTACCTCTGGCAATCCTGAAAAAGAAAAGTTTACATTGTAAATTTCTGACACAGTAAAGCAGCCTTTGACAATCGGGGACTGTTATGGCCTGGATCCTTGCTAGACTCGCAAAATTCTTCGCAACTCGGCAGTGCCGGATTTTTTTTTAGGGGAGGCAACTTTATTTCCGCTGAAACGTATGAAATCTGCGGCCCTCCTAGGACGCTATCGACCCTAGGCCACGGCTTATACGGCCTATTTATAAATCCAGGGCTGCAACTCGGACGCAGAGTACAGTGCGACAATGCTTTAAATGAACGTGGGTGCTATAGATAAAAGTAGAACTGTCAAAAATGGCGTTAAATAATATGATGGCGGCGTTAGTTCCTTTTTTCGCCACGTTCATTTAAAGCATTGTCGCACTATAGATGTTTCATGATCTTACCAGATCTTACCGATCCCAGAGTCGTGCATATAATCCGGAGTCTCGGACTTAGTGAAGGAGCGTCCCCGGTCAAGGTCAAATTCATTGTGACATAATAATAATCAACTTCTCTGATAGTACATCTGCCGCCACCCTGGGACGCTGCCGCTTTAGGCCGTAGCGATAACCTATTCATAAATCTAGGACTGCAACTCGGACGCAGATAACTTACCGATCCCCGAGTCGTGCATATAATCCGGGCTCTCGGGCTTAGTGAAGGTGCGTCCCCGGTCGAGGCTGTCAAACTCATTATTGTCGGCGATGAGCGGCGCGTCGAACTCGAACAGGCGCGAGCAGTCGCTGAGCTCGGGGTAGTCGCGCCCGTACTCCCCCGCGCGGTACTCTTTGTTCAGATCAATAACTCTGGAATGGGGGAAGATAAAATATAGGAAAAACTGTATGTAGGTACTATCAGTGAAGTTGATTCATAGGTAGACGGACCTACGTAGTTTGGTCGAGTTATGTCAAACCCTGCCAAGAGATCACGACCAATATTGAATTGATATGATCCGACTAAGGGTCACCGCAGATATACAATTTCAAGTTGGTATCGTATTTAAACTCAATTACTTACGTAATATCGCAATTTAATTGCATAACTTTTAAATTGTAGGTAATCGGAAAGGAATCGAATTTAGTTGCAAAAATGTGCGAGCTCTCATAAGTCGCTGGTATACTGTGCGACTTAGTTGACCAACTTAAAATTGTAAGTCTGCGGTCGCTCTAAATGATGTAGGTCCGTCAACTGCCTATGAATCAATTAATTCTTCAACTACAATTTCGTACAATATTGACTAATCTAAATAAGAAATGATTGAATGAGTGAAATGTTTCAATGAAAAATCTGGATTTATAACCCCAAAGAGTCAAATCGGCATAACCTCAAAAACTTACACAATTATTCTCAGTATTACTTACATTGTTTAAAGTTTTTCTTTAGGATTTAGATTGCTGAAATTGGTAATGATTTAGATGCCTACGAAAATGTGAAAAATCTGTCTGATTTTGTATCGTATTTTTTCCTTGCCATATATTTTTCGTTAAGAATTCAATCCGTAAAAAGCTCTTACCGGTCCGATCGGTGTCCATTCTCCGGAGAGCGCTTGGTAGCGTCATCGCGGTCGTGCTTCTTGTGTCGGGAATGACTACGCCGGGTAGGTGGCATGACAGTGTCCGGCAAAATCTGGAAACACCATGGATAGGTGGTTACTCTAAAGTTGGCACTTGGCTATGAATTATGGAAATATTATGAAGACATTAGGGATTGTTATTGATTAGGTCGCACTATCGTTTTCTTCACAAGTTCATCAACTATTGTAGATTGAAACTGATCCATGTTAGGCTATTAAGTAAACAGATGATGTCTGTCATAGTGTCCATCTCGGCCAGGCCATGTACAGATTCGGTTATTAGCATATTGCTATCTATATCTCTCTCTCGCGCAAGAATTATTGCTATCTCGTTTCCCTCTAATAGCAGAACAGTTAAGGCGGGTTTAAACCAAAAGAACATAGAGCAAGAACTGCACAAGAACATTCTTTCGTATTCGTTTAGTGTAAACTATAATTCGTTACAACATACTTTAGATCAGGGGTCACCAATTAGTTTCACTCGGGGTTCGTTTTAAGACATCAAATGACCTTCGAGGTCCACACATTTTACAAAAAAAAAAAAAAAAAATTAAACACAGGTAATTACGGAAATTACAAAGGTATTTATTTAGATACTAGCTGTCCCGGCGAACTTCGTGTCACTTTAAAACCTTCTCTGGACTTCTACGAATATTTTAAGACTAAAATCAGCCCAATCCGTTCAGCCGTTTTCGAGTTTTAGCGCGACTAACACATTTGAAAATCCATTTTTATATATAAGATTAAGAGTCCGTATACGAAATTTTGCCGATTTCGCTCATTTAACAGACGTGATTTAACAGTTAAAATACAGTATTTCTATAAGTTTTAATGCACAACATGTAAGATCATTTCAATTATAATATAGTGTTGGAGCTAGATTTTTTTTTAAGTATCTTTAAATAATATATAATTAAAGACGGGCGTGAGTGTGAAGAGAGCAGTAGAAAAGAGAGGACGGGCTCTTAATGAGATGAGATAAGAATGAATCTCTCTGAACTTTGGAGTGAAACATGGTGACATTAAATCCTGGAGATGTTGAAGTCCTAAGATGAATGAAGATCATCTTCGAATATGCTTGGTCCGCACACAATGGGTCGGCGTTCCGGATGCGGACCGCGGTCCGCCATTTGGTGACCCCTGCTTTAGATCGTTTACACCAATCCAACCAACAAGAACATCAAGAATAAGAATTTTTGCTCTATAGATGAGAATCATTTAGACCAAACGAGCGAATTGGTCATTCGTTAACGATAAGTAGCATGGTTCATACTACACTCAAAGAGTATATAAACTACGTAAGAACTACACTATGTCTGACTGTAATAGCGATATTGTGATTTCAAGTGCTGCATTTATTGTTAGATAAAGATTATAAAAGAAGGAAAATATGTTCGTGGGTGACGAATTTAATACAAACACGAATACTCGATAATTTAAAAAACCCGCCAAAAAGCAAAATATTTCAAGAACACTAGAATCCCTTTGAAGAGACCGCCTCGAAGAGCGAGCACGTCTGAACACGAAATAATGCTATAGGCAACTGCTCGATCGCTCTTGCGTCGTTTACACCAAACGAGCGAGCATTCTAGAGCATTCTACCTATGTACTGCCGAACACGTGGCGAACATACTAGAACAACGAAAGAATGCTCGTTGTTTGTTTACATCAAAAGAGCTTTACTAGAATGAGCATTCGCTCGTTTGGTCTAAACGGAGCTTTATATCACTATTTAATGCTCTAGTAAAAAAACAGGAGACAATTCAGTGTACAATTTTTTTTGTTAAAAAATAAAAAGTGATACTCACTTTATTGGTGTTGCGCGGGGGCTGCGGGGCCGCGGAGGAGTGTCGGTGCGGGGGCACGGGCGGCCGGTACTCCTCCGACCTGCAACAGTCATCATCATCACACTGCCTACCATGCGGTATATGTATGTATGATCGTGAGATGTAGGAAGGTACTAAACGTAAGGTCTAACGTAGATGGTGTCTAAACGATATTCTCCAAAAGTATACAAATTGGGGAATTAACCAACTAATTAAATTGATGGTTTACGTTTCTGACGTTTAACGCGTTTTTTAATCTACGAAGGTGACAAGAAAACGCGTAGGTGATAAAATTATCTTGGTAAAATCGCGGCTTTATTTGTTACAGAGTTACTCTTGCATGTTTAGCACGCCCTCAATAGAAAGAGTGGAGACATATCTAGAATCTGGCATTTTATCGCTAAAATCTGTCAGATGTTAGGAATAAAATGGAAGAGTCAATCCGTTACTTCGTCTATTCTTCCGTAGAATATACCCCTTATATGGTGGTTATGCTAAATAGTCGCTGATAAGCATTTGTGTATTAACTATTAACCCACCAAAAATTGGTGTTGACTTATGAATCTTGTTCTAAATGATCTAAAGAACATGACAGCATTCGTAATTCAATTTTTGTGGGATGATACACATTGGCGTATCAGCTTAACAGCGTCCAAATATGCTACCTTTTTAACCGTTTAGTACCCGTGGCGGGGTAAAAATGGTGACTATGACAATCTTACTGCCAATGACCGTCTCCGGTGTGCCGCGCCGGCTTCTTGCAGTACGTCGTCGTATCGATCGCCCGTCGTTCACTCTGCGACGGGAGCTCTATAGAGTTGGGGTTGTCGAAACTCGTCGCCATGACGTTGTCGTTGATCGCGTCGTCGGGGTCCACGTAGTTGTAGTTTAACGGGTTTGAGGTTATACGCATTTCGGTGCTGTTCTTGTCCGGTTGCGCGGAGTTACGGTTCACCCGGTTGCCGTTGCGTTCGATGGTTGCTCTACCTGTAACGCAGAGTTGAATATTCGTTGATCAAAAATAAACTATGTTATTTAATGAAGACCATCAAAATTCTACAAATAACTTTCTGAGTGCTTAGTCTAGTTGAATTACGGCAGGTTGAAGGTTCAGATTGAACGACAAAGACAAAACAATATTAAAGCAAATAAACTCGCCCTTTTGACTTGTCTGTTATTGCAAGCAATTATTGTCGGTAGTTGATCAGTCATAGATGCAAAGACAAACAGATTTCTCAAAGCTATTAAATATTCTTCAAGCTCCGGGATTTATTAAAATGTTTATTTACTGATCATTCCTTGAAACTCTATCGCAGTATATCCAGGGCCGGATTTATATTTTTTACTTTAATTTCCTCGCCCCTTGTACGTAATCTGCCGCCATTCTAAGACGCTGCCACCCAGGCCATGGCCTATACTGCCTATACATAAATCCAGGGCTGGGCATATCATCACAATCACATTCCAAGTAGACACCAAACACTTACCCAGCCACACCCAATCATGAGCATTAGTAGTGGAGTCCCGAGGCCGGTCTCGGAGTCCTAGGGCCTGCAGCCGCCCGCCCTCAGCCGCACGCGCACCCGGCGATACCACGCCGCCTCCCCCTTCCGCCGGCTTTAGTCGGTACGCGTAAACCACGCACGATACTACGAATACCTGGAAACGAATTTATGTTTATTGAAGGAGTTTCCAGAGTACCATCGAAGTAACTGATTCATAGGTATATAGGGGAGGGTAGGGAAGGAAATAGGGAAGGGTAGGGAAGGGAAAAGGGTAGGGGATTGGGCCTCCGGTAAACTCACTCGACGAAACACAGCGCAAGCGCTGTTTCACGCCGGTTTTCTGTGAGGACGTGGTATTTCTCCGGTCGAGCCGGCCCATTCGTGCCGAAGCATGGCTCTCCCACGTCAATATTTCAGTATTACAATGCGACAACGCTTTAAATGAACGTGGGCGGGGGCGCTGCAGGTAAAGGAGAACTGTTAAAAATAGCGTTTTTGTGTGATGGCGGCGTTGGTTCTCTTTTTTCACCACGTTCATTCTAAGCCTTGTCGCACTATGGTCACGATGAGATGTCGGTCGAATTTGTTATAACGCGATCAAATTACGTAAGTCCTCCATCTACCTATGAATCGACTTCTCTCATAGTACGTTGAAGTAACTTTAAGGGCACGTTCTTCCTAAATTAGCAGGTCGATTGTCTAACAGTGCGAATATCGACGTAAATGACATTAAAATAACATTCATATCAGTGCGCCTTCTACGGTAGCGATTACGACGCTCGCCGCGTCCATGATATAGCGAAATAGGAGAAAAAACCTTTTTACTTAGATAAAAAATATTATAACTACTTAAACATGTATCCAATAATTTCCCTGTAAAATTTTAATAGTAATGGAACTGTCCAAATTGTTTTTTGATTGAGTCCCTGTAAGTCCTATAAAACTCAAAATGTTTTTAAAATCGAGGTTGTTTCGGATTTTTTTTATTGAGTAAAATAATTATCTGTATTGTGTTTCTAACCAAAAAAGTCACTAGAAAGATGTATCTATACAGTTTATATGTATATATTTTTCAGTTTTTTTGAATGACGCTTTCCTTAAAAAATACTCATTCTAGAAACGTGAATTTCGAAGAACGGGCTATGCTTATTTACCTATTTATTCGTTTACATCGGAACATTTCATCAAATATCTACTCAAAAGATTGCAAGGATACGAGTGTGTGAGTCTGTGTGTGTACTATAATATTATGCTTGCAATTACCTTAGTGATAAACTATGCTAGGACTTTGGGTATGAAACAAGAATTAACTTACCACAATCGCGAAGCAGAATGCTCCAAGCAACACGAACATGCCTGAAAAATTAAAAATAGTAATTGTAGTGAGAAAAGTACTTCTGATAGACAGGGGGATAAACTACAGATATGACTAGCTGTAGTTTATCCCTCTATCTATACTTATTATAAAACAAAGTCGCTTTTTTTTTCCCTCATGTCCCTTTGTTCCCTTTAATCTTTAAAACTACGCAACGGATTTTAATGATTCTTCCAGTGTTAGATAGCCCATTTATCGAGGAAGGCTATATTTTATCACGCTAAGACTAATAGGATCGAAGAAATAGAGGAAAATGTGGAAAAAACGGGGGAAATTATTTAAAAGGGCTTACTTGAACGCGCTAATCTCAGGAACTACTGGTCCGATTTGAAAAATTATTTCAGTGTTAGATAGCCCATTTATTGAGGAAGGCTATAAGCTATATTTTATCACGCTAATACTTATAGAATAACGTGAAAAAAAAACGGGGGAAATTATTTGAAAGGGCTTATCTCGCGAACTACTGCAGCAATTTTTATGTTAATTGGCACAGATAAGAAGTAGACCACGTGAAGGATAATGGGCTATCGATTTTAATCATTTTTTCAGTGGTTTTTTAGTCATTACAATTTGAACTTACGTACTTCATTAGCTGGCTAATGTATCTAGCTATACATAGAATCCACTTTTTCCCGGTCCTAAAGCCTCCATTTATGCAAAAAATGACAGTTTTCAAATTACCCGGTTCATCCACTCGTGTCTTCAACTATTGTTTAATAATAAAATTATTTATTCAAAGAGTTTCTTACCAATTTCGACCTGCGACATGGAGTTGTTCTGGTGGTGTCGCGGGTGCGCGGAGTTGGCCTTGAAGATGGACCCGTACTGCTGCGCCTGCACCGTCGGCTCATGATTGTTCTCGTCTTTGAACGGCGAGAATCCTGAAATTATATTTTTTTTCAATTCAGAATCTAAAAAAACCTGCCAAAATTTACAATACGTTATCAGAAACCATGGAGTACAGAAACAAAATTATCCTGCTCGCCACTGCCCGCTGCCCAGTGTTTTCCTACCAGCCTTATGACCTGTCTAAAAAGGCGTTCATTTTAAGGGCAAAAATATTTCAATTTTGCAAAATTATTTCAATGATAATAATGATAATTGATTGAATAACAATTTTTCTACAATCTAGGACAAAGTCGTACTTAACAAGTAGGTAACCGAGTACTAATTTTATAAAAAAACACAAAAACGATAGTTAACAACACGCTACAATAAGCTACTTATTACTTTGATCGATCACAACTTTTCCCCTGGTAAAAGTTTATTGTTTCCCTGTTTACAGCAGATTGGGGACGGACTATATTGCGTGGCCTCCGAAGTTTTATCTTTTCGATAAAGGAAAGAATACCGAACTCCGAAGTTATTTTATCCATTCCCCGGGCTGCTTTCAATATTATTTATTTTTTAAAGTCAAAAGTTAGTTCACAGTGAACTGTGAAGGCTATAAAAACCTTAGTACTGTAAACCGATTTGAAAATAGACAGCTTTGAAAATGTATGTTTTTCTGTAGAAATCAATCATTAACATAACTTTAAAACAACATACTAATTTGTTTTTTCATCTTACTATCAATAGAGAGGTCAATAGATCGACGTTAGGGGACTTTTCTAGTTATGCGTGTTGTTGCCCGCGCGCGTGTTGCCCGCATTTACCTAACAGGAAAAACATGAATTAATGATATTATGGTAATTAAATAATAGTATGCGGGCAATTTTCATGCGGACACGCATGACGGGAGAAGAGCTTCTTGCGTTCTTGTTCGTCGCAGTACGAAAATTTGCTTTATTCGATACTAGCTGTCTCGGTGAACTTCGTGTCACTTTAAAATCTTCCCTGGACTTCTACGAATATTTCAAGACTAAAATCAGCCCAATCCGTTCAGCTATTTTCGAGTTTTAGCGCGACTAACACATTTGAAAATTCATTTTTATATATAAGACTAGCTGTCCCGGTAAACTTCGTGTCACTTTAAAACCTTCCCTGGACTTCTACGAATATTTTAAGACTAAAATCAGCCCAATCCATTCAGCCGTTTTCGAGTTTTAGCGCGACTAGCACATTTGAAAATCCATTTTTATATATAAGATTTCGTAAGTAAGCAACTCATGTAGAAGTTTCTACCTGTGCACTATATTACTATTGTTCTATTACGTACCTTTCAAAACATCGCTTAGATCCGCCATGCCGCTTCGTATTCCGCCTCGCGCCATAATGTCATCATTTTGGGGCGTATCGGGCCGCTGCGGGGAATCCCCCCCGCTGAAGTCCACGTCGACGCTAGCGGCGGCTGTCGCGAGAGCCCCGGGGATATTCTTGATGTTGGCCGGGGTCTTCGTGTCCCCTTTCCCCGGGAGTGCCACCCGACGTAGCGGCCCGGAGCGACACTGGTCCGGAGTCAGGAGCGTCACGCGCAGGAGCTCACCGCTGCCTGAAAATGTAAAGGGATTTTTGAAACTGTTCGCATTTCGTCGACACAAAATCGTCAGGGGAACTGTGAGTCTGTGATCTGTAGATATTATATTGAATGTACTGTCACTTCTTGGTGGAAATTCATGTTCAATTAAATAATTATACACTTTTCTTGCACTTACTCTACTTTATTTTAATATGTTTATTACAAAATTCGAATAAATTAAAAATAAACAGCTGATGATGATTTATTCGAAACCGGTCGTGTATTTAATAATTTTGTAATAAACATATTAAAATAAAATGGAACAAATGCAAGAAAAGTGTATAATTATTTGATCTGTGATCTTTTCCGATTAACTGCCAGGCGGCGGCCTGCCGGCGAACTGTTAATGTGTGGGACCCTTAATAATCTGGTACAGGAAAAGTTTGTTATGAAAAAATGTTACCCTCTCCAACAGCAATAACTCTCGGATGTTTGGAAGCCAGCATGGGCGCGAAAGCGACGACCTCCGTGTCCAAACTCTCGACCAGTAAATAGTAGTCCGACACGGCGACATCGCGCAGCGCCGTGTGGCTGCCGTCGGAGAACTCGATGTCAATGTCCAGTAGACCCTCCTGAAAAAAAATCAGAGTGTTTAAGCTTCGCCAGTTTCGAAGTTTTCGATAGCAAAGTAAGATGTCAAAATGATGGGGGATTGGATCATTGGACACAGTAATGTGTATCGGTGAGTGTCTATTCCAGCCTTTCCCAAAGTGGGCGATAACGCCCCCTTGTGGGCGCTGAAGGTCTAAAGGGGGGCGGTATGGGACCTAGAAAAAAATGGGGGCGGTGTGGAGAGGCTTTGGGGTGATTTATTTCATCTGGATGCATTTTAAATTGAAACAAAGGGGTGCTAAAACATAATTTGTTCTCGAAGTGGGCAGTAGACGAAAAAAGTTTGGAAGCCCCTGGTCTATTCTATGGCACTTTGATGCGATACGTTATATACAGTACTAACGTTGATTACATTCAGAAAACGATGAAAACATTCAGTTTTCCATCTACGTCAGCCTAAGGCTTTTATAAACGTTGCACTTAAAGACATTTAAAGATTACTTAAGTTTTTAATGTAAAGAGTTTGTACAAAATAAAGATTTTGGTCAAAATCTTTATTATACCTACCTATTGTAGTAAAGTAATCAATCATTAAATCTAAAAAGTATTACCTAATTAGAATCTAGGTTCTGAACCTTAAGTTGGTACCCCATATCGAATAAAGGACGCGATTTGTACCTACCACTTAGGTACATTTAGGGCCTGTTTCACCGCTTCCTGATAAGGCCATCCACCACTTAACTTGACAGATGGAGTATGGAGAATCTGTCAAATAAGCCTATCCGGCACCTTATCAGGAAGCCGTGAAACAGGCCCTAATAATTGTTTTTGATTGGCGAAATTAGCTGTGAAGGTCACACTATTGATTTTAGTTCAGAGTTACGTTACCTTCTTACAGCCTTCCCAAACTAAAAGTACGTCTTACACAATATTATTAAGTAAATTACCTACGCTGTGGGTACAAAAAGAAATTAATATTCTTAAGAAAGTTCCAGCAAAATCCAATAAAGTTGCCACCCAAGATTTGAATATTAATTTTCGCATCAATCATTATTGGTTCTTTACAGACAGACATACATACTTTCGCATTTATAAAATTAGTACGTATTATTGATTTGTTTTGAAATTGAAAAAAGAATTCAGAACTAAAAGTAGGTATCTGTTACACCTAATAAATTATTATATGTAGGTACTTACTATAAACACGTATTTTGTTACTAAAAGGTCTAAGTTTTATGTGGGCGTCGAAAGAAAATTCTAGGAATGCACGAAAGTTTCTCAAAGATTTTATTATGCATGAGATATTAGGTATTCCATTCCGTTTCGACCATCGTTGTACCTATTCAGTAAGTAATAGCTAGTGTAATGACTTTTCCAACAATAAAAGAAAACCTTTGAAAAGAACAACAGTTTATTAAGTATGTTTATTGTTTATAAAATTCTGCTATCAATTATACCTCTAGAAATTTAATTATGATTCTAGAGTAACCCTAACCACTAGAGGAGCCAGAAATAATAATTAAGACAAATTGCAACATTTGATCTGAAGTTTATGGCTAGTCCAGTGGTTTGGATCATAAAGCAGTTAGTGCTCTAACTCTTGGATCTGATCTGGTATTACGCCGTCGCTGTTAGTCGAGGTGTTATCAGGGCAAATGTAAATCTGGAGACGGTTAACCTACAGTCTATGTTCTGAATAAATATGACGACTTCTACGTAATATGTTACTAGCTAAAGGTAAAAGCCGAGCTTTGTGATGGCTCGCGTCGTTTTTCTGCGTGGTAATAATCTTTAAGGCAGTTTTTTTAAATATTTTAATAGTAACCAAACCTTGACTGAGCAGCTACATATAATTAAAAATTACTACTTATGTTAAAGCAATAGGTGTGATACGTAAAATGTACCATAAAAGTGCTCATATCAGGTTGTGGGATATACTAATGCTCGTTTCGCTCATCCTGATAAAACCCTAACCTCCTAGGTACTGACCTGGTACTGCGCCGTCAGCCGCCTGGTTACGGTGGTCTCCGACACGTAGCCGTTCTCGATGGCGGTGTCCGGAGAGATGTTGAGCTGGAGGCCGGAGATCACGCGCACGAGGAGACGGGAGATCGACACCTTGTCGTTCACGACACGCACTTCGCGGAGACCGATCACGCGACCTGACGAAAACAAGTGACACTGATTAGGGATCATCACGTTAATACTTTAAGCTTTAGATTTAGATTTTAGATGGTCGTCCAATATACATCATATTATTAGAGATAGAATATTAGAGAACCAACTAAGTGACCTTAGGCCACGTCCAACTAACTGTCGGTTACTCTTACCAGGAAGACGGTGCATTCTTATTGAGAAAAAGATTATGTTGCGTGCGCTAAAGTCGATAATTGAAATGGCACACTTCCTTAGGAGGTATGGAACTCACCAGTAATAGGTGACAGCACTTGCACCTCAGTCCTGCCAGTGCTTCGCCCTTGCAGCACTCTATCTCGTAACGAAGCTATACGTGGGTCGGACACTCGCATGAGAGAGAGAACCAGCTCCGTGACCTTCAGCCACGTCCGACGTGACACGAAGTACGAAACGCGACCGGAGTCGTGGTCCTTTGCCAGGAAACGCGCGTACACCTGGAAAACAAAAAGTTAACTTTATAATTTAGTTAAACAAACATTACATCATCAATCACCATCCACAATCCACCGTTACGGTGGATTAGTAAGTACTTTTTGTTCTCTTGGCCGCTTTATTATTTCGAAATGAAAAGTACTATAATATTGTAATATATAAATGTACACAGACTAGACGTAAGACGTAGCAGTAGAACCATGGCTGCGTAAATAACTTTTCGAACTATTTATTTATTCATTAAAAGAGAACACCACTATAATTTTAACAGAGTGATGATTATTATTATCGCTCCGCTTAAGTACCTGAAAAGTTGAAAAGCTTAAGGCTGTTTGTTGCAGGAGCACCTCATTAGTTTATTAAAAACTCCCAACTGCGCCACGCGGTAACAAAAGCTTCAGTTTCACATGCACCTAATATGAAGAGTGTGTGAAAAGTCATTGACGTATATCATATCCAGACACCTCGCATTCTATACAAAAGTCTTTAAGCAAGTAATAAGTATAATATAGTAAGCAATTACTTAAGCAAATTAGTTATATAAATTGATTTTTCGATTGAATTTATCTCAATAGTTCTATTTTGAAGAAGCTTTTAAAGTGCGACCACGATCGAAATGACTATCAGTCGATGATTAATCTCTCTGTTATTTCCATATGAAAATCATTGGATTGTCTGGGCTAAAGTTGTTCTTTGGGTCATAATTCCTATTCCATGCAGTTTCTTTCACGATCATATTGTAAAAGGCGATAGCCATCTGCCGACTGTCATGCACTATGATAATCAAGCGACAAAACCTCTCTCTAACCTAGGTTAGGTTACGTTAGTCTGTTTATATCCAAACACCACATCCTGCACCATAAACAAACAAACGAACCTCGACATTGCTCTGCTGGTATCTGAGGCGGCAGGAGCGCTGATCAGTGAGGGTGTTGGGTGGCTCCGGCCGGCCCCAGCCGCGTGACGACAGCGACCGCCGTAATCTCTCCTTTGATCCCGCCTCGTCTGATACCTTCCAGCCTGCACAAAAATATACCTGTTGTATTTCAAGAAAAAAAGCTACAAAGAAAAATTGGAAGAGAAACTCCAGGATCTTGATAAAAGGTTTAATGAACAATGTGCCGCATTTATGAACCTTTAAGTTTTAGGGCCTGTTTCACTACTGACTAACGGCCGTTCCCTATATTAGATCTATCTCTGGTTTTGCCTTACTAGAGATAGGAATAGCTCTCATTAGACATTAGAGACATATATTTTATGTCAATTCAATGTTAGCTGCGATCGGTCGTATGTCAAACCAGAGATAGATTGGATATTGAGAACGGCCGTTATAAGTTACGGATAGGCTATCCACAATTTATCTGACAGATAGAGTATAGATCTGTCAGATAAGATGTAGATAGCCTATACGGCACTTTTCAGTAAGTTGTGAAACAGCCCCTCAGTTTTAAAGGTTCAAAAATGCTAGACAAAACAAAAGATAATTTTCTTTTTCTTTAATGCTCGACAAAACAAAAGTAAATAAAAAAATGAATGGAAGGAAAAATTCATGGAACCTGGTAACAAAATGCTTTACTGAATAAATGCTAGAGTCTAGACAAAACAAGACAGAATAATTTCATTTGGATATTTTATATACTTAGGCAAGAGTTTATAGGGCTACGGATAATAAATTTTGTTAATCTCAATGTAGATCTCAATGTTAAAAAAAATATTATTTTTGTCAAGCAACACTTGTCCTTTGCGAATTGCGACATAAAATTTGTCTCCTTTGGCCCTCTAACCTAAATGGCGATAATTTCATTTAAATATGTATTCTATGCAACAAAACTAAAACGTTTTGTTAAGTATTCGTAGATGTTTTGTAAAACAGTAACTATTTTGGGAAAGAAACAAATTTTTAATAAAACAAAGAAAAAAAATCTTTACATTTGACTCCTCTATCCTTTATAAGTAAGGGTTAGGTCTCATCACTTTAAAGTTAAGGCGCAGCGCAGACGACAGACTATTCGTGGACCACTTTTTAGTCTGTGGAAATCACAGAAATAAGATGGAAATAGAACTACCTATGCAATTATATGCAGTAACGCACACGACGCGCAAAAAGTCCGGCGCGTTACTGCATATAATTGCATAGGTTCTATTTCAACAAACTAAAAAGTGCGTCAGGGATAGTCTGTCGTTTGCGCTGCGCCTAAAGGCTAAGCCTATTTATCTACGGATACGTTTAACAATAGGTAAATGTCTATTTATATACTTACCTATTCTCTATCGAGATTCATACTACAGTAAGTAGATACATAAAGTATCCACTTACAAGCTACATAATAGCTATATTGCATTATGTAGCAGCTAAATTACCTATAAGCTCGGAGTAATTTGATTCGGCCGGCGTTTATCCTATTAACCAGGTTCATTAAACCCTAGTCATCCAGATTATAGGGCTTAGGACATTGTTAGCGAACTGTAGATAAATTACGACTCTATTAGTGGCTAAACGTGTTTAATAAAGGAAGTATTTATTAGTAGAAGTTATTGAGCATTTTCGTTTTGAAGAGGCTTATAATGTTCTTTATTTAAAATTAATGTAATATGTTTGTGATCCAAAGGTGACTATGAGACTTTTTGACTGGTCTTTTGTTCAAGTATACCCAGTTAGGGCCACACTATATTCTACACGTCTGCGGTACCAATTACATATAATTCATAGGCACCCGAAACGATTGAATGGATTTTATATTTCTTATTAATGATATCGATATGGTGTGCAAAGATCCACGGAGACAAAATAATAAATATATTAATAGTAGTCGGAAAAGTTACTTTTGAAGTTCCAATTCATTGTCTAGGAGCAATTCTAATAAATTTAGACGTTTAATAATCATGGCGTTATGTCTGGACGTGGCGCTGTGAATGCTAAGTAGATATCGGTAATTGAATATTCAACTAGGGCTGCTACAGGCCAGTTAAGGCGCTATATCGAAAGTAATTTTACCGCAAGGGCAATTTTATACTTAATTTGTATGACTATAAAGTCGTGAATACGCTGCGGCCAGAAGCTATCAGCTCGCTCGGAAAACATGCGAAAAAACGTAATTATAATCATTTAAAAAATAACTAGGAGCATTTAAGCAAAATGCTTGTATATGATTTTGAGTTGCAAAGGTGTCTATCAATTAGACTAATTTCCTACAATACATCTATTTTCGTTCAAAAATAATATTCACATTTCGTATTTTTAACCGACTTCCAAAAAACGAGGAGGTTATATGTTCGGCTGTGGATATTTTTTTTATTTTTTTTATATTTTTGTATGTTCAACGATTACTCCGCCGTTTGTGAACCGATTTTCGAAATCTTTGTTTTGTTGTATTAGGTTTCACTCCAATTTGGTACCATGTTCACAAAAGTGGTGACCTGATGATGGGATCCAGGAGTAATCGAGGGAACTCCTCGAAATTTATATGGAAACATATGGTGATTTTGGTTTTATGTGAAGTGTACTAAGAATATGCTACCAAAAAGCCAAATATTGGATCAAGGTATGGTTGGTTTCGAAGATGCTGAGAGAACTCCTGACTCTTTATAGATACACATTTGGGAGTTTCGGCGTTGTTTTAAGAACAGAAAGCATATGCTACCATGCAATTCAAATTCATCATCATCATCATCATCATTACCACGTCGTGTTAAGGTCACCAATGTCTCATGGCACAAAATAGAGAATAGTACAAGGCATAGGTATGGATACAATAATAATAATTATGTACTTAACAACACCAATTATTATAGGCTGTTTAATATACACGGCGGTCGGAGCCGCCGCCGCCGCAACGTGCGTTAACATCGTATTCAAGTTCTAACCGGAATGTCAGGGCATGCGGCATGCCGCGCTGCGAGCATTTTTTAGCACGTGTTCACTTAGATTTTTTAAAATGTATTGTTTAAATGTATCTATCTACCTGATATTTGGACCTTGGGGTATGCCGTATGACTCTTAACAGTCTTAACAAATTGTAATAAGATACGTAGAATATACGCAGTACCACCGACGACCACTTATAAATTCGTGGACTATGACGGAGGTCAACTTAATAACAATTATACGAGATCAATTACCACTCAATATTATGATTTATGTTGTCAATTCAATGCTCACTGCTCACACTAAGCTCACTGTTGAGTTGTCGGTTGCTTACAAACTTTCAACAACACGACAGAAACCTGTTACAAGTTACAACTACCTATATAAAACTTCTACGATAGCGCGACACAGGAGCGCCTCAGTGACATCTAGTGAAGACAATATGAAACTATTTTTTATACAATTTGAATTGGCACTAACAGTTTACCTACTAGGTAACTAAAAAGAGTGAAATTATTATTTTTAACAAAAAATTAAAACCGACTTCCAAGGTAAAAACAATATTAATAGCATCCTTATAATATGAACAAAAAAGTATTAAATAATTTTTCCTATCTAATATGTAGTGCCTTTTCCCGAATTCGGCTAAACCTCAACTATTTCTGTACTCAATCTTCATAATTTTGAAGTCGGTGCCAGTTCCAAAAGTTTCAAATTTTCTGTCAAATAAATAAAGATTCAGCTATATCTGGTACCGACTTCAAAATTATGAAGATTGAGTACAGAAATAGTTGAGGTTTAGCCGAATTTGGGAAAAGGCACTACATATTAGATAGGAAAAATTATTTAATACTTTTTAGTTCATATTATAAGGATGCTATTAATATTGTTTTTACCGTGGAAGTCGGTTTTAATTTTTTTTTAAAAATAATTAATAGGTCATTTCGAAAATTAAATGTATCGAGGCAAAATACATTAATCGTGTTTCTAGTTCTTCTCAAACCTAGATAAGGCTATGAAGATATGTATATCTCATTACCAGATTTGCAACATTTCTGAGGGTCCTATAGTATTACGTCCAAAATAAGATTACGTCAAAAGGACAGTTTTTTTCAATAAAGGGCCTTAAATTGAAAAATCACTATGCAACGCGTCGATGCTATAGGGTGCATTTGTGAATTAATTCGAAACTGAACTTTATTATCTTCACAAGAAGATACACTATGAATTGACAGACATGCTGGACAGAGTACAGACAGACCCAGTGGGCAGAGTCGGGCTGTTCTCATATTAAAAAGTGTCAAGCTGCGTAGTGCGTGTAAAGGCAAAATAAAATATATTTATTGACCCTAAAGCCGGCAGCTAGCCAACTATACAGTAGCACGTGAAAAAGAACGTAACTTTTAAAAATGTCAGTAATAATTTAACATAATATTGTCAAAATGCTAAATATACCTCTAATAATATAGGAAGGTAAGAAACGCTCTACAATGCAAAATATCGAAGCACTTTTCACAAAGATACGATACTTTATTATATTTTCTGTATTATATCCTTTGGAATATACTAACTGACTCATATTCACGTCATTCGCAGCCCTAGCATTCAGCAATCGCGGTATCTACTAATTACCATAAAATGGCGTTAAGAGAAATCCCAATTCCCGAGATATCAAAGTGAAATGGATCTCTTCTTTGAATACAATCACAGTGAAACATTGTTTTAGAGAAAATTGTTTTTGCGCGATTTGCTTAATTCTTTGTGATCTCCTTAGACATCTTACACTTTTAATAATAGTTTTATTTGATGCTTAAGGACAGTTTTAAGGCAAAACCATTAATTACTATCAGAGAAATTGATTCCTAGGCAGATGGCGAACCTCAGTAATTTGGTCACGTTAAGTCAAACCCATCCTTACCGATCACAGCTAACATTGAATTGATATTGATATAAACCGACCAAATGACGTAGAACGGTCAACTGCCTAGGAATCAATTTCCTCAATGATACCTGCCTTATTTTTCTGAATTTACCTATTCATTTTATAACTCTACTCTAGGTATGTACTTCTTTTGAATCAACTTTATCTAAAAAAAAAGCTTACAATATATGCAGTTAAAATGTTGCTTAAAGAAAACTACGATACTTTAAAAAATCGCTATACACCAAGATTGATATCTTCCACTTAGCTCCGGTGCATGCACCCCGTTGACCTGAGTAAACACATTTCAAGTGTCCTTTGTTCACCTCCGATTATATCAACGCGAATGAGGGCGACAAAATCAATAGAAGGCCAGGCTACAGTCTACACATAATTATCTTCTGATGCTATTGACTTTACTATGAAAGTAATTTGTGGGGCACTTTTTATTTATGGGGTTAAAGTATAATTTGGTAGATATAACAATACAAATCTTTGCTCACCCAATCAATTGACAAGGAGTCATAATTTAGACGAGAATTTCAGTCGACTTTATAACATACACTCTATTTAAATTATATAAGTAAATCTAATTGTCAAAATAATCACTAGTCAACGTAATATAGACATAGTTCCGAATTATTCGTAGGCTCCGAAGCAATTCTGCGGTCGTAGGTTATCATGTAGTGGTGGTTTATAACCAATTTTTACAACATTTTATTTCGTTTTTCACAGCCAAACCGATTGTACTCGTCAAAACCACTGATTGATTTCTCTGCTATTGGTTTACAAAAAATAATCGATTGATTTTCAACTCGATGCGTACCTTTGATCTGGGATAATCGATTATCGTCGACGTCGATCTCGAGTGGGTACTCGGGCATCCACACGGTGAATCGCGCGAGGCCGGTGTACGTGCCGTACTTGACTATCACCGACGCGTTCGACGAGCCGCGAATCTCGGAGCCGTCGACGTAGACAGAGCTGCACGACGAGGACACCTGCGGACGACATGTCGTTGAGAATTTTGGGTACAAAGTGGAACAAATTTTTTTTCATATAGGAATATTTATACAGCAACTATACAGGCTCTGCCTGTCTTTGTTTGACACATTGGAAAAGTCATATGACTGACACAGAGGGCGGAACATGAATTGTTTACCTATTGGTAAGAAAATTCGAGTAAAGTATGATTAGAGAAGATTAAGAATTTTTGTCAACTACAAAATTTGAAATAGACGAATGGAAACTTAGGTAGATATTCCACGTGTAAGCGACATCGTCACGCTATACCTTCATTTGCAGTGCAATGTAGTAACTGCAAATGGAGTAGATAATATAGACTATTATAGCCGAGACTCTACATTTACATTTCTACAACCTGTTCGAAGTACCATCGAAGAAATTGATTCATAGGTACCTACGTCATTTGGTTGGATTATGTCAACTCAATGTAAGTCGTGATCTGTCAGATGGGGTTGACATAACTACACCAACTTACGTATAGGTCCGCCGTCTGATTGTAAATCAATTTCTCTGATAGTACATCTATCGCCTTTATGGAAAAATCCATCCGGACCGTTCTATAAAAAAAAACAACAAACCTTAAGCACGCTCTCGTCCTCGGAGTGACAGGAGCTCTGCAGCGTGACGTCGGCCACCTGCCCCGCCTGCGACACGATGAGGACCTTCAGCGCCGCAGACACCTGCCGACCCGTCAGCACCGCAGTGTTCAGTACCTCCCAGTTCTGTGGATAATTTGATTATTAAAGTAACGGTATTTGACGACCTCTGTAGCTCAATGGTTGAGTGTGCGGTAGCTCAAGCCCGGGGGTCGCGGGTTCAAATCTCGCTGGCCGAACAAAAAGTTTTCAATGTTCCCGGGTCCTGGATGTATATAAAATATAAATATGTATATGATAAATATATTATGTATAGTAATGAAAGTATTAAATATATTTCCGTTATCTGGTACCTGTAACACAAGTCCTTTAGGTACATAGCAAATGTTCGCTTAATTGGATAAAATATTTACTCTTCATTAAATTACATTTAACTCACATAAAATACTAAAACCAATGGTAAAGCTTATTGACTGAAAAATCGAAGCACAGGCAAAGTCATTAGAAAAATAAATTGGAAATTCTCAGACCTTTACCGTTTGTGACAGATGTACCTAGTCAGAGTATAGAAAAGAATCGATCAAAATTTCATCCATATTATGGTTGTAAAATCTAAATAAAAAAGTAGTACTAACATGAAATGCTGACTATCGTTAACGTTTAGTATTCAAGTCACCCCGGACCCATTTCTCTTGAATGTCCTGAACTTCAGGGCATTTCGGTAAATTTCCTTAAATGATACAGGGTGACATTTTACGCGTCACGAAATTTCAGTTATTTAGTAGTTACCCGACAGACCTTAATTTGGCCTACTTGGAGAAAATTATTAATACTGATTTGAGTATTTGTATTATGTACATACTTATTAATTTACTATAGTAGACATTCCATGATTAAACATACAGAATATTGGGTATGATATTTTAGTCTCCTAAGCGTTCCCTAACTTGGTGGATGTCCGGTCCCTTGTGAGGTATACCGGCCGGTCGTGGAAGGAGTCCTGTGTTAGACAGATCCAGGACATTCCTCCGTATATGGCTGAAGGCAAACCGCAGGTAGTGGGTAGTGTGTAAGAGTCCCACATACCCCCGGGGTGCTTCAGCTTATGATATTTTAGTCTAGTCCAGGGGTTCCCAATCTTTTTCAGCCTACGGCGCAGTTACACGTCACAATATATTTTTGTTACGGCGCGGCGCCCTACTCTACCTAGTTATTAGAAAAATATACATAAATAAACACCTTTAATGATTATAGTTAGGTTAAGCAGGTAAATAATAAACAAATATTTAATCATCTGCCTGCCTTACATTATTAATATTATAAATTTATTTTATAATATTTGTGGTTTGGATAATGATGAAGGATCGACTCACGGCGGCGCCCCTCTTGCCTTTCCACGGCGCACCAGGGCGCCGCGGCGCACAGTTTGGGAACCCCTGCTCTAGTCGATAGAATAAGTTATTATTATTGACTTCAAAATTTAGCTGCAAGATTTTAATAAATATACTTTGTTTTTAAAAAATAGAATTGTTGGGTAGCAACAATTAATTATTATAGTTATCAAACAAAATAGACCTCTGTGCCTAAACCCATTATTACAAATTAGCTATCAAATTGATACTCAAACTATTTTAATCAGTATAATTAAAAAAGATGGATTGATCATTAAAAAAGGCCGAAAGCAATAAAAAAATATTTTTAATTACAATAAACGGACGGCTTAAGTCCGTGATAAGATGGATGTGGCAGGTTAATCCATCAGCCGGTTCAAATGGACCACTGACCACTGACCAGACTGGTTATCTACACGTATAATAGATACAAAACGTTACAGTTACAATATTTAAATTAGACAAACAAATTGGACCACACGGAATGGATTTAAATTTAAATGAACATTAGAATCAAACACGCAATGGATATCTATGTAGATTCTATGTAGAATAGTCGGTAGAGTTAACAATCAACATGGTATATATTTGAACCGAATTACATAAAATGGCACACCAAAACCGACAGAAACTATACTTACAATAACCTTCTGTACGTTGATTTCACTGTTTTAATGCATATCAAGATAGCTTCGATCCAATCTCGAAAAACAAAATCATCCAAATCAAATCTATGAAACAGGAAAATACGAAATAATTTTTTCCTACTTTAATCAAACAAACGAACGATAATTCAGTGCGCGAAGACGTGACGTAATGACGTTAGTAAGATGTTTTATGAAAATACAATAATTTTAATTACAGCACAATTCAAAACCAAATTATCGAAGCATAATGTTGCATTAAAATGGCATTCAGGCGCTACTGGTGTGCATATTATAAGCACTAACGTATTGTTAGAAAATGCACACAATACATTTAACTGTGAAGAAAATCAACCCATGGAAATTGTGGATAGATTGACCAAACAGTCCATATAACCGAAACAATACCGGCCGAGCCAATGAAGTTAGTACTTCACTTTGTGGACACGTCAAACTAACTAACCCGTATTGGGAACACCAATTTGTGTCCTGGTGTATTCCCGTTTTGCTTGGCGCTGGCAATGTAGTGAAAAATCTTCGATGAGGTACCTAGTACCTACTAATTTTATGGATTTGATGGACCATCATAAGCAAAAATGGAGAGGCCGTAATCAAAGACCCGTAAGGCCCATATTATGGGCCGATTTCCAGGATTTGGTGATCGACGGATTAAACTAATTAGAAATATTTGGCCGTAATCCGTATTGTATAATATTGAAATAAATAAAAATTTATAGTACTTACTAACATATTTTGTAAACTATGTACTTACATTAGTTTTACTTAGACATTCTCGTTTCACGTTTTAAGAAAAATACGGTTTTTTCGCTAAACACATTTCTTATTCCGCACTTGTCGGTGACTTTTCAACAGCTGCGGTCACGGATGGACTGAGGTGACAGATGTCAAACTTGTTGAAGTTTTTAAACTACCCGAAAATTCATTCATTATTTATTATTTTTCGTATTCCGATCTACGCAAAACGCTTTCACAGTATTTTGTTCGTTTTTATTGAAACTATTTTATTACTAAAGCTTTGGCACAATAAAATTAAAACTAACAAAACTGAAACAATTTATCGTGAAAAAGGAGTTCATTTATTTGCATGCGAGTGTCAATTAATTGTAATTTGACACGTTCGGGATCATTTTACCCCATTTAAAATTAAACGTTATCGCTTCCCGAAATTCTGCGTAACTACTTCATAATGACGTGCATAATTTGTGTCATTATAGAACTATAACAATTGCAAAATATTGTTTTACGTGAATTCTGCGATATTTTATTCGATATTTTACGAACATTCCGGTATTTCCAGCCTGCGTTTAAAGTTTAAAACAATAAATATACGATCCTGAAGCATTAAAACGAGCAATTCAGTACTTTTAGTGCGTAGTAAATTTGAATAAACATGGTAACAACTAAGAGCCCATCCATACAACTTGCAAGCATAATTACGACACCAAGCTATCAGAGCTATTTTTGTTACCTTTTTGCCGCCAGTCAAAACAATAATTTTAGAAGATCTAGAAAACTATTAAATTTGTTTTATTGGGTTCATTATTATTTAATCATTAATTTTAATCATTAACGTCCGCACTCAGATATATTTAACTCAACTATAATTTTATGAAGAGTTTGACAGATAAGATATGGGGCTAATGTGAAAATATTCATTTAATTACAATTAAGTATTTAGTAGGTATCTACTCGTCTTTGAGTGCGGCAGTTAGACCTATTGATATCTCTAAAATATAAAAATGTTTATTTTAATTTTATTTAAATTATAAACACTATCAAATATTCAAGTATGTGGCAACTGGCAGCCCTGAAATAGTTTACCGCATATTGTTTACCATTACGATGGAAATATTTCGAAGTTATACATTCATCTATTTCGGGACCTGCTTACGATATTAATGCTTCCTAGAAACGGAATCGCTTTTCAATTACAAAGACTTCTATTTTTATTCCGTGGGACGCTTTTTATGAGGATAGAACGGAAATCATTTAGGAAAGTCGACCATTTTCACAAATTGAAACACATTTTCTTTGTGTAAAGGAAAACTTCGAGCGACGTTATGTTTTTTACCGTTCATATTTCTTAAACTCATTTTTTCATAACCTTTAACACTTTTAGAAAGCAAATTGTAAGAAATATAAACTATAAACCCACGGTCAAGTATAACGTAAAAGGTAAACAAGCAAAGATTTCTAAAATAGCACGACGTACTTTGACAGAAAAAATCTTTTATATACAGGCCTACAGGGTGTTACAAAACTAGGTGACAATACTTTAGTGTGTGTACACTGTACGTGTCCGTTATATAGAGTTCACTGTGAAAGTAGCAGCGTTGAAAGAGCAATTTTTTTGTGATTTGTATGGGCAAACGCCCGAGCGTCGTACATTTTCCCATACAAAAGCTGCTACTTTCACAGCGAACTCTATATAGATTACCCATACACACCTTAAAGTATTATCACTTAGCATTGTTACAGCTGTATAAGAGAAAGATAAGCAACTAAGTCAATGTCCTAGTCAAAATGGCCCCAAACAACTATGCGGGGCCATTAATATAACCACTCTTTATGCCTAAATATTCTATAAGTATATTTTCTAAGCATTAACCTATCAGTTCACAAAATAGTCCTTCTAGAACCTTCTATTTACAGTTAGAGAATAATTTAAGCGGGAATTGCGACCCTAAGCCCAACGCCGGCTGTCCACCGCAAAGCTTTGCCGTCATCCGAGTATCACTTAGTGAATTATCTCTCTGTCGTGCTCTCTCAACTCGGTTTGAAATTAAGACCTCTTTTGATTACATGACACCGAAATTTATCTGACTTCCAAAAAGGCGGAGGTTCTATTTTTATTACGCTTATTAGCTATATATCTAGATTTCTAGAAATAATAATAATAATAATATCTATGGACGCTTCACACCATCAGTCTGACCCCGTGCTAAGTACGTGAAGGACTTGTGTTACAGGTACCAGACAACGGAAATATATTTAATACTTTTATACTATACATATATTTAAGATTTTTATTATATCATAGTACATATTTAATACACATCCAGACCCGGGAACATTAAAAACTTTTTGTTCCGTCGGCGGGATTCGAACCCGCGACCCCCGGCTTGAGTTGCCACACACTCAACCAATTGAGCCACAGAGGTCGTCAATGAGAAGTATGATAGTATGAGACAATACAAGAAAGTATAAGAGTCATTCTTTTGCTATATTAGACATGATTACAAGTTTTCAAATGTTTGAAAATAGCGCATTGCACATGCGCTATTTTCAGTCCTAAGATACTTCAGGTAAACTAAGTATTCCCTCTTAAAAGGCCGGCAATGCACCTGCAGCTCTTCTGATGTTGCGAGTGTCCACGAGCGACGGTAGATGCTTTCCATCAGGCGACCCGTTTGCTCGTTTGCCCCCTTATTTCATTAAAAAAAAAACTACCTCATTGGATTTAAATTTTCAATGGCATTCAATACAACAAACCTGCCTTATACATCGACAATTCAGCTTGGATATTTTATATTGTTCTTTTTAGTAAGAACCTTTTTAAGCTTTCATTGGCATACAACAAACGTACCTTAGAAATTGGCAGCACGGCTTGTATATCATCCTTTTCTATATCAAGTCTGGTGCTGATCTTGTGCTCGTGGGGCATTTCCTCCGTGGTGGACGCGGGGCTGGCTGATGACGTCATCTTGGCGGACCAGCTGATGCGGGCGGACCCCCGCCCCGACTCCCCCTCGGAGGCCTCCGTGTCTCCCTCACCCTCCGCTCCCACTTCCACCAGCCAGGTAAGGATCTCCTCCCAGCCTGGACCTCCGGCGCCGGTGGCTTCATCTGCGTCTCTGGTCAAAGAAATAGTGTTCTGCAATATTCTATAGTGTATATTCTATACTTAGTCTATATAGTCTCTTTATAATTTAATACTAGTTATAATAGCTTGATTTTTTCCATCGAATATAATAGATATTCTAAAGCTACTGGTCTGATTTTGCACTGACGGTAAAGGATACGGAAAGGATTTATGAGCATGGGCTCTCTCTTTTATTGCGGTTTAAGTTTATAATATGAAATCGGCCAAGTGCGAGTCGAACTCGCGCGCGAAGGGTTCCGTACCATTATAGAGCAAAATCAGGCCAAAAATTGTATTTTTTGTATGGGAGCCGCCCTTAATTTTTTATTTTATTTTAATATTATTATTAAATAAGGACTTCGAGAAAAAATCAAGTACCTACCTGTTGCCATTATTGATATAGAGCAAAAAAAGCCAAAAAATCACGTTTCTTGTATGGGAGCCCCTCTTAAATATTAATTTTCTTTTGTTTTTAGTATTTGTTGTTATAGCGGCAACAGATATACATCATCTCTGAAAATTTCAACTCTCTAGCTATTACCGTTATTGAGTTACAGCCTGGAGACAGACGGACAGACAGACAGACAGACGGACAGACAACGAAGTCTTAGTAATAGGGTCCCGTTTTTACCCTTTGGGTACGGAACCCTAAAAATATATACATCTCCCCTGTTTTCCTTGTAAATACCTAAGTAATTATTTTACTGAAAACAAAAACATAATGTTCGTTTTTTTAAAGCTAGAAAATAGAACTCTATGCATTTGCAAATGTGTAAACTAGATAACAACGAAAGGTTCTCGTAGTTTATTAAGTTAATTAATCTGAACGACGATTTTGCGCCGTTTGCCGTTTTTGAGTCTCGGCCAAAAGCCGCTTGAATACGTTAACTTCGAAACAGCAAACAATAAGTTTCATTTTCGCCCCACTTTGCCAATTTGCTCGCTCGATAAAACCGTATTTCGCACATAAACTACCACAGTTTAATATTCAACTAATTACTATAAGTTTAAAGCTTGAATATTAATAAAAATATTATAGCTTAAGAAACAATAATCTCAAAAATTCGGTATGGCATTAGAATTTAGAAATTTTGTAGACCCACTATGTCTTGGTTCGGAAATAATGATGTCTAATTTTGCAATATAAGTACATTTTTTCAATTTCAAATTTGTAATACTTTTAAGAATGGCTGTTTATTTAGAATATAGCTACACATAAATAAACTTGCTGATGATTACCAGGAACTCCAATCTTAAGCATCGAAGATCCTACTCGAGTCGACCCTTATCAAGTGACACCAGTTCCAATATTGGGCAGGGCAAGATTCTTTGAAAGGCATTAAGGACATAGTGGGCTAACCCACCCTTTTTTACAAACATTACGCAACCACGGACAGAAATTGACATTTTGCCAATAATAGTAGCAATTGCCAATATAGTAAAATGTTAGCTTTTTGATTATCCCCCTAATGGTCTAAATTATGATGACTTTGAGGCCTCACCAGCCACTTACAGATTGGTAATATATAATAATAATAATAATTTATTGAATAACATTTACATACATCTGTTACAATATTTTTACAGGTAAGAATATTACATTATTTTAAGATTACAAACGTTTTACTCCTGAGTTTCTTTGATGTCTGCACTAGGCTGAGCCTGTCCTGCAGATCAACAAAATAGTACTTATCTTAATTAAAAATAAAAAAACAAACTGATAAGTGAAATATTGAAAGTTACAAAAATTTTAAATATTGTTACCGCGCTCTGTGTGTGTGTGTGTGTGTGTGTGTGTGTGTGTGTGTGTGTGTGTGTGTGTGTGTGTGTGTGTGTGTGTGTGTGTGTGCTTATGTATGTGATTATTTCTATCTATATATCTCTCTTAATATTTGTTCTTTTGTCATAATCTAGAGCTTTTAGCCATGCTGTTACTATTTCTTTTACTTCTTTTAATGAGCTGTCTTTTATAATGCATTCCCTGCTTATTTTATTATATATGAATGGGTGTAAATATGGACCAAATCTTCTAGAGAAACTAGAAGATATCCGCGGTAACGGTAGGTTTAATATTCTTTTTTTGCGCAATGCACATTTGCTGTAGAATACCAGATAGGTTTCTTCAATATGACTTTCAATATTGACCGCTGTGCTCTTTCCAGAATTATAATTTTAGTGGTAGCTGCTCCTCCCCAAATTGGTATGCAGTAAGATACTACCGACTGGCAAATTGATGTGTAAACCGTTTTCAGTAAGTTCAAAGTAGCAGAGGTACGCAAATAAGTTAAAAAATGTAAATAAGTTTCCGGATTATTTTGGCAGTATTAACAATATGTTTCTGAAAATCTAGTTTTTCATCAACCGTGACACCTAGGTTATATATTGATATGACACATTTTCTGAACTATGGATCCTTTCTGTGATTATTGATTAGACTTACTGCTTACATAACATATTAAAAATATTAATAATACATTTTCCTTGAGGTCATACGATATTGTTTGTACAAAAAAAATATTGAGTTGGCTGAGTTACCAACTTTACCTACGCGTAGTCTAAACTCTAAACTCTAAGTTATAGGCAACATCTACGTAATAAGTTTTTGCATTCAACATCTAAGGTTATGATTATACTATTTAGACACAATCGGTCTTTAGTCTTACCACAAAAGATCTAAACATCTATTGAACAGTTGTTTTGACACCATTTATACTGAATTTTTCTCTAATCAACTGTTCAACAGGTGCTTAAATCTTTTGTAGTAAGACCGTAAACACTTAATTTAGCTTAGTAATAAAATAATATATTATTATTAAACACTAAAGGTTCTCACTCCTAATTGGCAAAGACCCATTCAATTAGCCAGTCGTCGAGTGACGCAAGTGCATGTCATTAATTTTCCATCACCTCATCCATCATCGGTCATAATGATAGCAAAAACAAATCAGCGCCTTAACTGATAGAAAGTGGTGATCGTCTAAGTACAGTTACGCAATAATAATATATCACTGGCATTCACAGAAATGATCATTGTCGTCAGTTTGTCCATATCTAGATAGTACAATCTAACTGAGTTCCGAAGGGAGACGAATATCAGCAGAAAAGTTAGGAAAATAACAATAAATCTTGTACAAATCATGGATAAGCCTGATTTTGTTTAACTTTCAACTTTCATTTATCTCATTAATTTGCGTACTCAGAAAAATTAATTCAACTAGCAAATTTAATTTGAGATATTTAGGAATTAATATGGTATAGATTTAAAGCTCCTCTGTTGTCCTAGATTTCTACGGGTGTTAAAAACTTACTATTATACGACCGACTACGACAGGCACTATAACTTGTCAATATCATCGAATATACCTCAGGCCATTGTCGTCGAGTATACTGTAACTTGTCAAGCTCAATATCATCGAATATACAAACTTATTAAGGTCAATGTCACCAATATACTAACTTGTCAAGGTCATTGTCATCCCGTAGAGGCTGTTTCAGGCGGGTGGCGCTGACGGTGGCGGCGCGCGGCTTCACCTCCGTCGTGACTGCCCACTGCGAGCTCACCAGTGACACTCTTAACTACTAATATATCAAGGCCAATATCACTAATATACTAACTTGTCAAGGCCATTGTCATCCCGTAGAGGCTGTTTCAGGCGGGTGGTGGTGACGGTGGCGGCGCGCGGCTTCACCTCCGCCGTGACCGCCCACTGCGAGCTCACCACTGACACGCTTAACTACTAATATATCAAGGCCAATGTCACCAATATACTAACTTGTCAAGGCCATCGTCATCGCGTAGAGGCTGTTCTAGGCGCGTGGCGGTGACGGTGGCGGCGCGCGGCTTCACCTCCGCCGTGACCGCCCACTGCGAGCTCGTCGCGGACACGCTGACCAGCCGTAACCCTGATTTCACCTTCATCCTGGAAAAATTAGACTTTTAAAAAAGATCCTGTTATAAAAAAAATAGCTTAAAGACGCATAGGGTTGTCAATTCTTTAGATTTATTTGCCAGAATAAAAGCAAGTCTTTTGTAGAGACAAAGTATTTGGATCAAGTTTGACGAAGATAGGCAGCGGGCTTTAATTTTATTCGGTAAAAATTCTTTAGACAAGAGCACATCTTGAAAGAGGTTAATGACAGGTTTTAACCATTAGAGTAACTTTAGTCTCCTTTGAATGTATTAAACACAGAGAAATGTAATGACAAATCGAAATAACTTTTACCCCATTAGAATACTCAGGGGTACAATGTCGCATGAATCCTTGGAACTTGAAACAGGTTTGTTACTTTATAGCATCCATAAACTCCACGATTAAGATTGGCGAACCGATAAATTCGAGTGTCGATTATCGGAGCCGGTAGCCCTAAGCCAGATATAAAGTAAATGACATCGCAATATATTTTCATTCCCAAGATTCGCGGCGATATTCCGGCGCGGCGCCCCAGACTCATAACTCAAAAGTAGGAACAGGATACATTGGCTGAAGTTTCGGAGCAGGTGATGTTCGGAGCGAGACTAAAACGGCTCCATACGCTGCAAGCGAATAAACATTTTGGGCGGATGGGCGGAAAAGCGATATCGGCATGAAAAGATAGTATTGAAGTTTACTTAACTAATATTTACTTTAAAAACTAGTGACTTAAAATATAAATAGCTTGGAAGTGGTTTTGTGGTTTGTACTAACCTTATAACAACATGTCCGATGGTGTGGCCGGAATCTCTTCGAACAACGAACGGTAGGTGGAACCGGAAGTGAGGGTAGAGGGGGGCTCTCGGTAGTAGCAGAGCTGAGTCCCCGGCTCGGGACTCTCTATACCCCGCCCGAGCGCCGACCAGGGTGACAGTGCCCAGGGGCCAGGCTGGCTGAACCGACACTTTGCCGCAAATACCCTCGCCGGTTTCCCCGCTGCTCGCCTCCGCCGCGCTGTACGCCAGCTTCATAGTCCGAGGAGGTCTCTTTCCCTTGCCGTCCGCGGGCCACCAGGACGCGGGCACCGTCAGCTCGGCCAGGCAGGCCCCTTCCTCGCCCTCGGGCCCGCAGGTCGTCGTCAGGGTTTTGGTTCCGAGGCTCGCATGGAGGGTTATGCACACCCGCCGAGGTCGAGCGGCGGCCCTCCTTGCTCCTTCGCCTCCCGTGTGAAACAGAACCCTCAGAACCGGAGCATCCCTGGGAAGCTCCCTGAACACGAGATGCGCCGACACATCTAGCCGATGAGCAGTCGCATCCTGCAGCTCGACCAGAGAGGCGTTACGTTTCGGAGGCTCCAGGGGATCGGGGACGGCGTAGCGGGCGGGGACCGTCTGTTTCGTCGAGAAGGGCCCGTAGGTGGCCCGGACGGACGCCGGTGCCGAGCCCTGCAGGACGGTGAACCGGTCGAGGGACAGCAGCGCGCCCGGGAGAGCCGTGCCCATCGGCTCCGGCGGGGGGCCCGCGCCGTTCCATCGCGCCGTGTGCTTGATGAAAAACCCGCTGTCCTTGTTCTCGAAGTGAACTTCGACGCCGAGGGCGGCTCCTGCGAAGGAAACGAGACGATCAGCGCTGATATAATATTATATCGTCATCGGTACGAGACGCGACACGTAAACGCGTCGTTATTTAGTTAGGTGACAGAAGATAAAAGCACAGTAAAACCCTGGCACGGCTCCAACTGCATTCGCATTCTGAATTGAAATGTTTTTCGCTCCACTTGTTGTTTACAAATACTGAAGTATTTTAGCACTTTTTTTGTTCGAGCTTTACGTAACGGAGCTTATTGTGGTGGGAATCGACGTGCAGCCGATTGAGTCGAATCGATGAGTAGCCGGGGGGAACGAATTTAATTGGCGCGCGCGTGAATATTCCGATGAGTGCATTGCAGACGAGCGTTAGACGGGCATCAGTGGTCGCCGACAGTCGACACTCGTGCTCGTGTCACATTCCAGCGGCACGAGGGCTCGGGCCCACTTCATGGAATTCATTACGCGGCTGTCTATCACACGCAGCATGCGCGCCGTGCGCGTTTATGTTAAATGCTATTGCGGTTATTGTCTTTTGTATATGAAACAATTTGAATAGCTTGTAGCCACTAACCGCTCGGTAACATTTTTTTACGCATTTTCGTAGCGATAGCTAAACGGAGGCTTTCTTTTGTATAACGTACAAAAGAAATTATGGCAATAAGCTACTTTACAATAAAACCTTAACGAGGGATTTATTCAGATAACATTGTAAATTCATGGTTGATTTAATGGTTGTAAATAATGCTGTAAAGCTATAAAATGAAACATAAACTTTTATCCTGGTACACGAGAGATTTACCTTTTTAATATTTTATTGGAACCTTGGACCGAATTGTAAAAATTGATCCAATTAAACTCAAAATTTCTTTTAAAAACATATTTGCTTTCATACAAAATATACCGGGACAACCTTTATTAAGGTCATTAAAAATCTTCTTCGGTAACGTGAATTTTACCTCACCCTCGGCCTCGATCATTTTCGTAATTCATAAAACGGCAAATTGCTATAAAATTACATTATCCTTTTTGTAATATTGTGCATCGTAAAATAACAGGGAACGGTAGATTAGGATTCATTCCATTTGGAACTCAGTTACAAGAGCATAAAGTAGAGATTATGTTGTCGCTATCTCGTAGGGATGTACGATAATAAAAAGCTTTTGCACGTGAGGTAGAACAAAGAATATTGGTACTTCCAATCCCGCATAGGGGCTCGATCCTCATACCTTGGATGCCGTTTCGATCGCAGGCTCGAATATACACGTCATGTCTTAGATACGCAGTGGCATAAGTCATAACTATAACATCCGGAGCCCCTGGCAAATTGATGGGGCCTTAACTCCTATAAGTAAAAATCGTCACGTTAATAATAAAACAAAGTATAAGAAAATTCTGACCTCACGAGTCACGGCCTCTTGGGCCGGGGAACTTTTCGGTCGGGGGCTCGTGGCATTTTACCAGCCCTGCCACCCTATAGTTACGCCACTGTTTATAGATACGATTCACGGTTCACGCGCGAGCCTTAGAGTAAATTCGAGGTACGAGAATCGGTTTCAGGGATATGATATTTCATGTTGTCTCCGACGAAATTGTTCTAACCGTATATCATGTTTTATACGTGGTTTTCCTTACAAATGTTAAGCTCGCTTCATGATGACATGAAAATGTGAATTCGGAGTTTTCTAAGGCTTTTCCTTTCAAGGCGTGGCGTTGTAAAGGGTAAGGATCTTGCTTATTACTCTAGGGGACATTCCTTGTACATGTATCAAAGCTAGGAAACTTATGTCTAGATTAAATAGCTCAGTTCACCGGTTTGATTAATTACTTTAGAGTTATTTATGTTATTCCACACAGGGAGAGTAAAGAGCGGCGTTATTTCATAAATCTTACTTTCAATTTATTTACCTTTAACTTATTAATTCTATTGTATCTTTAGCCAATTCTCAGCGTTGTGTAGAGTATTTTCTAGGGCGATTTTGAACTGTAGGTACAGTAAATTTAATAAGGTCCAACTCGGCGAGTCTCTTAAGAACACTGATATTTTACTCGAAAGCGCCATTTCTCCTCCAAATCCACTTCCTAGTTTAACGTTATTAATGGTTTGTTTTAAAAGCAATTATAATTTTGAGCGCCGCCGCGTCCGGACACGACTCACGGCTGACGGTGACAAATGTACAAATATTTGCCCACTAATGGACTGCATTGTGATCCCCATATCAAACAATATCAATTATACCGTGCGGAAATTAAATTTTGATACGGAAAAAATTAGAAAAGTCCAGAAAAATGGAGAAAATTGGAGTGGAATAATGCGTGCGGCATGCGGTGTGCAATCTCAGCAAATTCATCAAACTTTTGTTTCATATACATTGGACGAAAATGTTTGTTTTCTTTCATTCTGAATGTGCATTGACTTACTATTATAAATCACAAAGATGGGCATGTGACACTAATTTTCTACGTGTGTGTTTCAAAGGGAAAAGAGCGATAACATTTACGTTACGTGAAGATCGAGGACTAATGCTAAAGTACTTTGACCTAGCCCCTGGGGAAATAACGTACCAAACAATTTCAACTTACTTAGGCTTTGTAAACAAATATTTCGTACTAGATGACGCCCGCAACTCCGTTGCGCCAAAATTGGTTTATCGCGTGGTAACCGTACATTTTACCGGGATTAAAAGTATTCTATGTCTTCACCCGGGTCTTAAGGTATGTTCATACCTTTCAGGAAAATCGGGTAGAGGCTTGGGCGTGACGAGTTAACAGACGGACAGACACACTTTCGGATTTATAATATTAGTATTGATTTCCGTTAAGACCCTTCCTTACTTTAAAACTTATTATTGCTGTGTTTCCAAAGATAATAGTAACTGCAAAGGTCGGCGATACGAAGTATCAGATAGCGACCACGCCTGTCTGAGGATTAGGGGCTCGGCGGTGACAGGGGCATGTTTACAGTGGGGTGGAAAAACCCGATATCTGTAACTACGCTCTCGCAACATTTTCACCGGGTAACATCAATAGAGACTTCGTCAAAGTTTAAATCATTCCTTTGTTGTTCGCGAAGATTCTGGAAATTTCTTTCTCGTAAACTTCTTTCAAGTTTGTTAGAATTATGATCGACCTCGTTTGAGACTTTTAGTGGAAATATTGAACATTATAAGTAGGCAGCTCACAGCTTAGACATAAGTACAACCTATGTCTTTGCTACGCTAAAAGCGTACAAGTTCTAATTCCGAACCTCTTATATAGCAACCAGATAGACCAGCATTGTTAAGTGTATGTTAGCCAACGCAATGATACCTCCAGTCTAAACTAAAATATATTTCATAAGTTTCATAAACAAGGGCTAAGTAGAGAACGTCGTCAGCTCTCTCTTTACGCTTAACCTCTCCATACGAGAGCTCTCGCGCTGACTTTCGTTACGCAAGATACAGTCGCCGACAAATACATCCACATTCCTTTTAAAAGCAAAATGGGCAAATGAATTGCGATTTTTTACATATAAGGATCAAGCTAGCAAAGAGATCAACTAGAAAACGATTACCATTTAACCAATAACCACCCAAGAAGTGTGGCTCTATAAGGTTCACCACTAGTGACAGTTTATTCCAAAGGTTTATTGTGCGAGGCAAAAATCAGTAAAAGCGCCGCTTAGCACCACCCATGGGTAGCTGTAAGATTAGATTTATATTAGACGAGCTATTGCCCGCGGCTTTGCTCGCGTTAAGAAGTATTATTATATACAATCTTTCATCCCCCCCCCCCCCCTTGGGGACAGAATAGATCAAAATCCTTTCTTAGCGGATGCCTACGTCATAACATCTATGATAACATCTACCTGCATGCCAAATTTCAGCCCGATCCGTCCAGTGGTTTGGGCTTGATAGATCACCATGTCAATCAATCATCTTTCAGTTTTATATATTTAAATACTGAGTGTTTTCCTAAATAATCCTTCATATTCCTCACACAGGGAAACAGAAATGTTACGTTCACGTAAGGTACTTCTTTGACCAAAATTATTTACACAACATAACCCAAGTCATTACGGATCTAAGTAATGTTTTGACGTGAACTGTACTCTTATACTTGACATTCGTATGTCACCACAGGGACTGAGAGCCCTTCCCGTTTCATTTCGTGTTAACAAGCCTACATGTTGAGACAACGCTATATTTTGTAATTACAAAGTCAAATCTTGTTAAGATTGTTGACTCAGCGCTGGAGTTGTTGAGATATGCAGACGACTGACGAATTGCTTTTCGAGTGAATTGAGGGAATGCATCTTGAGACCTATAATCCTTTGGTCGCGGATTCTTGGAAATCTATTGTTATTCTATTGTTATCTCGGTCACCGGTGTCCTTATGCGGCTTGATGGGTTATTATTGTTTGTTTAGATCGCTTTTTAACGACAAAAACAGAAGAGCGTTATAGATTTGATGCTAAATGTATAAAACCGATTTTGATTGTGTGATTTGAAAGAGATAGCTCAAGCAGTTTCCAATGACTATTAACCTGAAACAGTATTCGCGTTAAGTTCGCGCGATTTAGGCGGTACAAATGTCAAAAATTTACCTATAAAAGCCAGCCATTTATGGCTGGTTTACACGTATTAAGTAGATTAACTTTTTAACTTAATTTGAAGTGCCTGCCCGAAATGTGTCAAGTGACATTAAGCCCCGCCTGCCAACTTAACAAAAAATAGTCAAAATTCTAATTTCCATGTTTAGTACTTAACTAAATTAACTTGCTACTTGCAACCAAATTTTGTGTTTACATGCAATAAATAACTTAAAATTAAGTTAAAATTTAGTTAACTACTTATCAACTTAATACGTGTAAACCGGCCATTAGACATTTAAACTAGGTAAGTATTATAGAACCCGTTTAGGATTGTCTTTAAGAAAGGAATGGTCATATTCGGAATGGACATAAGGTAATATCTTGTAGCACTGCAGTGCGTCTCTATTTTATTTTCCGTCTATGGACCTGACTGAAATACGAAATCAAAGCACTAGACTTGGCTATTGATTTTCCAACAGTGAATTCCAATTCTCAAGGCATCTGCGTGGGTTTGAGTGGATGTAAGTGCATGTTTGTGCTAACGGTTACATACAATTACATACAATGTTTGGTGACAAGTTTTGCTTCTGTCGTATACACCTACGTATATTTAATGCATGTTTCTTTTGAAAGGCGTGGTAGCATTGAGCAATTATTAGGATAACCCAAAGATGACAGTAAGACTTTTCTTCATGCAATAATTATTTAGGAAATGCGCGACGTGTCCTCCACTAAGACACATTGTGCTTGGGTATGCCTCTTAAATATTATATAAGTTAAGTACATATATTACATAAGGAACATCATAGATTAAACATTGGTCTCGCTTCGCTTCACGCCGAGACTAATCTTCCATCTATGATCTACGAGGAATAATAAAATCTACATAAAAGATGGGCTGGTCCACCGACGCGTAGTGTATGTATTATTTGCCACCGACAGATTAATGCACAGGCTACGTCCTTAATGATAAAAACTTTATATTTCGTATTCGTCTCATGATGTAAGTTCAAGTGATGTTAGACTAGTGAGTTTTTGAAAATCAAACCCGGGGCTAAGATATAGGAGAAGGAGCACTAAAGTTACTATTCCTGGAATATATTTTTCATTCGCACGAAGCCGCAGGAAATAAATGCTAAAAATAATTAAAATTTCATTTGACTGGTATGAGTATTGATTCTAAGAATGAGAATGTGTGGAAATCAAGTTATCAGGAAATCACAACCTACCGTGAGCTTAACTGTCCAAAAGTCGAGGGAAAACAGTAAAAACATAAAACTGACCGCGATGTAATCAATAGTAGTTTTAGTGCTAATAAAACCATGTTTAAAGCGACTTCACCGATAAAAAGTTTGGAGGTTATGAGCTTATTTACGAGAAGCACTCTGAGGTGACTCCCACAGACATCCGCAGACTTGTATGAGTTACCGGTTAGACCACAGACATAGTGGGTTAGACTTTGTCTCATGAGTAATGAACTTGCATACATATTAATATAATATTAGTATGGACTAGATTTCGTATGAAAATTTAGTTAATAGCGCAGAAACTTTAAAATCGCAATAAAAACTTTTATCCTATGACCTTTTCCGTTACTTCAAGTTCTTACTCATCTAAATCGATTCAGGGGTTTATGAACGATGAAGTGTGAAAGAAAGGAAATAAGAATTTGAAGGTTTCTCTAAGCATTGTTACAAATATTTTGAAGCCAGTAAAAAGTGGTTTTAAAATGTAGTTAACAGTTTGCCATTTTAAAATACACAGGCATTTTGCATGCAATCAGTTTAGACTAGGTATGATTTTATTTCTTTAAAATAGTTTTTGTTAGATAACAATACACATGAGCCTGCAGTCTGCATCGAAACAATCAACTCTCTTATCGCACCCTCCAGTCTACACTCTCTAGTATTACTGAATACTGAAAAGTGAAAACAAACTGAAGTACCGACTATGAATGTAGTTAGTATGAAATTGCGCGTTAAAACCTAAGGGTGGGTACAGCGTAGTGAGTGCAACGTGTTCGACAATAACTTGTGGGGAAAATGCAAATGATATTTCGAACACTTCGAGCAGAAAACAACTTGCAGTGACTGCTCCAGGGGCAGATTCTCATACTTCGAAGTTCGAAACCCAACTAACAAAAATTGATCTTGTAGTGGCTTATATAGCCAAAAATAATATTCTTATAGAAATCGTATTATCGCTAATAAGGGTGCATTTGGGCACAATTTATAAGGATAATAACCTTATACCCTCCTTATAGTTGCTTTATTGTCCGCTTTTTTCCTTATACGTGTAATATAATGACCAATTACAAGGTACTTCAACTTATAAGAAACATATAGAAAGCATTAATACGGGCATCACCCTTATACGTGTTATATTATTGTCCGATACAAGGGAGTTAAACTCCATTTGCCCTTTTTGCCGTCATAAGTGATTTACATTTTCGCAACAGCTTGGAGAAGAAATAGTAACGTCAGCCATTTTACTATCAAGTAAACGATAAGTCATTATTTTATGCATAGTTTATTTACCTGATTTAGTGCTCGTTTATAGTGAAAAGTATATGGGAATTAAAATGCATGATAAAATGTGATACGCTGTGTGTTTTGGTATCAACTCGCCCTTGAATTTAAGCTGTTTTTGTGCTAAAAACGTCATTAATTATTTAGTCAAGTTATATACAGTGCTTTTACTAGAATAACAGGATTCACACATCGTCTATAAGGAGTCTATGAGAGTAAACACTTTATAACGGCGTCAATTGTTTCTTATGATATCGCCATTTTACATATCGTAAGGGTTCCTTTCACACTAACAAAATCGCACCTAGCTAGTGTTATTCCCGTTTATTATATGTAAAAAAAAAAAAACCACTGTAGTTGGGTTGGCCGAAAGAAACCTCTTTATAAGGATTTTAGCTCACTTTTGCGCACTAATTTTAAGTTTGAAATATTATTAAAAATACGTGATTATCAAATTAATTGTTTTATTTTTTTCTTTTCTTCCGTAATCGTCGCTCCTTTTCAACTTCTTCCACAGTTTTTAATCCCTTTTTAGGGTTCCGTACCCAAAGGGTCAAACGGGACCCTATTACTAAGACTTCGTTATCTGTCCGCCTGTCTGTCTATCTGTCTGTCTCCTGCATATTACTGTATTATAATACAGCCTGTATTTCAAGAACCGCAATAGCTACAATTTTGAAATTTGTCGGCATTGTATGCATTTATTGCCACTATAACAACAAATACATAAAACAAAATAAAATTAATACATATGATATCTAAGGGGGCTCCTATACAGCAAACATGTTTTTTTCACTTTTATTGCTTGTCAATTATAATGGTAACAGGTAGGCACCTGAAATTTACGCAAAGGCCTAAAAACTAAAAAAAAATTGGCCTTCTTTTGTTCTATGAAAGTACGGAACCCTTCGTGCACAGGTCCGACTCGCACTTGGCCGATCATTCCGCTCCGTAAGAAATTCACACAATCTGTTGTACATTTAAAATGGCGAATTTAGTTATGTAAAGCATTTTAATGTAACCTTAAAGAGAATAATATCTTTATAATCACTGTTTAAGGGAATGTGGATTGCTTTTATCCTTGTTAAGGTCATATAAAATGTTAGCATTCGTTTGTTGGATAGATGTCTTATTAAATGCCCCTATAAGTTAAAATCATTATTAGTTACCTTGTGCATTACTTTTATAAGAATAATTGACCATATTAAAAGCTATTATATGTCTTTGAATGTTAGAAGGCTAATAAGCAATGTAAATAGCCACTATAAGATGAACATATTTCGAAGCCTTATAGTTGCCGTATAAATTAGAGTTATTAACGTTTACCCAACCAAATTATAAGAATAAAGGTAATATTAGCCGAATCTCCTAGTAGTGTGCCATTATAAGTAACATTGGCATAATGAATGCTCTTTTATAACAAGTATAAGAGTTTAGACCTTTTTGAGTTAATTTTATAAGGTTAGTTTGTTTGTTGCGAAGTCACTTAGATCACAGACTGCGGTTCCACGCGAACGCAAATGAGTGAGACAGTCTGAAGCCGGGTCCAGACGAGTGTAACATGTAATATAATTCACCGTGTAATGTAACACGAATTCTACATGTGTGGAAGGCACTACGAGCATTACATGTAACGCTCGGGGTTTATCCTTCGGCTGTCGGTTTTCGCGCGAGCATAAAGGCTCGTTTGGACAAATCGCTTTGAGTTCGTGTGCCGTCCACACTGTTGACGCTAAATTACACGTAATCTTACATTACACATTACACTCGTCTGGACCCGGCTTTAGATTGAAGTTATATTTGAGGTATAATCACAATTAAAGAGTGGTAATTCAATATGTAGGTCACCTGATGCCGCGTTCGTCACTCGCCGACGTGGTGCCCAAGCGATCACGTTCAGCGCGTCAGCACTTTCAGACGGGTCAACGCACTAGCACGTCATCCCCGCCGCCCGCTCCCCGCCTGCAACGGAGCCGCGGCCGAACTACGCAAGTGTCGCCGCTTGGCCCCGCCTCCTCCCCCGCGTTCCAAAAACAAAGGGAAAAAGGAGGCCTCTGCAAAGGAGTGTCCTCCCTCCGAAAAGGACCGAAAGTGCGATGATGACGGGTTTATAAGAGTGGAGAGGAAGAAGAAGAAACCCGTCGTCCGCCACCATCGCGGCACCGCACCCGAAGGACCCGAGCAGCTGTTGCGGCGTGAGACTCCCGCGACGCCGCTGTACGTGTCCAGGCTGGACTGGTCCACGACGGTCGAGCAGGTCGTGGACTACATCAGGAGCAAGACCCACTTCGTCTTGAGGATCGAGCGCTTGGAGTCCCGCCACAAAGTGAATTTTAGCTCCTTTGTGGCGAGAGTCCCGACGCATCATCTACCGACCTTCGAGAAGGAGGAGTTCTGGCCGATTGGAGTCGTCTACAGGAGGTTCCGAGGACGACTTCCGAACACGTCGCGCCCCACGTCGCAGACAATACGTGTTTAGTGTTAGTGTTAGTGTTAGTTTTAGTATAATTGTATGTATGTTAGTCTATAAGGTATTTATAAAATGGGCCAAGATGCCTGACTCAAATAAATAAATAAAATAAATAAGGAGGCCTACTACGGAGGCGCATTGAAATCTCCGGATCAGACTCAAGATTTATATTATTATACCTTACTCCGAAGCTCCCTATCGTCTATCGTAGTCACGTGGCAAACTTCGATCGGCCTGAGCCCAGAACTATCAATCGAAAGTATTTCGGAGTAGGAAACGGCCCGATCATTCGGCCGAAATATTGGCACTTCAGAATAGAGCTCAAAATTCAGGCCCCAAGATCTGTAGATTTATCTCGTTACGATGTAAACGAACCTTATATTTTTTTACTGCTAAATTAATATAGCGTTTGTTTTCACGTAATTTCGTAGAACGTGAGAATACTTTAGAAAATAATTTTTCAATGTTTTTCCAAATTAACGAATGAAAATGGAAAATTCAGCGGAGTTTATGAAACCAGATAGGTTTTTGTCTTTATACCATACTTTCATTGTTTTCAGCGGGAATTTTTGATGGTCTTACATTTATTTAATGATTTCAAAACATGATAGCAATTTTCGAAATGTGATTCATATCTCGTGCTTTGGTTCGGAGCGTGGAAAATCGATTTCAGGCCGTTCGTATAAATTCTTATAAGGTACGCTTCCGTTATGCGTTTATTATAATATCAATTATGATTGAAGGGGTTCAGAAGCGATTTCACGCGTAATAACATTCGGAAAATTAAATGTGAAATTTTCGTAGTACCCATCCATACTGATATTATAAATGCAAAAGTGTGTCTGTCTGTTACCTCTTTACGCTTAAACCACTGAACGAATTTTGCTGAAAAAGGAAAGGGTCCCGGAAAAGGACATAGGATACCTTTAAGGCGCTATATTGAAAAAACTGTCCTTTTTGACGTAATACTATAGGACCCTCAGAAATGTTACGAATCTGGTAGTGAGATATACATATTTTCATAGCCTTATCTAGGTTTGAGAAGAACAAGAAACACGATTAATGTATTTTGCCTCGATACATTTAATTTTCGAAACGACCTTTTAAAAATACGAAATTTGATATTTAAACGAAAATAGATGTATTGTAGGAAATTAGTCTAATTGATAGACACCTTTGCAACTCAAAATCGTATAGAAGCATTTTGCTTAAATATTCCTAGTTATTTTTTAAATGATTATAATTACGTTTTTTCGCATGTTTTCCAAGCAAGCCTATAGCGTCTGGCCGCAGCGTATTCACGACTTTATAGTCATACAAATTAAGTATAAAATTGCCCGTGCGGTAAAATTACTTTCGATATAGCGCCTTAATATCGGAAAAAGTAAATTTTTAACACCGTGTTTAATGTTCTATGTACAGTACCTAATAAATCAGACAACTTTTCTGCAAATGGATCAACTTTAAAGTGAGTTTGTGCGTGTCAGAAACGTCGATTACAGCAAAACATGTTCCAAAAACTAAAACAATAACTTTGTTCGACATTTCAAATCGAAACCTCATAATCTCTATCTTAATAAATACCGACAAGTTAAATTGAATTGCCCCATAACAGTAACAAAGTGATTGTTCGTGGTTAATAAAAAAATCGGCCAAGTGCTAGTCAGACTCGCACCCGAAGGGTTCCGTGCCGCAAAATAACAACTTTCGTATTACGAAATTTTGTGAATATTTCAAGTGCAGGCTGGTGCCATTATTGACACAAAAAACATTTTATTTTTAATCTGTTTTTGAAGCGGCAACAGCAATACATAACTTGTGTAAACAGCATGGATACAGACAGACATACATCGAAGTCTCGATTTTACCCTTTGGGTACGGAACCCTAACATGAGCAATGTAACACGGTCCGCGCAGGCGCAGCGGGGTCCAGAGACAAGCGGCAAGCCTTATAAACGGCCCTGATACCTTACATTTTAATTAGAGGTAGAAATTGTGCTCGATACTTTAAAGTTTAATGCCCTTTCACGTCTTTATTGATCACTATCACTGTTAAGGCGCTATATCGAAAGTAATTTTGTCGCAAGGGCAATTTTATACTTAATTTGTATGACTATAAAGTCGTGAATACGCTGCGGCCAGAAGCTATCGGCTCGCTCCGAAAACATGCGAAAAAACGTAATTATAATCATTTAAAAAATAACTAGGAGCATTTAAGCAAAATGCTTCTATACGATTTTGAGTTGCAAAGTTCTATCAATTAGACTAATTTCCTACAATACATCTATTTTAGTTTAAAAATAATCTTCAAATTTCGTATTTTTAAGATATAATTTCGAAAATTAAATGTATCGAGGCAAAATACATTAATCGTGTTTCTAGTTCTTCTCAAACCTACATAAGGCTATGAAGATATGTATATCTCATTACCAGATTTGTAACATTTCTGAGGGTCCTATAGTATTACGTCAAAAAGGACAGTTTTTTCAATATAGCGCCTTATGAGTTATCATGATTAGATTTTCACTCGCGCGGTTAGAGAATTGAACCCCGGCAAAGAATATATAGCTACACTACGCGAAACCCCGGTATGTGTATAGGTCTCAATAAACTGATCATTCGAATCATTGTTATTATCATCATTCATCATCGTTACAATGTTTCGTTTTTCCAAATTCACATTGGACAGTTTTCGATTGTGATTTGTGAGCAGTTAACTTCGCTTTTTTCCTGCATTTCAAAGACGATAATAATATAAATTCCTGTCTTTTGTACAATCTACGGTTTTTCTCTGAAGCTTTCAGATAAACTTGGCAATATTATAAACATAACTATTTCATGTAATTATTAATTATTTATACCTCTTAACACGACTTTCGCATATAGTAGAAGCTAGCAGAATTTTTTATAGTAAACGCTAAACAATTATAAAATACATGCAGCACACTACCACAGTATAAAAACTTTACAGTCGAGTAACTCAGCTGTGTTCTTGAATTAAACTAGCTTAATCCAAATAGTTTCAGGGCGACCACTAATTCATTATCCTTGGCATTTTGATTTGTTAAAAAGAAATATAAAAACTTATTCATACAATGTTCTTTATGATGAATCTAAACGGTCGATCGCAAAGTAGTGGTTGCACATTATGTACGCTTTGTAATAATGCATTTCGTTATCTAAAGTTACGCGAAATCTTGCACACCCGTTTCTGTATAATATTAATATAGCCTACTGTGTATTTATTCTGTGACTCACACTCATTACGTCGGGCTTTCATAATTAATTGTTACACACGTTATTAAATATTTTATGTGAAAAATAACGCAAACGTGGTAGTTTCCCGACATTGTTTTCAGGTGCGGCTTAAACGCGACCAGTCTGGCTCTAAGCGGCTTAAACAGCAGGTGCAGTGAGAGCCTTATTGCCAGTAATAACATAAACTTTCCCTCTCCAAAATCTAAATAATAGCTGAGTATTATTATAAACGGGAACGGTTGTATGTATGGATGAATGCGTTTATTGATGATGAATTGGTCGGTGGATTTGGATTGTTCGTTGGTATTTCATGATGAAACCGCTCAAAATTGAGAAAGCTACAAATTTACCTACTATGAGTCCTGGGAAAAGACACGTAGTTTTAATTTCGAAAAAATTTACAGTACTAGCGTGCTTATCTATTTACATCTTTTATGTTTCTTTTGTAAAATTGCTTGTACCAAAATATATTTTGTGAGGGGGGTCGGGCCCACAGGTTGAAAAACACTGGTCTACAATATAACAATTAGTATGTAAGTATAATGTGATAAAAAGCAATAATTTAACGTTTAAGACTCCTAGTAATTTATTTTATTGCATAACACTGTTCTTTCCTGAAGATTTATGCAAAGGTCATGTAAGGAATAAAATCTCTAAGATATAAAATGGCTTTAACTGCCTCAAGTGGAAGAGTATGAAGTTTCAGTTTCAAAGTAATATTTATAAAGTTGGGTTTCATTTCAGTTTTATATGCGCCTGTATGCGGTAGAACTTTACTTGAATGTGTCTTTTTATGTGTTATTCTGTTAAAAATTTACAATAGCAGAAAAAGTATAAATTTACACTAATTACACAAACAATAATAATCAAAACTAATTAAAAAAATGTGCCTGTCTGCTTGTCTGTTACTTCTTTACGCTAAAACCGCTCAACCGATTTTGATAAAATTTGGTATGGAGATACTTTGAGTCTCGGAAAGGATACTTTTATCCCAGGAAATGTAGGTACTAATATTTAATTAAACTCAGCCTTAACTTGGTCTCAGGGTTAACTTTTAGGGCCTTACAATATTATTAAAATCTATAGACGTGTCGTTAAATCTCAATGATTTGTGGAGTGCTCTATCAGTTAACCCTCTCCACATCTCTTGACACTGACTTATCGAGAGATATCACTTACGAACAAGTGTGGGGGAGCTCGTTTATAGATCGAGATTGATTAGGGCGTTTGAAAAGGGCTAGAGCTTTTGTTTCAGCATTTTCGAGCTCTACTGAAGGACGCAAAACTATTTAATAGAACATTTATCTAAAACAATGTACATCTACGTTTAAGACTTTCTAGTAATTTATTTTATTACATAACTTCCTACGATTTTATTATATGTATTCTGTTCTTTCCTGAAGATTAACGCATAGGTCATGTAAATAATGAAATCTCTTAAGATATAAAGTAGCTTTTACTACCTCATGTGAGCCTCAAAACTATTTATAGGAACATTTATCTAAAAAAAATCTACATTCTGTATAGCCTTCAAAGGCTTCAATCACACTCGACTTGTTTTAGGGTTTGGAGCTTGGACATTGACTATGCAGATAGATAAAAACAAAATTAAATTACTATCTGCATTTTTTGGTCCAAAACATGAAACGAGTACCAAAATAATTAGGTATTAATAGTCACTTTATTTACACACCAGATGACGCCCGCAACTCCGTTGCGTCAAAATTCGTTTATCGCGCGGGAACCGTACATTTTTCCGGGATAAAAACTATCATATGTCCTTTCCCGGGACTCTAAGTATCTCCATGCCAAATTTCAGCAAAATCGGTTCAGACAGACAGACAGACAGACACACTTTTGCATTTATAATATTAGTTTGGAGGATTAATAATTTAAATGTGGAAGAAATTGGGAGTGAAGAGGTAACAGACAGACAGACGTCCGTCTGTTACCTTTTCACTCCCAAACCACTGAATCGATTTTGCTGAAATTTTGTATGGAGATACTTTGAATTCCGGAAAAATGTACGGGTCCTACGCAACACAACGAATTTTGGCGCAACGGAGTTGCGGGAGTCATCTAGATTCTAGTAGACAGGGCACACTTTAAGTTTTTGTTATAAAAAAGGAGCAAAACATCTATCTACCTAGGCGAATAATAACGAGAGCGGCGTTTGGCCCCATCAGCGAGATTGGGGCTGAAAACACCAACCAGGTATTGTTGCTACGTAAGCTACATTTTAGAGTAATTGAAAACGCTGTGTAGTAATTGATACGTAGTAGGAAACTAAGCGGACTGCTCTTTCGTGGTTGTTTAGATACTATAATTATTGTAAATTCGAAAGTATATCTGTTTGTTACTTGTCCTTAACTCCTAAATTTTGTCAAATTTGACATGAAAATAGTGTATGTCCGGCTAAAGGAAAATAGCACAGTTTTATCCCGAAAAATGAATGGTTTTCCATTTTCTGCACTACAGAACTGTGGGAAACATGCCTAATTAATGTGAAGTTCCAAATGACAATTCCTATATAAAACACTCGATCAATATTTTCTAAGTATCTAAGGTTTAACAGGAACCAAAAAAGTAAGACAGTAAAGCAAAGAGGCTTTGCAAAATAATATCACTTTTAAATAAAACTCACTAGCCGCACAAAAGGATATCGGCCGACTCAAAAGAAGAACGTATATTTGAGTTCCGGCGATCGCTCAAACAGTAATTCAATTAAAGTTCGCATTAGAAACGCCAATGAGGTAAACGAGAACTTCCCAGGAAATAGTTTTATACTTTTCATGAAGAATTTTACATGAAATTCCCGGAGCGTCTAGGAAAATAGCCACGTTGCTTTATGAAGTAAAAAGTTTGTAACTTTTGCCGCGTTTTCTTTCAGTATTAAAGAGTTGGAAACTTGTGTAGGTCTTATTATTTATCTTCATATTATTATCATTAGATGCTTACAAATTACAATAGAGCAAAATTTTTCGGGACTCTAGTCTGTGGTTGGTAGTGTGTTAATAGGTAAGTTACAAGGTTTGTTAAAATTATTTTATAGGAAAAAATTAGTAATTGCTCCTATTGTAAAATATTAGTTATCTGGTTCTTCCACTCACGTCTTTATTTGTAATATTAGGTAATGTAATCTGGATATACATATACAAATAATGGATACAAGATCAAGTATCATTTAAATCCATACTTCCATACTAATATTATAAACGCGAAAGTGTGTCTGTCTGTCTGTCTGTCATGACTGTTACCTCTTCACGCCCAAACCGCTGAACCGATTTGGCTGAAATTTGGTATGGAGATACTTTGAGTCCCGGGAAAGGACATAGGATACTTTTATCCCGGAAAAATGTACGGTTCCTTCGCGATAAACGAATTTTGGCGCAACGGAGTTGCGGGCGTAATCTAGTTATAAAATAAAGGCGACTTAATTTCATTATGTTTCCATCTTCCATAACCAAATTAGTAGCTCTAACAAAATTTTATCCCTACACGCTCAACGGAAATTAGATTAAATTGGACGTGCTGAGATTGTACTTGAGTATAAAAGGAAAATGATTAACCACAACATGGTAAATAGTAATTTTACCTTACAAATCATAAAAAGTTAATAGACGAACCGCACAAAAACTTATATTTTATATAAGTTTTTGTATAATATGAACTTTTATAAAACTAGTTTGTAGTTCGTACCCGCAGCTCCGTTGCGCCAAAATTCATTTCGTACGTTTTCCGGGATGAAAGTATATCCTATGTTCTTTCTCGGGACTCAAAGTGCCTACTTAGAGAGCATCCATACTAATATTATAAATGCGAAACTATGTATGTCTGTCTGTTACCTCTTCCTATACCAAATTTCAGCAAAATCGGTTCAACGGTTCTAGCATGAAGAGGTAACAGATAGACAATATTTCGCATTTATAATATTACTAGCGACCCGCCCCGGCGTCGCACGAGTATAAAATATATTAAAGCCACCAATATAGCCACTGACAAAATTATTAAAATCGATAGCATAAGATCCTTCACATGGCCTACTTCTTATCTGTGCCAAATAACATAAAAACCGGCCAAGTGCGAGTTGGACTCGCCCATGAAGGGTTCCGCGGCAGCAATAAGGTTTATTTCTAAGAAATTAAAAGGTTTTTGATTTATTTTTATATTTTAGTTGATTTAATGAAAGTTAAATTAAGGTTTACTATTTATGACGTATAAAAAAACTAGATCTCGTTCAAACCAATTTTCGTTGGTAGTTTTTTATAATAATGTACATCATATTTTTTTAGAATTACCATGCCCTACTTAAGAAGTTAGGGGGGGGGGGGGGGGGACACACACATTTTACCACTTTGGAAGAGTTTCTCTCACAAACTATTCAGATTAGAAAAAAATGATATTAGAAACCTCAATATGATTTTTGAAGACCTTACCCTACACGCATAAGTTGGACGAAAAAAAATTTTTTTTGTTTCAGTTGTACCTATTATAGGACCCCTAAAATTTTTAATAATTTTTTCATTTTTGTATCAAAATCTTAATGCGGTTCACAGACTACATCCACTTACCAAGTTTCAATAGTATAGCTCTTACAGTTTGGGAGAAAAGTGGCTGTGACATACGGACGGACAGACAGACAGACAGACAGACAGACAGACATACAGACAGACATGACGAATCTATAAGGGTTCCGTTTTTTGCCATTTTGGCTACGGAACCCTAATTACTCCAGTAGTTCGCGAGATAAGCCCTTTTAAATAATTTCCCCCGTTTTTCCACATTCTCATATTAGTCTTAGCGTGATAAAATACAACCTTCCTCGATAAATGGGCTATCTAACGCTGAAAGAATTTTCCAAATCGGACCAGTACCTGAGATTTGCGCGTTCGAGTTAGCCCTTTCAAATAATTTTCCCCGTTTTTTCCACATTTTCCTCTATTTCTTCGCTCCTATTAGTCTTAGCGTGATAAAATATAGCCTATAGCCTTCCTTAATAAATGGGCTATCTAACACTGAAAGAATCATCAAAATCCGTTGCGGAGTTTTAAAGATTAAAGGGAACAAAGGGACATGAGGGATAAAAAGCGACTTTATTTTATAAATAGTATACGGAAGCTGCTCCTCTGTAAGTTATAAATTACAAAAAATAAAACAGTCGGTCTGATAAAGTGGACAGTCAAAGAGGCATACAAATAACTCGTGCGGCTCTGGTATAGATAACGCCCTCCCAATTTATCGTTTTTCCCACAGGAAATCCATTTTACGAACGCATAATATACGTAAAATAAATCTCGCAAATGTAAATTCATCTGTTACATCCGGGAAATTAAAAGTTCTACATATTGTGGGATATGATGCGTGGTGACGCTAATGGAAGATCTTCCGACCGAGCGGGGTGTTATGCTCGGTCAGGCCGAAGCCCACGTGATACATTTCAGCTGTCGTATATATACCGCCGCGCTTAGAAAACTTCGATAGCGCGATGCAGGAATGTTAGGCGAATTGTGGGTACCGCCACATCACTCCCCCCCGAAGACCGGAGGTCGAATCTTGAAGTCACTTGAGTCGCCAGTGCCAGAGAGTTCCAGTGAGTCGGAACTGTTGCAGTGAGTCCCAGTGAGTCGGAACTATAAGCTGCTTGCACGGGATCCAGTGAGTCGGATAAGCTGCCGTGCGGGGCCGATGCTACGTGCTGACCAGGAGAGATGTGCTCTGCTTGCTGACCGGTCGGTGTAGTGAGAAAGCCCGATGATGCCGATGCGGAGTCGCCCAGGCCGCGGTACATTGCGGCTAGTGGACGAGGTACCCGATGAGGCGATGCTGGCTGGCGCGTTGCGGAGGGGCGGGGAGTGATGATGATGAAGGAGGCGTGTTCTGTCGAGGGTCACCAATGTGGGATATGATGCGTGGTGACGCTAATGGAAGATCTTCCGACCGAGCGGGGTGTTATGCTCGGTCAGGCCGAAGCCCACGTGATACATTTCAGCTGTCGTATATATACCGCCGCGCTTAGAAAACTTCGATAGCGCGATGCAGGAATGTTAGGCGAATTGTGGGTACCGCCACAATATAAATCAATTTACGACCTGTCTTTAAGTATAATCCCCCTTACCAATAAAATATTTACACTAGATGACGCCGTTCTCCGTTACGCTAAATTTCGTTTATGGTGCGGAAATCGTACATTTTCCGGTATAAAGTATCCTATGTCCTTTCCCCAGACTCAAGGTATCTCCATATCAAACAGCAAAATCGGTTAAGTGTTTTGGAAGTGAAAAGGTAATAGACAGATAGATAGACGGACATACTGACAGACAGAAGCACTTTCGTATTTATAATATTAGTATGGGTATGACCTCCCCCTTTTTTAACAGTGAGTTGAAAACATAACCCTTCCTGGCAGTCGGGTAAAAATAGAGACTCATCTGCTGCGCAATCTGGAATGGCTTTTCCTAATTGGAAATGTAAAAAGTGGTCTTGTTTTGTCTCAGATGTTGATGCGAATTTGTCCTTAGACTCTTGTTTTGTCCGTCTCAAGGAATCTTTACGAGAGAGCGAGATGGCAAATGCGAGATATACATATACATTTCTCAGGATTAAGGTAGAATTACTTTACACTTTGTTACTTCTACATTGTTCAGCATGGCGTGTTAAAACTAAAAAGCCACTAGCTGCAATCTATATAGCCCCTACTTTCTTTGAGCAACTTTAAGTTGCATTTTAATTCATAATTTTTTTCTTGTCTTTAGTGCAGCCGGCAGCGATCTGCATAGATGGGCTAGTTACCTACTTGGTAACTAAAACTTTACATATTCCGCGAACCAACTTTTGTTAGGTTGTATACTAAAATCCATACTAATATTATAAATGCGAAAGTGTGCCTACTCGTATCTTACCTCTTCACGACCAAACCGCCTGAACCCATTTAGCAAAAATTTTGTATGAATTATGGAGGATACTTTGAGTCCAAGAAAAGACATACTTTAGGATGCTTTTTATCCCGGAAAAATATACATCCATATCCATACTTCCATACTTAATATTATAAGTGCGAAAGTGTGAATGTTTGTCTGTTACCTCTTCACGCCCAAACCACTGACCCGATTTTGCTGAAATTTGGCATGGAGATACTTTAAGACCCGGGAAAGGACATAGGATACTTTTTGTTCCGAAAAAATGTACGGTCCCCGCGGGATATACGAGTTTTGGCGCAACTGAGTTGCGGGCATCATCTAGTGTATAATCACATTATGGACATGTACTATCAGAGAAGTTGATTCCTATGCAGATGGCGGACCTAAGTAATTTGGTCGCGTTACGTCAAACCTAGCCGACCGATCACAGCTACATTGAATTGACATAAGCCAACCACATGACTTAGATCCGCCATCTGCATAGGAATCAACTTCCCTGATAGTACATTTAAAGGTTCAACACGTACATAAAGGTTCCCACTTCCCAGTCCCGAGCATATTTCATTAGCCCCGTACTAGCTCCACTCTATTACGAGTGGCGCTCTAAGTACCAATTATATCTTTAGCCCTCGATACGCTTCACCGCCTATATAATTCCATTAGTGCTTTACACCAGAATTTAGAGCTATTACAGCTATTAGGCACTAAGGTCTAAGGGCGTGGACAATTTAAATGTGTATGCAATAAATAGAGGGTATGTAAAACTACCTTAGTAATTTTGTTTTGTAACTTTGGACTTTGGTGAGTATCACAGTGAAAGAATTGATTAGAAGGATTTGTGAAAATGCTTCACAATGTCATTTTTAGTTTGTTATTAGTTTTAGTTATTCCGCGAAATAAACCTTAACCTTTAAGGGTCACCGCAGATATACAATTTCAAGTTGGCCGACTATAGTATTTAAACTAAATTACTTACGTAATATCGCAATTTAATTGGACAACTTTTAAATTGTAACCGTAATCGGAAAGGAATCGAATTTAGTTGCAAAAATGTGCGAGCTCTCATAAGTCGCTCTAAGTAAATGAGTGAATGTACGCATAGGCATGCGTACAGCACCTCCAACCTGCAAACACCACTACCACAAAAGCAATGATGTTGGCAAATCCGTGCAAGGCCCCTCGCCACCATGCAGGTTGAAAACCTCGACGCGCGGTTCGCCCCAACACCGGAGCATCCTCAGGATGTGGACTCTACGAACAACGTTCGTCAAGACGTTGTTCGTAGAGTCCATAGATTTCCGCAAAGTAACGCCTGATTCTATTAACAATTTCATTAGTCATTACTCATTTGATCTCGCGGTAAATCCGCCAAACCGCGCGTTCCAGCGAACGCATATGAATCGAGTCTTAAACATTTAATTATTTCTAGGATCACTTTTGAGTACTACGGCAAAAGAAGCGTTTGAAACTCCATTAAAAATGTATAGGAAGCTCTGTCGGCGAGGACTTTGTGAGTCACTGTAGCCGTGACCTTAGTAATTGGGTCGGGCGTAATATGCAAATGTGATTTGCATAAGTGGACGTGTGCTGAATAACATGGAAATGACCCGTGGCTTAGTGAGGGAGCCCAGGAAGGGGTTATGGGACGAGCACGGCGGATTAAGCTAGTGGAAACATAGACATAATATAGGTACGTGCATATAAGGATGTAAGAATTTAGACATGTTTGCAGGTGAGTCGAAAAAGCTTCTCTAAAGTCTGAGCCCAATAGCGCACTAGCGGCCAGGTCGCGCGGCCCGGCCGCAGGGGTTGCGATTTGTAACGCAGCCACAATGTGACACATTGTGACAAATCACGCTGTAGTTCCGTAACGTACGCGCGGCCGCCGCGGTTAGTGCGCGCACCTTGGTGATTTAAATACAATACAAAAGATTTAAGTGGCCGCAGGGGCCAGCGGCTGAACGCGGGCCGCAAATGCGTCGCTCCGATCTCGCTGTCCTGGGACTAGTTTCTTAAGTTTTAAGTTTTTAAGTTTGCAATACATAAGTTAATAATTTGGTTTTTTTACTTTTTTGAAATATGTATTATATTAAGCCTTAAAAAGGTTTTTTCTCCTATTTCGCCCTATCATGGACGCGGCGAGCGTCGTAACCGCCACCGTACAAGACGCGCTGTTATGAATGTTATTTTAATGTTATTTACGTCGATATTCGCACTGACAGACAATCGACCTGCTAATTTAGGGAGAGAGGGCCCTTAAGCCTGGGACCTGGCCGCTGCGGCCCAGCCGCTAGTGCGCTATTGGTCTAGACTCTAGACTCTAGCGGCTAGCCGCTAGTGCGCTATTGAGCAAATGTCGCAATGTTGTCTGAGGTGTCAGATTTATAGAGGGTAGACCTCAAAGCGATTTAAAATTAAGGGAGGCTATTATATAAACATTTTAAAATAACAAACAAATCTTTATGGTTACCTAAACATCTCAGATAATTTATGTTGGATGAGAGTAAATTCAAAATTCAAGTTTTGTGTTTGTTGTCTAAAATGTTCTTTGTTTTCTATATTACATATAAGTATTTTTAATGTGTTTTCTACGTTTTTAGTTTGAAATGGCCGTATCCTCTTATTCCAACACTAAAACAAAAACGCTCATACTCTATAAACAAAATACACAGCATTTGGGCTCCCCTACTATTAACTTCACCTATCGCTTCGATTTACAATCCAAATTTAATCTCGCTACTGTTAACACGTAATACAAAGTTTCAAAGCGTTCCACATGAATTTTCAACAGCTATGGTCCAAACCGCGAGACGAGCTATAGAACTTTAAATTAAATGTCACAATAATTTGTGTGTAAAATAGGTTCGTTTTGTAATTTTGTGCATAGTTTTGAAAGCATACTAATTGTAAAAGAAAGCTAGCTATATTATAATTGTTGTAAGTAATATTCAGATAAAGGAAGACAGGACGTTTCTTTTAACAGAGCTCATTTAAGTACCTCCTATTATTAATTCAAATCACATGATGCTAAAATCAATAATTACAACTAGACGTTACGCGCGGCTTGGCCCGCGTAAATTAGATATATTATGTCACAGACAAATAAGTCCACAAAAAATAGCCTATGCTCCTTCACGTGGTCTACTTCATATCTGTGCCAAATAACAGAAAAATTGCTCCTGTGGTTCGTAAGATAAGCCTTTCAAATAATTTCTCCTGTTTTTTCCACATTTTCCTCTACTTAGTGCACTCCTATTAGTCTTAACGTGATAATATTTAGCCCATAGCCTTCCTCAATAAATGGGCTATCTAATACTGAAAGAATTTTTTAAATCCGACCAGTAATTCCTGAGATAAGCACGTTCTAATTAGCCCTTTCAAATAATTTCCCCCCGTTTTTTCCACATTTTCCTCTATTTCTTCGCTCCAATTAGTCTTGGCGTGATAATATATAGTCTATAGCCTTCCTCGATAAATGAGCTACCTAACACTGAAATAATTTTTCAAATCGGACCCGTAGTTCCTGAGATTAGCGCGTTCAAACAAACAAACTCTTCCGTTTTATAATATTAGTATAGAATAAATAATTATTTACTCGTATTATCTGCATAAAATAAATTAACATTAATTTCAACATGAAATCCGTCTCTGTACCACATTACAGGTGCGGATCCGGATATTCCGTCCCACTTTTTCGTCGGCACAATTTTCCCTCTGTCCGTTTGTAGACATGTTCAATATTAATGAAAGAGTAATTGAAAGAGGATGATAACTTTTTGGGATAATACGATATGGCCGTATGGCCTTACATTATTAATGAACACTTCTCCACGAGCCATGAAATAAGATATCCGTACTAATAAATGCGAAAGCGTGTCTGTTTTTTTTTATGAAATAAGGGGGCAAACGAGCAAACGGGTCACCTGATGGAAAGCAACTTCCGTCGCCCATGGACACTCGCATCATCAGAAGAGCTGCAGGTGCGTTGCCGGCCTTTTAACAGGGAATAGGGTAATAAGGGAAGGTAGTGATGGGAAGGGAAAGGAATAGGGGAGGGTAGGGAAAGGAATAGGGGAGGGTAGGGAAAGGAATAGGGTAGGGGATTGGGCCTCCGGTAAACTCACTCACTCGGCGAAACACAGCGCAAGAGCCGTTTCATGCCGGTCTTCTGTGACAATGTAGTATTTCTCCGGTCGAGCCGGCCCATTCGTGCCGAAGTATGGCTCTCACAGTATAGATTTTATGTTTGTTCTTACAAGCTGTTAATCTTCAGGCTTAAACTGCTGAACAGATTTCGATAAAGAGGCATTATATCTACATTCTTTGATTTTTCTCGACTATTTAATAATGTGTGGTAAATCCAAAATTAGAAACTTGTTTGCGAGATTGGATACAGATTTTTAATTGCATAAACATGTTCGGGTTATAGAAAACTAGATGACGCCCGCAACATCGTTGCGCCAAAATTGGTTTATCGCGCGGGAACCGTACATTGCCGGGTTAGAAAGTATCCTATGTTCTTTCCCGGGACTCAAAGTATCTCCAGATACAACAAAATCGGATCAGTAGTTTGGGCATGAAGAGATAAAAGACAGAATGACAAACAGACTTTCGCATTTATAATATTAGTATGGAATTATGGATGCCGTATTAGAGATCAACATAACGCGCCCCTCCAAATGACTGTTTCAATGTGTGTAGTCACATCCTTATGAACGAGTTTGTATCTAGTAAGTATTCAACCAATCACAGTACACATAATATTTCACATTACCAAGATTTGTTGGTCAACTAATCATACCTAACTAGTCTACCGCGCAAGACAACGCACTTCAAACGTTTTGAATTTTGGAGGGGCGCGCCATGTTATCGTAGTTGATCTCTACGGCAACTCACATCTACTTTTAAACTAAAAACTAAAACTAAGGTTTTTTGTATGCTATAAATAAACTTTTTTTCTACCTAATTTTACTGCACAGGGCTATTTATTATAAGACTCTTCGTAATAACCATCATACAGAATAAAGATTTGTATAGAAAGTTTTCGACTCCTTATGAGCAACACGAGAATGAAACAATATGTTTCAGTTGTAGCGGGTAACGAGTAAAGTGGTTAAGTCACAAAACTTAATTTTGTAGCTCTAATTGTTTGCGTTGTAACGTTTGTGTTTGTTATTATTTATTAACGAAAACGATATATTTCGACACATTTGCAGCTGATACTTAGTTATTTGCTTTGAAATCAAACTATTGCCATTTAGAACTAGATGACGCCCGCAACTCCGTTGCGCCAAAATTCGTTTTCTGCGTGGGAACCGTACATTTTCCCGGGACTCAAAGTATATCCATGCCGAATTTCAGCAAAATCGGTGCAGCGGTTTGGGCGTGAAGAGGTAACAGACAGACACACTCTCGCATTTATAAAAAAGTTAGGATTTGCGTTCAGACTTCTCTATAAGCAGTACGATATTACTTTTAATAAATTTTCTCAATCTACATGGTTTCTTATCCATAGACCATAATTATTTTATTGAAAAATTCGGAATTCCGATTTTAAAACATATATTTTACTAGCGCGAGCGTGACGACGCGTTCCACACCACATTTTTATACCAATAGACGGTCTGACCCTCCATTAGATGTTTCATATCATAAACGTCGAATCACGCTGTGAAAATCTGTTCACGATGTAGATTTTCAATAAAAACGTCGGTTAAGGCTTTTTCCTTCCTCGGCTAAAGCGAAAATGATGTTAGGATGTTAGTAGAAATTTTTGGTGTAATTTAGTTTTAACCAATATTCTTATTTTGCCATAACAGCCACCTGACAATAATGTATAAGTACTTAGGAGTTAGGTGCCGTTACTAAAACTCGTATTATGATATTTTATGGTATCTATTTCGTGCATATGAAGAACAAGAGAGATAAAAAAACCCGGCCAAGTGCGGGTTGGACTCGCCACTGAAGGGTTCCGCAGCAGCAATAAGGTTTATTTTAAAGGTTTTTGATTTATTTTTATATTTTACTTGATTTAATGAAAGTTAAATTGAGGTTTACCATTTATGACGTATAAAAAAATACTTGATAGATCTTGTTCAAACCAATTTACGTTGGTAGTTTTTATAGTAATGTACATCATATATTTTTTTTAGAATTATCGTGCCCCTACTTTAAAAGTTAGAGGGGGGGGGGGGGGGACACACATTTTACCACTTTGGAAGAGTCTCTCTCGCAAACTATTCAGATTAGAAAAAAATGATATTAGAAACCTCAATATGATTTTTGAAGACCTATCCATAGATACCCTATACGCATAGGTTAGACCTATGGGGACCCCTAAAATTTTTAATAACTTCTCCATTTTTGTATCAAAATCTTAATGCGGTTCACAGACTATATCTACTTACCAAGTTTCAATAGTGTAGCTCTTATAGTTTCGGAGAAAAGTGGCTGTGACATACGGACGGACAGACAGACACAGACAGACAGACAGACAGACAGACAGACAGACAGACAGACAGACAGACAGACAGACAGACAGACAGACAGACAGACAGACAGACAGACAGACAGACAGACAGACAGACAGACAGACAGACATACAGACATACAGACATACAGACAGACAGACAGACATGACGAATCTATAAGGGTTTCGTTTTTTGCCATTTTGGCTACGGAACCCTAAAAAGGGGTGATTTTAATTTTTAACTCACTAGCTATAGTAGGCCGAAGCCTTGCTTAACTCTTTTTATGGATAAAGGCACATTATAACTCGATAGCAACAATAAAATCCTTGCCCGTATAGCCCACATGTAACCAGTCATTCGTGACTGACTACTATTATAGTGAAATTTATTGTTGAATGACGTTCGAATCCTTGATCGAGTACGAGTGGCGTGAAGCTAAAAATAATTTATATTGATAAAATTGATGTGTTTTTATATAATAGAAAAATAATTGCGTTGTTTTATAAACCGCTTAATTCCTACTAAATTTTGCTCGTAACTTAACCGCCTATCGTGCGGGAATCGTAAATTTTTCGATTAACTTTTTCGGGTCTTGATCTTCATACTCATTAAAATGGGGTCAGCGACTTAAGACAGACTGACCGATAAACACTTTTGTATTCAAAATAATATTAGTAAGGACACGTATAAGAAAAGAGTGATTCCCGAGTCACACTTTTATTTTTCAAGACTTTCCTGTTACGTAGTGAACTGAGGAAAAATGGTAAAAAATGCCAGTAATTTATGGTACAGCAAAAAACTACTTAGTTAACATCATTAGGGGAAATAATAATTTCGTGAGGAACATCCTTCAAAATAAATAACCGGGCTCTGGATGTAAGACACACGAAACGAGATCATTACTTACCCGGCGAAATTACTGGAGTATTCCGTTTGAAAAATATGGAAATTACCAGTTACACGGACCTTCTGACGGCATACATAAAAATTAACCTATTATGCATTTATTATATTTGTTATTATGACGGCAGTAATAAGATTTACTTATAATGTGATATGAGCATGTAGAGTTCCTGTGTACAGGTGTTTTTTGACAGCTCTCACAGATAGAGATCAACTACGATAACATGGCGCGCCCCTCCAAAATTCAAAACTTTTGAAGTGCGTTGTCAAAACGTTTGAAGTGCGTTGTCTTGCGCGGTAGGCTAGTTATGATTAGTTGATCAACAAATCTTGGTAATAAGTTACATTTACTGAAATATTACGTGTACTGTGATTGGTTGAATACTTACTACATACATACTCTTTCATAAGGATATGACTACACACATTGAAACAGTCATTTGGAGGGGCGCGCCAAGTTATCGTAGTTGATCTCTACCATTATCTATAATGTAGGGCCCGCCTGCTGGGAGTCATTCCTACCACATAGTTTTCAAGTTTTATAACAAAGTTGAAATGAAGTTAATAGTGGATTATAATATAGGTACTAGATGATGCCCGCAACTCCGTTGCATCTAAACTCGTTTATCGCGACGGGACCGTACATTTTTCCGGGGTAAAAAGTAGCCTTTCCCGGGACTCAAAGTATCCCCATACCAAATTTCAGCAAAATCGATTCAGCGGTTTGGCCGTGAAGAGGTAACAGACAGACAGACAGACACACTTTCGCATTTATAATATTAGTTTATACTTCCATGTTTCTCGTATTTCTTATAATATAATATATACCTATTCTGCACCTAATTCGGGCGGTCTAGTACGAATAAAGAATTGGCACAAACCTACCGCCGGTCATAACAGAATATGTCATTATAATTGGAACGTTTAGCTATAGATTACGTAGCCATTAGTGTTAACATATCGGCAACCTTCATACATAACCTGCCCCGCGGCTTCACGTGAAATTGGGTCATCGATCACAACCAATGCTGCAGCTAAACATCAAAGGGTAACCAGTCGATTTGGTATCAACGTAGAGTAATAATTACGTAATTAAGTTGAAATAGCAAAATTTGTGATATTGAAAATTGAAATGTTTTAATAATACATATATTAATTAATTGGATAAAATTAAGTAAAGCATGTTGATAAGAGCTGGGGGGGTGAGCCAAAATCTTATCGTTTTCGCTTCGTTATAGAATCGGCGATGAAAATGTATGGAATTGACATAAACGTTCGTTAATATGACGTTGACATTCGACTCGTCTTATGTCAATTCCATACATTTTGATCGGCGATTCTATAACGAAGCGAAAACGAAAAGATTTTGGCTCACCCCCCAGATTGGACTTGGTCACTTCGAGACTCTTGATAAACCCATCTTCATAGGTGATGAAGATAAATATCATTACTAGTCTCTAATAATTATAAAGTAGGGCAAAATGTTCACATAATGCGATACGAGCTACGACATCGGATATCTGATCGAATAGGGATAAGTACATTACACATACCAAATGGGCTGTCTATGTTGGGTCAAGCTACATTATTTAATACTTTTTATCATGAATCAATATCAATATCAATCGTATATCACATTGATTCCCAAAGTGGTCCAGGTGGACCCCCAGGGGTCCACGGGAGCCCGACAGGGATCTACGCTTGCGTGGAAGAAAAATGGGGGCCCACGAGTCGTTAACGGGGGCCTATAAAAATTAGGTGAGCCGACTTGACTTCTATGAATATAGGCAGACAATATTATTTTAATAGCAGATTAAATATTATTACAGAGCGAGGAGATTTACGGATACACGGATTTACGGTACTTAACTAAACTCAAGCCAAATATTGATACAATTTGCTGTCAATTCATCAAGTATCTATATTATCCCTCCCATTAAAATTATAACTTTTATTGCAACTGTTTTTAAAATAATAATCATGGTTAGTTTTGATGTGAAATCGATTCTACTAAAATATAACGAGTACTCGGGCAAATGGACCCAAAAAAATTGGACCCATTGGGTCCAATGACTAGATATGAATTTTAACATATTTTCATCTAGCGATTGGACCCACTTTTATGATCCATTGTTTTCTGGAATGAAATTTTGAAGTAGGGTTGGCACAAACATAGTCAGAGCCTGTAGCCAAGACTTTTTCTTTATCGCTTCTTCATAGAATCGTCGATCAAAATGTATAGAATTGACATTAGACGAGTCGAACGTCAAGGTCATATTCACGAATTTTTAAGTCAATTCCATACATTTTGATCGTCGATTCTATAGAAAAGCTATAAAGAAAAGGTCTTGGCTAAGGTCAGTTACAACCATATTATTATTTTGTATATTTAAAACTTAGAACACTCTTATTAACTTATATTATAATTATTACTATTAAGTACCTAAATCTACTGCGTCGAATTATGTTTTAAAAAATATCTTTAATATTATAATAATATTAAAAATACATATTTAGTGTTATTAATTATGTAAGTCTTAACTAGTCGATCGGTGCGGGCGCCCGCGCCATGCGCATTGTACAGTGTACTTGTTTTTTTGCAGTGTACTTGTTTTTTTTGCCTTACATAAAAAGTGCATTTTGCACAATGGGCATAGTGAGTGCAAGAGATATGGCATTAATTTAACAAGTTTGCCCAGCTCAGTGATAAATTATGACGTCGGCTAAGAAGCACGTGTTTGGTAGATCAATGCGTAAAATGTAGATTTGCATATCGTTGAACTTATTTACTTTATTTTAGAAGTGAGTGACTACTTGAAGGTAATATATTACATGATATTAATTATTATTTACATAAATTGAATAGTTTAGCTTGAGCCTTAAGAAGTAACAGAGCTTTCTTTTTAAACTTTAAACAAAAGAAGTATGAAGAATATTATGTTATTAGTTTTAAAATACTGTATATCAATATTATTGGCCAAATATTGATTTATTTTCTATTATTTTTACTAATTGTTGGAAGTTTTAATTTGTCTTGAGCCTTGACCGATCTCAATAAAAATTTAATACAAAGTGATTATTTTGTTTTTTATTCTAATCTACAACTTTTTTTGCTGGCCCTACGGATATAAACCCAACAGTCATAAAAAATAATTACTTGGGTCCAATCGCTACATGAAAAAATTTTAAAAATTCATATCTAGTTATTGGACCCACTGGGTCCAATTTTTATGGGTCCAATAGCCCGAGTACCCAATATAAGACAACATAGGTAAAAGTTTTTAGACTGGCCTTGGACTTGGGGGGGGGGGGGGGGGGATGAACTGCGGGGGGTCTACCGCACTCTGGGAGTGCCGGCAGAAGTGAAAACTTGATTATTAACGTTGTGCATTTTTTAAACTTATGAAAATCGATCGATTAAATTTTTAACCCATTTTTTATGAAAATCGATTTTTAAAAAATCGTTTTTAGGGTTCCGTAGCCAAAATGGCAAAAAACGGAACCCTTATAGATTCGTCATGTCTGTCTGTCTGTCTGTCTATCTGTCTGTCCGTCCGTATGTCACAGTCACTTTTCTCCGAAACTATAAGAGCTATACTATCGAAACTTGGTAAGTAGATGTAGTCTGTGAACCGCATTAAGATTTTGATACAAAAATGGAAAAATTATAAAAAAATTTAGAGGTCCCCATAGGTACAAGTACAACTGAAACAAAAAAATTTTTTTTTTCGTCTAACCTACGCGTATAGGGTATCTATGGATAGGTCTTGAAAAATCATATTGAGGTTTCTAATATTATTTTTTTCTAATCTGAATAGTTTGCGAGAGAGACTCTTCCAAAGTGGTAAAATGTGTGTCTCCCCCCTCTAACTTCCAAAGTAGGGGCATGATAATAAAAAATAATATATATATATATATATATATATATATATATATATATATATATATATATATATATATATATATATATATATATATATATATATATATATAATGTACATTATTATAAAAACTACTAACGAAAATTGGTTTGAACTAGATCTAACAAGTAGTTTTTTTATACGTCATAAATGGTAAATCTTAATTTAACTTTCATTAAATCAACTAAAATATAAAAATAAATCAAAAACCTTTTATTTTTATAGAAATAAGCCTTATTGCTGCCGCGGAACCCTTCATGGGCGAGTCCAACTCGCACTTGGCCGGTTTTTTTAATTAATCGAAACCCTTACAATCAATTCGAGTTCGAGTTCGACACAAAACACTACTCTCCAACCGTCTTACGGTTTTTCCAATGTTTTTCGATCAGCACGAAAATCTGACGCGAGTTTCACAGTTTTTACCCATCCCACAAAAGTGCTCAACGCCGCTAAAGAAGTTTTCACTTCAAAAAGTATGGGAGCCTCTGGTATATCGCATTCTTGGAAGACGCTCATACGCATTCACAACAAAGTAATAGACATTTCAAATGTGACCTATGAACTGACGTCATGTAGTAACTAATAACTAATAAGACAGGGCATATCTTGGCATATCACATGTGCCGGTACATGTTAATATTTAATTAGCAATAGAGTTAATGTTGGCGGTCTGGCCTGATTATGCTGCAAATAGTCGTTGGCGCCAGACGACTGACAAGTCACTACTGCTAGGATTATTTTCGTCGTATGAGATAAAGAGTATTGGAAATATAACTACAGAAAAGGATATGATTTCTTTGAGATATATTAAAATAAACCACTGGCTATTTTGCTTCGAGAACTTTTATAAAGAAGTTAGAAAAAAAAATATGGAAATGGAAATCGATGGTTTATATGTCAAATTCCATGCACTTGCTTCTGATATTGGTCTGTCTAATACAACTTAAATTGTGAACCGACTTTAAAAAAGGAGGTTATCAATTCGACGCGTATGTATGTAATATTTCCAGAACTGCCCAGTTTTTGTATATATTATGTTAATCTATGACAGCTTCTGAACAAATGTGCCAAATTTCAAAAGTGTATGTATGTATGTTTGTATGTTTTCATATTTGTGCACGCATATCTCCGGAACCACAAGTTCGATTTTAGTGATTCTTTTTTTATTGTACTAGGTATTGTTCAACTTAGGGAATACTAAAAGTTTCATCAAAATCGGTTCAGTAGTTTTTGAGATACGGAATTTTAATTCTTAATTACGTACAAAAATTTGAAGTCGGTTTTATCTTTTTAGTGTGGGTTGCACCAACTAACTTTGACTTTAACTTTAACTTTAGCCGGAAAAATTGACAGATGTCGTATGAGCATATGGAGTGTTTGGACGCCATATTTAACTTTAACTTTAACCACGCCTCTGGTGCAACCCACTCTTAAAATACTATTATTAAAAGTTGATGTTATGTTCTCCATGTTGGTCCATGTTGGACCAATACAAGCGATTACCAACGTGCAATGGGCATGTTCGCAGCACTACTGCATGGAGTTGCCCATTGTCGCCGATTGCGCATCTACAGGCAGCTTCTTAATCATGGTGACAATCTTGGTTAACTAACATGATTAATGGCCAGCGTAGAGGTCTTTATATTAGCCGTTATCCGCAGTATCAGCGTTCATTTAGAATTTAGCATTCTTTTCACAAATAGATGACTTTATACACTGTTTATTATTGTACCTTTAAACATATTAGACATACAATCGAACAGTAAACCCAATTTCGGCCTGAAACTATTGTACCGAATTAAGATATCATATTGATCAGATGGAGAGGCGATATTGCAGCGAATTTCTAGTTGGATATTGTTATATTATGTATTTAAACCTTGTACAGTGTATATAAACATGACTGCAAGGCATTTAATAAAAATCGATCAGACTATATGGAACGCAATAGTTAAGTGTAGCTGCTGATAGCCATAACATAACTCTATATAAGCTCCATGATAACTACGCTAAGCTTTTTTTTAACTGACAGCTAGACTTATACTCTGTCTATATTCTACCCATAGAAACTGTATAACTGTACTCGGCGAAATATGGCGGTAGCGGTCATTGACTCTCCGTCAAAAACTTGTAATTTAAAACCGCGATTGACAATGAAGTGTCAGATGTTGTCAATCGCGGCTTTGTATAGAAAATTACAAGTTTTTGACAGGAAGTCAATGACCGCTACCGCGACCCTAAAGCGGGGAATTGACTACCGGGCCGCCCGCTACGGGCCGCCCGTCACGGGCAGGTCTGTCGCATGTCTGCTCGTCAATTCCTAGGTACGGGCACAGACATGCCCGCCGGCCCGTGCCCGCAGCCTGCCCGCGAGATCGCATTTTTCCCGCGCGGGCACGGGTAAGTCTGTACATGAATGCTCGCGACGGGCGGCCCGTCGTCATTTGCGCCTTGGAGAGCGACTGAAGTGCACTTAAAATATTATTTTAAAACATAGTATTGTAAATAATACAAACATTAAACTTAAGAAAAACCAACAAAAACAATTTTGACATTCGTTTATTTCCTTTTACCGGTCGCATCCTTGTTTGTGGAAAGTTATAAAAGCAAGGATTACATGAACACCGATCTACGTAAAGCCGCTTACAGCGAACTTATTGAAAAATCCAAAGAAATCAATGCCGATGCTGATCTAGCATCTGTTAAAAAGAATATCGAGTCCATGAGTCCACGACCGAGCTGCAGCCCTCTATCTATTCGACTGACTTGCCTGTTCTGTGTGTGTTCAATAGGGGCAAGCGGCAGACTTGTGCCAGACCGGGCGGCCCGCGGGCAGCCCGGTAGTCAATTCCCCGCTTAAGAGGCCGGGCTACCCTCGAAATTCTCATACATACGTAATACCAAAATCATTTTCTCATACGAAAATATTTACCATGTTTGAGTTATTTTTCAGCTTAAAATAGTAATTACCTAGGTTCCTGTACAAAAATTAACTTCAAAATATTTAAACACTAAAAAAATTTTTTTGTGTTTAAATATTTAGTAGTAAATTTAGTAAAAAAAATTTATACACAAAATTTTTTTTTGTGTTTAAATATTTTGAAGTTAATTTATGTTCAGGAACCTAGGTAATTACTATTTTAAGCTGAAAAATAACTCAAACATGTTAAATATTTTCGTATGACAAAATGATTTTGGTATTACGTATGTATGAGAATTTCGAGGGTAGCCCGGCCCCTTAAGCGGTCGTTTACGATATCGTAAACGATTTTGAGCATCCTAAAGCGTACGAGCAGCGAAATATGGGACGAACTCGCATCATATCGCAAATAATATATTTGATCGCATCGGATCGCAATTTGATTTTTATTATACAGAAGATATTATGAGTTTCGCTGCAGATAATATCTGCATCAAAACTCGTAAAACTCATAATAAAAATCAAATTGCGATGTGCTCCGATTCGTCATGCGATGCAAATTCACAGTTATATGTGGAAGCCCTTTCTCATAATCAGGTGATTATATCTCTGCTCATTTGACAGTTTTCATAAAACCTAAATAAGGTTCAATACAGAGGTATGTGGGTCAGATTGACATGTGCGACTGGTGGCGGGCGGAATTCAATTTCACGGGTGATTTATCCTTTATTTCTTTTACACGTCGGAATCTGCCGACTGCCACTGATATATCCATGTGTTTAGGTATTCTTTTGCGACTTATTGTTCAGTATAAATTATTTATATCATGGGAGAAATATATTTCCATTTGATTCTGTCAAAATAAAGCAAAATAAAGCAGAAAAATAAATAAGATAATGGTTTATCCACAAACTGTCCTTTGCAAAAGTTCCTAATGAATTCTACTTTTTTATTATTTTCAGTTTTTGCGAGCCTTTAAAAAAAAGAAACTGATTTTAATTTTCCTGAATTATAATTTATAAGTGACCGCTATATCCGACTTTCGACACTCATTATCGCAGCTTTAATTTCCAAACCGATGCATTAATCGAAGAGATAAATGCATCAAGCCTGCTGACAAGCCATCAAATTTTGGTCGACATTAATTATTATAACTCGACTCCACTCTTACATAACGAAACCGCGTCCAAACGAGTATTTTGCGTGCTAAGCTGGACTTTTTCCGAATGAAATCCAATAAAGCGTTGTCGGAACGGAATTGCTGCAATATTTATTATTGCAGTGTGGTCGCGAAAACGTTTGAACTGAAAACTTATGAAATTGCTCTGATGATTGTTTTGGTGTTTTTTATTTTATTGGTATTTTTTGTTTTCAATTGTCTATTTTTTATGGCATTCCGCATTTCCATATTGGCCTTTGACCTTTGATAAACGAATAGGCGATTACGAATGAGAGGCTTTATAAAAAGTATGCTACTGTATGAATAGTCATTGTTTGGTAAATGGTTTTTGCATTCATTATCTGTTAACAAACAATGGTTTTTCTTGATTATAATATTACGATAGTACCTACATAATATCTGATAATTGAGATACTCATCAATAATTATGTAAGTATTAGTTTCCATGTTAACAACATAATATAAAATATTAAGAACTTATATCATTAGAGTTCCTTGAAGCAGTGTTTCTTAACCTGTGGGTCGCGAGGGATATGGAGTAGGGAAGCTTCTGCAGGGGTCTGCAAGGTCGTCACCAGAGATATTTATTTCAGCAAAATAAAAATAAAAAGATTATTTTTATCGATGTTTTAAGCAGAATAACTTTAACAAAAGGATATAATATTTACTGCTCTCTATCGTCTGCTTCTCCTGTCTCCAACAGTGAAAACAACATTAAGGCCCTCCCCTGAGCAAACGACCTTGGCCATACATTTGCCGGGTTGCCAAGATCGCACCAAAACCCTATTTTTTTACTTATCTCAGTTCAAAATTGACCTAAAAAAATTAAAACGTGGAATATGTAGTTTATGATATTGTCGATCTATTGGTGTGTGTTTCAAATTAAAGTAATTTGTAAATACTAAGGAGATGCTGAATGTATGCTTGAATTTTGATAAATTGGTTTTACTTTGGAAGCTATATCATGAGTATAATAAACAAATATAGAACATTTAAAACGTGGAAACGAATGTTGATATACTGAAGATTATTGCTGTATTTTTATTATAACTTTGTAGCTTTCAAATTATGAGTTTATAATATATAGGCTCTAAATACGGTAAATTACGGAATCTCCGTAGGGAACGCCCTTAACGTAAATGTAGATTACTCCTATTCATAAGACAGAAGCGTGAGTATATTAGGTCGTCTAGATAAACCGATCTAACTCTAACGTGTGCAATACATTTTAATCACATTAGCTAGCGCAAACTACGAACTAATTTTTAAGCCCAAACCGCTTAGTTAATTTTGCTGAAATTTGGTATGCAGAAGCCCGAGAAAAGGCATAGAATACTTTTTATCCCGGGAAAATGCGATAAACGAATTTTGACGTAACGGAGTTGTGAGTAGAGTATAGTTAGTACAGTTTAAAAAGTTTTGTCCTTTGCTGATTATTATCAAAGTTGTTAACATATATTATGTATTAGTCAGATAGTATACAGTAGATAAAGACATAACATTACGTCTTATATTATAAGAACAAGATGACGCCCGCAACTCCGTTGCACCAAAACTCGTTTATCGCGAGGGAACCGCACATTTTCTCGAGACAAAAAGTAGGTATCCTAGGTCCTTTCTCGGGACTCAAAGTATCTCTATGCCAAAATTCAGCAAAATCGGTTCAGCGGTTTGGGCGTAAAGAGGGACAGACAGACAGATAGACAGACAGACAGACAGACAGACGGACAGAAAAACAGACACACTTTCGCATTTATAATATTAGTATGGATCTTCCGTGAAACGTGTAAAAGTGTGTTACAAAAGTATTTTCAGGTTCTCCTGTGTTTGTTATGAATATTAAGTAGGCTGTAGGATGTTTCGTAGCATTGCAAGTTGCGACCTGATTGAAAATAGTAAATTAATGCATAAAATAACTCTTTAGGGCCGGGACACAAAAACACGGCACGGCGTCGTACGGCGTCGTACGGCGTCGTACGGCGTCGTACGGCGCCGTACGGTGCCGCGTCGTGAGAATTCACGGCGCGCGTCGTAATAAACTACGGCACGGCGCCGTACGGCGTCGTACGACGTCGCGTCGTAGAAACTCATCTTGAATTTCTATGTGAGTTTCTACGGCACGACGTCGTACGACGCCGCACGGCGCCGTGCCGTAGTTTTTTACGACGCACGCCGTGAATTCTCACGACGCGGCACCGTACGGCGCCGTACGACACCGTACGACGCCGTGCCGTATTTTTGTGTCCCGGCCCTTAGACTTTTTGGAAATTTTAATAAAAAAAAAAACTTTGCCCTTTATTAGCAAAAGAAGAATGAGACGCGGGTAACATATTATAAAACATTTGATCCAACAATTAATACTTCAGTCGGAATTTCCAGGAATTGCTATTGTATTCTATTGTTGTCGCGATCACCGGTGCTCGCGCGGGGCCTGAAGGATTAAGTTCTTTAAAGCATTTGCTACTCTAAAACTATGCTAAAACCAATGCTTATATAGTTTTCAAGCTTCATAGAAAATACAATGTTTCTTAAATGATGATGATGATGACAAAGTATTTTCCTAAACTGCTTAATATTGTCGTGACGTCACGCGGGTCGGGTAACATCTGAGGGTAAAGTTTAGGCGTCTTGATATATTGGCTCGCTTTGTTAGCGCGTGTAAACACGACTGATAAAATTCTCCTACTAAATTAACTTTATCTTAGTTATGGTTTATTGGGGCATTTAATACCTCCGCTATATTGCTTCAGGATATTGTTGCATGGATATAAGTTGTGGTTTCGGCTTTGGGGGCTTAGTGAAAAGTTTTCTTTATCGCTATTTTATAGAATCGCCATACATTTAAATCGGCGATTTTATAATATACTAGCGACCCGCCCCGGCGGCGACGCACGGGTATAAAATATATTATAGCCACTGAAAAAATGATCAAAATCGATATCCTATGATCTTTTACGTGGTCTACTTCTTATATGTGCCAAATAACATAAAAATAGCTCCAGTAGTTCGCGAGATAAGCACTTTCAAATAATTTCCCCCGTTTTTCCACATTCTCCTATTAGTCTTAGCGTGATAAAATATAGCCTATAGCCTTCCTCGATAAATGGGCTATCTAACACTGAAAGAATTTTTCAAATCGGATTAGTAGTTCCTGAGATTAGCGCGTTCAAGTTGGCCCTTTCAAATAATTTTCACCGTTTTTTCCACATTTTTCTCTATTTCTTCGCTCCTATTAGTCTTAGCGTGATAAAATATAGCCTATAACCAACCTCAATAAATGGGCTATCTAACACTAAAAGAATCATCAAAATCTGTTGCGTAGTTTTAAAGATTAAAGGGAACAAAGGGACATGAGGGAAAAAAGCGACTTTGTTTTACAATAAACTGTATAGAACGAAGCTATAAAGAAAACGTGTTGGCTTAGGCATCTGGTATCGCAGTTGTGTTTAAACTACATTACTTTATGTTGTCAAAACATATTTTGTTATATTCGCGATTAAAGACAAATTCACCTTGTCTTCCGCGTAAAATAGAGTAATTAGGTATCCAACAGGAAACGTGAATGTTGCCGCGATTTAGGTAGCCATTCGTCATTTGCCATGACTCTACATTTGTTTCAATTTTAAAAGGAATTCCAGTATTTGGCAGCTACACACAATTATAATTGGCAATTATTATTATTTGCCCACTCACATCCGACCGATCATTTCGATATAGCAAAAGTGGCCGCCCTTAGATGTCAAAGATTCCCACACTGCTTTCAAAGATGATATTAGATAAGCAATAAATAATTTGACCTCAAGAAAGCTCGCCACTCTAAATTATCCAAAAGTTCGAAGCTCCAAATTATGTCTATAAATAAAAATAAAAATTAACTGTTCGAAATATAAATTAAATTTACGGTTTGCGAAGGCGGAGGTCTATTAGGTAATGAAAATTAATCCGTGGGCCTTTAACTGATAGCCCGTGTTAGGTACATTATTGCTACTGGGCTATTTTATATCATACTAGATGTTTCGCGCGGCTTCGCCCGCGTAATTTAGGAATTTTACGGAAACCGTACATTTTTCCGCAAAAAAAAAATAGCCTATGTCCCTTCACGTGGTCTATTCTTCACGTGTGCCAAATAACATAAAAATTGTTCCAGTAGTTCTTAACATAATAAGCAATTTCAAATAACTTCCCCCGTTTTTTTTTCCACATTTTCCTCTATTTCTTTGCTCCTTTGTCTTAACGTGATAAAATATAGTCTATAGCCTTCCTCGATAAATGGGCTATCTAACTCTGTAAGAATTTTTCAAATCGGACCAGTAATTCCTGAGATTACCGCGTTCAATCAAACAAACAAACTCTTCCGCTTTACAATATTATATTAGTAATATAGACTAGACTAGACACCCGCAGCTTTGTTGCGTCAAATTTGGTTTATCGCGCAACTGTGCATTTTTCCGAGATAAAGAGTACCTACCCTGTGTCCTTTCCCGGGACTTAAAGAATCTCTATTCTCTGTATTAAATTTTATCAAAATTGGTGTAGTGGTTTGGGCGTGAAGAGGTATCAGACAGACAGACAGACTGGCAGATAGACACACTTTCACATTTATGATATTAGTATCATCGTATCATATAGAATTCCGCTTAATAAAAACAACCGCATAGTTGCAGCTCAACTATACGATAAATAACCTCCTCCTTTTTGGAAGTCGGTTAAAAATGGCTTAGCAAAACTGTTACAATCGTCTGCATGGTCACGATAAAGTACATAATCCATCCATGTTTGCAGTCATTGCTGTAACATTTTTTGCGAAGTTTTGTAAGTGGTGCAAAACTTTTGAAATGGTATAAGCACCACCTTTTTGACATAACACTTGATACTATAACCTCCAATTGTCAAGAAGTTGACAAACATGATCAAAATCGATATTTTTGAGAGCATGCATACACCCACCGACATGAAAAAACTAAGCGTGTTTACATAAAACTTCCTTTTCCCAAATAGCAACATTTTCTTGATTAAGAGAATAAATATAAGTTATTCAAAGCTAAGCAGGATGGATGTAAGCAAATTTCACGGGTTCATTTACAAGTTGCGGGCCGCGTTATGGTCGATAAAGTCAGGGGTATAAAACCTTTGTCAACAGCCTGGAGCTCTACATACAGAACCGTTTTGCATAACCATCCGAAGATGCGACGAAATATTTAAAAAGGTTTCTCTGCTAAATTAAGTTACAAATTATCTCCCTCCCTCCCTCACTATAGTTGCTTAGTTTTAGAAAAAAATGTATGTAAATTTTCAGACTCTATAACTTTAAAGAGTGCATTTTTTTGTGTTACCTCTTTCGACGGATACGGATATTATTATAATTTCCTGACTTAAGAAGGAACTAATCTTGAAAATGCTAAAGCTGCATAGCACAATTTCCTTTGAATATGTACGGTTGATACAATATACCTACCACTTATGGACCTTATTACTAAGGAATAAGATCCGAAAAGTAGTCCGCCCGAGTCGCCCGACCATGTTCTACCAAAGTATCCTTTCATTTCAGCCCGTTGGAAGAGGCCATATTGATATGTTGGGATAACCATTAAGGGGTGCATCACATTATCGTCTGCTCCAAATCCCGGAATCCCGGAACTCCGGGCTCCCGGGCAACGTTAAGCGATTTAGGCTCAACTCTCACTAGGGTAGAGTCGAAGCGACGCGTCATGTAACATGTTTCTCGCCATAGCATATTCATCTCTATTGTTCTATTATTCAAATACTTTACACAAGTTTATATACAAGAACGAATACGCGCGCTAGCATATTTTCATAGCAGTTTTGTACTAAATAATAGAGCAGTGGAAGTGAATATGCTGTAGTCAAAAAACTCTGCCTCCGTGTGAGTTTAGCCTTACGAGAGAGTTCTCGTTTCTCTCTTAGTCACGTATTCCGTAGCACGATTAGAGGCAACGCATTACCCGGTATTATGTGAAACAGCCTTTTTGACGGGGCATGATAAGCTGACGGATAAAACGTTTGCCACGCGCGGAATTAAGGACATACAAACGGATGAAGTTTTTTCAGCCATTACAGAATTTTAAAAATGTGCTGCTACTTCATGACCATTTAATGGCTTAACTTTTGGCTTTCATGCTAAATATTTGGACCATCTTGTTAGTTTAACGACTTAAAAGTAACTTCAAGTACCTACTTCGTGGATGTTTTTGCAAAGTCGTATAGCTCGTGAAGATAATAAAAACCTACTTACGAAAGTTGGCCTGCATTTCAGTGCAAACCAATTATATTGCCTTCGTGAATGCGGAGCTGTATTTACCTGAAACAAAATAACAATATTCATTTACATATTTTAATTTAACAGTAGTTTCTAAATTCCAAACACCGTAGCGAGATTCAAGGCACAAACAAAACTTGATATGAAAATATTTCTTCGTATGAAATTCCGTGCCTCGTTATTTTGATGAATAAAAATAATATAATATCTAAAAGCCACAAAATAAATCAAGATATTTTCTAGCGTCTTCTAAGTTCTAATATCACAACAAATGATCTAGCTACTTAGCTAGCACTGTCATTTTATGTCATCATATTTACACAAAGTTTCTAACACCTTTACTTTATGGGACCTACCTCAACAAACTCTACGTCTAAGCCAAATAAATAGACTTACCTACTATATTTTATTTAGCAAGGTACTAATTAATCCTTTGATCGTGGAAAAACGAGACACAATAGCCTTTAATTGTTATCGCGACTCGCGAGCACCGATGCTCGCTCGGGGCTTGATAGGTTATATTATATTATTCTGTGATTTGGCTTAGACCTTAGATTTTCACCAGACTACATTTCCGATGAAAAGCAGTCTGATCAAAGTCTGATAACACACTTGCACTTCGCTTCACTCGTCCTCGCGGCTTTTGAGGCACTTCCATGTCTACAGACTAAAAATTGAATAAAATCGCTTTTACATCACCAACACGATCGATATTAAAGTTATTATATCTATATCGCTTTTATGTTAGGAACAAAATCTTCAACCCCTGTTATTCTGAGTCGGTTAGAAATATGTATAGTCATAATATTAGGTAGTTCATCTACTACCCCTTGGAAGTGGGTCACAATTAATCAAACCATTACAAGTCTGTCACAGCCATGTCATGCCAGTGCTCGATAACATCGGAACTTCGGAGCGAGACGTGGGGGAACACGGAAAACACGGAAAGCCATTAAGTAAAATTGTTTATAAAACGCACCTTGTGTGGAAAAAGGTTGAGGATTCTATTATACATAACCTGTTTTTGAAACAAAAACGTTGGGAATACAGTACAGTCCTGATATTATCGAGATTTGTTTAATAAAAATCTTTAGGCATAAGAAGGGAAAACGAAAACTTCATTTTTGATTTTCAAAATGTTTACGAAATAGCTCTACCCGAAAAGTGGAAAAAGTCATACCTAATTCACGTAAAGGGGAGGCGCCAAAAAAATATACTTACTTTTCGTGATTTTAGGCACATTGTCGTCGTAGTAAGTTCAAAATATATCCTTGCAAAGTTTTAATATTCCAGCATTTAATTTTCTTAAGAAACGGTAAATGACTGACTTACGAAACCAAAAAGGCACAACTATGTACAAAATTCTTCAAATATATAGTACCTCTAACTCTATATTTTGAAACACGAAATGTTCACGGTTCACTTTCAGGTGGTTCCGTAGATCCGTATCTATATCCATTATGCAAATTAGAGGTTGGACTGAACGCATTTAGCGAGGCTATTTCAGCTCCGACGGCATGCTATTTACAGTTGATTCGACACTTCTCACGACTCACGAGCCCGGAAACCGGGGGATCCAGGATCCTAATTACAAGCTGTTAGCTGCCGACGAATATTTTATTAGTTGTAAGAGCTGCACTTACATTTAATGATTACTTAAGTAGTTTTTTAGAGTGTCAAAACTTTAAGTGACTCCTAAAGTTATCATGACTAATTAGTAGTAGGTCAAAATTTAACACTAAGAATTATAAAAGCTTTCAATGCTGCCTTTCAAACGTTTCCCAATAATTCTCAGCGATTAATTTTCTAAACCCTAGTTTCAAATTTCAATGCTACTTACTTAGAATTCAGTGAAGTCGTAAATTAGGTACAAACAAAATCGAACTGCATTTCACAAGCTCGTTAGCTCAGAAAACACAAAAGCCTTCATTGCGACCTTATTCCTAACAATCGGAATATGTAGATCGTGGAAGACATCCGTCACAACTAAGTATCAGTCATTATGCAACTTGTGCGACTGAATTTCATGCTCTGGAAACGAAACACAAAAACGGATGGTCTCAAGGCGGCACTGAGAGCATCCTACCCTCATACTTTGTAGTTTAGATGCCATAAAAGTCGGAAACTATTTTTATACTACCGTTGTTCATACTCAAAAGATCTCTAAAGCTACGGACCTCCGGCGACGGAAGTACAGCTGTTAGCTGTAGCAGTCGAGAGTCAAATGGTGCTTCAGACTTTTTGCCTCCATTTTTATTTCATTCCAAAGTATGCTTGTTCTGTGTTAGCGAATTCACTTCACATGTCTACGACCTATGCTTATAAGTGACAAAGTTTTAACATAATGTACTTGGATAAAACTGAAGGACATAAAGGTATAATCTTGAAAATAAATAAGCAAGCACAGTAATTAGCTCCGTACGTTGAAATAGCTCTTATTGCGATTGCAGTAAAGCGTATAGTAGCGTATTTAATTATTGTATATAAAAGACCTATGCGGGAACAACAACCCAGTAAACGCAAGCCCGTATTTTACCAGGTACAAGCGATCAATGTCAATCCGATGTCCGCCCACAAAATCCAGTATTGGAATAAAAAACTATGGCAGCTGTGATTAAAAAATCCAAACCAGCTGTTACTGAACCTATAACCGTTTTAATTTAACTTTTAGCGTCTGAAAACGTAGAATTTAGTTACATCGGAATTCAGGAGATTTTTAATTAAAAAACTACGAAGGCAAGATTAGAAAAATTTAGCAATTTATACTAGCTGCCAGGGTAGTAACTAGTTCGTAGGTATAAGCAATAGTAAGTTGTAAGTGCGCCCATGAAGGGTTTCGCAGCAGCAATAAGGTTTATTTCTATAAAATTAAAAAGTTTTTGATTTATTTTTATATTTTAGTTGATTTAATGAAAGTTAAATTTTAAGGTTTACCATTTATGACGTATAAAAAAAACTACTTGTTAGATCTCGTTCAAACCAATTTTCGTTGGTAGTTTTTTTATAATAATGTACATCATATGTTTTTTTTAGAATTACCATGCCCTACTTAAGAAGTTAGAGGGGGGGGGACACACATTTTACCACTTTGGAAGAGTCTCTCTCGCAAGCTATTCAGATTAGAAAAAAGTGATATTAGAAACCTCAATATGATTTTTGAAGACCTATTCATAGATACCCCACCCGCATAGGTTAGACGAAAAAATTTTTTTTGTTTCAGTTGTACCTATGGGGATCCCTAAAATTTTTAATATTCTTTCCATTTTTGTATCAAAATCTTAATGCGGTTCACAGACTACATCTACTTACCAAGTTTCAATAGTATAGCTCTTATAGTTTCGGAGAAAAGTGGCTGTGACATACGGACGGACGGACAGACAGACAGACAGACAGACATGACGAATCTATAAGGGTTCCGTTTTTTGCCATTTTGACTACGGAACCCTAAAAACTGTCAAATCTGTCCTAATAACAATTACATAGTATATAACAAAAACACGATTATACGACAAGAATGAGCAAAACAATTTTTTCCACTAACCATTGTTACCATTTCCTGGATATCGATGAAGTTTACAATGTAACTCTATAACGTGTGAACCGTACGCTTGAGAATGCACCAGTAAAAAAAAAACATTCGCCAGCGCTTTACATCTGTTCGACGCGCCATGCGCCGGCGTGGCGTGGGATCCCATCTTACAACTCACAATCTCCAATCCCCAGATTGTAAATAATAGAAAACAGCAGCGCCATTTGTTTCGCATCAAATTGGCAGCGTTGCTTCTGTAATTACTAAGTTGTGTGCTAAGAATTTAAGCCAATTTAACTTTGGCTGCCAAGTTTTTGCACATTTGTTCAAAGACTAGCGATGGCTGCAGTTTTTTTGGTTCACACTCTAAATAAATACTTTAAAGTCTACAAGAACTTAAGAAAAGCAAGTTCCAAACATAATTAATGGTTTCAGAAACCATCTAAGTAAAATAAAAGAAATAAACTTTGAAGGCAAAATTAGATATGACATAACAGTTAGGAGAAACGGGAATAAACAGAAATGCTGTACATTTTGTTTGAGAGGCCCTCCACCTACTTTCCAACGATGTCAAAATGAATGGCCCTTGAGGAGAGTCAAACTGTCGCAGAAAGACATTCTTCAAGAATTCCCTTCTTTAACATGGCCGAGTGCTTAAAGTTGACAATTATTTTAATGATGAACAAGTTATAGGGTCTACACAGACGGACCGCATTTCAACTGCAATCCAACCGCAAATTGCAGTTCAAGTGCAGTTTGAATGCAGATGACACGACTGAAATACGACTGCAATAGAACTGCAAACCAAACGCGCAGTCGGATTGCAGTTCAGTTGCAGTCGGTGTGCAGTCGTGTGAACTGTTTGGTTTACAGTTCTATTGCAGTCGTGTCAACTGCATTCAAACTGCACTTGAACTGCAATTTTCGGTTGGATTGCAGTTGAAATGCGGTCCGTCTGTGTAGACCCTTAGGGATATTTTCGTTGTAACAGTAATCGAGTAGCTAAATATTTGGTTGACATTTCATTTGGTTATTATTATATATTTTTTTTTATTAAATAAGGGGGCAAACAAGCAAACGGGTCACCTGATGGTAAGCAACTACCGTCGCCCATGGACACTCGCAACATCAGAAGAGCTGCGGCAACACACCTGCCGGCCTTTTAAGAGGGAATACGCTCAAGATTCTTGAAGGTTTGCAGGTCGTATAGGTTATGCTCCATTATTTCTCATTTAACTGACAATTTAAATGCCGAAAACAACGTTGCATTAAAAAGTCGAGAACATCTTAAAAAGAACACGATACATTAAAAATATTACCGTAAAAATTAATGGACACGAAACTGAGTTTAACAAAATTATCGGTCTGAGGTCGGAGCTTTTGAGAAAGTTTAATTAAAAACGTACCTACGAGAAAATTAATAAGTCAAAGTTTGTAAAAGACGAAGTTCTGAATTTTTAATAATATTTATTCAAATCTTCTTATCTTTATTTTGTATAAGATTTATGAGGTTGAGGTTGTAGAGTTTAAATGTGAATAAGCTACTGATGTGAATTCATAAACATGGACATTATTATAATCAAAACCAGTGTGACTACGACTTAATTAAGAGATAAGGTATTATTAATTAAAACCGCGCAAGACTTTTAGATATCTGTGCGAAACTGTTAGACTTTAGACTTTAGAGGATTAGGCACATGACACATCTACTTATAAAGCGTTATCAATGATCGCGATCTACTTTAAATATCAACCGTTTGATTACTGATCTACTAATAGATTCCAGACCCCTAAAAATCGATGTCCTGTCCATGTTTAAAATTATTGTGCTCAGAGTCTTATCTCCAAATTAAATGCTACGGTGTCTCGTAAGAGTATGCGTGGTTGTAAATACAAAACATTAACATCTTGTAAGATACTTTTATGGATAAATATTTATTGTGCGGTTTCATTCAACTCTGAACCCGTTTGTGTACACTTATCATCAACGGAATACTCAGAAATATACAAAAGAACCAAGTTCAAGTGACTCACTATCCACACACAAAATTAGAAAGCATGATCCCGAGTCGTAATTGGTCTTAATTAACAATTTACAAAGCTGTTTAACTTTAAAACAGGTCTCAAATCTGAAAATGTGGCTAGAAGAGTCTATATTAATGTTAAAAATTTACTCTACCAATAAATAAACACAGCTATTAGCAAACACAGCCTCTCCAACACTTCACGAACATGAATATTCTATTCATTCAAAAATATTTATTCATATTTAAAATACTTTTCATCTCTTAATTGACTTTATCACTCCGGTCACACGGGTGTATAAAAACTTTCGAACTGAAATTAATTCTCTCGTTGCGAGTACAATACTCTATTACGGGGACAATGGGGCCTCTGACGTCACAGCCGGGGCAAACGAGAACCTTATTTGGGGCCGCCGATGCCCCGAGCATTACGGTAATGGGCAATCTTACATGCTCATTGAATGCCTTTTATTTTAAACGTCATCTGTATTCACACAACCGTATTGCATTACACGCGAATGTTTGGAATATCTTCCATTCATGAGTCAACTTGTATTCTTGGATCATCTTTTGCATTGTTGAGATGTGTCGCGAGTTCGCGACTCGCGGGAGTCTGTACAGAAAAAAAATAACAAGTTGTACTACGGAAGATGAAACAATAGAGGTATTTTTCTCTCTCTGTCTCTCTCTCTCCTTTTTTATAAAGTCTACTTCTACTACGCCGCGCCAGAGGTCTACTGTAAAATGATGTGCACATGGCTGCTAAAGGCTTTTATTGGAAACTTAATTTTAACGGTATGTCCACAGAAATCTTCCACAGGGTTGAAGTCTAAACCTATAAACAACCACCAAACAACAATTTTTAAATATTTTCTGAAGTTAATGATTAACTTTTCTAGATTAAAATGAACTCTCCATTTCCTAACAATTTCTGCGCAGCTCATTACTTGCTGAATCCAAATTAGCAATCTGAGCTAATTATAGAAAATCGGCGCCAGTCTTTGCACTGCTAATATAGAATCAAGACTAATTTCTAGACCATTTCAAAATGGTACCTAGATAATTGCCCTAGATATATCCCTATTCTTAATCCGCGAACCCGTACAAACGCCAAAGTAATCTAATCAGAGTATATACTTTTCTTTAGGCCCTACGACATTGAATAGGAGTTTAGGATCCTCTTTATTTCGATGGGCTTTCGATCCATTTTTCGCACAAAAAAGTATCATACCTTTTGAGAACATATAATAATATGTTAAGGCTTTTTATTATGTCTTATATTATGTTTGCGCACCTACGTATAAAAGATAGATGATAGTATAATCTTAATCGAAGAATTCTCTTTCATAATATTGTAATTTGTGACTTGTGAGTAATGAAGCTATAATTATTTGTTAATGGATGCTTTGTCCACAACTTCCTTTGGTCAAAATTCGTATATCACGCGTGAACCGTATATTCTGCTGTAATATAAACTATCTAACTATAGGATGATAGAGCATAGCCTAAGGCTGGCGCCAGACATGTGTTCAAATACGCAAATACATGCCTACAAATTCGCCAAGTGTGGCACTGACATTTGCCTATTTGTGCAAAGTTTGAACATTTGTGATATGCCATCATGGTCGGTTTTTCTGCGCACATCAAAGTAAACAAATTTCAAAGTTTGTTTATTTTGATATTTAACCGGATTTTTTTTTAAATTAGAAACGTTAAAAGTTAACAAACTACACTCATTTAAATTCGTAGCCTCCTTAGCTTGAGCATCTGAAGTTTGTGCGGCCTGCCACGTCACTTGTCGCACAAACTTTGGACTTTGAAGCAATTGTAGTTGTGAACGTCAATAATGGAGTGGAGTAATGACTTAGTTATCGAATTTCTTGAGCTACTTCAAGCAGAAGCCTGAAACATTTTATTATATTATAAGAAAATAAATGCACTCAAATAAAATAGATTAACAGCATCCACAAAATCGTCGTCCAATCTGTCAGCCATCTTTGCAATAACTGTGCCGTAAAACATTTGAAAACAAGTCTGGCAGGCATATTTGTGACCTGTTTGCGCACGTTAATGTTTTCAAAAAGTTTGCTCAAACTTTGAAGCACTGTATGTCTGGCGCCGGCTTAAGCCGGCGCCATACATGTGCTTACTTATCCTTAGAACCCAAAGTGTTTCCATATTTCGACCTGAAGAGGTTACGTTTGTCTGTTGTCAGTTGTCACATACATTTATAATATTAGTATGAATGCGGAAAATACGAGTAAATACTATAATGGTAAGGTAAAAGCTCCACATGTGGCGAGTAATAGTTTTAATGGCTTCGAAATAACCTGTAAAAGGAAATACAGAGCGAAATACGAGAATTAAACACAAAGAGAGTCAGTAATGGGAAATACTCGGAATCGAACGACAAGAAGATAACAGCGAACATGCGACATAACTGGTTCTGCGGCAAAGGACAATACTTTAAGTCTATGAAGAAAACCGTGTAAGGCTTTCTTCGAGACGAGAGTTTTTATTAAACCAAATAGGTGTCCGCAACTCCATTGCGCCAAAAATTTGTTCATCGCCGTACATTTTTCCGGGATAAAAAGTATCCTATGTCCTTTCCATACGTTTTTCCGGGATAAAAAGTATCCTATGACTCGAAGTATGTCACCAAATTTCATCAAAATCGGTTCAACGGTTTGGACGTGAAGAAGTAACAGACAGGCAGACACACTCTCGAATTTATAGTATTTGTATGGATAGTATGGATTTAATCCTGGCCTCGAAAATCACATACACACAAATCAAACGGGCGGCTACACAGGAGCTTAGATTTCCTGTCGAAGGCGCCAGACCATTATTCATACAGTATGCCGCTATCTAGCTCTTATCATCCGTGGAAATTACATACCGAGTTATGCGCGCTGCAGACGCCAACTGTCCAACCAGTAACCACATCGAACTGTGCAACTAGTATATTAGCAGTATCTTAATACTATGTCTGTTATGAAACTTCATAGTCGTCTGATAAAAGGTCTATTCTACTAGTTGTACCTTGTAAAGTTTGAACTTTGAACACAAAGACTTTTATCCCAAAGCCGACTCAGTTTTTTAGTAATATGTAACTAACACTCATGTTATCATGATTTTTCCTGGCAGGCTGTCCGAATTTAAAAAATCAATTCTGTGGTCGAACTGTACAGTTGTATCGTTACGTATAGCACTTTCCGGCGTTTCTTATTCAAGGGACGCTATTAATATGTGCCTCGAAATTATTATTATATCGTGATTTGATCGACCACGATACTCCAATATCCTCAATTTAATATTCAAACCCGCCCACAACACTTTTATTAGGAGGTTAGAGGACCCTCGAATTTTGTTATAAAAAATACACTTACAAAATACTTTATTACAAAAGGATCCTTATTCGCATCCCGATCCCTTTATTATCCAGCGTATAAGGAGTTTATGAGCCTTCATCTTATACAAAAAATTTCTATCCAAAAATATTTGATCATCATTTCGTTTCATCGAAAAAGCGCACCGGCGAATATTTTTTTAAGGCGACACTTCGGTGAAGCATTTCATCACTTAAGCCGCTAATAGATACTTCAAATGTTAATTAAAAATTATTAAAACTTGTTTGGTTAAGCGGTTGCGTTACTGTGAGGCCACATTGCTCAGATGCGTTGTGGACTTCTGTGCGTCGCCGCATGTTTTATGCCACTTTGGCATAGTCGTCACTCGTCGGATTCAGTGTTTTGAAGTAAAAGGATGTACGATGAGTTACAGTGTCAGTCTTTCGATAGACAAAATGGCAAAACCACCACCAAATCGCCAGATATTTTCCTATCTGTATAGCGAGAAACGCCCACAAATGCCCAAAATGGTCAAGAGTTTTCTCATCTATTAAAGCTATCACTACATTATCATTTCATATTGACGTGCATCGCTGCAACAGCCTGTTATATAGGCATGTAATGCGTTATTTCGTCCCGCCAACGCAACGCACTAGAGCAGTGTGGCCCTACCCGACCCAGAATCCCAGCACTAAACAGATTTGAGTGTTGTCAGTCACTTGATAATCAATTTGCGTGTGTATTAAGTGTTGAAATTCAAATATTTATCTTCATTCCCATGCGCCACGACCGTTGACCCTCGGGCGAGAGAGCATCTGTATACAATATAATATTATGAGTGTATACTGTATAGTATACCGTGAGGAGTATCCCGAATCAACAAGTTTTGATACTTGTAACTTGGCGCGTACTTAATGGCTTAAGTGTCAAAATGTAAGCTATTTCACAGTTGACTGTAACTTTAAATAATTAAGTACGTTTATTGAAAATTGTGCATTCGTCTTGACAGTCTACATTAGTTATTAACAATTCAGTTAACCCAACAATATATATTCTGTGACCCAACCTCCAATTCCGCTCTAGTCTCGTACTTATATTTTGTATCAGGAGCACATTTCCTACCTTCGAATACTTAATTGTATTTTACTTTTACCAAAGTACGTGCATGTCGATTTTTAGGGTTCCGTAGTTAACAAGGAACCCTTATAGTTTCGGTCTGTCCATCCGTCTGTCTGTCCGTCTGTCTGTCTGTCCGCGGTTTTGCTCACAGACTATAGGACCTACAAATCTGTAATTTGGCATGAATGCACATAATACATATTAATGATGGCAACAAAATGGTACATGAAATCTTAAAAAAATATTTTTTATTTTTATGGTACCTTCCATACACATCAAGCGGGGATGAATTTTTTTTTCGCGTCCACCCTATCGTGTGGGGTGTCGTTGGATAGGTTTTTTAAAACTATTATGAGTATTCATAGATCATTTTCCGATTTAGTGATCCGTTTGTGAAATATTAAGTTTTAAATTGGAAAAAATCGTTAGAGTCCAGTGTCCCCCCCTTCTACCAGCTAAACGGTTGCTTTTGGAAATGTGAAAAATTTTTTTTAGAAAATATGCTGAATTTAAAAGGAAAACTATCACGGCTAAGAAGACTTCATAAGTTATTGGGTAATAGTCGATCAACTAAAAAAAATTATTCGGCGAAGTATAAAGGAACTTTTCGTTCAAATTCCTCTGAAAGTAACTGAGATGATGTTGTTAGTAGTGTAAAACACGTTATAAATGTACATTCATTGACCACACAAAAATAAAATAAAAATAGCGGTATTACGGAACCCTATAGGTATTGAGCGTGGCCCAACACGCACTTGGTCGGTTTTTACAACATATAATTATAATAACAAAACTTATAAAATACTCTTTAAGGCAGTAAACGTAGCGAGCAATCTTATAGGTGTGCTATTTTTATGCTTACAGCGGTAAAACGAAAAAGAGTGAACTTGTCGGCTTCGAGGCTTTGCGGCCTGCACCTCTTGATCTATGGACCTATTACTTTCGCTTATAACTTACTTATAATATAATGGTCTATAGAACACATTTTTGTCAAGGTTCTAAAGAGAGTAATTTTTGTTTTTAAATATAAGTTTTCGATTCGTTATTAAAGGAATATTATATTACATTACAATTACTTACAATTAATATTGGGACTGGGTCGAACATGGAATGATGCTGTAGGCTATGATGATGATGACGTATTCATGTTACATTAAAATAGCAGAATAGGAATGTCTTCAGGCTTATTTTAATATTACAGCGTCTTTTTCATCAACAGAGTGTTTCCTCGGTATGAAACTAACTTGTGTAAAACCCAAGCAAATTAAAAACATCTCATATTATTTTCTTATTCATAGTTCCGTTTCATAAAAGATTTGCTTAGAAGTTATTATATCTTGAAGTGTTTGTTCTGTTCACTGGAAGTTTGTATATTATTTTTTTTCTAAAAGTCGGAGAAATCTTTTTCATTTAAACTTTATTGACATCATGACATAATAAAAATATTGAAATGAGAAATAGTTTACCTTTCTAAGGAAAGAGGAAAGTATTAGCTGTTCAATGCTCATCGAAAAGTTATTTTACATGTCTATTCGAAGAATGGAAATAGGTCACTAGTCCCATTCTTGGGGTTTCAGAAAGAGCTAGGCTGACCTAAATGTCTGGCCACATATTGTGATTAATAAAATATGTATCTTAAGAGCTGGAAATCGGCATTTTATTTTAAAAATCCGGTCAAGCCTCTACGCGATGTCAAGCGGTTAGGATTCCAAAGTATCCTTTAAAGCTTTTAGAGCTACCGCAAACAGGGTGACTCGTCGTCACGTCTAGTCGTCGCGTCAGACGCGGCGTAGTCGTTTGCATCTAGCGTCTTATAGTCGCGTCTAGTCGCCGAGCTGTCGCTGACGAGTGTCGCCTAGTGTGTGCCTACACTAACAAAAACGTGCATCTTCCTAGCGCTCACAACGAGACTGACGATGGGCGATGGCCGATGCGCTGTCGCCCGACTGTCGTCGTGACTCGTGTGTGCGCGTGCACAGCGCTACCAAACGCCGCGACTAGACACGAGCGCGCGCGGCTTGCTTGTCGTCCCGACTCAGCGACTCTGACGCCAAGTGTGCGGAGCTTCGAACAAAATATATATGAAAATTGTCGGCCGTAGCCTGTCGTCGCGTCTAGTCGTCGAGCTGTCGCTGACGCCTGTCGCCTAGTGTGCGCCTACACTTAGGGCCTGTTTCACCGCTTCCTGATAAGGCTATCCACCACTTAACTTGACACATAGAGTATGGAGAATCTGTCAAATAAGCCTATCGGGCACCTTATCATGAAGCGGTGAAACAGGCCCTTAGCCTACTTAACTAATAGTTTGATAAAGAAAACTATTAAGCATGCATAGTTTGCTTATGAATTATAATGCATGCGTGCACTACGCTTATAATAATATAATGGTGTTCACAGTTCATCCGCTGGAGTATCTTCTAAAGGCATACCGCATAAGTAGAGTTACCTACACATACAAAATATTTACATTATTATTACGCTGAGCCTTACTAATAAAGAGAAAATATAAAAAACCTGTCTTATAAAATAATACCATTTCTAAATAAAATAGCAGGTGTGTAATTAATTTGGGTGAATTAAGGCAAGTACCCCAAAATTTTGCTCCTAGAATAATATAGGGTTAATATCACCTCTATTACCCTGTATAAATATTAAGTAGAGTTAACATGTGGCTAATAAGGACTCTTAATTAAAACGAACCGTTGGGTCTATGAGTTATGACTACAACAAGTGGAAAACAGCAATTTATTTGCGAACTGCCCTTCAAAACTTAACGAGAAGGGTAAGCTGGAGCCTTTATCTACAGCGCGAAAAAAGTGTTGAGTAATTTGAACATTAACTGGGCTTTTCCGAGCAAAAAAGTCTGCAAAATTACTATTACAAGTCTAAAATTGTTGCTTTAATAAATGAAAGTAGTATGTGGTCTGCTTAATCAAAGCAGTAGATACCTTTTTATTTTTTTATCGTTGGGGAAATGCATCCAGTCTTGGGTCTCCCCAGGGCGGTGAAGGCTGCGCCCGGGCATACCCACTAAAACCCCAACGAGTGTTCCTACTTTCCGCTTAAAGCGTCTCCCAGCTGTCTGGGAGTCTGTACGCGGCCTGCGGTGGCGGTAGCGGTGGCGGTCAGTTGGATGACTTGGCCGCGTGGCCGCGTGTGTCTGTGTCGTTCCTAGAACTCTCAAGTCATCCAACTGACCGCCACCGCCACCGCCAACGCAGGCCGCGTCTGTCTGGGAGACGCTTTAGGCAGAGGCTGTTTACCTAGTGACTGTTTCATTACTTGTTGGTGTGCACGGGAACTGTGCATTCTCTACTAACTAGAACATCTATCCTATCCACATTCCTAAGTCCTCTCCTGGAACATCAACTCAAACTGACTGCAGTCAAAATCTGTTTAACAGTTTAAGGCGGGTATCTCAATGGGGATAATTAACCTTGCACACAGCCAAAGAGCAAGCGTATACGCATCGCAATAAGATTCATTTTAGCTTAGCATAAAACTGTAGAAAGCAAGAAGCTGTAGAAACTAGGGAGTAGGGGCAGATCTTCTCTATTTTTCATGTTTTTTTTTCTTCAATATCTTTGGAAATAAATATTAAGAAACAAAATTGTTCGGTTCAGAAGATTTTAATGTAGATTTACTAACAATTTATTCAAGTAAAATGTATAATTATCCTAGTTAAAACTTATATTTCGATGAAATAGATTTTTGTCGGAGGTGAGTTTGTAAATTAATTACAGCCAAAGTATTACGTTTTATTAAAATGTTTATGGTTTAAAGTACTTATATTAAATATTGTGCTTTATACCTCATATTTTTTACATTTAGTTATTATATTGGAACTAGGTAAACCGGGAGTCACAGAATAACAAATTGGGGTTTATCCTCGCCTTAAGCGTATTAAGAGGCAGCTTAACTATAGACAAATTAAAGACCACCATACTTTCGATTTGCACGGATTTTTATTTAGTACTTTCGATTTTTCAAATTTTTTGGCTGAAGTTTATCTATTTACTGGCGCGTTTGATTGGCTAACATAAAAATATTGACCAATCAACAATCAACAATGCTGTTGGATATATAAACTCCTGTCAAAAAAACTCATAAGCTGGGCATAAACTGTTCACTAAATAAACAGTTCCTATTAAATATTATAAGAATCTTGAGCCTAATATCTGGTTTCGTAAGTGCAGTAAATGTACAGACGGGCGTCAGCGCTCGGACGAAACTTAATTAAGAGCTCGGGTAACCCTCGAAATTCTCATACATTCGTAATACCAAAATCATTTTGTCATACGAAAATATTTAACATGTTTGAGTTATTTTTCAGTATAAAATAGTAATTACCTAGGTTCCTGAACAAAAATTAACTTCAAAATATTTAAACACTAAAAAATTTTTTTTTGTGTATAAATTTTTTTTACTAAATTTAGTACTAAATATTTAAACACTAAAAAATAGAGTAAAACACTAAAAAATATATAAATAAATAGTAAATTTACTACAAAATATTTCAACTCTAAAAAATATTTTTTAGTATTAAAATATTTTGTAGTAAATATACTAATTATTTATAAATTTTTGAGTGTTTTACTCTATTTTTTAGTGTTGAAATATTTAGTACTAAATTTAGTAAAAAAAATTTATACACAAAAAAAAATTTTTTAGTGTTTAAATATTTTGAAGTTAATTTTTGTTCAGGAACCTAGGTAATTACTATTTTATACTGAAAAATAACTCAAACATGTTAAATATTTACGTATGACAAAATGATTTTGGTATTACGAATGTATGAGAATTTCGAGGGTTACCCGGGCTCTTAAATGTCAACGGGCTTGTACGACAGATTCCATTTCACTATACAACACTTTAATTAATTTTCATACGTGGACAGAAAACAGCTGCATAAGAAAGCAGGAAAAATTTATGTAAAGGAATTTTAAGTTTAAGCCTAAATATGTAGATAGAAAACATAACAGCTGTAGAAAAAGTCTTGTCTATTTTTCAGAATGAAAACGTGTCTATATTATTTTCATAAGAATATTTTTTTATGACATAAGGGGGCAAACGAGCAAACGGGTCACCTGATGGAAAGCAACTACCGTCGCCCATGAACATTCGCAACATCAGAAGAGCTGCAGGTGCGTTGCAGGCCTTTTAATAGGGAACACGCTCTCTTCTTGAAGATTTGCAGGTCGTACCTACCTATATTCCGGATATAGGACCTATAGTCCGGAAATACTGCTGCAGCTGGTGACAGTTCGTTCCAAAGTTAAGAGAATTTAATTAAGTCATGAAAAACCGAGAATATAAAAACTAAAAACATTAAAAAACCGGACATATTCCGATCATATTTTAAAATTGATTCAATTCAGTTGAACATTGGTAATAAATTAAGGAACACATGGTTATTTAAATAGGACAGTAAAGTTTATCAACGAAACAATCTTTAGGTCGAAAGGATTCCAAACGTAATGAGAATAAATTGGAACATCCGAAAGATATCGAAGTTAGACATTATCATAAACGTTACGGACAATTCGGAACACTTAACTCGAACTGAACTTATCGGTATCTAATCAGAGACCTAAAAAGTGCTGACTCAGTCGATTCTACTATTCGAATACATAAAATTATAATATACGTTTCCGAGCACGCGTGTTATTACCTTTGTTATTTCTCGTAACATAAAATTCTTATAGTTCCGTGCCCATGCCACATGCCGCGTAGGTCGAATTAATATAAAGGAGTTTTTACACACGTCATAGCGTAAAACAGCTAGTCATCGACGTTAAATTAGGTGCTTTTCGAAGGTTCACTAAGGTAGTAGCAACTATGCATATGTATACAATATATTATGTACATAGGAATAAGATGAATGTAATTGTACCATTTTAAAGCCCATTTTCTAGACTCATCGATCTAAAACAAGTAAATCACAAAAGTTACCCAACAATTTCTAAATCGAGGTTACAAAAGTTCACAGAACGTTTAAAGTTTTCAAACATTTTAGATTTATTTAGTCCATAAGAGTTCGTGTGAAAGTTTCGCCAGCCATCTGGCGCTACATCTAGACATTGCAAATAGTACAAGTTCTGTTTTAAAATGCATTTTCTTATACAAACTGTATGAAATGGTATGAAAAGCGTATACAGGCCGTTGCTAAATATTATATACAGCACAAAGATATCTAGACTACATAGATCAAGAATAATCAGGGCAAGCGAAGCGAACCCTAGTATATCCCACAAACTGAACATTTTGTGGCACACTTTACCTTGCACTAATATGTATTGTATTCTGTGACTTTATGGAAAAACTATCACGCCTATTGATTTGTATATAGTAATTTTTATTTTTTATGTAGATGTGTTATCATCAGTCAAAGTGTGACGAAACGAGCCCTCACAAAGCTCGGCTTTTACATAATATACAGATAAACAATACCGAGTATCTTTTGAAAATGACAAAAATTGCGTGTAGAATAAGTGCTACAAAAGTCATGTAATTTGATGGAAACGGGAAAAGCAATAACCGAAAAATGACCTAACGCTACCTTCGGCTTAACACCCACAATAAACCCGGGTTACAACCCACCTCTACCTCATATAAACGGCCATTACTAATTACGAGTTAATGGAACACGTAGCAATGTTAAAATTGAGACACTTATCATGATTTAGGAACCATTTATTATGGATTTACGGTAAATACGTTTTTGAGTATCTTTTTTTTGTAATAAATGAATTAAAACATTATCTTAATAAATTATTATCATAAGAAATAAATCACAAGGAATATTAAGATGAATTCTTGTTTATCAAAAGAAAAGCTGGAATATACATTCCCAACTCTGAAATAACAAAAACCTTAACTGATTTACATGAAGCTCTAAAACCAAAGTAAATGAAATTTTTATACGATACAACCGAGTCAAAGTATAAAGTAAATTCATATCGCAAAAGAAAATTGTAGCTTTTAAAAATTATATTTTATGAAAGATGTCAGATGTTTCATTTTATTATCTTTATCTTTGAGCGGAAAGTTATGACGACGCGAACAGTTGAGTCGTGTCGGTAAAAATGTACAATAAAGGTTCGTGCACGTCGTGACGGGGCGCAGCGGGGCGGGCCGCATTTTTCATATACTTAGGCCCTATAGACCCGAAAATTAGCAGGTCGATGTCTGTCAGTACGAATATCGACGTAAAGGACATTAAAATAACATTCATATCAGCGCGCCTTGTACAGTGGCGGTTACGACGCTCGCCGCGTACTTGATAGGGCGAAATAGGAGAAAAAAACACTTTTTCTTTGATAATTAAATCAAAATGCAAAATAATAATTTGTGGTTAACAAATTATTCTTCTTTAAGTTATGAGCTTTTCGTAGATATGATTTTTGAAAGTAAAACTATCATAAGCTTCATGAAAATAAGAAAAATATCACAAAATATTCGAATTTAGCCTCCTCTTCGGAGTTATTTTTGATCGAGTGAAGTTTTCAATATTATATTTCGAACCACAAATTGTCAAAGTATATTTTTTTTGGCTTTTAAAAGTCACTATTTGTTTGTTTATTATTGATTCAAAGTCATGTAAAATTGGGTCTATAGGGCCTTAAGTTTTATGACCCATCGCGCGCGTCATTAGACTTACGAGAAAAAAATACGTGTGGCACTCGGGGACTGCCGCGGTAAAGCTATTGCATAGCTCTTTATATCAATTTATGCAATTATAGTTCACATACGTCTAGTCGCACGCACACATACACCGTGCGCAAGTCTGCCAAACTGAAACGTCGTTAGACGATGCACGGCAACGCCGCACCGCTGTGCCGGTCGGAGTGGGGGGTGTTAGGTTTACATTCGTTACGGAATTTCTTGATTCGGTCGCCGCGCTTAAAGCTCGCGATAACAGCTATGCAATAGCTTAAAACAGGGGCTCCCAAACTGTGCGCCGTGGAAAGGCAAGAGGGGCGTCCGCGCCGCGAGTCGATCCTCCATCATTATCATTTATCAATAACCACGGATATTATAAAATAAAATTATAATATGAACAAAGCAGGTAGACGATGAAATAATAATTATTATTTACTTGCTTAACCTAAGTTCCTAACTATAATAATCATTAAAGGTGTTTATTTTTGTATCTTTTTGTAATATCAAGGCGCCGCGCCGTGACAAAATATTGACTTGTAAGTGCGCCGCAGGCTGGAAAAGATTGGAAACCCCTGGCTTAAAAGATAAAATACGCCCCGCCCCGCAGCGCCCCGTCGCAATGTGTGCGAAGCTTTAAGTTTTTCTTTGCTCAGAAGAATCTAAGTTCTGTATAACGTACATGACAAGAATACTTTACAACTATTGCACGTTTTAGGAACTACACGAGAAAAAGAAAATGTAGAGTTCCTTCTCAAGTTTAGGCACAAAGGGAAAGTATGCTGTGAGAACTAAATCAATATTGTGATTTGTGGACTTCCTATAGATACGACTGCACAATACTCATGTATTGTTTTAAAATGAGTAGTACAGTATTTTTTTTTTTTTTTGTTTTTCTAGAAAATAGCTATTGCGAAGAGAAGATCTCAAAAATTAAATCAAAATCTTCCTTATGTATGCGAATTGAAGAGCTGTCCGTATGTCTCCAGGCTGTAACTCAAGAACCGATATAGCTAGACTTCTGAAATTTTCACAGATTGTGTATATCTGTTGCCGCTAAAACAACAAATACTAAAAACAAAATAAATAATTAAGGGTGGCTCCCATACAAAAAACACAATTTTCAGCCTATTTTCGCTCTAGTGTGATACGGAACCCTTCGTGCGCGAGTCCAACTAGTACTTGGCCGATTTTCATATTTCCAAGAAGATTGTGAATATTTCATATCATTTACCGTGCTCTAAGAAACCGATATTTCTAAACTAATATGATATCTAGATTCTTGGGTAGGCTGCGTTTCCACCAGTGATGTGTTGCGAGAAATGTGTTTTTAAGATCCAATAGCATCGCTGCACTGAGCGAGGTCACGTGACACGTCAATGAAGCGATTTTATTGGTTCTCAAAAACACATTCCTCGCAACAATCTCTGGTGGAAACGCAGCCTAAGAAGCTTGCTACACATTCCTAGAAAGTGCGCAAATCAATAACGCGGAGGCATCTAGCAATTTATGTCCGTAACTTCAATAAGGCTCTAGGGGATAAATGGGAGGGCAACAGAAGGGACCATCGTTCAAAGTTTTTACCCTATGTTGATGTAGGTATATACCCTTTTACCCTATTATGTTGGTATTGGAAGAAACAGCTAAGATAGGCAATAGATTGTCGTGACAACTTAACAATGCTTATTCTTTAATCGGCTACTTAACTTAAAGCAACGCTCACGTTTAGAAGTATTATTATATACAAACTTTCATCCCCTATTTTAACCCCTTGGGGGTAGAATTGATCAAAATCCTTTCTTAGCGGATGCCTACGTCATAACATCTACCTGCATGCCAAATTTCAGCCCGATCCGTCCAGTGGTTTGGGCTGTGCGTTGATAGATCACCATGTCAGTCAGTCACCTTTGAGTTTTATATATTTATATTATTATATTTAGATCATTATTGCTATGTTATGATAGTAATTATTATTGCCGTATGATAATTATTGCTATATGATATTATTATTATTATTTTAAGTGAATACTTGTATTCACGTAAAATAATAATAATATCATATAGTAATAATTACTCTTGAGTTGAATATTCTAAAGAAATTAATCCGTAGGTACACTTTACAAGAAAATCTTTGTAAATTATTTTTATCTAACCCACTTTTTAAGAAGTAGGCACACCTATATTTCAACATCAACGAAATACATATTTATATTATTAATGTTATGAAAATTTATTACTAAGCATAAATTAGGTGTTGCAACTTGCCTGCTGAATTTTAAAAATTGTTTACTAAGCCTGCTCTATATTTGAAATTGTTTGGCTGCGCGAAAGAAATTTTTAACAATGAAAAATTCTTTTAAAACAAAAGCGTTTAACTAGATTTTTAATTAACTTTGACCTAACAGTCCTGAATTTCGAGACTGGATAGAAAATGTTTTCTCGTATCGCCGACACTTCTACTCTTTCATTAAAATAATTTTAAATGTACTAAAATAATAGCTTAGGGTTTGATGAAACGTCGTTTCTTACAACAAAAGTTAATTAAATAAGCTGAGGGTTAAAAATTGTGATGGACATTAATTATTCAACTTTTGGGTGAGAAAATTGTATATTTTTAGACAGATTTTAATGAAAACATAAAATGAAAGTTTTCAATTATCATAACTTCCTTTTAGAAAATTAAATCATTCAGGTATTTTTTTTATAAAATAAGGGGGCAAACGAGCATACGGCCAACTACCGTCGCGATATACAATTTATAGACCTGCTTACATCTTTAAGAAAACTTCTGGAATAAATTTTCGTACTGCAGGTACGTAGCAGGTACTACCAAATATTATAAAAGTAAAAGGTATAATATTAGGTAAAATTATTAATTTAAATCCCACCAAACATTATTCTTGTCTATGGACTTCGCCGTAAAAAGGATGGAGATCTAAATGAGTGCCTAGTTCCATGGAAAATCGAAATATGTGTATATAGGAACCAAATACCACTATGATCAAATAATAGAGTCTATTTCTTTGCTTAGCTTTGGTCTGTCAGTCAGTGATAAAAATGTAGATTTTCAGATGTTAATATCTTAATAACCGTTTGAGCTGTGCTTATGAAATTTAGAGCATATATTTAACTGGCAAGTCTCATTATAGGAAACTTGAACAATAGATCAATATAGGAATTCTAACTCGGCCCATACAAGTTTGTTTTGGGAACAAGTTTCATTGCTTATTAATTATTATAAATTAGAAGCTACAAGACTTAAATCAACTCTAATTAATGGCTATTATTCAATCATTAATTAATAAAGCTGTAATTTTGACAATATTGAAATATCATGTTAACTGTTTATAGGGTAAACGAGAAAATATTATGTGTGTTTAGATCACAGATTGTAGAAGTAAGATGTTTTATATTTTGTGCTAAGTTTTCGTTAATTTTATTAAATGACGTGGTTCTTCGTTTTGAATAATAGGCACTTTTGTAAATTATTATTTGTATCGATGACGACATTCTAATTTTCGTTATCTATACTTATAAAATTACATGTCCTGACTGACTGATTCATCATCGCTGAGCAAAAACTGTTAAAGTTACAGCCACGAAATTTGGTGAGTAGGGTTGTTTTATTAAGTAGACACCCACTAAGGAAGGAATTTTGAAAATTTTACCCCGAAGTTGATAGTTTGAATGAAAGTCCGTCATTTCTTAAGTTAGGAACATAAAACACATCTCCGTTATTATACTATGCTAACGCGGACGAAGTCGCGGGCAACAGCTAGTTTATAATATAAAACCCACCTTCAAAACTTTTTTTAAGACCAAATCTAGCGCTTGTCTAACTCACGCTTTATTTTTAGAGTAACGTACACGTCCTCGAGTACGAAACCTTAACTAACCAAGACTCAGATGCAGAAACGCCAAACTTCCATAATGTCGGAGTTCCAACCTAATCAGAGGCAAAGTTTTATGAAAATAGTGTCAAAACTTCCGCGGCGCGACAGCGAACGACTCGAGAAGTGGCAAGTTCCCACAACTGTACAAGTACTAGAAGTACTAACACAACTGTACTACTTACTACAAGTACTGGAACTGTCGCTAACTTGTGCTAAAGACGTAACTGTGCCGGATTCGTTGAGGATTAAAAACTTTATTGTATTTCCAATTTGGGCTTAAAGTAATTTACTCTGATTTTTCATGCGGAAATTTCTGGCATTGTGACGTCAAAATATCAGAAAATAGCAATCAGAATTTCGAATTGAAGTAAAATATTATTGCATTCGGCTTCGAGTATTTGGTGCGGTTCAGTGATTTTCAGTTGTAGCATTACGCCAAAAGTGACAGTAAGACAGCTTTGGTTGCTGCCTGTAAAAGCTTTTCGTACATTTTATTTTCTTACTCCCCGCTGTATATTTTGAAGTCAAAATGTAGGTTCTCGACGAATAATTCAACTTGCGTCTTCATATAATGGCATTGTAATGAACATCATGTATTGTGACGAGACGTGTGACCCTAATCTATCTACTTTACTACCCTTTGAAAATTAATTTCAGAGGGTATAAATTAATTTCAGAGATAATAGTCGTACTCGAACTAAGTGCAAAAGTTACTACAAGTATTGAACCGAGAACAATCTAGGACAAAAATTTCATTACATTCCTAATAAGAAACATTTAATAATCCCAGTGTGAACAAAACAAGTCTAAAGTCTGTCGGAAATGCGGCGAGAGGCGAGACAGCGCGGCTCCATATTGAACGGGCATTATTTGAATACGACTTATTTATGGGCAATCCTTTCAAAATATCCACATTAACGTAACAAACCGGTAACTATGCGAGTTTACTGCCTATACTACTGTTAGCTTTGTCAAAGGCATATTCTGCTAGCTTCATAGAAATCAGCAACAGCGTAGCATAGCGTATCTTTAACTTCATTTCAACTGATTTTCTCTTAATTTGGAAAATCGTTATTAAAATCTCTAGCTCTTGTTAAGGCTACAGTAAAAGAAGGAATTCTTAAGAAGAACCGGCGTTCTTCATTGGAAGACAGCCTTAAATGAGACTATTATAAAATGTTATTAAGCTTTCTTCTTCCTATTAGTTGCGTGTGTACGGTAAATTATACGGCTATTGCTGAACCAAAGATTTCCTTTGGTAGGATTGGTCCTTATGGCCCAAGGATAGATTTAAGATGTGGAGCCACCGCGATTTTTGATGTTAATTTTTTAAAATTTTAGCAGCTTCTGTTCTGGAGGAAAATAGAGTCTCAATCTGTATATAGGCATTAATTATGGTACTATTCCAAGTTCGGTACCATATTCGGATGACTTAAGAATGCTTAATTCATTTTAGGACTCATATTTGCACGATAAAGATGTTAAACAACGTAAAAAGAAGAAAAAGAAGCATTATTTAAACGCGCTAATCTTAGTACAAGTCAGTAATTACTGGTCCGATTTGAAAAATAATTTCAGTGTTAGATAGCCCATTTATAGACTAATATAAGCGAAGAAATAGAGGAAAATGTCGAAAAAACGGGGCAAATTATTTGAAAGGGCTTATTTCACGAACTACTGGAGTAATTTTTCTGTTATTTGGCACAGATAAAAAGTAGGAACGTAAAGGATCACAGGCTATTTATTGTGAACTAATTTGTCTGTGAAATATCTAATTTACGCGGGCGAAGCAGCGCGAAACGTCTAGTAATATTATAAAGCTGAAGAGTTTGTTTGTTAGAACGCGCTAATCTCAGGAGCTACTCATCCGATTTGAAAGAATCTTTCAGTGTTTGATAGCCTATTTATCGAGAAAGGCTATAGCCTATATTTTTATCACGCTAGGAGCGAAGATACAGAGGAAAATGTGAAAATAAAGCTGAAGAGTTTGTTGGTTACTCAGTTTGTTTGAACGCGCTAATCGCAAGAACTACTGGCCCGATTTGAAAAAACCTTTCAGTGTTTGATAGCCTATTTACCAAGGAAGGCTCTTATTGGTCTTGGCGTGATAAAATATAAGCTATATTTTATCACGCTAAGACCAATAAGAGCAAAGATACAGATGAAAATGTAAAAAAAAAACGGGAAAAATTATTTGAAAGGGCTAAAATCTCACAGACTACTGGAGCAATTTTTGTGTTATTTGACGCGAATATATAGTAGACTACGTGAGACATGAGTTATTAATTTGTGAAAAATATACGGTTTCCGTGAAATTTCAGATTTACGCGGACGAAGCCGCGCGGAACGTCTAGTATTATTAATATGTTTATTGCTCCATTCATCACCATGTATTTGGCATGCAGAATAATGCGGCTATCAGCCTCCTTATATTAATTAAGCCCTGTCAACAGCGTTGTCTTTGGTTGAAAATCATATATTCTAAATTTTTTATTTTATTTTCTTTTTACTATATTTTATCTAAATATTATTCCAAAATTGTCATTTAAACATTCGGTTCAATCGAAAATGACACCAAACTCGACTATATACCTAAATCCCACGCAGTTATTGACCTCATACCTTGTTAAAGCTAAACCCCCCCCTTCCCCCACCTGCATGAAATATTCAGGTGGCTCCACATCGTAAACCCATCTTAGGGATATAAAGATCAATCCTACCAAAGGAAATCTTTGGTTCAGCAAAAGCCGTATTCCTCGTTTTTTTTGTCTTGTACGCACACGACTATATTCAAGCCATGCGCTTAGGGCTCGAATATACTCTGTTTTAAATTCCGAAGGCCATTCATGATCATGGACCAATCGATAGTGGTAGAAAATGCAGACACACGTCCCCAGCCATTATTGCCACATTTCACAGACCCAATCTACACGGAGCCAGCGGTCGTTAAATTAAGCCCTATAATTACGTTAACCGAACAATAGGGGAGACTCGAGTGTTGCCAGGAAAAATGTCTCGAGCTGTACTATCCTCGAAATACTTAATAAGCCCTGTTAAAATTAGAAAGCCGTTGACATTCTCCAGAAGTCAATTACGAGACGATGAAAATATACCGATACTCCAAAAAGGAACAAAGATCTTTCGATCGTTCGAATTTTAAAGTTTCTAAATAGAATCAAAACTTAGTTAAATCTGCTTCAATGTAGTTATTTAAGTTTTTCACTTGTGCATTTGCAACTCGTGAAGTCCACTGTAAATAGCCCATTCAATCTTCAAGAGCCTGGAGTGAGGCGCTAACTTGTTAAATAGTTAGCGGTGCAAACGCAAAATAATAAAAAGCGGAAGGTAAAATGAGTTGGAAAATTGTTTCTTTGTTGAGTTTCGGAGTCGGAACTCTGTCTGCTGTGCGCCAATCTGTCCCGTTGTCCACAGTTTCGTGAATTTATTTAAAAAAAGAAAAAAAAGGCAGCAGAAAGTATTATGTAGTATGAAGTTCTTGAATCAATGTGTACACACTCAGCTATGAAGGAATGTGGCAACTGTACGGAACTCCGTAACGCGTGGGCCGATGCGCACTTGACCGGTTTTGATAGCCGAAAGAGATGATCTTATGACTGCATGAGCAGACGCTTGTTCGTTCTTTTGAATCCTTTCATTTCTTGTAACTCTAGTTAAACAATTGAATGGCGTTCACAATGGTGCCATTTGCGGTGATCGTTAAACGCTTATTCAACAAAAGAAACTATTTAATTCTAAGGCACGCGCTGGCTCACGTTTCCGTCTTACGTTTATAGCGATTTCGTGCGAGGAGCGGCTCTTTATGCATTCATTTAAACTGGATATTAGTCAAAAGATTCCAGGTTAATTTGCTCTGAAGTAAAAACTTCCTTACGGGGCGGTTAGAATAGGGAATGAGGGCGCTGCTAGCATATACGGTAAATACGACAAACTGACTGTTGCACACGTCATATCAGAATATTGGCAGAAACGTTGTCAAACGTCAAATAAAACTTTTTAGTTTTTTTTTTACTATCCGTGCTAGTGCTGCCTCTATCGTGAAAACATTGCAGTAATACATCCTATTAGAATTTGATAAAATATAAAATTACTCAAGTCAAAACAGTTATGTTTTTGCAACAAACTGCTAAGTAAGCTCTGATAAGTTTATGCAAATGAAATGGATAAACTGATGCTTTAGATAAGCTTAGCAGTTAGCATGATTTCAAACAGAACCAGTTAGGTCTTAGCGCAGTTGAAAGCCAGTAATAAAATATGCATACTTTCTCAATATGAATATACATTTGTTTAGGTACTAATTTATTTAAATATTCTTTTAAGCTTAGTTTGCTTACTAGTTAATTTTTTAAATCAATAATTGTAAATAAAATAAAAATAAAAACCAATTACGCGATAAAGAATGCGATTATGCAAAAAGCATACGCTTCCACAACAAATCGCTAAAAGAAAAAATCACTTAACACAGTTTCACCGCTACAAAAATGTGGGTTTCAAAGAGCATAGGTCAGGAGCTGTGGACCCAAAAACACTAGGAAGATTAATGGACTCGAAATTGCAGCTACGTAATGCAATAAAGTCCGGGAGACAACGAATAGTTTTATTGCTGAGACATGGGATTCCGAACTGTAGTTATGTTCGGTTGAATTTTAAATGTAAAGCGCTTAAAATCCCTGTGGAAATGCTAGGAAATGTGGATCGAAGTATCTTTTGGGATGACTATCTGAATTACATATCAAAATGTTAAGTTTTATTAGATTTTGTGACTTAAGAATACAAAGTATGAAGTACAAAGCGTAAGGATTTTTGCTAAAATCGAACAAAGTTTTGGAATAAATCGCAGTGTAAAAACAAACCACGGTATGGAACTTAAAACTACGTAGGTACGTACAAACCATTTTCGAAACTTATCTTACACGTTCCTACCGTATTGCCAATTAATATTGTCCTTATTCTTATGTTCAGTACTACAATCGAAGTTATAGGACCTTCATGCTAAGGACATAAGGATCTCTCTCGTAGGAGCTCAGAGGAAGAATAATGTTGAAGGTACTATTGTGCGTTCGCATAATTCGTATAGGTACATGTTTGAGCAATGTGATAAGTGGTAACCCAGTGTACCTATTCTGTAGGTTGGTAGGATAAAGAAAAAAGATGGCTACAGCCGTACGTTTGATTAAAACAACAAGCTTATCATTTAAGTTGAGAAAACAAAGACCATTTTGCCAAAGTTTTGGAAATATTCGGCTTTAAGTTATGATAATATGAAACTCTACTTTTTATGCTTTTAGTAAAAGTTTTGTAGGGTGCACTTAAGAATCCGTATACGAAATTTTGCCGATGATAATGAAATTGCAAAGGTTCGCTACAGAAATATTATTTGGTTTTTTCCCCTTATTAGATTAAAAAAATATATATATTAATTATTAGATTTAAAAATATATTTAAGCGCGGACTGCCGACTCGAACCTTGCGGCGAGTAATATAATGTGAGATTTAGGTTGTTTTGAATAGTGTTTTTTGGCACAATTTGCTTTTTTTTTCTCGAATTGAATAGAATTTTATCTATAGATTATTTCTGTCGTTTTCTTTTTATGAATTACAGCTCCAAGTTGCCGAAATTAACAGCAATTCTTTGCCCATTTTCTCTAAAACTTTGCCGAGTTACATATTTTTTTACTCAACTATTTCATATTAAAGTGGTAAAAAGTAATTCCAACATTGTATAGACGATTTTCTCATCAGTACATTGTATTTTTTTCATACCGTTAAGACGTCAATACAATCCATAAACAGGTGATATTCTAAACCTTTTACAGCAAAAGGTTTAAGTTGGATTATTTAAAAATACTTTAAAAAAAACTAGCACCAACATTAGATTATAATTGAAATGATCTTACATGTTGTGCATTAAGAAATAATGTATTTTAACTGTTAAATTACGTCTGTTAAATCAGCAAAATCGGCAAATTTCGTATACGGACCCTTAACGTTCCTTTGATCTGACAGGTCCAATGACAATATTTCAATACCTATACCAAGAAATGTGATTTTTACCCGACTGCCGCGAGGGTTATGTGTTTAGCGCGTATCTTGTATGTTTGTAATATTCTTCCTTACCTTGTATCTTCAGAACCGCTGAACGGATTTTCACATTTGAGGTATCGTTAGATTTGTCTTAATGACCCAAGTGTTCTTAGATAGGTGGCATTAAAAAAAAAACAAAATGGCAGATGTTTCACGCCATATTGCGAGGTAAAAAAAATAAAAATTCTACCAAGCATATCGAGTGGGGTATCAAAATAAAGGATTTTAAACACTGATTTTAAATATGTATATAACTTGTAGTTTTAGTATTAAATAGAACCATAAATCTACACTAATATTATAAAGAGGAAAGATTTGATTTTTTGTTTGTTTGGCTCCGAAACTACCGGACCGATTTGAAAAATTCTTTTACCATTGCAATCCTACATTATTTTTGCTAAACATAGGCTGAATTTTATTTTGGAAAAAAATAGGGTACCGTAAGATATTTTGGTTCTTCGGACGCAAGGTGTAAAAAATCAACCAGAAAAGTTATTTATTTTACGTACGCTGCCTAAACTATAAAAGATATAACCCTAAAATTCTAAGTATTTGTAGAACTTACAATTATCTACAAAAAAGTCCGCGACACACTATATCTATCTATGTCGAGTGAGGCACAATAACCATTTTTTTATTTAAAAAACTTGATTTTTTTTGGACTACATTTAAACGCGTTTATTTTACTCATTCTTTTAATCCTTATCAAAATAAATAATTCCATTACTAAGTACAGTTTATGTAGATAATATTTGGTCTTTGAATGAATAAAATTGGACATTTGGTTTTGAAATTATTGCGAAATTAAAATATTACGATAGTATAGCGTCACCAAGGCGGGTGCGCGTGCGGGAAGAAGACAATCTGTGCAGAGTGCAGCCTGCGTCGTCGATGTACGTTAGTGTCGGAGTCTGTAAATTGACCTGGGAATCATTTTGCTGACCGAGTCTTTCCTAAGTATGCTTTTTGCAGAGCTCACCGACATCCACGAGGGTGGAGCCGCGGCCGACCGTTAGTAATAAGATAAGAAAAAACCAAAATCCGACTGCATGGATAAATCCAATATTAATTAAAAATTAACTGACATTACTGAAACAAGATGAAAATTCAATGACAAAGTATTAAAAAAATACAATGATTTGGTACTTAAAACTAGAAACATACATTGAAACAGTACCAAACCTATGTACCTATTATAACGTATTGTAGGTACACTTTTCTAAGTGTACCTACGATATATGGTTATATCAGTACGGTAGTTTTAAATTTTTTTATTAGATTGATTGTCGAAATGGTTAGATGACTACAACTAAAAAGTCGCAAATAAAATAAATTAATTAAAGATCAAAAAACCCGACTGCAAAAAATGTTAACTAAAAAGAACGAAACAAGACCTAATTCTGCCGGAGGCATCGAATCCATGTTTTAATTGATACGACTCTTGCTTAAGGGGGTGAGAGAGACGCGAGTAAGAACGCGGACTTACGGCTCGACGATCTTAATCGCCTGTGTGTCAGCAAAGAGCCGCGAGCCGCGAGCCGCGAGCCGCGCGCCGCGAGCCGCGAGCCTGGGGGTTACCATGCCCCCAGGCTCGCGGCTCGCGGCGCGTGTGAGCGATTCTCGTGTGTCGCCGACACGAGCCGAGTAAGTTCGCGAACTTAAAACCCGCGTACTTTAAGTTCGTACGTGTGTCACCCCCTTTATGAGTTTCATGCCAGGATAAATACAAGGTTACATAGAAAAATGTAGAAGAAGAAAGTGGATAATAAAATGCAGTTAATTAATGTTAAACTTGGTGGGACATGCCTCCGACTGCATTTTATTATCCACTTTCTTCTTCTACATTTTTCTATGTAACCTTGTATTTATCCTGGCATGAAACTCGTAAGCAAGAGTCGTATCAATTAAAACATGGATTAGGTCTTGTTTCGTTCTTTTTAGTTAACATTTTTTGCAGTCGGGTTTTTTGATTTTTAATTAATTACCGTGTATATTTCCAAGTATGCAGACATGTGGGACGTGTACACTATCTAAATCTGGCACGCTCGAGTAACTTACGAAAACCCAGCTTGGGCTCCCCTACTAAGAAAGTTTCTCGTGTATGTTATTAACGACATAATAAGAGATTGATTAATGTTGGCGCTGCTTATTGTTCTGAGTCAACTGATCGTATGAGGCATACCTTTTTTGCAAATCACAATACAGTTAATTGGCTAACGGAATTTTAGAAATCCTTAGCCAAAATTAATAATTATAATATTATATTTGAGTACTAGATGACGCCCGCAACTCCGTTGCGACAAAACTCGTTTATCGCGCGGGAACCCTTATATTTTTCCGGGCCCGGGATAAAAACTATCCTATGTCCTTTCTCGGGACTCAAAGTATCTCCATGCCAAATTTCAGCAAAATCGGTTCAGCGGTTTGAGCGTGAAGAGGTAACAGACAGACAGACAGACAGACATATAGACGGACAGACAGACAGACACACTTTCGCATTTATAATATTAGTATGGAAAGTATGGATATGGATTTTTATTGGTTAATTTAAGCTTATATTTTGCGTTGCAAATAGTGAGTAGAAATTGCGAAAAGTAAAGATAGTTTTTTATCGCCATTACTTTAGTTGAATGTGCCGAGGGGTCAGGGTCCTGCCAATGACAAAGGCCCATGCGAACGAAGTTGGGAGTAAATCTAGTAGAAAATTAAAAGGTATGGCTGTCCTACGAGGGTCGAGGGTGGGTTCTCTCTCTCTTAATTGGCACTTCTATTCTAGGCAGGAAAATTAATGTTAAACTACTACATACGTAGTTTTAGAAAAACACTACCTTTAAGATTATAAAAGTGAAAGTGTGTCTGTCTGTCTATCTCTCTGTCTGTCTGTATGTCTGAATGTTACTTTTTCACGTCCAAACCGCTGAACTGATTTTGCTGAAATGGTCATTGTCCAGAAAAAATCACATGTACTTTTTATATTTTTTTTCGTTGAAATAGGGTATTTTAAGAATATAAATCAAATAATTTTGAAATTCAGTGGCTAGTTCTTTCTCAATACATTTTTGAAGTTTCGCTCTGACTTCATCATCGGCGGCCAATTGAGCTCTGTAATATATATATTTTTTCTTTCAATCTTATTTATAATGGCTGGTTCGTCAAATGCAAGTTCTCACTATGTGAAAGCTGATACGAGAAGCTTACCAAAAGTTCGAAACGTAATGTTGGTCGAATTTATTGCTAATTTAACGCCATTGAAGGTCAAACTAAGGTTAAACATATTTGTTCAAAAATATAAGTAACTAATGGGTATTTTTTCGTTTATATACAGAAAAACGATCACTGACCTTATTCCTCGAAATGTTTTTGTAATGAGCAAAATTAAAAAAAATGGACAATCCCCATTGGGTATGGAAATACTCTAAATCTCGAGAAAGCACATATGATGCTTTTTATCCTGGAAAAATGTACATAATAAAATAATTTTAACTGAGTTGCGGGCGTTAGCTAGTAGTAATTAATATTTATTATGCCCACAGAACATATTAACTAGGCAACATTGCTAACACAGTATAATCCAGGACAGAAAGTAATTAAAGTCAAAAAGTACGTTTCAAACGGAACGCTTCATGCCGGAGATTACAGAACTGAGCTAATTCCTAGCTTTCATTTCGTTAGCAATGGCCGTTTTCTAATTAACACAGCTCGCTCGCAGGAACTAAATATCACGTGATGTCAGATGAAATTAAATGGATAAAGCCTGCATGGTAGCACAGAGGTACGTTTCATACACAGAATGTACAATTTAGAACGAAACACGCCGTATGTTCTAACTAGACCAAACTGTAATAAGCTGCAAAATATAACAATACTATTGTCTTCGTCTATGTAAAACAAAATACTTACTTACAGTCTGTAATGAAAATAGAGATAGTTTAAGTTGTTCTGACTGTTGAATATATTAATATATTAATGTAGGATGTGATTTTTATCAAATGTTTTTAGGGTTCCGTACCTCAAAAGGAAAAAACGGAACCCTTATAGGATCACTTTGTTGTCCGTCTGTCCGTCCGTCCGTCTGTCAAGACCCTTTTTCTCAGGAACGCGTGGAGGTATGAAGCTGAAATTTATATCAATTACTCAGGTCTACTGTCCCTTGAAGCTGTGAAAAAATCAAACTTCTAAGCCAACGCAATCAAAAGATACAGCCGTTTATGCCGCAAATTTTCGACACTTGCAAGGGAATCAAAACCTACAGGGTGCTTCCCGTGAACTCAGAATCTTGAAATTTGGTACGAAGCAACGTCTTATAGCATAGATAAAGGAAAAATTACGAAAACCATAAATTTTTAGTTACATCACATAATATATTTTTTTTAATAATTTTAAACTTACTACCCCTTTCCTCATAAACGCGTAGAGGTAATAAATTGAAATTCATACCAAATACTCAGGTCTATAATACCTTTAAGCTGTAACAAAATCAAACTTCTATGACGAACTTTGTAAACCTTGCAGGTTTGTACGGAACCCTCGGTGCGCGAGTCCGACTCGCACTTGGCCGGTTTTTTACTATTGTATAGGTCAGAAATTTTTTGAATTTCTTATGCGCGTACTAAACAGCGGGTACACCTAGTATGGCTTGTATAATATGTCTACAGATACCGAAAGCTTGTATAATAATTAATCTGTCTACAGAATGTCTATTTAGATTCTAGAATGTTCCAATATTTCGTCACAGAATTGCAGCTATCGGCGATCGCAATTCATAACCGTTCAATACAAACTTTTCACTTGAACTTGGTAATAACTTCGACCGATGTCAAGGTGAATAGCAAATCAATCGAGATTAAGGGCCTGTTTCACCGCTTCCTGATAAGGTGCCGGATAGGCTTGTTTGACAGATTCTCCATACTCCATCTGTCAAGTTAAGTGGTGAATAGCGAAAGAGTGAAACAGGCCCTTATTATCATAAATCATAAATGATGAAACTCAACAATATTGAGTAGAGACGGAAGAGCGTTTGGCGACATAGTAGCAAGATGTATATATGAGACTTGCTTTATAAGAAAGTTAGTACTACTAGTACTTTCGTATTACATCAACAATGTAACTAATGTTATAAAAGTGTTTCTTTTTGCTTGTCTGTAATATCTTGATGCTTAATAGAGCCGATTTTGAGAAAATTCTGAATTAGCTGCATGCAACATCAATTAGGCTATCCAATGTCCATACTAATATTATGAATGCGAAAGTGTGTCTGTCTGTTATTACTTACTCCTTCACCCCCAAACCATTGATTTTACTAAAATTTGGCACAGAGATATCTATCTTTAAGTCCCGAAAAATGATAAAGGTAGCCCAAAAAATGCTCACGCGCTAAACCATCGCATTGGAGTTCCAAACAACATCAAGTAGGTTCTAAATTATAATATTTTGCAGGAAAATAATTACACAAAATGCTCACGACCGAGTCACGTATAACTCGCGGTTAAAGCTGGAATTAACTTTTGTGTATTTAACTCGAAACTTTGAAATGGTCCGATAACATTACCGGAATGTGAGTGATTTTAAGCAGAAGCACCAGTGCCCGCATTGCACAATTTATTTAATTTATAGCCAGGAAACTGAGGAGAGGGACTGACTAATAAACTAAATCGTTTCTCAATGAATACTGGAGACTGCATAATATTGTTTAACACTATACGGGTTCGTTTGCTCTCTGTAATTGTTATTTGTTATAGTACGATGATTCATTAAATTATTTACAAACTGAACAAATTCTATACAAATGTCCGCCCCAACTATAGCTAAAATTAAATTAGCCATACTTGAATAAGTTTATATCGATGGGTAGCTAATGGCGTTTTAGCTCAAGAGACGGCGTAGAAAAAACAAATTGACTTTGAGTCGGAATCGATATATAAATAAATGGAGGGTAAAAGGCCACCCTACGCCCTCGAGGACTAGTATTGCGTCACGATCCTTTACAATTTCAAGAGCTTAGGCATTTACCGATAAGAGCAAAGAGAGCATTTCTTTACTATTGTGCTCGGATTTATGGGTAGGATATACAATTGGTTTTTGTATGAATATGCAGTAGAATATTATCTTTAAGGCCAGTTATATCCTAAAATTAGCAGGTCGATGTCTGTCAGTACGAATATCGACGTAAAGAACATTAAAATAACATTCATATCAGCGCGCCTGCCGCGTCCTTGATAGGGCGAAATAACCTTTTGATTTATCTTTATAATAGAACACCCCAATTAAGCAAGCAGCAGTGTAATTTGCAGTAGCAAAATGTCTTGCGTGAGCCACGCCACGTGCGTGAATTTATCTTTACACGAATTTTACAAGAACACGACGGAGTTACGCTACTGGGTACATTTCTTTTGTAACAATGATTTTAGTGCCTAAAATATACTGTATATCTTTATTGCATTCTTTTTCATCGCAATACCAACGACAACCACCGTAATAAAACCCAACAAAAAGCGTGTCATACAAGTTACAACATTAAGCTGATGATAGCAGAATCCCGTAAGTTAATTTACGTATTTTGTGTGGGTTCTCGAATCTCGTGTAAAAAGTCAAAGGGGATGCTCCCCCGTGGCGCCGACTGTATGTGGGACGACGGAACACCCCATCTTGCGGAGACAAACTATCGGATTAAAGAATAAATAATTAAAGATACATTTTTAGTGCGCGTTGAGTAGGTTTACAGTACCTATAGAGGTATAGACTATAGAGTATGCTAGAAATACTTTTATGTTTTTGTCATGATATAATATTATGATACATTTTGAGTGTGCGTAAAGACACTATAAATAACTAGATGATGCCCGCAACTCCGTTGCGCCAAAATTCGTTTATCGCGCGGGAACCGTACATTTTACCGGGATAAAAACTATCCTATGTCCTTTCTCAAGACTCAAAGAATCTCCATGCCAAATTTCAGCAGCGGTTCAGCGGTTCGAGCGTGAAGAGGTAACAGGCAGACAGACAGACAGACAGACAGACAGACAGAGATTATAATCCATATAGTCTACTATAACTAAGTTTAGTTTTTGTGTATTTATCGATTTATATTTTGAGAACTCTACCTCAGATTATGTGCAATTTTCGTACTCTACATTCAGTTTTAAGTATAATAACTAAAATCATAAGTACGTTTTTGTTTGACGAAATATAACCTACAATGTAGATTATGAAGGTACTCCTAACTATCACGTTTTAATCAAGGGAAAGGCCTATAATTATACATATTGTAGTTACGGTGTCACAATTTTTATTTCGAAAATACATCACTAAGGGATTTGTAGGAAATTATGTAGCCTAGCAAACGAATGATTCTGGTTGGAAATGTCGAAAGCAGAAATTATTACTCGCCACTTTGTTTGGACTAGTTAGGAGATAAACATACTAAAAGTCCTGACCCCTCCGAGGTGCGCCGGAGGGGGGGGGGGGGGGGGGAGAAGAACCCATTTTTAGATTTTTAGACTAATTTACGAAAACGGTGCTTCGTACGAAATTTTATTGTACTACATAAGAAAAACTAATAAAATTCTCTACAACTTTGTCCTTTACACTTTGTATCTATCTCCAATCGTTGCCTAGCTATGAGCTTCTAAAATTGGTCGATTTTCAAATACACACATCAATACGACCTAAGGATATTTGTATTTTCTGAAATATCAGGAATTTTTGAAGACTAAGATGGTCCATATGATATCAAAATATTTTGTTTTTCAGCATCCCGATCTGGAAAATGCGGAAGGTTGCTTTTTCATGAGTTTGGGAGATTGGTTATGGTAACACCTTATGACACGAATTATGACTCTATAGACCCGGCTGACGATAGTAGCACACCACAGAATTATTTGAACACGTAATTGTAGTAAATCCAGATGAAATTTAAGCCAGTATTTCTACCTGCACCAGCATCAGAGACAATTTCTTGTGATACCATGGTCAATCTCCCAAACTCATGAAAAATCAACTTTCCGCATTTTCCAGATCGGGATGCTGGAAAACAAAATGTTTTGATATCATATGGACCGTCCAAGTGGGAACCCTTCAGCACGGTTTGGTCGGTTTCTAGAGACTGGTTGCTCTCCTGGAGCCTTTTTACTGATCGCATCGGCTTAATTTTTGGCTGATTTAACCACATTATTCTGGTTTTGAACTGGTCTACAGGCTGTTCTGGCATAAATTCGGTCTATAGTGACTAGAACAGGCATTTAAAAGATTTTTTAGTAACTTAGATAGCAGGAAAAATGATTACTTGCAATTACAAAGAATTTTAAGCCTCATACCGCAGAAAGACTCAAAAAATGTATTTTTAGGTAAAAATAGTCTGCACTAACCATACATTGGGATTCATTATTATTAACTTGACCATTGGCAATAAAAATGTTGAAGATTTTTTTCTCATTAGAATGAAATTTTCAGTTTTATAAAACGAAGTAATGATTTGTTGGTTACATATGAAAGTTCTATGGCCATTGAAAAATCAATGATTTTTCATAAAGACAAAAAATCTAGAAAAGTTTTTTTATGTTTTATTAAAGACCATAAAATAAGCTATTATTTATCTATTTACTGTCTTCAAAAATTCCTGATACTTCAGAAAATACAAATATCCTTAGGTGGTATTGATGTGTGTATTTGAAAATCGACCAATTTTAGAAGCTCATAGCTAGGCAACGATTGGAGATAGATACAAAGTGTAAAGGACAAAGTTGTAGAATATTTCATTAGCTTTTCTTATGTAGTACAATAAAATTTCGCACGAAGCACCGTTTTCGTAAATTAGTCTAAAAACCAAAAAAGGGGTCCTTCTTTTCCCCCCTCCCCTCCGGCGCACCTCGGAGGGGTCAGGACTTTTAGTATGTTTATCTCCTAACTAGTCCAAACAAAGTGGCGTAGTCATAATTTCTGCTTTCGACTTTTCCAAGCACACCCCCATTTCGAGCATTCGTTTACTAGGACTAATGTAAGTTATGTTGTAAAATGTAAATTGTAATGTGTATTAATTTCTGTACATTTTGGCAAGATTATTAAGCGCGTTTACTTATGACTCAGAATATTAAAAACCTCTTCCGTCGACGGAATTCAATCTGTAATCTGGTTGAGGACAAGCAGTCAACCACTGAGCCTCAGAGGTATTTTCATAATATTATGTTACTGTATAACTAAATGACCGATGACCTGCAAGTCCGATTCATTAGTTCATTATAAACATTACAATGCGGCTCCATCAAACCCCAGCCTTTCGTGTGATGGTATCAGATTTGTATCGGGTTGCCACCGAGCTACACGTTTGTGGCTTCGTGTGCACGTTAGGGCTGTCCAAAAATAACGAAAATAAGAAATTTAATCAGTACCATCACAAGTAACTATCATTTTACAGCCAAATATTATATTCATAAACGTTAACGTTTTGTAATGAAACGGACTGAATTGAAAAAATAACTAAGCTGCACTGAAATTATTCAAATTGGGGTAGACGGTTTGCCGTACCCTTCATTCACAATTCACATTTCTGTCATATTTATTCAAATTAGTAACATATTCTGAAAATAAGTAGACAATTAAATAAGTAAAGTAATACATATTACCAAATTCTTACGAACTATCTGAATTTTGGGGGTATCCAATAAAAATAATCTAGGTTGCGACAGTAATAAAATTTCGAGCTTATTGTGGCAACCCTACCAATGTGTGGAAATTAAACTCGATACTACTTATAACATAAAATGAGTGGTGAAAGAAATAATGTATTCCCGCATACATTATTTCTTTCACCACTCATTTTATGTTTAGTTGTCCCAACTGTTTCGTACGTAAATAGGATAAAGTATTTTAGATTTTTTTTATGGAAAGTTTTTCTTCCTTATCTTGGTTATTATTGTAATTCCCATTGTTGTAACTTTAGCCAGAATAACATCGATTTTAATGATTGGATTTATTTTTGTTTTCTTTTTTTTTCTAATGGGCTTGTTATGGTTGTATTTATGTTGGGCCGGAATAATATCAATTTTAGCAATCCAACTTTTTTAACCATGGTGGCGCTTGCAAATACCTCTGCTTGTTTGTTCCCGGAAGAGATCGGATCAATATTGCCCGCCGAAAATAAACGGAACAATTGCTGAATCGCTTAAAATGCTTTCCATGTCCACACGTCCGGAGCGGCGGGCGGTGGTCAGCGGAAGTGATAAGGCCGGCGCACACTTGTCATATCCAATTTGCCCGTCTTCCCGGAATCACAACGGATTTGCATTATTCCGGATATAGGCGACATTTTTTTTTTTTTGGTAAAGGAATTCAAGTCATGGCAATTTTAAGCAAGGTCCAAGGGTAAATTTAAAAAATGCATTATTTAAGTTTGCATTATTACAGATATTGATAGTTTGTTTTTTTTGGGCATAGGGAATGAAAGTCATCGAAGTAAGTCGAAAACCTTTAAAGGGGGACGGACCATCGAAACCACTTTAAAATATACAAAAATACAATTCCGACATTTACAAAATAAACGTTATACAATTTAAACTCTGACAGTAACGTTTACCTTAACTACAAAAGTAGACCAAGTTTAACACTGATAAAAAAGTTATCTGGCTTAGTTTCAAAGTGGATAAACGTCACACCCAATGACTGAAATGTACAAAGAAACCAGTTTATCTGTTCAACTACACCCACCACGTCGTACGTCTAGACCAGCTATACTCAACCTGCGGCGCGCCGAGACTTTTTCAGTAACCCGCGTGAAAAGTCGTCGTACCAGTCATGAAAAATTGTATGCTTTTAAATCGCAAGTTTTAAGAAATCTTCTATTTTAACCCTAAAAAACTTGGTTGCGATCTGCGAGGCCGCTATCAAAACGTGCTTGTGACCCGTATAAAAAAGGTTGAGTACCACTGGTCTAGACGAATTTAGACGAGATAAGTACGCCATCCCTTAGCTTTATCTTATTTTTCAAACGAAAATAAAAGAGCGACGGCGACAAATATCATTAATTTTGGGAAGCAGGATGTGTCATGGGGGCAAGATGGAAGATTCGAAAGGAATTTATTAAAATAATTAATATTAATCCAAGAAATAAGATCACTTCCCCTGTTTTATGTGGACCTCTAGACAATTAAAGTTATTTTACAAACGATAGTATACCTAAGTAAAAATAAAATGGACACAATATAACGTAAAATATTTAGGCTCAGTCATAACAAATTATATATTTAAACATACTGAAAGAAACCTAAATTCCATTTTCACGTCCTCAACCTAAATAACAGACACTTATAATTAAGTCTAGACATGTTTCATAATTAAAGCCATATTGGAGAAATAATTTTAATTTCGACGCGCGACGAATCTCAACTCCCAGCTGGTATGACGCACGCTCAGTCTGAGAAAATATCCCACTTACTAATTAATAGGTCATCCGCCGTTTTATATTAATTGCTTTGATTGTTTCATATTTATACTGTCTATCTATACTAATATTATAAAGCGGAAGAGTTTGTTAGTTTGTTTGAACGCGCTAATCTCAGGAACCACTGGTCCGATCTAAGAAAATATTTCAGTGTTAGATAGTCCATTTATCGAGGAAGGCTATAGGCTATATTTAATCACGCTAAAACCAATAGGAGCGAAGAAATAGAGGAAAATGTAAAAAAAGGTAGGGAAATTATTTGAAAGAGCTTATTTGACCGCGCTAATCTCAGGAACTACTGGTCCGATTTGAAAAATTATTTCAGTGTTAGATAGCCCATTTATTGAGGAAGGCTATAGGCTATATTATCACGCTAAGACTAATAGGAGCGAAGAAATGGAGGAAAATGTGGAAAAAACAGGGGAAATAATTTGAAAGGGCTCATCTCACGAAGTACTGGAGAAAATTTTCTGTTATTTGGCACAGATAAAAATTAGACCACGTGAAGGATCATAGGCTATTTTTGAGGTCTAATTTGTCTGCGAAATATCTAATTTACGCGGGCGAAGCCGCGCAGAACCGTCTAGTACTTAATATTATAAATACGCAAGTGTCTTTGTAATCTGTATGTTACCTCTTCACGCTCAAACCGCTGAACCGATTTTGCTTAAATTCGGTATGGAGATACTTTGAGTCTAGTGCGTCTAGCATGCGTCCAACGAGATATCTCACTCTCGAGTGTAGTTAAAAACCACTCTTCTCTTTATGTCAAAATCTCGACAAAACTCGATAAAAATGTGTTGTCAGAGTAGACAGAATGATAGAGTATGCCGACTTAGAACTGATTAAGTTTGACGTATTATGACAAAAGTCGTCGCTAGGGTCGTTACTTACAAATTTAATTATTGTTCTTTATGTTTTGGCACATGCAAAGAAAACTGTCAGAATTCAATTTCAAAATCTTATTTTTAAAAATAAATTAAATAACTACTCGAAATACTGGTAGTTATGTCTATTGTGGTGTTGTGTTAGGGTTCGCTAATTTTGACGACAGATCTACATTAATAAAAATGTATGTCATGTTAGGGTCAATAGAGATGAAGAGACAAACCATCGAAAGAAAACATGTAGACAAAAATTTCTTGTTGGCGCATGCTAGGCGCACTGGGAAAGGACATAGAACACTTCTTATCCCGGAAAAATGTATGGTTCCCGCGCGATAAACGAATGTTAGTGCAACGGTGTTGCGTTCGTAATCTAGTCATTTATAAATGAAAGATAACTTTATTATAATGAAGTCATATTTTACTGCAGAGTGCAGACGTCTGGCATATTATGACTGGCGACGCTGTTGTTAGGTCGGGATTGAATTTCATGGTTTCGATTGTATAGCTCATTCAGATTTCAGAGTTCATACATAAAGTAGACAGTCTTGCATTTTTCACTCTCAAATTTTTCTATTATTTGATTATTATTGCTAAGAAAGAATCGCTGAAAAGTCTGCAACCAGAACGTGAAGAATCAAAACTATAATAATTCTGGAGAATATTGACAAAATCAATGCAATACAATATCTAACAGATAACAGAATAAGGGAATAGAATATTAGGGTACAGCGAAGCTTTTATGTTGTATTACTTTTTAAAAGTCGTAAAAGTAATTGTGACTAAGCGAAACAGACCCCGCTAAATGACTGCCCCAGATGTCATCTTGTGGACCACAATGCTCTGTTTTTGGGACTTCTCGGAAATATAAATATAGCATTTTCCCTGCTTGTATCTTCTGTATTGTAACAATAATCCATCCATATGAATACAATTTGTCTGAAAGTGTGTTTAACTGTCTATTAGTTCTTCTTGGATGAAGATACTTCCCGAGTCCCGAAAAAAACATACTTAGGATAGTTTATCCTGAGAAAGCACGCTCTCCCGTTTTTCATGCGCGTTTTCGCGATCAAAAACAAATTACTGCGCTACGAAGTTGCGGGCAACATTTAGTAATGTCAGAAATAATTGCTATACATCCATACTAATATTATAAATGCGAAAGTGCGTCTGTCTGTCTGTCTGTTACCTCTTCACGCCCAAACTGCTGAACCGATTTTGCTGGTATTTGGTATGAAGATACTTTGAGTCCCGGGAAAGAATATAGAATACTTTTGTCCCGGAAAAATGTACGGTTCCCGCACGATAAACGAATTTTGGCGCAACTGAGTTGCGGGCGTTATCTAGTATTTTATATTTATTGTAATTTGTAATACATGGCACAATACATCTTTAACATGTAAATAAATCTGTCATGGCGCATTGCATGTTCGGGTCAAGCAATCGATAAATAGTCAAGCAATTTCAACCCGCGTAGGGACGGATTATAAAGCAATCTGTTTAACCCTTTATAGGGATTAACAAACCAGGGCTTGCCGATAAGTCTTAGAGACATCTTGAAACTAAAGTTTTCATTAAGTTCTGACCTAAATTTGGTCGTTAGGCACCGAAACTTTGGAAGATTGCGGTACAATAAACCTTAAAAATCCGTACAAAACATTATTAATTAGTACAACATATTTATTGATGCTTACTTTAGTGACATTGAAATAAAAATTGAAAAAGGAATCAGAATTGAATGAACTGAAATACATTCGGCTGGAACAGTTAGTCATCGTTAAAAATATTGCGAACAGATAGGTATTAATTGATCTGAATTAAGGAACGGAATGAACGTGGGATCTGTAATTGAATGAAAGGAAGTAGCTTATTACTTAATAGCTCTCTATCTTGTGTTAATTCGATTATCATTCGTTCATTCTTTAATTTTCACTTCCGTATGTTTTAATGGAAACAAACATTTGTTTTTCAATTGAACGATAAAAATGTAAACGAAAGGTTACCCAAGGCAAATTCAATTATTACTTCATTACTTTCGACCCTTCTAAAGTTAAATGAAAACATGAAACGAAATTTGATATTACAAGATAATAAAAGGGTGAATTCGTATTTCAAATTGTGGTTGTATGATTTTATAAAAATATCTGTTTTAAAACAAGACCGAATGAGAGCGACAACCTGTATGAAGGTACGTGAACAAAAGAACGAACTGGATACATATTTGTCTCTGGACAAGTTTACATCGCAGATTTAAAGAGCTGTGAATATTTTATAACGCAAGAATTAAGAAGTTTTTGATCGCAATTTATTATTCAACTGCGTTCTTGGTTGTTTAATGTTATTACGTTAGCTTACCAAAAGAGCTCATAATTAAAATTTACTCAACTTGTCAAAAAAAGTAACATAATATGCGGCCGAAATGAGAAACCTCCTCCTTTTAAGAAGTCCTTTAAAAATCCTCAGAAACCAGGCATCGGTATTTCACAATTTTAGAGATTATCTTCATATCACATTTTCTAGAACATCAGCGTAGCGTTTGTAGAGCATGTTAGATACTCAGAGAAATATTTATTTTAACTTAAACATTCCCTTTACTTCCCTCGCATGTAAGTTGTGAACGTTCGCGTTTATTTGGATGTGAGTTATCTAAGCACTCTGAAATTCTGAAGCTAATTTGTCTAGTTGCCGTTAAGGGAGCTATATTTAACCCGCAATGGTGTTTTACTATGATGTAAAAGTAACCTGGCTTAAAAGTGTATAATTTAACCCATTCTAATATTTCAAATGCGAAAGTGTATCTGTCTGTCCGTCTGTTATTACTTGTTGCAGCTGAACCGATTTTACTTCATTTCCCGGCATGGGCGTACTATTGTGAGATTCTGAGTAGGTATAGGATTTCCTTAATTCCCCCCCAAGACCTATGGCCCCCCTCTACATAGAATCCTGGCTACGCCCATGTTTCCCGGGAAAGGACATGGGATTCATTCATTTATCTGAATTTGCAAAAATAATTTTAACAACAAATAATTTATAACAAAGTGTACATCGTTTAATAAAACAAACACTGAGTATTAGACCGACATCACACGGTCCAATCGAGCACATGGTGCACTATAAATCTCTTGTCACATAGGGCATGTCATAAAAAGGTCGGTATGTCAAAATATGGGGGCTCAGGGTTGTCGCACTCCGAACCCCGAGTCCGGAGTCCCGACGCGACGCCACGAGATAATGAAAAAGAGATTTACGATCGAAAGTAATCAAATTTTATGACTGTCCATACACAACCCCTATTCTTCTTTTTAAATACTTTTCATCGATATAAAAACAAGGCGCCCGGCCCGCTAACCTACTTTTTCTAAAAACAATACCAAGATATTTCAATGAAGCCACAAATAAAGGTTGCCTACAATGAAGCTTGATTTTTAATTACAAATGATCGGAGTGGATGGAAATAGGCCTCATTTTTAAAAAGCAATCTTTTCAAGTGTTGTGTAACTTTTTAATTTTCCTAAAATTGTTACTAATATGTGGTAATATTTTACGAGACCTAAGGCGGATTACGTAATTCTGAAGAAAGCTATTGCATGATTTAGAAGTTTTGTTTATCGATAATTATTTTCTAAAAAAGCTAAGTACAATTTTTTATGTACGGAGAGTTAGAGGGTAATTATTCGGTTGATTTTTTTATTTATAAGGTTTAAACACTCGCTTTAGATTGTCGACTAGCCAGCAACTCCTTGATATTTTATCGAATTATTACAATTATGCATAAAATTAAATACCCAAAACGAATTAAGAAACTTATAATGGCAAGGAAGTTTTGACACAATGACAGTTTCAGCGCAAAACAAACGATGGGCGTTTTTGCTGTGAAAATGTGTTCAAAATGGGCGGCGCGGTTGACAGCTTGAATTTATAAAACCGGAGTCCCCGAAGACACTGCGAAATTTAAATACAAATCCAACTTCGCGCGAGAAATGTAAGTTTCTTTCGCCCGAGGCAGTATTTCCGTAAAGTTTCGTCATATGGTGGTGTAATAACAAGTGCACACCCCCCACCTCATCCCACCCCCTTCTTTGACCCAATTACACATGCCTTATTACTCACAATTTTCAAGAAAGCAAGTAATTAGCCGGAAGTAAGAATATTATAAAAGTAGTAAGTTGACAGTTGCTGTACGAAAACTTATAATAAGACTCGTACAACTTTTGTATACCGACAAGACTTATAGTACGGGAGCCCTAGAACAATTTTTTTTGTGATTAGGGTTAGGTAGGTAGGGCTGGTTAGGGTTCCGTTTTAGGTTTCAGTAATCAACAAAACTTGGTTGACTACTGTAGGTACCCTAAAACGGAACCCTAACCAGCTGATTTTTTGTATATATATATATATTTTGTATATATGACCGTAGGTTAATAGTTAGGTACATATTTAAGAGTAACCTTTCTCCTACAAATAAAACAATCCATATTTTAGGACCATCAAGTCAAAGTATGAAATCCTTTCTATCTCTGTTAGCTACCACTTTCGAGATTTTTCGAAAATAAAAATGTTCGTCTTATCAAAATGTACCTACTCACAAAAAATTTGCTTGTTGGTGATCACAAACAAAAAAAATTGTTCTAGGGCTCCCCACTATTAGCGAATAATAATATGTGAAATGTTTTGGTAGAGAATGACGAAACTATTATTAAAATTTTAAATGAATGCAGCGGAAACTTAGTTAAGTTTCATTCAACGGATGCGACAGCAAAATTAGAAAATCAAAAATATTTGAAATATTATGCACCGTAAGCGCCATAATATTGTCACTTATTATTATTTATTACTAGCGACCCGCCCCGGCGTCGCGCGGGTATAAAATATATAGCCACTGAAAAAATTATGCCTACAGCCTTCCTCAATAAATGGGCTATCTAACACTGAAATAATTTTTCAAATCGGACCAGTAGTTCCTGAGATTAGCGCATTCAAGTTAGCCCTTTCAAATAATTTTCCCCGTTTTTTCCACATTTTCCTCTATTTCTTCGCTCCTATTAGTCTTAGCGTGATAAAATATAGCCTACGACCTTCCTCGATAACTGGGCTATTTAACACTGAAAGAATCATCAAAATCCGTTGCGTAGTTTTAAAGATTAAAGGGACATGAGGGAAAAAAGCGACTTTGTTTTATAATAAGTACTAGCTGTCCCGGCAAACGTTGTTTTGCCATATAAATAATTTTTGGTATGAAAAATATATGTTGGCCGATTCTCAGACCTACTCAATATGCTCACAAAATTTCATGAGAATCGGTCAAGCCGTTTCGGAGGAGTATGGCAACGAAAACTGTGACACGAGAATTTTATATATTAGATAGAAGATGAAGAACCGTTAAGTTAGAAGAAAACTAGCTTTTTTATTAGTAATAGATACCTATAATTATAATGACACATAATTACTATCTTAGGTTACTTATTAGTATCTGTATTTCTCTCAGTTAGTTATTACTGGGGCGAGAAATTCTTAGAAACTGAAACGTGTAGGACCCTCTTAGACGAGACTAATTTCTCGCTTACCGTTATTTGTAAAGACACATTTATCTCCAGAGTAATTTATTCTTGTAATAATTAATGTAATTCACGTGTAATAATAATTAGACTGGATGTAGGGAGCGTAGAACGATAAGGAAGAGGGGCCAATTAAAATATAATATTAATTTAGGAATCGATCAATATGAATTCTTGATACGAGTCAAATCTCTATAATAATAATAATTACCACGAACATATTTTTTACGGAATCATGAGGATAGTCATAGAATTTCATAATTTAACATGTAACACAAAAAATCATTCGAAAATTGATAACATAAAATTTTGTGATTTGACCATGTGGCAGAATGGTCGAATACCGATATCGACTATAATATATTTATCTATTAATCCAAGAAGTGCTAACATCGCAATTGCATTTCAGTATTAAATATTCAATATACTTAGGTACACAGGTACACTGTACAAGTTCTCTACGAAAATCGGTTTAAAACTGGCGCAAGGTGATCTTTTAACCTTTAGCCGGCCTGCGACCACTTACATAATAGTGAACGCTATCTTTCAACGAGGGAGAAAGAGCCTTGAATCCAAATATTTTTTAAAACAATCTGTCGGACCCTTCATAATTTTAGGGGCCACGAGGGCCGCAAAAGGGCCACCGATGTGTAGGGACTTGAATTAGTTATTTAGTCGACTATAGCTCCCCTATAGCAATTCTGTGCCTATAGCCACTCTATCATTAGTATAAGCACGTGCCCGTACCCTTCGTCGAGGTCCTTAATTACAGACCCTAGAGCCCTTCTACAAAGGACACTAAATTAAACCAGAAAAACTCAATTTAAATGTAAGGCCAATAAAATAAGCCGGGCGACTTTCAAAAGTCTGAAGCAATTAAAAGTTTCCAATAGTGACCAGCTCAAAGCTTCTAAGCGAATGAAACTAAGAGCCTAATAACGAATACTTATGAGGCGATTCTTTAAAGCGATCGGCTAAAAGTTCGAGTATTAGAAGAATTTATCAGCGTCTAATTAGAAATTCGAATGGCTACCACATGACCAAAACTGGTTAGTCACAATTTTCTGTTACGCTGATTTTGGCCTGTAGCTCAATGGGTAGAGCGTGTGGCAGCTCAAGCCGGGGGTCGCGGGTTCGAATCCCGCCGACGGAACAAAAACTTTTCAATGTTCCCAGGTCTGGATGTGTATTAATTAATATGTGTATGATATAATAAAATTATGGTATAAGTAGTATAAAAGTATCCATACTTCCATACTAATATTATAAATGCGAAAGTGTGTCTGTCTGTCTGTTATCTCTTCACGCTCGAACCACAGAACCAATTTTGCTAAAATTTGGCATGGAGATACTTTGAGTCCCGAGAAAGGACATAGGATAGTTTTTATCCCGGAAAAATGTACGGTTCCCGCGCGATAAACAAATTTTGGCGCAACGGAGTTGCGGGCGTGATCTAGTTAAATATATTTCCGTTGTCTGGTACCCGTAACACAAGTCCTTCAGGTACTTAGCACGGGGCCAGACTGACGTGGTGTGAAGCGTCCATATATATTATTATTATATTATTATTATTGTTTACATAATATTATACAAGTAAAGATATAGATTATACTTACTGATATTTAGGTAAAATTATTACACGAATTACCTAAACGACTTACGGGTTTTGTTCCATGGTAGTGATGATTATAATTTATAACGTTTTGTTATCCAGGCTTTAGGTGCCTCACATTTTAGGTGTGCCCATTGAAAAATTATTTTAAAAATTCATTCCGGCCTTTCGGGAATTCAGAAATTGTTCGTAATGTGTTTGTACAGGCTGATTGTGCGAACAAAATTAAATTACACACATTTCCACCTGGGAAATCTAAGGTTTTGTGTAGCTGCTCTTTTTCGCAGACCTTTTCATTTATAAATTGGTAAGTATATAGGTATGTATTATAATAAGTATGTATATTATTATCTTTCCTCACAGTCTACAATGTATATCTACACATTACTTTTTAGCCTGAATTTCGTAAAACGAGATGGTTTAGTGGTTATTACTGAGAAGTTTGATATTTAAATCGTTTGCTTTGCTTTAAATATGAGAGACATTAAAAGGCCTGAAAATGTTTCCTACTTCTATGCGTCATAGAATAGTCAGACTTTGATACAATATAACTGTATATCAGAATAACGGATACGAATATTAGAATATGATACCTCTCGTAGGAATCAAAATTTACTAAGGTAAAATAAAACCGACGATGACGACCTCTGTGGCTCAGTTGGTGGGCTAACGATAGCTCAAGCCGGGGTCACGGGTTCGAATCCCGCCGACGGAACAAAAAGTTTGCAAAGTGCCTGGGTCATGGATGTGTTTTAAACATGTGTATCATATAATAAAAATCTTAAATATATGTATAGTATAAAAAGTATTAAATATATTTCCGTTGTCTGGTACCCGTAACACAAGTCCTTCAGGTACTTACCACGGGGCCAGACTGACGTGGTGTGAAGCATCCATAAATATAAAAAAAAGAAATCATACTATCCTATTTCACTTGCGCAATGCGCTATAGTTTGACTACTCAGCAAACGGTATCGTAGAAAAAGCTACACCCCTTTCAACGGTCTCCAATTCCAAATAGCTTATACTTGTTTTCTTCCTTCCTGTATTTAAACAGCGTTACACCTACCGTGTAACAATATCAGATGATAATACTTCTTTAAGCGTATTTGTCTCTTGTAATATAATATAGATCCCACCAAAAACACTTCATGAAAAATGTTGCCGAGACGACCACATAAGGTTTACCCTGTAAAAACATATAATCTCATGTAGAGCCAAGCCTATAAATCTACACGGCCCAACTCTACCGACCCTAACTTCAACAAATTCTACATTTAAGGCGACGCCTTGATAATTTGGCTGTAGCGATGCCGATTTTTCTCAGCAATGACTAAAGCTAAGAAACCAAAGTTCATTGTCAGTATTCATCATGTCTTTGTCTTTGAATTGCCCATAGCATAACACGATTGGACAACTTTTACAACACAGAATTAGCAATCGAAAAGACCTCTGTAAAAAAAGGGATTCCTATTTTTCCAACAGAGGAGAGTGATTTAAGGTTCCAAAATTTGTACATAAATTGGTTGAAGCATACACTTTAATATGTGCATAGCTTATATGAAATGTATTTATGGTTTTGAAATTACGCGACAAAAACCATTTTGTTGCTTACGCCCTTTCCATTTTTTGCTGCTCCATTGCTTGTTTTCTATGAGAGGCCGGCCCGGCCTCTCATAGAAAACAAGCAATCTAAAACATATCGAACACGGTTTCTTACTTTAACGCGGCGTCACCTTAAGGCGCTATATCGAAAGTAATTTTACCGCAAGGGCAATTTTATACTTAATTTGTATGACTATAATGTCGTGAATACGCTGCGGCCAGAAGCTATCGGCTCGCTCGGAAAACATGCGAAAAAACGTAATTATAATCATTTAAAAAATAACTAGGAGCATTTAAGCAAAATGCTTCTATACGATTTTGAGTTGCAAAGGTGTCTATCAATTAGACTAATTTCCTATAATACATCTATTTTCGTTTAAAAATAATCTTCAAATTTCGTACTTTTAAGAGGTCATTTCGAAAATTAAATGTATCGAGGCAAAATACATTAATCGTGTTTCTAGTTCTTCTCAAACCTAGATAAGGCTATAAAGATATTATGTATATCTCATTACCAGATTTGTAACATTTCTGAGGGTCCTATAGTATTACGTCTAAAGGACAGTTTTTTCAATATAGCGCCTTAACAGTAAATATGTATGTACCTGCTATGTATCTTTCGAAATCTAAAATCTGCCTTTGCACAATAAAATCAAAATGACGTACAAGATAGTTAACGAAGATGTAAATATATAGGTCAAATTTGCCGATAAGGAGCATGTTGAATGAGCACGAGTAATCGCCAGCCTCGACTCGACCCCTGATCTAAAGCCGTGTTCACATGACACAGCTTGTTCTACATCTGTAGGTGCAACTCCATCAAAGGACTGTAATTTGCACTAAACATTATTAAATTTAACCTGCGCGTGGCTGAAGCAAGTAAAGAGGCAAGCTTTTTTTTTCTTTTGGCGAAAGTGTTGTAATTTAAAACGGATTGTTTTCATTGTTCTTAAGCCTTTTGAGTGGGAAACTTACATAAGCCATTAGTTTTGTAAACTGGCAATTGGCATTAAATAAATGCCAATGTTATCTCAATGACTATTTCAAAAACCGTTTTATTTTGATCAGTTGCCAGTTCATTCAGCTCCGAAATCTTTTGACATCGTAACATTCAGACCAGTGGCAATTGAAAAGCATGGCCAATAGAAAACATTGAAACCGTGAACTATCATGACTTATTCATGTTTGTTTCTGAATACATGAATACCCAACAACGTATTGGAATGCATTTTTAGTAACTGGATTTACAAACTAGCCGGCCGATAGAATCTAATAAAAATTCCAGATTAGACGAAGACTGTCGCATTTAGAAACATTAAACAATTACTTAACTTTCCTGTCAAAATTTTCACTATATTAAAGTAATTAAGTCATCATTAAAGGTATCTGAGTGCAGCCGTACGTACTGTAAATATGAGCATACGGACATTCCAAAATCCTGTCCGATCACAGTCACGTCATGTCATCTGGACACACCCTAATAATCATCGAAGCTTATCCACCTGTTATAACAACAAACTATTAAGTTTTAAATCTAGTTATCTAATAATAAAGTTTAAGGTCAATGTGTGACGAACTTTCGCACCTTTTATAAAAACTAATTGGCTAGTTTTAAATTGGGCGATGTAAAACCAATTAAGAGCGATAACAATATTATCGTTTTTTGATCAATAGATTGATTAGTAACGATTGTCAAATTATAGTTTTAGCACCTAGTTGAGCAACTATTTTTGCCTGAAATGGAGATGGAGGGTACGATTTTGGTTGACTGCGTGTATCCATTATGAAAATCGAATCATTTTTTCTTACGAGTATAATTCATGACTACCACCTGCTCAGATAAAAGGGCTGGTGTAATAAGCTCGTGCGGTTCAGTCTAGGTCTAAAAACTAAGTTTCTATTATAATATACTTGCTGATAGGCCAAAGTATATCGTAAAAATGACCCGAGTAACATAGGCTACATAATTTGCTAAGTCGGGCAAAAATTTTAACTTTTAATCATAACGTTCGCCAAAGTATGACACGCTGTGTCATTGAAATTATTGTGACAAAAAATCACACCATTTTTAGGGTTCCGTATGCATAAGGTAAAAACGGGACCCTATTACTAAGACTCCGATGCCTGTCCGTCAGTCCGTTTGTTTGTCTGTGTGTCTCCAGGCTGTAACTCAAGGACGGCTATAGCTAGATTTCTGAAATTTTCACAGATTGTGTATATCTGTTGCCGCTATAACAACAAAATATACTAAAAACAAAATAAATAAATATTTAAGGGGGCCCCATACAAGAAACGTATTTTTTTTGCTATTTTTTGCTCTATATCAATAATAGCAACAGCTAGGCACTTGAAATTTTCATGAAGGCCTTAGTTATATGTCTACATTAATAATTAATAATAAAATTTAAATAAATGAAATAATTAAGGAGACTCCCATACAAAAAACATAATTTTCAGCCTGTTTTTGCTCTATTGTGGTACGGAACACGTCGTGCTCGAGTTCAACTCGCACTTGGCCGATTTATTATAATTGAAGAATTTCATCAACATCGCTTTCATTGGATTTAACAAATCAGTGTTGTTCATATAGAGCAAATAAATCACATTCGTCGTCGATGTAGAGCCATAACGCCAACTTTATTCACCATTAAAATCCACTTACAACCAACTGCTTCTGCAAAATGTATTTTACAAACAGAATTTCTTTCAAATGTTAATTTAATTGAATTTGTAAGATTAATGTTATATATATACATAATATATTTTATAGCTTCTTAGGTATTAGAAGACATGTTATTTTTCATATTTCAAAAGCAAAAGCCGAAATACTTTTGATACGCTCTTTAATATTTAGGACTAATTTAATACCTGTTACGCACTCTATAATATTACAATATTGAAGCTATAGGTACTATAAAATATCGCCTAAACTACTGCGTTTAGTGCTTACATTATCATAAACATAGAGTTCTAACTCTAAAATGACACATACATGACGTAACAGTGTGAGTGCAACTTTAGATGCGCAAGCGCATACCACCGATTGTAAACACATTACGGAACAGATGAAAGCCAGCGGCGCCCGACCACTTATCGCCTCTCTCAGAGACTAAAATAGACTCATCCTTCCTCACTCCATAAATTCGGCGACAAAAACTTGACAGTTCAAATTAAACCGACTACTTTTGGATTACAAAATCAAAACATTTTATCGTTTTTAACCGACTTCCAAAAAACGAGGAGGTTATATGTTCGGCTGTGGATATTTTTTTTTTTTTTTTTTTTTTTTTATTTTTGTATGTTCAACGATTACTCCGCCGTTTGTGAACCGATTTTCGAAATTTTTGTTTTGTTGTATTAGGTTTCACTTCAATTTGGTACCATGTTCACAAAAGTGGTGATCTGATGATGGGATCCATGAGTAATCGAGGGAACCCCTCGAAATTTATATGGAAACATATGGTGATTTTGATTTTATGAGAAGCATCCTGAGCATATGCTACCAAAACGCAAGATTCTTCACCAAGGTATACTATGGTTCCGAAGATACTAAGAGAACTCCGGATTCCTTTTAGATACAAGTTTGGGGGTTTAGGCGCTGTTTTAAGAACTGAAAGCATATGCTACTATACACATTATATTCATCATCATCATCATCATTTTCACGTCAGGGTCACCAATGTCACCAAAATTGAAAATAACAAAATATTCAACCTTATCTCCAGAGCGTAAGGCACACATTTGACATTACTTCTGAGAAGTAAGTTGCTTCGATAATACAAGTAACATGCTAGAGTGCACAGCTGTCACACTTACCAATCACGGCCACGGGCGGCCGTAGACTTCTCAAGCGATACTACGTATTACAATAATAAAGATAAAGTTTAAAATCATATGACAATGAAAGCCTCGCCGCTGCCGCGCTGCTAAAATTCCGGTTTGGCACGGTTCTGGCACGTGTCCACTTCGATTTTTTTTAATGTATTGTTCAAAATTATCTGCAGCTGATATTATATTTTGTAAGTGTGACTGTTAACAAATTGTAATAAGATACGTAGAATAATATACAGGTGTATTAGGGCCGATTCACACCGGAATGGCGCAGGCGAGGCGAACAGTTTCAGTGTCATATGATTTTAAACTTTATCTTCATTGTTGTAATAGATAGTATCGCTTGAGAAATCTACGGCCGCCCGTGGTGCTCTTGGACTCTTGCGGCCGCCGGCGGCGTCAATTTCTCAAGCGATACTATGTATTACAATAAAGTTTAAAATCATATGACACTGAAACTGCTCGCCTCGCCTCTGCCATTCGGTGTGAATCGGCCCTAATCTACGTATAGTACGCGATGATTTTACTAGGTAACTAAAAAGAGTGAAATTATTATTTTTAACAAAAAATTAAAACCGACTTCCAAGGTAAAAACAATAATAACATCCTTATAATATGAACTAAAAAGTATTAAATAATTTTTCCTATCTCATGGTGCCTTTTTCCGAATTCGGCTAAAACTCAACTATTTCTGTACTCAATCTTCATAATTTTGAAGTCGGTGCCAGTTACAAATGCTTCAAATGTTCTGGCATCTGGATTCAGCTATATCGGGTACCGACTTCAAAATTATGAAGATTGAGTACAGAAATAGTTGAGTTTTAGCCGAATTCGGAAAAAGGCACCATGAGATAGGAAAAATTATTTAATACTTTTTAGTTCATATTATAAGGATGTTATTATTGTTTTTACCTTGGAAGTCGGTTTTAATTTTTTGTTAAAAATAATAATAACTAAAAGTTTTAGTTAAGAACGATAAAATGTTTCGAGCTCGTTAATTGTGCTCAACGAAAGCTACGTTTGGTGTAATCTCTATTAATTGCTTATTTTCTGTTGTACGTCGCTGTAATTGTAATGAAAATATCCAGGGCTTTGGCAATGTATTAATGATTAGATCTTACTTAGATCTAATCATTAATACATCGCCAAAGCCCTGGATATTTTCACTTACCTTACTTACTTAAGTACTTACCACACTTAGATCTACGCAAGAGTATGCGATTTTAAGGTGCGTCAAAATTGAAAAAGATGGAGGTTCATATATTAAGTAGTAAAAATAAAAACCTAGAGAATCTAAAAGGTATTTTTACAAACAAATTTTATGTAGCTCTACAAAATCAAGGAAAAGTAGAGCTTAAAGGGAGCGTTCTGGAGCAATATCTCTATATAATACTGTAGCCGTATAGAAAATAAAAAGGGACACCAGGTGCGTTTAAGACACCCTTGGAGCAACATGGCAGTTGCCAATCCCATATATTCAATACTTTATTGAATATTATTTTAACACAATATGCCAAGACCGACGAGAGTCACGTAGATCCGTAATAGACTCGTCGTATTTATTTCGTATCTAACATTTTCTTTTCTTATTTGTTTCATATTCCTATTGTTCAGTAAACTAATAAGATATTTCGATATCTAGGGCCAGGGTTTCAGTCAAATAGCATTCAGTAGTTTCAAAAAAGTTAGATATCAAATTGGATTTGACTTCATATCGCAGTGGCATAATACATAATATGCGACGTCTTATGTCAAATCATACATTCTTTTATCCAGCTTTATGCCCATTTACATCATTCCAATCCAGTGATCTGGATTGGAATAATGTAATGTAAACGCTGAATTGGAATAATGTAAACCAGCCATTGCCGTCGAGATTATCTGATGCCATTTGATCAATTATTCCGTTTCAATGTCGCTTACTAACGAATAGCCTACTCGATAGTTTCATCTAGAGAAAACCCCGATAAGCTATTCATTATAAATCATAAGATTGTGAAACAAGCCGCAAAAATTAATTATATTACTTAAGTTTAATTTAATGAAAAATTTGATTATATTATTCAATTGTCTAGCTAGAGTCTAGACTCTATACCACCGCATTCAACATCACATTAATAATGATCTAGAGTCTAGACTTTTGATAGCAAAGTTGAGTGCTACAGCTAAGAACTCGAAAGGTCATCCATTCAACTCAGTCATAAATAATGGTGAGAGTTTAGGCCCTCTTCAATAAATATTTAGTTTGTATTTTAGGGTTATAAAGTCTTATAATATTGAACTCTACAAATTTCATACTTTACGCGACCGGTGATAGCGTTTGCAAAAAATGCGCATACGAAAAACATATTTCGTACGGTCTAACACAATAATCCTTTTTTTTTTTCAAATTATACCTATAATATCTAAAACAGGAATATGCTTTCAAATCAAAATAAAATACTGGTATCGGGGCCAGGTGAATTCAACCTTTTTTGTAAAAACAAAAAAGCCGGCGGACAAACGAAATCTCCGGTTTACCTGCACAGTGTACAACACCTGTCGCACTCGGGATTCTGGCTCAAATCCCACTTTCTAAATGCACTCGATTCAAGTTTATTTAAGGCTTTTATCCGAAAATGCTTATGTTGTTATTGCCTCGATGCAGAGCTTTGAATACGCTGTAACTTGTAACAGCAAGAAAGTACTGTTACTTTAAGTTCTTGTGCTTCGAGCTCATAATTTTCGAAGAATTATAATTTACAAGATATCCATCTCGGTAAGATTGTGATAGGGTTTGATTCAACTTAATGTCTAGCCTTACCTGCCAATAACAACAGTACGAGACGCCGCATGATGGAGCCCTTTGGACAGCTCCCGAACATGTTCGTTGGAGATCTAGGCTGGAGCCATATCAGAGTTTAATCGGTAATGTCAATCCAATGTTTACGCGCCTCAGCTGATGTCTCTACGTTCGCTCACACACTCGCGCACTGCGGGACCCGGAGCCTGCAGTGTCAACGGCTTCAGAAACTCGACACGCGGCAGTCCGAACCGAGAGAAGACCAGCTTCGATCAATCTAGCAGCGTTACTCGTTCATATTCGGAGGAGTATCTACGATATCGCAGACGGATGGTCTCAGATCAAAACATCACATGGCGCGGGACTGCGGTCGGGCGCGATCGGGGCGCTCGGCGGTCGAGTCGCGAGTTGCGTGCGGCCGGCTGCTGCGGGCCGCCGCGGGGCCGCACGGGGCGGGGGGGCCGCACCGCGCGGGGCACGCCTGCGCGCCCGCGCCCGCACCACCACCTACAGTATTGACCGACGCCTCCTTCGCACGTCGAACATCCTTAACTAGATTCTGTGAATTCTTTCCGAGGAACCCGTCAATTCTTGGGGCCGATAAATCAAAATATCCCAAACGTATGATGTATCACTTTTTGACTTTGACGTAGATTCTCGATCCTATGCCTTCTTTATATGCACGAGAAGATCCTAAAATATTAATAAGAAAAAATTACAAACTTAAACTTCCTATTAGGTACCTTTTTATACCGAGCGTAAGCATTTGAGTAACCGGTAGATAATAATGGTTAATTATTTCTCGGGATCAGCCGACGCGGATTCTTGGAAGAGCTTCGGGTCGCATCGATTTGTTCCCAATAAGGACCCACTTGGAGTACTGCCTAGTGACGTCACATCGCATTCCTTGCCAATACCGAGCAAAGCCAAAATATTAAATAACCAGGACGAGATCCGCGGAGCTGGATTAAATGATTTATGGTAATGCTCACTCCGAGCAAAGTATTTATCTTCCAGTTGACACTTTAATTTATCCGTATTAAATTTTTAAGCTTTCAGATCACGCGAGCGTTAAGAAAGTTAATTTCGTTGAATAAATAATAAATATAAATGCAGTGGAAAGTTAATCTAGAAATAAATTAAAAATTAAAAAGTATTTAATTCGGTTTATATACGGATATTTCTCACTTACTTAACACCTAACTAATTTGAGTTAGTCTGGCCGTTTAAACAACTATTAAATCTCGAACTTTTAATTCTCTTATTGAATAATAGAAGAGTAGTTGATAGTTTTAATTACCAACCTCAGTCAGGTGGAATTATGCGTCCCACGCCGGTTTCAGTGACGAGGGTCGGTTTTATTCGGTCATAGAAGGAGAATTTTTATAGTGTCCAAGAACCAAATCATTGCGCAGTACATAATAAATGTGAGTACTCTTTCCTTTACTCTCTTCGACGGCGAGAGGTTAGCCTCAGGACCGACTATTTACATGCCCATCAAAATGCAAATGCATAGAATATAATACTTGATGACGCCCGCAACGCAACTCCGTTGCGCCAAAATTCGTTTATCACGCCGGAATCGTAAATTTTTCGGGACACAAAGTATCCTATGTCCTTTTCCGAGACTCAAAGTATATCCATACCAAACGATTCAGCTGTTTGGGCGTAAAGAGGTAACATACAGCATACAGACACACATTTTAACATTTATAACTAACGAGCTATTGCCCGCGGCTTCGTTCGCGTTAAGAAGTTTTATTATAAACAAACTTTCATCCCCTATTTTAACCCCTTGGGGGTGGAATTGATCAAAATCCTTTCTTAGCTACCTACGTCATATCATCTACTTGCATGCCAAATTTCAGCCCGATTCGTCCAGTGGTTTGGGCTGTGCGTTGATAGATCACCATGTCAGTCAGTCACCTTTGAGTTTTATATATTTAGACTAGATGACGCCCGCAACTCCGTTGTGCCGAAATTAGTTTATCGCGTGGGAACCGTATATTTTTCCGTGATAAAAAGTACCCTAATATGTCCTTCTATTCGGTGTTCGTTTTTATAGATGTTGGAAAATATGCCAGATAAGTTTTTTGACGAAAATTTTCTCATTCAAAAATGAAAACCGGCCAAGTGCGAGTTGGACTCGCCCATGAAGGGTTCCGCAGCAGCAATAAGGTTTATTTTTATAAAATTAAAAGGTTTTTGATATATTTTTATATTTTAGTTGATTTAATGAAAGTTAAATTAAGGTTTACCATTTATGACGTATAAAAAAACTACTTGTTAGATCTCGTTCAAACTAACTTTCGTTGGTAGTTTTTATAATAATGTACATCATATACTTTAGAAGTTAGAGGGGGGGCACACATTTTATCACTTTGGAAGAGTCTCTTTCGCAAACTATTCAGATCAGAAAAAAATGATATTAGAAACCTCAATATGATTTTTGAAGACCTATCCATAGATATCACACGCACAGGTTAGACGAAAAAAAATTTTTTTTTGTTTCAGTTGTACCTATGGGGACCCCTAAAATTTTTAATCTTTTTTCCATTTTAGTATCAAAATCTTAATGCGGTCCACATACTACATCTACTTACCAAGTTTCAATAGTATAGCTCTTATAGTTTCGGAGAAAAGTGGCTGTGACATACGGACGGAAAGACAGACAGACAGACAGCCAGACAGACAGACGGACAGACAAACAGACAGACAGACAGACAGACAGACAGACAGACATGACGAATCTATAATCGTAAAATCGTATAAATATCGTTCCGTTTTTTGCCATTTTGGCTACGGAACCCTAAAAAATTGGAATTGGATTCTTTGCGAAACGACGATAGGTCAGGCACCATTCCGCTGCCTTTTATTCTCTGCCTTTTTCTTTCAGCGAATCCTGTTTTAGGGGTAGCATCAGGGCGTAGATGCGAATTTTCAGTTAAATACAACATCGTCCAAAATATTATGTACTAGCGACCCGCCCCGGCGTCGCACGGGTATAAAATATATATCCACTGAAAAAATTACTAAATCGATAGCCTAATGATCCTTCACGTGGTCTACTTCTTATGTGTGCCAAATGGCAAATAACATAAAAATTTCAGTAGTTCGCGAGATAAGCCCTTTCAAATAATTTCCCCCGTTTTTTCCACATTCTCCTATTAGTCTTAGCGTGATAAAATATAGCCTATAGCCTTCCTCAATAAATGGGCTATCTAACACTGAAAGAATTTTTCAAATCGGACCACTGGTAGCGTTCAAGTTAGCCCTTTCAAATAAATTTCCCCGTTTTTTCCACATTTTCCTCTATTTCTTCGCCCCCATTAGTCTTAGCGTGATATAATATAGCCTATAACCTTTCTCGATAAATAGGCTATCTAACACTGAAAGAATCATCAAAATCCGTTGCGTAGTTTTAAAGATTAAAGGGAACAAAGGGACATGAGGGGAAAAAAGCGACTTTGTTTTATAATAAGTATAGAAGTACTATCAGCGAAGTTGATTCATAGGCATATTGTGGACCTTCGTATTTTGGTCGCGTAACGCGTTACGTCAAACCCAGTAGACATAATATGCCGACTTAGGGTCTAGACTCTAGACAGACGGACTGCATTTCAACTGCAATAGAACTGCAAACCAAACGCGCAGTCGGATTGCAGTTTAGTTGCAGTCGGCGTGCAGTCAACTTCTTGTAGGTAATCAACTTCTCTGATGGTACCATTGAAGAAATTGATTCGTATAGGTACTTATACTATTATCTATTCTGTCATCTGTGTCATAGGCAGTTGACTGTCCTACGTCAATTGGTCGGGTTATGTCAATTTAATGTTAGGCTTCGTCCACATTTGTATCATTTGGGCGATCAGATCTCCGTCGCGTATCATCGAAGCGTACCAAAATAATAATAATAATAATATCTATGGACGCTTCACACCACGTCAGTCTGGCCCCGTGCTAAGTACCCGAAGGACTTGTTTTACAGGTACCAGACAACGGAAATATATTTAATACTTTTATACTATACATATATTTAAGCTTTTTATTATATGATACACATATTTAATACACATCCATGACCCAGGAACTTTATAAACTTTTTGTTCCGTCGGCGGGACTCGAACCCGCGACCTCCGGCTTGAGCTACAAACGCGCTCACCACTGCGCTACGGAGGTCGTCACGGAAAATGATACGCATATCATGATACGCCCCGATCGCTATTAACCGCGTATCTGATACGTGTCGTATCAAATACGCGCATGATCGGCAGAATGATCTAATAGGCGTCCACACTATGATACGCATACTTGATACGGCGCGATGATCGCGAAGGAGATCTGATCAGAGATCTGATCGCGCAAATGATACAAATGTGGACGAGCCTTTAGATACTGTTTCTTATGTCATTGGTTAGATGTGATCTGTCGGACGGATTTGACATAACGCGACCAAATTACTTAGGTCCGCCATCTGCCTAGGAATCAACTTCTCTGATAGCACCATCGAAGAAATTGATTCATAGACTGTTGACGGTCCTACATCACAGTCGGGTCACAATAGACATAACTACCAGTACTTCGACTTCAAAGAGACGGACGGGTTTCAATATCTGTCAAATTCGTCGGGTTTCGCCAGGATAAGTTAAAGGCTGGCGCGCTGGCTGGTATAATTTATTTTTAAAAAGAAGATTTTTCAAGAATTCTAACAGTTTTCTTTGCATGTGCCAAAATATAAACAACAACTAAATTTGTAGGTAACGACCCTAGCGACGACTTTTGTCATAATACGTCAAACTTAATGTTTTTTTACATCAGTTCTAAGTCGGCATACTCTATCATTCTGTCTACTCTGGTCGGGTGATGTCAATTCAATGTTAGCAGCTGTGATCTGTCGGACGGGTTTGACATGACGCGGCCAAACTACGTACGTCCGCCGTCTACCTATGAATTAACTTGTCTGATAGTACTTACATGAATCGCAAAATGATAGATGGCAGTACTAATATGTTGTAAACTGTTGTAAGATACTTACAATATGTTTCAGTGAACCACGAACCGCAAAGCCAGCACAAGTTGTACTTGGTACCTGAATATCATACACAGTTGCAACTCTAACCAATAGATGGCGGTTTTAAGATACTTAGGGCCTGTTTCACAGCTTCCTGATAAGGTGCCCGATAGGCTTATTTGACAGATTCTCCATACTCTATGTGTCTAGTTAAGTGGTGGATAGCCTTATCAGGAAGCGGTGAAACAGGCCCTTAAAGTAAAAGAGTATCCAAATTCACTATGATAATATTTTCACTTCAAAAATAAAACTACTATTTAATATCCAAGACTATATATTTACCTACTGTATAAACTTTTTAAGCTATGTGGCCTGTACATCTTGTTTCTGCAACTTAAGTTTGGCCCACGCTTGAGTCATCTGTTTCCTTATTTCACAGCTTATGACTGCTGTTGCCATGCCGGTGTTCAAACTATCAACTCCTTGTTGCAAAGGGATGTTTAGTCTTACGCCATTCTTGGCTGCCGCGAATCTATGGATAAACAAAATATACAATAAAAAAATAAAAACTTAAAATTACGAAACAGGTCTAGTCTTTACACTCTAAAATCTAGTTGTTAACTGTACGTAGACAATGATGTGAAATTACAAATGTTAACCCTTTTTACCATCGACATATTGATTCTTCCTAGAATAGATTATTTCTATTTTCTAGGCCAAAGACATGCGGCCTATGTTATTTAACTGAGTTGAGTATGTTACTTGTCTACTAGTATATCTAAGGAAAACTAATATAAAATTCACAAAATCAACACTTACCTATAACTCTCCACACTTATCCCTTCAGTTTCGCCACCAACAATAAGTGTGACATGATTTAGGTTGGCGAACTCAACACCATAGTAAGGTACTACTGGTATGCTTCTCTGTATACTGTTTTCTTCGTCTAAGACATTTGTGTTGCTATCAGCAATAAATACTGATGTATCATGTGGTAAAAGTGTTTCAATGTCTTCCCATTCTACTGAAGGTTGTATCGGTTGTTTAAAGTGGGCCCCAGCGGCACTCCTTATGACTTTAGAATCCCATAGATCCACACAACCTGAAGCAAGGTAAACATATCTTTGACAAAGACATTAAAATTCTAAACACCTATTTAATCTTCATGTTTCTATAAGTTTAGTAGATAATATTACAGAACTTTGACTAATAACATAAATAGAAAAAAAAATGTTTTAAATCAACTGTACAAAAAACTGATCTTAAAAATGAGTTACAAAAAAAAGTTTCACAGCTTTTGTAGGTATACCTATATTTAGTATTTACCTTTTGTGAGTAATATTTTATCGCATCCAACACCAACCGCTGCTCTGAGTATGGCACCCAGGTTACCGGGAGTCCGTATATTGTCACACACCAGGAGTAGTGGTAAAGGACGGGAGGTTCTGGTTATGTTCTCAGATGTTGGCATTTCAAAAACCCCTGAAAATTTTAATCATAAAAAGTTTACGTTTGCCTACACTATAAAATATACCTATAAATCCTAATATATACCTATAAGAATTGATCCTCAGATCAATGGATATGTCGCAGTCATCTGGTTTAATCTGCGATTCGATTGAATGACTGGCGCGTTCATAATTGCGGCTCTATACGATGGGCCAACGTAATGGGTCATCACGATGGGCCAGCGTGGGGAGGACGTAGTGGCGTAGGATGGCCGATGGCGCCAGCGATGGCCGTGGAATGGCGGCGGTGTCGGTTTTTCGGCCGCACATCAAAGGATGATGGCCCAGCGATGGCGGTACGCCTCTGCCCTCTACTGCTCTACACGTTGGCGATACGACAGTCGATGCCTGACTGCAGTCGAGTGAGGACGTCGTAATTCGTATTACAATTTACGAATTTCATTCAAAATGACGAGTACGTGATCTCATAATGAATGAAAATATAATAATATTATGATAAAGGCGAAAGTTTGTATGGATGTATCCATGTTTGTTACTCTTTTATTCAAAAACTACTGAACGGATTTCAATGAAACTTTACAATAATAATTATTACTTATAGACATATACATATACATTATATCACGAACTCCCGGTAGATGCCGAATATTCTTGTTTGTTCGTCTTCCTACTAAAAATATATAGTGATAAGTCATTTCACTAAACTAAATCTAGTGAAATGTCAGAAAGGCGGATACCGCCGAATAAAAATCGAGCCACTCATTTCTCTCGCTCGCTCTAGTTCCCACACGTGACACGGGCACTAGTGGAAGTGAAACAAATGCGTCGCTCGAGCTGGCGCGGCTCGTCTAGCCTGGAGACAGACAGACAGACTAACCCTTTGGGTACGGAACCGTAAAAACTAGAAAATCGAAGAGCTGGAGTACCTGTAGTACCTGTGCCTGTACAAGAGCCTAACCAAACTAGAGATCGACATGCCACCTTCACAAAAAATATTCAACTTGGTCGGCCGCTTCATTTGACGTCAAATATCAAAGGTCTGAAGTATCTGATGAAGAACCCTCAGTTGGTTTCAACTGTATGATTCAGAGATATGGTGATGCCCCCTCAGATCTGCTATAGTTGCATTATACGTGTGATAATAATAATAATAACTCCCACTCTGGTTTTGGTGACGGTGGCCGGTTTCATTGAAACCAGGCCAAGAGTAATTTTATAGTGCCCAAGTGTGTGCGCAGTACATAAGAGCAATCTATACATTCCCTTAGTCGCATAATCCGGTGGGACGGAAGACTGACACGACCGGCGAGAGATCAGGCGCAGGACCGACTTTTCACCTGCCCATCCGACGCATGTATCATCTAACATCTTACTTGTCAGATTCAGATGTTAGATGATCCTACCAAAGTACCCGTGTGTATACTAGAGCAAGCGAGAGAAATGCGTGGCTTGATTTTTATTCGGCGGTGTCCGCTTTTCTGACGTTTCACTAGATTTAGTTTAGTGAAATGAGAAATCACTAGATATTTTTAGTAAGAAGACGTAACAAACAAGAATATTCGGCATCTACCGGGAGTTCGTGATATCCCTAGGGATATCGTGAAATTCCCTGATATCCTCTTTTCCCTGCGACATATACATAACTCCTGACTTTTTAAAGATACAAGTTTGGGAGTTTCGGCGTTGTTTTAGGAACGGAAAGCATATTAATATGCTATTATTACATTCATCATTGTCATCATCATCATCACTACCATAAACAATTATTTTAATTTTAGTTTCGACATAATTATTCCTAGAATTCAAGAGAAGGTTCATATTATGAGGGAGGTGATACGAGGTTCGCCGGGTCTTCTGGTGAAGTCATAAATTATTAAAAATGCACGTTTTGCATTGCCGCAATGGCTAATGCTTACACGTCCAATGTCCATCTTGAACGACGATCTCAACTGAACACGGCCATCATGTAGATTGTAGAGGCGTTGCGACCACTGGCGAGTGGCGCTGACCACTCTTGTAGAGGAGCCATAAATGACACCATTCAAATGAATGACTCGGCCGAACGTTAATCACGAAAACAAATATGGCGTCAAACAGCTCACACAAGCTGATAGCACTGTGCTGATATTTTTTCGATTAAATTTACTTTTAACGTAAGTACGTTACTTGTAATAAAATAATATGATAGCGTGGATTTACTTATTATATTACGCTGCCAACGGCTACTTAAAAAGATTTATAAAATCCCATTTAACAACTTCACTGTCTTGTCTTTTAAACTTCACAGTAAACGTTTTGACGAGTTGTCCTTTAGTCATTCAATTGAACGGAGTCATTCAATGAATGCGCTAGTCATTCAATCAAATCGCAGATTGAACTAGATGACTGCGACAGATAAACATCCATTGATCTTTATGAACTTACTAATAATACTACAATATATTTTGTTTTACTAATAATCCATACTGTGTTGAATGTGAAACTGTGTTGTCTGTTACCTCTTCACAAATCACACCCAAGCCGCTGAACGGATATTGCTGAAATTTGGTATGGAGACATTTTGAGTTCTAGGAGAGGACATGGGATACTTTTTATCCCGAAAAATTTTTTTGTTCCCTTGCGATAAACGGATTTTGGATTTACAATGGAGTTGCAGGCGTCAACTAGTATAATTATATCAGTAAGCAAACTAGCAGCTAATATAGCTTAGTATGATAACAGTTTTAGACTCGGGTACTTCTATCCAGATAAAAATGGCATACCTCTGAGCAAGTATCTTTTTTTTTAGTTTGTGAAATCATAAGTAACTGTATGTACTTACCAAATATACCTGGTGATGTCTCAACATCAGACCACAGTCCAATCTCTTTGTATGGTATTTTGTAAAATAAAACACCAGTTTTTGGAAGGAAAGGTCTTAAACGATTCAAATCCTCCACATCACTGAATATTACATAATTCAGTTTACATTTAGCTTCCAAACCATCAACAATCAGGCGCCATCCTTCAACTAACATTTGTCCTGTGCGTAATCTTTCCTTCTTAGATTTCAGTTTTACCAATAAGGAACTAGAATAAAAGTTTACACATTATTAAAACTTAAAATTTAGATTCAGGCAATACTTTTATACTTCATTGGTACTTAATCTATAAAAATTGTGTAGATTGACCACAGACATCAATCAAGATGTGTGCTTCGCGTGCCATATCGCTTCGAAAGTCTGTTCTTCAGTCCGCTATCAGAATCGGAAGACAATCAGAATTTTTAAAATGCCTAAATACCTAAAAGTGCCGTATTGAGCTGTAGAAATTCAAATAGAAATGTTGGCCTTGATAATGGACATACTTCTTATGATCGGTAGGTCCCAGTAGCTACGAAAAAAGTGGCACACTCGTTTTCATACAAATGGAGCAACATGCGGTATCTATCTTGATCTATGTCTGTGAGATTGACTCATTCTGTAAATCAAAACTAATATGCTCTGTATAAAGCAGGCAGCTTGGATCTCTTCTCAAATTATTTTGCCAAATAAGAGACATTACATATAAAATACTACCAAAAAACTTACTTAATTCTACCATCATTATCCTTTAATTTTTCATATATTATTTCACCATCATCATTAAAAACCTTTTTTTGACCTAAATAAAACTTTCTCTTCTTTAATTCAGACTCCCTTGATTCTTTTATGTCTTTGAACTTTTCTGGTTGATTTTTATTTTCTTGTTTTAGCTTTGCATCATCTATTTCTTTATCGACATTTGGCATGGACACTCTTTGCTTCTGTTGGGCTTTCTCCTTTTTTTCTTCAACAATAGCACTCAAATCTATAACTTTTTCAGTTTTCAGGTTAGTTTTTGGGGCAGCTTCAAAAGGCAGAACCACCTTACTGGGTTTTCTATGTGTCCATCTCGAGTAACATCTGATGGAATTCGCATTTATTACACGAGTTACAATACCCTTACACAAAATCGTTAATATGTTTGTAGACATTTTATAAAGAGATATTTTAAAATTATAAATCGTAGCTTGCAGGGTAATAAATAAATTGCAGGTATTTTTTAATGTTATCTTAATATTTAAATGAAACCAATTACAAATAAACAATTAACGAAAAAATCACACATTACAAGCCAAAACAAAATTAATTGCAATTGCAACTTGTAAATTGCAGGTTATGTTATGACATATATTTTTTTTATATGATAAAAAAGCGGTATCGGGATGGAGGCACTTCACATGGCTATTTGTATTTTGCTATTTGTTGCATTGTTGACGTACAGGTGCAGATTACACGCATCAATATTATCACGATTCCGTGATAATATTGATGGTGTAATAGGCCGAATCGCAGTATCGCAGTACTATTTACTTAAATACTTCTAAAACACAATGCATTATCATTGGAAGCAGGCAATTGATAAGCAAAGTAGACATCGCTCAGCTGCCGAGCATAAACATAGATGGAGCAATAGTTCCTTTTAGCACATCCGTAAAAAATCTGGGGGTTCTTATGGATCAAACTCTATCAAGGAACATACAAGTTCAAGCGCTTCGCAAAAAAGTTTCTGCCGCCACCGCTTCTCTTAGGCGTCGGTTCGGTCGTCCAAAAAACTTACTCTTGCTTTTCCTTCTCACAATACCGCTCACTATGACTCTTCCTTCACTATTTCTGCTATACGCCTATGGAACGCTCTACCTGAAACCATCCAAAAGTCACAAACTATAAATATTTTTAAGAAACGAGTTAAGGAATATTATCTAAATCTGTCATAATAATTGAATATAAATGTACCTAAATTTTTTTCAAATATTATATTTGCGTAAATTTTATGTAGTTCATAAAAAACATTTTTTATGTACCTATTATAACATGTGTTATTTATATTATGTAGTACGTCATATGTAGTATTTTTAGTCTTATTATTGAATAAATACTTTTATTTTTATTGTGTTTTAAGTTAAAGGTTGTCTGGCAGAAACTGCTGTAAGCAGTAAGACCGCCTATTTGTACAAAGTTTTCTTATATTGTGTTTTTATTTTTATGTTTAGTTTTAAGTTGTACAAATAAAGAATTTTCTATTGTATTCTATTCTATTTGTGAATCCCGTGATACTAGAATCGTGATAATATTGACCGTGTAATCTACGCCATACACAATTCACAAACAAGCCAATAAAGGCAAATACGGCCTTCCAAGTTCCACACATGGACGATGGACGTCAAATACCCTTGTTTCATAAGTCATTGCAAATACCAAACTTTTACATAATTTTGTTTACAATGTGACAAGACTTTAAATGAACGTGGGTGGCACTGGCGCTGCTCGTAAAGGAGAACTGTCAACACTGTCAAAAATTACATTTTTGTATGATGGCATGGCAGCGTTAGTTCCTTTTTTCTCGTAGTAAATGGTAAGTGGCCGGGGCACGCGTGTCACTAGTTAGCGTTGTAACGCAAACTCGCTAAGTACTTACGCAAACTCGACATCAGTCGAGTCATTTGTTTGTACGCGGCAACACGTGTAGTTGGTTGTAAAAATTCAAACCAAAAACAATCTTATCACCTGAGAAATAAAGCATAATTTTGAAGTAAACATTTGATGAAAATTGTTTGCTCTTATAATACTGACATCTTGCGTGAAGAAATATGAAGAAAAATCAAACCAAAAATAATTTTATTACCTGAAGAGTAAACCATAATTTGGAAGTAAACATATTTGGTTTGCCTTTATAATACTGACATCTAGCGTGAAGTAACTAAACTTTTTGGTAAATGCACAATATGTAGAAAAATTCAAACCAAAAACAATCTTATTACCTGAGAAATCTATAAATATAAAAATTAAAGGTGATCTATCAACGCACAGCCCTAACCACTGGACGGATCGGGCTGAAATTTTGCATGCAGGTAGATGATAAGACGTAGGCATCTGCTAAGAAAGGATTTCAATAAATTCCAACTTCAAGGGGTTAAAATAGGGGATGAAAGATTGTATATAATAATACTTATTAACGCGAGCGAAGCCGCGGGCAAAAGCTCGTGAAGTATAATTTTGAAGTACCGTCGGGTCGGGTTACTTTGACTACTTTTTCTTATTTTTTACCGACTTCAAAAAAAAGGAGGTTATCAATTCGACGCGTATGTATGTAATATTTCCGGAACTGTCCAGTTCTTGTATATGTTAATCTATAACAGCTTCTGAACAAATGTGCCAAATTTCAAAAGTGTATGTATGTATGTATGTATGTATGTATGTATGTATGTATGTATGTATGTAAGTATGTATGTATGTATGTATGTATGTTTTTATGTTTGTGCACGTGTGAGGTACGACCCGCTTTGCTTGAAATATAGATGAATGTAAATGACTATTATTTCAATAAGTCATAAATAAAATGATGTAATGGTAGCAACGGTTTTGTCTTATTATTTTGTTATTTAACTTGAAATTCTTATGAGAAGTACATATTTCAATAATTCATGTGAGTTGAAGTAATTATTATTAATAATTAATTCATGATATTTGGACAACAAAATTATAATACTATAACATTACTAGCTGTCCCGGCAAACGTTGCTTTGCCATAATATAAAGTACCTATTTCGCCCTTAATATTTTTTTGAAGTGACTAAATAAGTATGTTACCATAGCAACGTCTATCGCTATCCCGTCGCACAAACAATGGTCGCCCTCAGTCTCGAGTTGTAATAATTTACTATTATTTATTCAACAAGTGCACTTATCAATATATAAAGTACCGAGTAGCCGATTCTCTACTGAATATGCATATAAAATTTGATAAATATCAGTAAAGCCGTTTCGGAGGAGTTCGTGGACTAACATTGTGACACGAGAATTTTATATATAAGATTTTTGAGCACGTCAATAATTAATCTTTAAACAGACAATAATAATTATTGTTGTTTCCGGTTATGATACTTTTGTTACAAAAGATAGTATAGTTAATAAATTAACAAAAAAGTGTTATAATTAAATACTTGATGTATAATGATTTTCAGGATGATTGTAACTATGAATCATTGTATTTATGATATTAGATACAAATCTTGGTAGTCAGAGGCGGGGCGGAGTGATGATGGCGGTGGGGTTGTTTTTGAGATGGCAGTATTTAAGGCGGGCTGTCTGATGGAAGGGACTCACTCTCTCTCTCTCTTATCATAAGCTGTCACTCTGCCTCCTGTCAATGTGAATTGGCTCTGAGTACTTCGAACAAAGATTGTTATAAGTTCTTTATTTCCCTCAAAAAATAATTTTACACGTTAAGTAATATCTTAATCAAAACACTGTCCCATTGGGTTATGAGAGTAAAGGAATAGAGAGTGCTCTTGTGTACTGCGCACACACTTGGGCACTATAAAATTACTCTTGCGTAGCTGGTCTGGTTTCAATGAAACCGGCCACCGTCACCGAAACTGGTGTGGGAGCTATTATTATATTATTATGAATTTATAACACCTATTATTTAAGTACCCTCTCCCTGAGAGCTGCAAAGCTACTTTGATGACCAGTGAGAGCTGAGAGAAGCTCACTCCTGTTTTATTAAGTAACTACTTATTTAAAAAAATAGAAAAAATAAATGAAAAAACAGGGTTTTGTTATTTTAATATAATATGATCATCCAAATAGTATTCTACAATGCAGTCGGAAACAGAATCATCGCCACTTTCTAGGTCCATGTGATGATACAGTGGTGTCACAACTCACAATGAAGAGGCACATTCATCTTCAATTATCAGCTCTTCAATATCCTAATAAAGGGTTAATTCCCACTCCTTGTATTTATTTTCAGTTTTTTTCTTTCAAAATGATAGCATAAATTCTCCCACTCATTTCAGATATTTCTTTAAACGCTTTTTCTGCTACCTGTAAATGTATATTATATTACGCTGCATCAAAGTGTTAAAGGAGTTAAGCACCTACACTGTGACACGAGAATTTTATATACATCTAAGCAGACTAAGATATATAATTACGCAAAGCACCTAAGCCAAAGTATCAATAATTGTTAAAATCAATAGCGAAAAAAAGTTGCAAAAAATTGACTTTCCCCCGCCAAAAAATTAATTATCATTTATCAGCTCAAATAAGATCGAACGAACATTTTTTTTTGATCAAACAAACGATAACTAGCTTAGATTGATTGAAAAAAAGAAAAAAAGTTAGGTCAAATTTTCGAAAATTAAAAAAAAAAAAAAAACGAGAAAACATTATTTTTGTTCAATCACGAACAAACGACGAACAATCAAATTAGCGAAAAAAAGTTGCAAAAACTTGACTTTCCCCCGCCAACAAATTAATTATTATTTATCTGCGTAAATAAGATCGAACAAACATTTCTTTTGGTCGAACAAACGATTACTAGCTTAGATTGATTGAAAAAAAGAAAAAAAAGTCTAGATACTATAATTGTCGGCGCTAGGTTTAGGTCAAATTTTCGAACATTAAAATAAAAAAACTGGTTGCACGCCGGGAGTGCCGGCAGAAGTGAAAACTTGATTATTAACGTTGTGCATTTTTTTAACCCATTTTTTATGAAATTTTTTTTTTAAAAAATCGTCAATCAAGTTGTTTCGATCAAGTTTCGATCAAGGTTTCGATCAAGGTTTCGATCAAGGTTTCGATCAAGTTTCGATCAAGTTTCGATCAAGTTTCGATCAAGTTTCGATCAAGTTTCGATTAAGGTTTTGATCAAATTTCGATCAAGGTTTCGATCAAATTTCGATCAAGTGTCAATCAAGTTTCGATCAAATTTCGATCAAGTTTCGATCAAGTTTTGATCAAGTTTCGATCAAGGTTTCGATCAAGTTTTCGATTAAATTTCGATCAAGTTTCGATCAGGTTTCGATCAAGGTTTCAATCAAGTTTCGATCAAGTTTCGATCAAGTTTCAAATTGAGTTCGAGTTCGAGTTCGACACAAAACACTACTCTCCAACCGTCTTACGCGTTTTGTATGGTTTTTTGATCAACACGAAAATCTATCGCGAGTTTCACAGTTTTTACCCATCCCACAAGTGCTCAACGCCGCTAAAGAAGTTTTCACTTCAAAAAAACCAAACACGAACAAACATTATTTTTGTTCGAACAATCACGAACAAACAACGAACAATCAAATTAGCGAAAAAAAGTTGCAAAAATTGACTTTCCCCCGCCAAAAAATTAATTATCATTTATCAGCGTAAGTAAGATTGAACAAACATTTCTTTTGATCGAACAAACGATTACTAGCTTAGATTGATTGACAAAAAGAAAAAAAAATCTAGATACTATAATTGTCGGCGCTAGGTTTAGGTCAAATTTTCGAACATTAAAATAAAAAAAAACCAAAAACGAACTAACATTATTTTTGTTCGAACAATCAAGAACAAACGACGAACAATCGACTTTCCCCCGCCAAACAAGGGATCCTTTTGCGATTGGTAACAATAATTTAATCTGTATCGACTATCGACTATCAACCAATCAACAACAAGTATGTGACGTTCAACAGGAACCAGAGAGAACTCTTGAACTCTACGACCTACGTTGACATATTAAGACGTAGTTCGTCAGCTGAAAATCGTGTTTATAATTTATATGCGTGCTATCTTTAATATTTCCATCGCGTTGATTTATAAATTTAGAATTGAACGACGCAGAATATTATAAAAATGGCAACAGGAGTAAAACCTCGCGACGACGAAAGCAGCCTTAGTCGCGCTGATTTGGAAGCGATTCAAGATGCAATGAAAAATAAGAAATTTCGAGATCTCCTCAGCGAGTACTGCGATGAAGTACGTGACCCGGCGAATCAAGCGATCTATCAGAAAGAAATGACTCAATTAGAGAAAGAGCGTGGCTACGACGTAACTTTTATCAATCCGAAAGAAGGTTATGTTATCAAAACGAGCGTCGCTGGCGACCGGAAAGCTTTTATTAATATTTGCAGCAACACCAACGTCGATAAGCCTTCGTGTAAAGTTCAGGAATTGAACGGGCAAAAAGGTATAAACTGGCAGCTACCGTACTCGATCATACCGCCTAGGGAGGACTACGATAAAAATAAACAGAGATGCATCGTCTACGACGTCGTGTTTCATCCCGACACATTACGGATGGCTGAGGCTAACAAACGTTTCCGTGAGTTAGTAAACAAAACCGCATTCGAGGGGCTACAGAATACCTATAAGATCCACTTCGATAACAACAACTGCCGGTTTCCGAAGCTAAATTATAAAGGCATGACTACACCCGCCGTTATACGAAAAGAAGATCCTAACTTCGTTCCTCTGGACGCCGAAGAAGATGATGCAATGACTCCGGAATTAATTGAAAAACTGTATCCACAAAAAGTGTACTCAGAAAAGTCTCAATCCAGTAAAGCCGATAGTGAGTCGAAACATCACAAAAAAAGGTCGAAAAATAATAAAGAATTCAGTCACTCGTCGGAAAAAGGTTATACTATACCTAAGTACATGATAAAACAGCAGAAAAATGTGGATCTTCAAGATTATACTTATGACAAACACAGTAAACGGTACATAGCTATACCTAGCCATATAGTAGTAACTGTGAACCTACCATTATTGACCTCAACAAAAGATTGCACTTTAGATGTTAAAGATAGAAGCCTAAGTTTAATATCGGAGAAACCTGCCAAGTACAAACTGAACATAACATTGCCATATTCTGTGAATGATGAATGTGGGAATGCGAAGTTTGACAAAACAAAACATGTGTTAACGGTGACCTTACCAGTGAAAGCCGAGAAAATTCCCAGCAGAACTCTTAAACCTCTGAGAACCGACAGTGGTATTGACAGTGAAAACAACTCCTTCGATGAGGAGGAGGAGACTCAAAAATGCTTAGTGGAGGAGATTCAATCTACCACTACTGAGCCCGGTTCAATTGCAACTGAAAATACAAAGGAAATAAATAATGAATTCCTAGAGTCCACCATTGGCTACATTCTACCATCTTACACTTACAATGTTTTGGATGATGTAATTGCCTTCACCTTCCATGTTAAGAACACCGATCCCAGTTCTGTTCAAGTTAAAAAAGAGGACAGTAAAATCTACATTAAATTTTCTACTGTCGGTTCTGGATTTGTACAATTGTATTATGCTGCAACTATCTTGTTCGAAGATGATGTTACCTTTAATGATGCCATAGGCGAGGCTTGGGATAACAATGTAATATTGCAGCTGGAGTTGAATGGATGCCTGCCAAAATGCTTCTCTATAGGTCTAAACGACAATATGACTAAAGAGATCATTGAGTCCTCGCAAATAAATAAGACTATTCAGGAAACAGAAAAGGTAGAAGAGAAAGAAAAAGTTGCAGAAGATGCTCCCATTGTAGAAGTAACTAATACTGGAACGGAAACAAACATTCTGATGTCTAGTACAAGTAATGTTGAAGAGGAACATAAAGAACGGAAAATAGTTTGGGTAGATTCTGGTCATAGCGAAAATGGAGCTAAAAGTATACTCAGGAAACCGATTAGTATTATGAGGAGCTATTCGGAATCAAGCACAGGAGATGTCGCTTCATCTATGGATTATATAAGTTCCGACTGTATTCCAGAAGAATCCAGCTTAAAAAAGACTGTTAGGTTTAGTAATGTTATTGCTAGGCAGTTTTACAGGTAAATTGTTTGATAATAATATTATTCCAATAACTAGCTATTTACAAATGCTAATAATAATCAATCAATGTCTAGTAAGCCTTCTTATAGATAAAATAATTTTTATTATGATATCATGTAAGACCATTGCAACTTCTTATGAGGTCATTTTCAATTTACAAACAAGTAGATATACATAATATAAGTATTAGTATTATGATTTATAAGTATAATATAACTTCCTTCTCAGTAATTTTGAACCTCTGTAGGTATGTTTAATTCAATTGATGTGAAAATACATTGTTTATAATTTTACAGGTTCAATTCTTCCATTGAAGCCCAGAAGAGGAAAAATCAAAGGAAGAAGAACAAAAAACGTAGCCTAGAAAGAAGAAAGAGTGAAAGTGAAGCAGAGGAAGATACTTTGGTTTCAATTCAGGTAATAAAAACATGTACAATAACTTATTAGTATGTTATTGTATATTCCTTATTATTATTGTTGTTGAAGAGCCTAAGTGCCTCATGGAAACTATTTTAACATTATCTTGATGGATAGGTTGAATTTGAAAACTTCCAACTGTTAACAAAATATTTGCAGTCTTTCAACACTGTTATGTAAACACAATTTTCTTTAGTGACTATAGTTGAGTAAACTTTAATAAACATTTTTTTTTCAGTCATCAGCATCTAGGAAGTCAGCACTCAAGAAGAGACATGACAGTGGACTGGCAGACACGTCAGACGCCGAGGGTGACTGTAAATATACCATGTCCGACTCAGAGGTGGCGTATGAGAAGTTTAAAACCTCCCAAAACACCGGCTTGAGGAAAGGATCATCGGAGCTTGCTATTGATGATAGTGAAAAAAAAAGTAAAGAGTGGGCAAAGAAACTGTCAAAAGAGACAAGTAAAATAGCCAAGCTGCCCATTAAAGTGAATGAGAAGTCCTGTGATAATATTAAGCATAATACAAACCTGTATGACCCTGAAAAGTTAAACCCGGGTCTATACCCAGAGGTTAAGTTTAAAAATGATCTCATCTTTGATCTTGATATGTGAGATGTATAAGATATATTGTAATAATGATAAAATATGCATATTGGAATTATATAGTAACCCCTTTACTTATAAAAAAATCCACAGTTTGTATATAGCTGATGTTATAATTATATAATTTTGTGTTGCTTACCAGAAAAGGAAATAATAATATTTATTATAATATCTGTAATCTGTATACTTGCTGTGAATTTTTTTAAGTAAGGCGATAATTGTTTTAAATAGTAATTATTCATACACTCATTTTGACAACTCCAATTCTCTTATAGTTTCTATTCAATTTGCAGTATAGTTCCAGTATCACAATATGAGATAATCCAGTCTTATGCTAACTACTCACATACGGTTTTGCTCTATCGAGCAATAACGTCGAGCAAAACCCGCTGCTCAGGCTTTCATCCACACATTCAGCATTGCTTGATAGTTTTACTCTAAATCAATAAATTTAATTCCATCAACTTGTCTCGATGCGAGCCTTTGAGCTGTGAGTTTTGCGGTCCACACAGTAATTATTACTTGTTTTGGAGTAAAACTATCGAGCAAAACCGTATGTGAGTACTTAGCATTATGCTCTTACTGAAACTTTACTGTTAATTAATATGTAAGTGTATTTTACATTTTCATTGAGAAATGGAATTGATGAAAAGATATTTCCATTTTACATTGACTCCTATAATTGGATGTATGAGTAATTATTTGACAGTGCTTTAGAGTTCAGTGTTAGCCTTGTGAGTTGATTTCTATATGCATGTGAAGTAGATTTATTTTCTTGAACCTTTCCAGTACAATATGTTCCTTGTTTTGTTGTGATGGTTAGCTTATGGCAATGGTTTGTTTAATTATGTAATGTGATTTACTGCCATATTATGAGAAACTAAAAGTAATTTATATTTTACAAAGTATATTTTCAATCTATCCCAATAATTGTGTCCATCTATGAAACATGCGTGTTTTGTCTACTTAATTATTAGTATAAGTGCTCATTTGAGGTTCGCGCATATTATGACGGGGAGAAGCAGGCCGAGCCGCATTTTGCATGTTTTAGTACCTTACTAAAAAGTGTGCGGTCCAGCCCGCTGCGCTTTGTCATGTGTGCTCTCTTAGAATGGATATTGGATATGCTCATATAGACAATACATATTAATTATATCACATGGTACAAATTAGTTTTAGCGATACACTGTGTAGAAATAAGTGTTTTTGCACCGATACACAGCTACTACTTATTGTATCCTAGACAGTGGTAAAAAAATTATGATTACGAAATCAGCAATTAAATCACAATTCTCATTCGATTCGGATTCGGAAATCTATCAGCCTGCGATCGGAACGGAGTCACATGTGAATCGGGCCCCAGACCCCTGAAATAATCGCAGACATAATAAATTGCATCTAAATTGAATATATTTTATGGAATGTATATTGGAATTGATTAGACAATATAGGCGTATTTACATTTGTACAGTAGCGGACGCTAGTATTACTGGATTCTGGCTCTAGGTCAGCGCTGCTAAACAATATATTCCAATCCAGTCCAGTATTGACAAAATTGATACAGTGCTTGAATCCAGTACAGCTGCCGCAATCTACAGCCGCAATATTTATCACCTTTTTACCTATAATAATATGGTCAATGGACGTTGCTAGTGAACCAGCATCGATTTATACCTATGGATGCCATGTCACTTAAATTCACTTAAATTTTTCTTGAATACTTATACTTACAAATTATTATCAGCGTTCCATATTTCTTTTAGAATAAATAGTGTTCAAACTTTACTGATCACTTTATTACGTTGGACAAAGGATGACAAACTATTCCTTGCCAAAAATAATAATTTTACAAATCAATTCGGTGAGTGCCTTGTTTTAATCATAGATTTTATCGTAGTGTTTAAAGCACAGTAAATTTAGCTATTGTCATAATCCACGCATTTAATTTACTTTTAGTCTAGAATAGAATAGTTCTAATAATAATTTTTTGAATAAAAAATTATTGTGATGTTTAATTAGTATTTTTATTTAGATATACCTTAAACTTAAGTTAACTTTGGGAATTCTTTTTAGAACCTCAGGAACAGCGGGGAGTCGGGCTGATTTTAGTCTCACGTTGACCGTGCGGTCTGCTCTGATATTTAGCCAAAGTATTCAGCATGTTTTGCCTTTTGGTGTAGGCGCCTACGTGTTTGTCTGTTGTCAGCGAGCGGTCAGCGTGAGATTGAAATCAGCCAGGGAGTGCCGACTACCATTTTAACTTTCACCTGACCATCGTAGCCAGGTGCTACGATGGTCCTATGGAAAATTGAAATGGTTGTCGGCACTCGGCTGTCGCCAATCCGTAATAGTAGGGGAGGAGAAGGTGCTAATTTTGTAGTCACTCGAACGTCATGGAGACCTAGTAGATTTTTTACATTAGGTAAAACTGATAAAAAAATAATATTATAATATGAACTAAAAAGTATTAAATAATTTTTCCTATCTAATATGTAGTGCCTTTTCCCGAATTCGGCTAAACCTCAACTATTTCTGTACTCAGTCTTCATCATTTCGAAGTCGGTACCAGATATAGCTGAATCTTTATTTCTTTGAAAATTTGAAACTTTTGGAACTGGCACCGACTTGTTGACGATGTTATTAATATTGTTTTTACCTTGGAAGTCGGTTTTAATTTTTTGTTAAAAATAATAATTTCACTCTTTTTAGTTACCTAGTAGGTAAACTGTCAAGGCCTGTATTCACTTTGATTAGTGCAAGTGCAAGTGACTAGTAATTGAGGCAGTGGAGGGCAGGTGTGTAGTGCAAGTAGTGTCCAATTCTTGTTTAGTTGCTCTTTAGTAATTTAATTTAGTAAATTCAGTAGTAGCTGTCAACACGAGCGTCCAAGTTTCAAAAATAAAACTACCATTTTGACATGTCCTTCATTTTTAATATTGGTTTTATTAAAAACTATTTGACCATGAAGTATTTTTATATGTCCTTTCCCAGGACTCAAAGTATCTCTATGCCAAATTTCAGCAAAGTCGGTTCTGACTTCTGAGGTATAAACGTAAAGAGGTAACAGACAGACAGACACACATTCGCATTTATAATATTATTAGTATATTAGTAAGTAATAAGTATGGATTAGTATGGAAGTAATTGAAAGGGTGTCCTTTTGTACTTTTAATAGGTATATATAATAATGATATACTATATCTATGGACGCTTCACACGGCACACCACGTCAGTCTGGCCCATAAAGTTAATATACCTAGCGGAATAATAGTAACAATCTCGAGGTGTCAAACGAAACCAAAATTGGTTTTCATCTGTCACACAGTTGCACTCGCAAAAAATAGAACACGCTTTTAATCACGTTACTACGCAGCCGACTAGTCACTTGCACTAATCAGTCGCTGTCCACACTTACTTTTTACTAATCACTCATCACCTGTACTAGTCACCTGCACTTAATCACTAATCAAAGTGAATACAGAACTAATCACGTTACTACGCAGCCGGCTAATCACTTGCACTAAACAGTCGCTGTCCACACTTACTTTTTCCTAATAACTAATCACTGCCCTAATCACTTGCACTTATTACTAATGAAAGTGAATACGGGCCTTTAGTGCCAATTCAAATTGTATAAAAAATAGTTTCATATTGTCTTCACTAGATGTCACTGAGGCGCTCCTGTGTCGCGCTATCGCTTGTACGTAGAAGTTTTATATAGGTAGTTGTAACTTGTAACAGACTTCTGTTGACTTGTTGAAAGTTTGTAAGCAACTGACAACTCAACGGTGAGCTTGGTGAGAGCAGTGAGCATTGAATTGACAACAAAAATCATAATATCAAGTGGTAATTGATCTCGTATAATTGTTACTAGCTATTTGACCGAGCTTCGCTCGGTATTCGATAAAACACGAATAAAAAGACATTTTCTAAAAATGATTCCTAGCTAGATCGATTTATCGCCCCCGAAAACCCTTATATACTAAATTTCATGAAAATCGTTTGAGCCGATTCCGAGATTCCAATTATATAATATTTATATATATACAAGAATTGCTCGTTTAAAGATATTGTTATTAAGTTGACCTCCGTCATAGTCCGCGAATTTATAAGTGGTCATCGGTGGTACTGCGTATATTCTACGTATCTTATTACAATTTGTTAAGACTGTTAAGAGTCATACGGCATACCCCAAGGCCCAAATATCAGGTAGATAGATAAATTTAAACAATACATTTTAAAAAATCTAAGTAAACACGTGCTGCACAAAATGCTCGCAGCGCGGCATGCTGCATGCCCTGACATTCCGGTTAGAACTTGAATACGACGCGATGTTTACGCGTGTTGTTTATATTAAACAGCCTATAATAATTGGTGTTGTTATGTACATAATAATTATTATTGTATCCATATGCCTTGTACCTATGCCTTGTACTATTATCTATTTTGTGCCATGAGACATTGGTGACCTTAACTGTTAACACGACGTGGTAATGATGATGATGACGATGATGATGATGATGAATTTGAATTGCATGGTAGCATATGCTTTCTGTTCTTAAAACAACGCCGAAACTCCCAAACGTGTATCTATAAAGAGTCAGGAGTTCTCTCAGCATCTTCGAAACCATGGTATACCTTGACCCAATATTTGACTTTTTGGTAGCATATTCTTAGTACACTTCACATAAAACCAAAATCACCATATGTTTCCATATAAATTTCGAGGAGTTCCCTCGATTACTCCTGGATCCCATCATCAGGTCACCACTTTTAGAACATGGTACCAAAAACATGTATGGTTGAACATACAAATATATATATATATATATATATATATATATATATATATATATATATATATATATATATATATATATATATATATATATCCACAGCCGAACATATAACCTCCTCGTTTTTGGAAGTCGGTTAAAAAGCGTTTTTTATTTTAGCGGTGGGTTCAGAAACTGCGGCCATTTTAAAGTTTTGAAAAAGAAAACATATTCAGAAAATTGCTTATTTCGGTCAGTTATTATAATATTTTAGACAGCAAGGACTAAATCATTTAGTTTAGTGCAAAATAAAATATCTGCGTTTAGTTAGGAAAATATCAAAGGTTTATTTTTTATATGTATGTATTTTAAAATGCTCCTACAGGCTTACCTTATCTTTGAATCGTCAGTGCTTTTTATGGAAGCTTCTTTGGGGTATACTAAACATCCCCTATCTTAATCTGACAGATCGGATGACATTTCAATATTCAAAAAAAAAAAAAAAAAATTTAACCCACCAAGTGAGACATCTGATTTCTATACCATGATAACTAGACACATTTCGGAAGCCTATACAAGCTTAATCTGACACGCTCAAGCTACTCCCAAAATCCCATCTTCTCCTCCTCTACTATAACGTCTTGTTTCGAAATTATTTACTTGACGTGTGCTGCCGCCTGCCACCATCTGTATCATAGAAAGTACGAGTCGCATTTACTTGTCAATAGATGGCGTTAATAGCATCATTTACCATTTATATGAAATTATTTTTGTTATTATTATTTGATTTGATGATATCAATAAAATTGATTTAATCAATATATACCTAATAATAAGGAAGTTTATTACTTAACGATGGTTGGATCACTACAGTGGCATGGCATGCCTCGAAAAAAATCCCGCGGTGAGTTCAAAGTTTTACAAAGCTTTGAGAAACCATTTTTTATTGATGGATTTACAGTTTGATTCTGTTTTGCTACAAACTTTGCAGTAATGTAGGCTTCATTTTATCCCGGCATTCTCATGTAAACTGGAACCACCGCGCGCTGTAAAGAAGTCCACGCGGAAGTCGCGACTCGCGACTCGCGGGCAACAGCTAAATACTTAGTTTTAAAATAATACATAAATTTATTATATAGGCGAGGCCGCCAATTTTTTACTGATTTTGCAATTATTTTTCTCCGCCCTTTGTATTTTAAAAAGTATTTTGTTTATCTTATGCTCGAAAACTGATTCTAACGAAGAAAACAAAGTGCTCAAGCATGCATTAGAATTATTTGAATTCCAATAATTGTCTAAGAATATATTTACAATTAAACATAAAAAAGGTAAGAAAATAGCGTAAAATATACAATCCGCCGTGGAAGAGGTGCACTTTAACTGTCGCTGTAGCAGTAAGTATGATAGATTTGAAGATAAATCTGATATGTTATGAATACTTATATAAATGGCTATTACCTCATCTAATTCTTATAGTATTTTAAGATTTATAAACTTTTTCAAATCAAATGAATCGTTAGAAACATCAATTCTGCCCCACATTTTAAACGTCATCAATAATACCGATAAATTATTGTTATCGTTGGGTGTTAGGGAAGGTAAAATCGGGAAGTGGCAACGCTGAGTTTTTACGTATTCTATGGAAAATCTCGTAATATTCGCCATTTCTCGACAGTTCACATATTTTGAACCTCAGTCGGGCTGTGTACACAGTTTTTTCAAAGGAAGTTTTTTTGTGACACAAATGTAAGTATTACTGTTTCACATAAAACGATCAATGCATCATGTGAGTAGTCAAAAGGGCCATGTTTGGGGTTATAATACAAACCGCATTGTGTATTATTTACAGAGGTAAGTTTGATTTTCTCTACCCTATGATAGCCTCTACGCTATCATTTTGGTGCTCCAACGGCATATTTCTCAACGCTATGATAGCGTAGAGAAATAAATTCCCTACAATTTAGGTGCTCCAACGTCACAAGCGGCGTAGATTTTCTTTCTCTCGCAAAATTTACCTGCGATGCCAACAGGAGCAAAGCATACCTATTCAGTGCAAAATATGATGCAAAGACAGTAAAAATTATATATGCAGAAATATTTTTAATTAAGGGAAAAGCACTAATGGTAGACACTATAAGGAAAAATAATACATTTGAATGTAATAAATTGTAATAAAATGTATATTTATGAAAATAAAGGATTGATAACTTCTTTTATGTCTTCTGTAACTCTTACAAAATAAAACTACTATAGTTATTCTCTGATAAATCAATAAAAAAAGTATATTATTGGTCTTTTTGTAAACTTAGTCATAAGACCTAATGGATGACATCACAAAAAACGAACATCACTAATAGTAGACACCAATATAAACTAATAGTTGACATAGTACATTACATTACATTTTACATTTTTCATATTAAGTATTTAGGTCTTATTTGCCGTTTTTCAAAAGATTTCATTTACTTCATCATAGTAACTACATGCATCAGAAATATTATCCACGCTGTCTCCAGATTCTATCCATTCTTCTTCCATGCTGAAACTATCTTTCCTCTTATTTTTATTTTTCATTTTTTTTTCCTAGCAAATTTATTTTCAGTCTTTGGTCTCCATGCTTCTCTTGCCTCTCTTTTTTCTTCTTTCTTTTCTCAGCTCTCCTTTTTCTTCTTTTTGCTGCTAAAAAACTAAAGCAATAGATTTTTAGATCAATACAAGGTCTAATATTAGACGCCATGTCCATTTTAGGCACAGTAGTTCTAGGTTGTTGGTTTGTAAACAGAATTATATTTTCAGGGAATAGTGATGACATTTGCAGTAGAAAATTTACAAAATAAATTTAGTATGTATTGCTGATTGCAAAACTAAACAATGAGATCCATGTCATATATTATTTTTTTTACATTTTCAAGAACCAATAGTAGACACCCTTTATATCAGTGGCGAGGGGTGAATATTTTGAGAAGGGAAGCCGGAGTAAAAAATCTACTTACCAATTTTGGTAATTTATAATTGAATGACATGCTTTTAATTTTCAAAACTAAGTTTGGAAAACAAAGTTTCCTTCGACAGCAAAATATAATCTGTCAGACAACAGTCTTTCTGAATTAATGCCATATTTTCCGAACTACACGATTACGTCGTACGACTCACAATTCACAAGTCACAATATAAATTAATTTAATTCACGACACTCTTCTAAGTTCTAACGCTAAAACAAAATTTAAATTCGACAAAACAAAACAAACGACATGTTGTTTATAAACACACTATCCGCCATATTAATATGTCAATCTAAAAACCAGCAAAATAAAAATGTATTACGCGCCTGTCATATTTAGTACCGCTAAAGGCATTCTTAATAAAGTCGTATTACAAAAAATCCTACCAAAATAAAATGTATTACGCGCCAGCAAAAGTATAATGTCGCTACATTCATTCTTAAATTCGAATCATAACAATTTTACTTCATGACTCATCTATCTCGCTTGCACTTGTGCGTTGCTAATTAACCTTTCTCCGTAATAACTCGTCGGGCATCGAGTTATTTCCAAGTATATATCGCGCGTGCTAGAACGAGACAGAACATGACGACCAGTTCACAGGAATGAAAAGGACAGATGCTTACTATGAACTGTCGTTGTATGGAGAAATAAGCCGCTAATCCTGCGGCTTATTTGATTCTCTGCGCCCGCACATTGCATTGCCTTTTAAAATTTGTAGGCGATAGTTATTAATTCAAACTATGTATTTCAAGTGAGAGAAAAATTTATTGCATATAACATTGTGAATTCAAAGTTTTTTAAGTAGGTATGTAAAATATTTATTAGATAAATATGTCGTTGGCCCATATATTCGATTTTTCTAAGCCCTAAGGGAAGCCGATGGGAATCGGGTTATATGGACGCTTCGCCACTGCTTTATATTGTTAGGGAAAATGGATAAAAATCATAAATAAACATTAATTAGTGTATAGAACATGATCATTAATCCAATGAAATCAGTACAATTTTAAAAAATCAAATAAATGTACTTCAGAACTTACGTGCAAAATTTTGCCTTCTATGCCGAGCGCGTGTTGACGCGGTCACATTGTTTACAAAACTGATCCCATTTTAAAATTTTGTTCCCGAAGGCGTCCCTAATAATTTTTTTCACATCAACAGATAGCTTGAGAATCTTATAAAATTCAAAGTGTTATGAAATAATTTATATAATTCTTATTTTATGGTACTTATCTTTTTCGTAAGTGTCATCTATTAGTTCCGTGTCGAGCATTAGTGCTTTTCCCTTATTATAATAATTTGACTTTATGCAGATGATTATTATTATTTCTAATTGGCGAGCCGTACCTTCTAGAATTTTAAATTCAATTCAATTCAATTAGAGTAAACTGGTTCGACGAGATCACTATCGAGCTTTGCGATGTATTGGATGCTTCGCTTTTTACTGCTAATTAGTTTTATTTTGCACTCGACGAAGCATTTTATGTGAAAAGCATAAAATTAAAAAGCGAAGGAAATTGAAGGCGTTTTTAATTTAAACGCGAGAGTTTTAAGGAAGATTCAATCTAGTACCTAGTAATATGATATAGATAGAGTTAGTTCACTGTGAAAGTAGCAGAAAGAGTAACTTTTATTTCAATTTTTGTATCAGCTTTTAAGCTGCCAGTCCACCGCAGCGCACGGAGAGACTACGCACGTGCGTCAAGCTTCGTTTTGTAAGAAAATATATTATGTGACTGTGTCCACTGCAACCCACGGACACGCTACGCACGAATTGACGTATTCAGATAAATAAATTCGTGCGCCACGTGGCCGTGCACAGCGAGCGTGCGCCGCTGTGGAATGGCGGGTTTACAGTTTACAGGGAACTTTATACATTTAGGGACACATACACTTACAGTTTACACACCCTAAAGTATTATCACTTTTTTGACACCCTGAAGCCTGTAGTAGACTATTAATAATTATACTGAGAATCGTCGACATAGTACACTTTTACCGAGTTTCCTCACAAAAAATAGGCCACTGAATGCGTTGTGACTTGTGTAGTAAAATTCACCATCCTTGACTGTTATCATCCGGCCACGAAAAGAGTTCGTCAAAAATCTTGAGTTTATACCCATTTTTAACCGACTTCTAAAAAGGAGGAGGTTATTCACACTTCAAGAGTTAAATAACACTGCTGACTGAAAAAGTAACCTGTATATAACTGAAAGTACAAAATATATATTTTCGTTAGATTCATGTAGGTACAAATAATGCTTGAAAATATCCGAATATTTATTACTTACTAATCCAGACTTGGGACCTAAGTCTAACTTAGTATTTTTCTTTGTGTGAAATTATAACTGCGTCGTTTTTATTTTAAATCACCCCGTCTGGAGTCTAGACGGTTTCTTTTAGTGTCAGAAAAGTGAAAACTATAAAGTATCTAAGGTTTTATATCCTGAAATATTGGTTGGAGTCGTTTTATCTGTAGTAGCGTATCTCTTTCTATTAATAAAGACAGAGACCAGACATACAATAAAGATTTTATATTTCCATATGAACATGGTACTTTTACGGGATAAAAAATTGAAAACCACCCTTTTATAATTCAAAAGCCTTAAATACTACTAGATAACAAGACGTTAGTGGAAGAATAAGGTAAGTAACATGAAAAAACTTTCCGTTTTTTTGCTTAAATGGGGGATTTACTTTAGGGCCGGTAAAATTATTTGAAATAGAAAAACTATGGATTATAATGTGTAGCCAGATATATTAACTAGTTTATGAAGTAGATAAGTTACAAGGTTAAGGGCCTGTTTCACCACTTCCTGATAAGGCTATCCACCACTTAACTTAACAGATAGAGTATGGAGAATCTGTCAAATAAGCATATCCGGCACCTTATCAGGAAGCGGCGAAACAGGCCCTTAATTAAATAATTAGGGAAAAATGAGTTATTGTCCGTATGTTACGAAATGTTACTTGTTCGATTCTTCCACTCACGTCTTCCAGTTTAACTTAAAGAAGTAAATAAAAGTTAATTTCCTCTATAACTGTATCATGGCACCACCGTCTTCTGTAATTATACCTACTTCGGGTAATAAATCAGAATCAATTTTGTCGATTTTCCTCTTCCTCCCTAATCCCAATCCATCAGCTAATATCGCACGTAGTTAATGATCCCACACCTGTTCATTAGCTTTTAGTGATCACACACTACTATGCAACTACGTATGTATGTGTGCTTATAAAGGTGATCGCATATTTGTCAGCAAGCTCCACGCCGCGCCGTAAGCGCCGCAATTTCCGAACTATGCGGCGCCTACGGCGCGTACGGTGCTGACAAATGTGCGATCAGCTTAAAAACACTACAAAGTCCTTTTCTGTGGTATTTTCTATATTCGTGCCAAATTACATACAAAGCGGTCCAGTAGTTCGTGAGATTAGTGCGTACAAACAAACTCATCAGCTTTATCATATAAGCCGTGATATTATAGTCTGGAATCTAGATATTATTTTGTATTACGTGTAGGTAATACCCACCTATATGTTACATGCTACGCTACACACCCACACAGGAACGTTACCGTAGCCCGTAGGATAATAAGGTAGATATTATACCGGATGACCGCGACATAAATAATTTCCAACAACTAATCAAAATGATGTTACCTGATATACAGTATTTTATATCTTTAAACGAGCAATTCTTGTATATATATATAAATATATAATTGAACAACGATTTTCATGAAATTTAGTATATAGGGGGTTTCAGGGGCGATAAATCGATCAAGCTAGGAATCATTTTCATAAAATGTCATTTTATGTGTGTTTTTTGAATTTTTTGAATACCGAGCGAAGCTCGGTCATATAGCTAGTATATTATTATAAGTCTATGCCTGATATCTCCATTCTACTTTAAGTATAATGCGACTATGTGAGATATTACAGGATTTAAGTGTATTACATTTGTTACTGCAAATACATTTTGTTGTAGACCCCAATAGGTAGACCCCGCAAACTATCAGAATTCTGACGTGTCAAAATGTATGAGCGGGGCGGGGCGTCCGAATTTTTCTGATCAGAAATTCGGATAATGTGCGGCCGGGATAAAAAAGTCAATTGCACTCAGGCTCTGATTGCACTAATGTCCCTTGAAATTAATAACAATTTATTGAGTACCGTCATATTTTGCCTCTCTCGAATCGAAGAAAAGGCATGATTTATTTTGACAAATGGTTGATACTAAAGAAGAGAAATTACCGACTTAAGTAAGATGGTGAAATTAGACTTTTTCGGGACATGAAAAAATTAATATTATTATTTATAATACCAAAATCGTATTTTGTAACGTGAAAATATGTACATTCATATCTACACGCACTAATATTATCTAATTATATGATGCCACTAATTATTAATATTGTCCGCAACTTCGTCTGTTTTAGACTTAGGGCATGAAAATGATTTTTTTTGCACAGATTTTTCAACTCATTATTTGCTAATATATTTTGTCACAGATTAAAAGCCTTCCTCAATAAAATATAGACTATTTAACATAAAAATAATTTTTAAATTAGTCCTGTAAATTGTAATTAGCGCCTTCAAAAAAACAAACTTCATTAATCAAATCAAATCATTTATTTCGGGCCTCAAAGGCCCATATAACAAATACCTTAAATCTAACATACATATTAATAATATAATAAATACCTTAAAACTAACATACATATATTTTTTTGAATATACTTAAAAAATAATACTGTCACGTTTTGCCGGCGACGTGACTCGCTTCGTTCCGGAGTCTCCCCTGGAACCTCCGATAAACTACAACTCCGGCGCCTCGAAAGTCGACAGAAGATTCGTCGGTACTCTCACCACAAAGGAGCTAAAGTTAACCTTGTGGCGAGACTGCAGACACTCGACCCTCAGGCGCAGTGTCGTCTACTTCTGGATGTAGTCCACGACGTCCTCGACCTCCATGGACCAGTGCAGGCGGGATATATACAGGAGCGTCGCGGGGACCTCGCTCCGCAGACGCAGCTCAGGTACATATGGTGCGGTGCCGCGATGGTTGCGGCGTTATTAAATATATACTATATATTATAAAGTATATATTTAATTGTTGTTAAAATACCCTAGAGACTAGAGTTCAGGTGTAAAAGTCAGAAAAATCGTAACGTGATCAATGATCATAATATTAGGATAAAATCCGTTAGTTTTTAGTTTATCCACAGATGACTCCATTGAAATAGATTTTAACGATACCGTCCCATTCTAAGTAGTCATTAGTCCTAATGAAGTCGCTAACAAAGGCACATTATAATATCGATTGTTACCTACCACAGATTTGTAAATGTATCTACAGCATGACTGGTGAGACATGTTCAATACTCGAGGACGTGATATTTGGCTATTATATTAGTTGAAAAAAAAAAATAAAAAAATAATATCAGTTGATCACTGAGTAAATGTAGCTTAAAGTTAAATAATTATCAACCCAACGCATGGACACCGCGCGCGGGAGTAGAGAGTAGAGAGTAGAGGGGTAGCACGCGGCGCCGGCCGCATAGTAATTTACTGTGTCCGTGATTCATTTATTTAAAGGGAAATTTGGTCAAAAATTAAGTAAGTACCTAATTTTATAACATAACTAGCTGTCCCGGCAAACGTTGCTTTGCCATAATATATTTTGAGATATTTGCCATATTATTTTATTGAAGTGACTAAATAAGTATGTCACCATGGCAACGTCGATCGCTATCCCGTCGCACAAACAATGGTTTGTGCAACGGTCGCCGTCAGTCTCAGGTTGTAATAATTTACTATTATTTATTCAACAAATGCACTTATCAATATTTAAAGTACCGAGTAGCCGATTTTCAGACCTACTGAATATGCATTTAAAATTTGGTAAAAATCAGTAAAGCCGTTTCGGAGGAGTTCGTGGACTAGCATTGTGACACGAGAATTTTATATATAAGATATATAAGAAGATTATAATGAGGATTGAGTACCGAGTACCTACTCTCCTTAAGTTATGAGCATGTCTCACCAGTCATGCTGTAAATGTTGTCTACAAACTTCGCGAGTGTAAACACTAAACAATGATATACCGCGCGGAAACCGTGCATTATTATACAATAGTACATTACGCACCTAGGGCAGGAAAATAAGAAATGTCTCAGACCACAATATGTAAGGCGAAGGCCGAGGCGAAGCCGAAGTCAACAAACATGTGATCTGAGGCTTTCTTATTTACTGCCCATGGTGCGTATACTATTTTTCTCGTCGACGGAGGCGGAAAACGGCAACATCGGTAAGCGCAGCGGGAAGAAAGTTGAGGTTTTCCGCCCGTAGGTGAGAAAAAACTATTCTTTATAACCCACAATAACATATTTAACCGAAAGCATGCTAGTGTGTATTTTAACGATTTACGAGCATTCGATCCTTAAATCCAGAATCATTTGATAAAATTGAAAATAAGATAATACAATTTTTTGTCAATCCCTTTACACTTTTAATTCATTAAAAGGCTCAGCGGTCTCTACAGTTATTCATCCTCTCTACAGTGTTCTTTGGTCATTACGGTCAAGAAACAGAGATTATTATCAATTTCAAGAAGGAAATGAGAAAACAATAATTTTCAATTTATTCTCGGAAACTGGCAAATGTTACTATCCGTCTGGCATAGCGGGTCCGCCGTCTAGATCATTATTGTAATCTAATTATTTAAAATATCGCAAATTATTTAAAATATATAAGAAAGAACCGTTATTTTTCTGAGGCCCGAGACGATAGCATTTTAGGCACAGTAATTTTAAGATTACAGTACACTATAAAGAATCTTTACGATTATGCTTTGTGGCTTATCTCGAGACATTTTTGCGTAATGCTTGAAAATAATAAAAGTTGGGTAGAAACTGCGATATAAAAGTAAAATATTAATATTTTATACAAACGCACGGAGAAAGGCGACGCAGCTTATCGGAAGAAAAACTTATTTCTGGAAAGTTTTAAGTAATTCCCGACCAATCAGACTTTCTCAATTTAGTTGTGAAGTCATCCTACTTAGTTACGAAGTTGCCGTGTGCCGCCTCTTTTAGCTTATGATATCGCTTTGAATTAACGCGAATTGTAACTAAACTATTCCATTTTAACAGAGTAGTTTGTAGCCAATTATTATTTGTCTTTATGACAACGAAACAAAAATATGTTTTACTAGATAACGCCCGCAATCCGTTGCGCCAAAATTTGCTTATTACGCCAGAATAAGCAAATTAATTACATTTTTTCGGAATGATGTAAATGTATCTTTTGTCCTTTCCCGGGACTCAAAGTATCTCCATACCCAGTAAAATAGTTGCAGCGGTTTGGACGTGAAAATCTAATAGACAGACAGACACACTTTCGCATTTTTAATTGGACAATTAGGATGGACTAACAAGCAGTACCAGTATTTTACCACAAGAACCTTATTTAAAAATATCTTGCGAGTTTCAAACACGAAACCCCGCATTGCAAAATATATCCTCAATGATCATAATATAAAATGTCAAAGGAGACCGAGTCTTATGATTTCTACGTATGAGCACCAAAGGAACTATTGAATGCTAAAAGGATTAGGACTCGTTTGTAGGAAGTAAATATCCATAAGACGTTAAGATTTTCCGGATTCCCAGGAATTCTAGGCTTTGAAACGTAGCGAATTTTCATACAGACGGTAACACGGTAAACTTACGTTTATGGGTTTTAGATAGCTTATCTACAATCCGCATGACGAACGTATGCTTAGGGCCAACCCACACGTACCACAAATCACAACCACACCACAACTACACCACGTGGTCGGGCTTGGGTCGGGCGTATATTTCGTATTGTAAATGAACTGAACCATTCACACGTACCACATTTTGCAGTAGTAGTCGACCACTTGTCAGATACCGACCACATCGCAACCACAACGTTGCGTCGATGCAACGACAGTGCGCGCACACCGCCCGCGCTCTTCCCCCCCTTCGTTTCATTGACTTTCTTGTGTAACCATATCGCAACCACTGGCGACAACGCAACCACGTCGGCATTTTGTCGGTACCACAACGCAACTACAAGCAGCGATACCATTCGCACGTAACCACTGCTTTTGTGGTACGTTTGGGTTGGTCCTTAGTAGTCTAGTCGCTAATATTATGCAGCTGTTTGCCAAAAATATTTCGTATACACTTCAGATTTATCGTACAATATCATATTCTCTTTTGAAACGATTTTGCTTACTTATCGCAAAATCACTCTGCTGGTCATAATGTAAATTATTGTTGTGACGTCATCAAATCGTCTATATATTTTGACCGAGCACATTTTTAATATTTTTCTTAAAGGATTTCGATATATTCACTACAGTACTATTAAACTATCAACTTTCATCAAACATCAGTCAATTCATCAGTGTTCGGGGAGCGCTTATTCTACGAATTCTACGGACGTAGAGCCTCGTAGACCTTCGTAGTTTTTCAGTGAATTCATAATTGGAATATTATAGGTTGCAGCTTATAGAATATATTGACAATCAATTTCAATTACTTAAAATGGAGTTTATTATAATATTGAAATAATAAATTAAAGTATCGAATTAATGTAGGAATACCTGTGCGCTACGAAGTCGAGTTACGTAGCAAACGGCTACGAAATTATGACCCTACGTAGCACTTTCAGAAATCTATTTTAATTTTGTAGGTTAATAATTCACACAATATCAACTGTAGAGATCAACTACGATTACTTGGCGCGCCAAATGACTGTTTCAATGTGTGTAGTCATATCCTTATGAAAGAGTTTGTATGTACCTAGTAAGTATTCAACCAATCACAGTACACGTAATATTTCAGTTAATGTCACTTATTACCAAGATTTGTTGATCAACTAATCATAACTGGCCTACCGCGCAAGACAACGCACTTCAAACGTTTTGACAACGCACTTCAAAGGTTTTGAATTTTGGAGGGGCGCGCCATATTATCGTAGTTGATCTCTAGTCTTAGTCCCATAATTAATGACCTAAAAAAACACAAAATAATCCTAACCTAAATCTAAAACATCGAATGTCACATTAGGAGATATCGGTAAGAAAATGCTCTAGTTCTGACGATAATGAGGATGTAAATTGGGAGGGGGGGGTGTTCCCGGGTAACCTGTGGCGTATCTGTTGCTCCCCCCCGCCCCCCGCTCGCCCCGCGCTGACGCCCCCCGCGTCAGTCAGTCCCGCGCCGAGCGCGTAAACGCGCGTTTCGTGAGGGCGTTAGCGCGCGTTGTGTCAGTGCGATGTGTGTGTAGTGATACTGTGCACTGTTCACAGAGGATTTTATTATTAAGGTAAATATTATTATTATTAATATGATGAATTTTTTAGGTTATATTCAACTGTGAAAAAAAGATAAATTAAAGAAAACAACAAATAATTTGACCATACCAGAAAAATAGTATAAATTGAATAATAATACGTATTTATTTAAATACTATTTTTTACTGCAATTAAATTTCATTTCACAATTATTATTAAAAAACTTACTTCCGTGTTAGGTAAGCAAGAAGATTTAATTTATGCAAATAAAGCTTTATATTACGGTAAGCTGATATAAAAAATCTGTTCCACACGATGTTGCCGAAAAAATCTCCAAAACAACAAAAATATATCTCTTTCCTACCTAGTAAGTACTTATTAGCTATGGCAGAAATTCTCAAATGGTTTTGTATTATTATTTTCCTAGACAACATAACTATTATAATGAAACAATTTCATTATTTACAACAGTATTTTATATAAACTATTTTAGAGCTGATAAAATATGTCCAGTCAAAATACAATTAGTTGATATAAGTAGGTACCGTAAAAATATTTGAAATAGGTCGACTCCTGACCTGGGGCACACTAAACACTGGTTAGATGGATTTGCTGAGGTATTCCAGATTTTATTAGTACAATAGGCAAATTGTCTATCCACCTTCTCTTTTTCTTGGTTTCTCCTTGATTATGACGTATCCCATAAAATGAGATTTTAATCAGATCTCTAACTTTGAAACAATATTTTTGAGAACCTTCGTTAAAACATATTTAGGCGTGATTTAGGCTAAATTCATTGTGACCTTGGTATTCATTACCTAAGTACATGGCCAAAAGTATTATTTAAAACACCTATTCAAGTATTTTATTAATGATAACCTACATTTTATTACACTTCAATTACTTAAATCCGACAGACTGATTTTACATTTTATTCGTTGAGAAAAATCACAGTGTAACGTTTACCGATTTCCAAAAAAGTGGTGCCTATATACATTTTGAATGTGTATTGTGTTGACAAGCAAATTAGCAACTATCCATACTAATATTATAAATGCGAAAGTGTGTCTGTCTGTCTGTACGTCTGTCTGTCTGTCTGTCTGTCTGTTACCTCTTCACACTCGAACCACTGAACCGATTTTGCTGAAATTTGGCAAGGAGACACTTTGAGTCCCGAGAAAGGACATAGGATAGTTTTTATCCCGGAAAAATGTACGATTCCCGCGCGATAAACGAATTATGGCGCAACGAAGTTGCGAGCGTGATCTAGTTATTTTAATTTAATTTTCTGAAACGTTGTTATGTAACTAACTACAATTCTTGTAATCTTTTTGGTGATTGTTGCAATCAGTTGCATTATTATTATGTCAGTCTTATCATAATTCAGATTACTTCGCTTTGACTACACTTGGTTTCGGCCGCGACTCTGCTCACATAAATGTAGTTTGCCACAGGAACCATAAATTCTACACCTCATATCGGCGACAAATTTATGAAAAACTGACAATTATTTTCCTAGTATATTCTATGCAAACAAACAAAACCTTCCTTCCAATATTATTCCCAATATTAACTAATAGATGATAAAAATATTCGTTAATTAGTTTAGGGATAATTCTGAAAGCGGTATATCTAACACCGAAAACTTTTTCGGCAGCTATTTTCTCCCTTTCGTACTTTCATAATAAGTTTGTACGCGTCTACGCACCGGTTCAAATTGCTTTATGATGAGTGCCAGAACAAAGCATCTGCATTTTATAGCACCGAAAAGGAATAACATTACGGATGTGGACGTCATATTGTCAAATAACGCACCCATTTGGACACCCTTTTCTATTTTCCGGGTTTAGTTTATGAATTTGCTTAGTTGACAAGCTGACTGATATATAAATATAGCGAATCCGCCAATGCCTTTTTGTCTCTTTTTGTTTAGAATTCGCCGTTCGCGAATTGAAATCATTCCAAATGGATGCTCGTGTAAAGCCAGCTATACATAATAATAATAGCTCCCACACCGGTTTCGGTGACGGTGGCCGGTTTCATTGAAACCAGGCCAGCTACGCAGGAGTGATTTTATAGTGCCCGAGTGTGTGCGCAGTACAAAAGAGCACTCTCTATTCCTTTACTCTTATAACCAAGTGGGACGGACGACCGACACGACTGGCGAGGTGGTGGCGCGACTGGTGATCAGCCTGCATTGTCCTAACCAAACTTGGAAATATCATGTTTCCAACGCGGGAATCGAACCCACGACCTCCGAGTCAAGAGCCGCAAAGCCAGCCGCCAGCTATACTGTGCGTAAACCAGTTAGACTGCAGATTAACGCGGTGTTCTGCAAATTATCGGGGAGTCAGTTAAAGTGCAAAAAGTTTATTAAACAGGTAAAACAGGTTCTTGGTTGAATAAGACATGTTATTTAGTTGTAGAGAATTATTTAATATATTTTTTGGACATAAAGAAAAAAAAAATGTTAAATTTTAAGTAAAATGTTACTCCACCAATAAAATATATAACGCATCGTATCAAGTAGAAAAAAACCAATCAAAACAACAACACTTTTAGGTTGACAAGCTTAAGGTAAAATTTTTAGAACATTTACGAAGGAAGAGAATGCAAATTAAGTAGGTAAAAATAAAGTGGAAATATAAGATTTTTTTAATTTAAAAATGGTACCAGGGAATCTGCAGATTACCTAGGTAATGTGCACGTTAAAGTATTCTGCATTCTAACGGTAACATATACAGTAGTATTGTGCATTATAAGTTGTCATAAACATAATCTAAGTAATTGTAAATTCCTCAGCAAACAGTAACAATGTTTATTACAGACTATTAAAGGATTATATATAAGACAGTCTTGATAAAGAAAAGCAAATGTACCTTCAAATATCACGTTGTTTATTTTACGACATTTTTCCTCAAAATATATTTCCAGGAATACCCTGAATGTATGTCAAAAGATTATTATACTTAATATAAACAAAACATAAATGTAAATTCAGAATGTCGTCTTGTCCGACCGATTTATCATAAGTATATTGAAATTGGCATCTGGGGGCACGGGAGTGCCCCCGCCAAGATGAGCCAAGCGAAGCGCGCAAGGGCACTACCTACCTTTTCTCGAAACGTTTCGTCGTATTTTTGAACCGTCGTAACTTTGGTTTGGATAATGCCAGATACTTGAAATTTTTAGGATATAATAACATAAGTGAAATAATGAAATGCGCAAAGTTTGAATATCGTAGATACTATACTTTAGATTTTATAGGTGTCCAAAAACCCACAATTTTGGCACTGACTCACCTATCATCAAAACTGTTAGGGTACTTCCTGATGTCTGAAAAAGCTGAAATTTGATATGTAACATACTATTAGTACAGAAACAATAAAAAAATTATCAAACCCAACCTAACCTATATCCTATACACTTATAAAGCAAAGTTAGGCCAAAAATTGTGTTTTTTGTATGGGAGCCCCCCTAATTTTTTATTTTATTTTAATATTATTATTAAATATTAAAGTAGACATATTATTAAGGACTTTGAGAAAAAATCAAGTACCTACCTGTTGCCATTATTGATATAGAACAAAATAGGCCAAAAAATCTCGTTTGTTGTATGGGAGACCCCTTTAAATGTTAATTTTATTTTGTTTTTAGTATTTGTTGTTATAGCGGCAACAAATATACATAATCTGTGAAAATTTCAACTCTTTAGCTATTATTCTTGAGTTACAGACTGGAGACAGACAGACAGACAGACAGACGGACAGACGGAAAGACAACGAAGTAGTAATAGGTTCCCATTTTTACCCTATGGTTACGGAACCCTAAAAATACGTGTTATCCTTGAGAGACCACAGACTCACAGAAAACCGACGTGAAACAGCACTCTATACCAATACATTATTCCCTATTCTCTTCTGCTTATTCCCTTAGCCTACTCCTTCATAAAAAGGCCGGAAACGTACTTGCAACTCTTCTAATGTTACAGTGTCCATGGGCGATGGCAGTTGCTTTTCTGCTTGAATTATAGGGATACCTACCCCTTTTCCCTATTTCCTCAATCAAGACTTTTCTTTATGAAAGTATGGCGACTCGGCGACGGTAGTACTTTCCATCAGGTGACCTGTTTGCTCGTTTGTCCCCTAATTTTATATATAACCGATCCCCTCTTAAAGGCTGGCAAAGCACTTGCAACTTTTCTAATAATGCGAGTGCACATGCTCGTATGCCCCTTAATTTCATAAAAACGTGTATGGTAAAACTTACAAAAAGGAATAAAATCCCACCAAAAAACATTTTCATGTAAAAATGCTGCCAAGATGAGAACATAATAGTTCGTGGTGTCAAAAAGTAGTGAGATCTCATGTAGAGCCAAGTTTCAAACCTTACACACTCAGCCCTAAATCTGTAAGCCTTAATTTTGCACATAAATCGCGGCAAAATACTTGATAATTATATTTAGATTCTTCTCGTGCTAATGTGTCAGCCGCAAAGAATCTAAAAACTCTACACATTAGTCAAAATGGGTGGCTTGGCAATTTTGTTATTGGTCATGCTATGAGCTTTGAACTACTCTTCTGTTGCACTTAATAACTTTTATACTAACCGCAACAAAATGACCAGGCCACCGATATTTACTAATGTGTAGAATTTTTTTACTCTTCTCGTGCGGCTGACACATTATATCAAGTATTTTGCCGCGATTTATGTGTAAAATTAAGGTTTTTAGATTTAGGGCTGAGTGTGTAAGGTTTTAAACTTGGCTCTACATGAGATCTCACTACTTTTTGACACCACAAACTATTATGTTCTCATCTTGGCAGCATTTTTACATGAAAATATTTTTGGTGGGATTGTATTTACACCATGATCAATATGATCAATGTCATGTCTTCTAATATATTTTAATATTTAAGATCCACACTGTTTATACCGCCGTTTTAGTTATGCAGTATACTTGTCTGATACTTTACAAAAGTGGCTTCACAGACAAAAACAAAACTACAATATACAACTTTGTCATCTATGGATCTTCATAGTACATAATAAGTACTATTTAGGGCCTGTTTCACTTTCTGATAAACTGTCGAAAAGGCTATTCACAACTTTTTTGACAGATTCTCCATACTATATCTGTCAAGTTAAGTGGTGGATAGCCTATTCGGCACTTATCAGGAAGTGGTGAAACTGGCCCTATGTATAACTAACCTAACCGAAAAGTAGGTACAAAGAAGTTGTAGAAAATTGAGATTTGAGACCGACCGAAAGTTCGGTTTCAAGCAAGGATGAACGTCAGTTTTCGGTTTTGGCTGAAAACCCGTTCGGATGGCTTCTATAGAAAATTAACAATGCCCACCACGTTATCAAAATCACATAAATTAGCAACAATCCCACTTGACCTCACAGACCTTTCAATTCGCGGCGGTGCGGGGCCCGGGGTCGCTTCACAAAAGCTTTTACAGTAATTCACGAGTTATTGGGTCAGATTGTCCAGTCCAAATGGATCCTGAATAAAATGAACCAACAAAGAAATCCGCTTAAACTAATTAAAATTTCAAGCGACTCCCGCAAAGTAACTGATTAATATTTTTGCGACAACTTTCGAACTCATCAAAGATCAATGTAACGTGGAATTTATCGGCTTGTTATTTTAATTTTTCTGTGATAAAAACTATTAGTAAGTAGTAACTGTTTAATAAGTTGTAACTATACATAAATTATAGTGAGCTATCAATTAGATTGCACTGCAGCAAGAATACGGTCTATTTATATTATATTTAGCCTTTTATTCCGAATTGTCTGTTTTTACTAGTGTAGGTTTTTTACAGAATTATAAGAATTTTCTTGTTATATAATTATAATCTCTTCATTTGGTGTACCTGTTGGCAAATGCCTCCTCCAGCTCACTCTTTCCAGTATTTTCTATCCTGTGCTACTCTTGTCCAGTAGGGTCCAGCAGTTAGCTTAATTTTGTCTTCCCATCCACAATACGGTCTACTACTATAATATTACGTTAATTAGTGCCACTTAAGTAATTATATTATCTATATTCTATACTATATAATATTATTAGGCGAAAGAGTTTGTTTGTTTGAACGCGCTGATCTCAGGAACTACTGGTCCGATAAGAAAAATTCTTTCACTGTTAGATAGCCCATTTATCGAGAAATACTATAGGCTATATAATATTAAGCTAAGATCAATTGGAGCGAAGAAACAGAGGAAAATGTGGAAAAAACGGAGAAAACAACTGAAACTACTGAAGCTATTTTTATGTTATTTGTCATATACATCAAGAATAGACCACGTGAAGGGACATAGGCTATTTTTTTGCGGAAAAATGTACGGTTTCCGTGAAATTCCTAAATTACGTATGCGAATCCGCGCGGTACATCTATCTATCCTACTAGTCCTACTAATCCTACTAATCCTACTAATATCCTACTAATAATATTATAAAGGCGAAAGTTTTCGAAGATGTATGTATGGATGTTTGTTACTCTTTCACGCAAAAACTACTGAACGGATTTTAATGGAACTTTACAATAATATAGGTTATACATCAGAATAACACATAGGCTAAAATTTTAACCGACTTTCAAAATGGAGGAGATGTTATGTTCGTTTATTTATGTTTAACGATTACTCCGCCGTTTGAGAACCGATTTTCAAATTTTTTCTTTTGGTGTATAGGGTATTATCCCAATTTAGTAGGAACCACGTTCACAAAAGTGGTGACCTGATGAAAGGATCCATTAGTAATCGAGGGAACTTCTCAAAATTTATATGGAAACATGTGGTGACTTCAGTTTCGTAAAAAGTATTCGAAGCATATACTACCAACAAATAAGATTTTGCACCGAAGTATATCATGGTTCAGAAGGTGCTGAGGGAACTCCTGGTTCTTTATAGATACGAGTTTGGGATTTACGGTATTGTTTTAAGAACGAAAAGCAGATGCTATACTATGCAAATTACATTTATCATCATTATCATCATCACTACCATATTATACCATTCATAATCTTTTAGATCGAGACTCGAGTTTGTCAAGCGATTAAAAAAATCTATATTAATATGATAAACCTGAAGAGTTTGTTTGTTTGTTCGCTCGAACGCGCTAATCTCAGGAACTACCTACTGGACCGATTTTTTAAAAAAAATCAGTGTTAGATAGCTCATTTGTCGAGGAAGGCTTATTACTCTAAGAAAAAAAATTGTTTTATTTCCGGATAGATTTGCAACAAATACTTTCAGAACGTTGATACTACTGGTGCCTACCACCGGTTCGGGAACTATCCCGGCGAGAAGAACCGGCGTAAGAAACTCGCACGGGGTCCCACTTTTTACTAAAAAAGTGAGAAAAAAATTAATCTTTTTAAAATAAAATTTACAATTGTAAGACTAATAAGACCGAAGAAACAGAATAAAATGTGGAAAAAACCGGGAAAATTGTTAGAAAAGGTCTCTACGCGGACGAACTACTGAAGCATTTTTCATATTTTTTGGCACAGATATAGAGAAGACACGTGAACATTAATTAAGCTTTTTTTTGCAGGAAAATGTACGGTTTTCGTAAAATTCCTAATTTACGCAGGCGAAGCCGCGCGGGACATCTAGTATACTTATAAAATTACATGTCCTGACTGATTGACTGACTGATTCATCATCGCTGAAGTTACAGCCGCGAAATTTGGTGAGTAGGGCTGTTTTATTAAGTCGACACCCACTAAGGAAGGAATTTTGAAAATTTTACCCCAAAGGGGGTGAAATAGGGGTTGAAAGTTTGTATGAAAGTCCGTCATTTCTTAAGTTAGGAACATGAAACCTATCTCCGTTATTCGAAGTCGCGGGCGACAGCTAGTATATTATAAAGTGAATGAAAGAATTTAAAGTTCATCAGTGTATCTTCATATTTTAATTGAAATATAATATATAACGCGATAAACTAATTTTGGCACTACTTTGAGAGTTATTATTATAGAAAGCAAAACAATGAAGAAAATAAACAAAACTAACAAGAGCCGAAGAAAGACAATGTCTACGAGAGCTTCGCAAATTACAGCCTGTTGCTAATAGCTTTTGAAGTGTTATTTATCTACGAAGGTTTGTTTTATTCAAGCCTCTTTGGAGGATAAATTGTTTTATGGCGTTCCGCTTTCATGCCTGTATCGGAAATCTTATTCGGAATTGTGTTATGGACGAATAGGTATAATAGGCAAGAGATATGGCAATGCAAAAGGTGTCTTAAGGCTTGGTTGATTTAGGGGCATTGTTACATATTTCAGGTTTATAATAAATGTCACGATTTGTCATTTGTGACAGACGAGTATTGAATAAAGGCCGAAGCCTTTCCAAAGATTTCTAGTGGTTTGAAATTAACTAAGAAGTCGCACGCTCGGACGTCCTTTTTATATTGACGGTTCAAGTAAACGTAACGTTTTGTATGCAGCATTATTTCAGCATTTATGGGCCTTGGGCCTGTGTGTATCTATATAGTGTATGCCAATGTAGGTGACAATAGCCTCGGTTAAACTATTATTGATCACTAAAAAAAATAATCAATAGCAACTTAGAGATCAACTACGATAACATGGCGCGCCCCTCCAAAATTCAAAACGTTTGAAGTGCGTTGTCAAAACCTTTGAAGTGCGTCTTGCGCGGTAGGCTAGTTATGATTAGTTGACCGACAAATCTTGGTAATAAGTGACATTAAGTGAAATATTACGTGTACTGTTATTGGTTGAATACTTACTACATACAAACTCTTTCATAAGGATGTGACTACACACATTGAAACAGTCATTTGGAGGGGCGCGCCAAGTTATCGTAGTTGATCTCTACAAAAATCACGATTACAGTAATATAGCCAGGTGAAATATAGACCGTAGAGTACTAACTTCTAGTAAAGAGAGCTATGTTATATAATACTAGCTGTTGCCCGCGACTTCGTCCGCGTTAACATTGTATACCTCTATAGACTTTCATTTAAACTTTCAACCCCTATTTCATCCCCTTGGGGGTATAATTTTTAAAAACGCTTAAACATGTATCCAATCATTTTTAATCAGTAGCCCAAACATAAAATGTTATGTTTCTAACTCAAGAAATAATGGACTTCCATTGAAACTTTTAACCCCAATTTCGCCCCCTTGGAGGTAGAGGTAGAATTTCCAAAAACGCTTAAATCCATCAATCCATTCATTTTTAATCAGTAACCCAAAAATAAAGTTTCATGTTTCTAACTCAAGAAATGACGGACTTTCATTCAAACTTTCAACCCCTATTTCACCCCCTTCGGGGTAACATTTTCAAAATTCCTTCCTTAGTGGGTGTCTACTTAATAAAACAACCCTACTCACCAAATTTCGTGGCTGTAACTTTAACAGTTTTTGCTTAGCGATGATGAATAAGTCAGTCAGTCAGTCAGGACATGTAATTTTATAAGTATGAACCCTGAAATACGACATCAATAATTATGACACAATTCCTGGATATTCCGCCGCCGTTGTAGGGAACACTTATTGGACAAAACTGACACTTGAGTGGCGTTTAAGATTGTGTTTGTTTCTATTTATGACTCCTTGTGTTTTACAACTCCTAAATCCTGCAAGACTCTTTTGGCGCGAAGCTAAAATAGGAACTATAGTTTGTTCGTTTTATGATGATATGCGTGACACATTATAATTGACAATAGTAGGGAAGTTACCTAAAAAAATTAATCGAATAATTTGAAAATATCGAATCACCTCGTAAAGGAATTGCAATCGAAATTATCGATTTCGTACTGATGTTTCAGAGTGACGCCGGCGATTTAAGATGGCCGCCCCTTTTTATCGATTTGATTTCGATTCAACTGTGTCAATCTCTATTGACATAAGTTCCGTTTCATGCATCTGACATTTTTCAAATATTTTCGTAACAATAATTTTATACTCCTAGTTCAAAGTTAATATTTATAATTTTATATCAATAAGTTAGCATTTAGCAACTTTTCATTTTTATTCATTTGCAATTACAGGAAACATTTATTTTTGTAGATGGAATATAATTTATTACATTCTGATTTTTTTTTGTTTTCTTGTAAAAAAAATCCGTAGCAAGGAATATGAGAACTGTCACCCATATCATCTTAGAACGAACAAACTATAGCTCCGCAATCAGTTGTCATTTACAGATCAGTTCAAATAACTGCAACGTGACGTGGTGATGCGAAGTACAGAGACATAATTGCTACCTGTGGTGTCGGGCTGCCTATTCCAATTTCGAAATACCTAACTCGCCTAAAAAATGCTTCACCTCGTCACCTTGCAATTTTATTTATTTTATTTTTTATTTGATCGGAAAACATACAGTGATAAAATTAAATTAAAAATTAAAGCTGATCTATGAATATCTAAGCACTAATAACATGTTTCCACAATTAGAATTCTAAACATTAACAAAATTGCTTTACATTTAGATAGACGACGAAAGTATTTAGCAATGATACAATAGTACACGTTACGAAAGCAATCCCAGTAATAATAATTTCAATACTACAAAAGTAATGAATCCAACAATCAGTGACCAGCCTCAAACCAACTTTTATTGATTGACTTTCTGATAGCATAAGTAGATGAATTAAAAATGTCCATGTCATGGTGTTTACTCAAATCATTCAGGCAAGCAGGTGTTCGAACGAAGAAGGAATTCTTCCTGTAATTAGAGTGGGAGAATGGAATATAAAAGGGGTTGAAGGAGCATATTCTGGATGAGCGTGAAGGGACTTTCAGGTTGGAAACAAGAAGGGAGGAATCTATTTTGTTTTGGGTAATGTTAAGGAATGTGCAAGTGTCAGCTACTTGACGTCTGAGATGCAAGTGATACCTGTCAACTGAACTGTTCACCTACACCAGACTACACCTCTGTGTCAATGTCATCTACGAGGGCGGCACTGAAAATTTCGGGAATCAAGGAGGTGACACAACAGTACTATTTAAAAATGTGTTTATTGCTTTTAGTCCATTGAAATGTTACATTTGCTTCGCATTTATTAGAAGACGCAATTTTATTTTTGGAATATGTTAGGGGGGTCAATAGAAGCTTAGCCTTAAGTTTGTAGGGTCGCCACTCTTGTCCCCCGGCCGCCATCTTTAAAAAAGGGCTGGCAACACTATTTTCGTGATAACTCGGAAACTACACGTCTTACAAAAAAATTGTGAGAACATAATTTGTTGCAAATTATTTTGCCTAAAAATATGTTTATGTAACTTTTTACCCTAATGAAAAATTTAAAAAGTTATAAGCAAAAGAGTGATAAAAATTTTGAAAAGGTTTATTATCACTTTTTAACTTTTTTTAATACATTTTACAAAAAAAATACCTTAGACCAACCCTGTAGATGATCTTTTGAGAAAAAGATACCTCGATCCCATGAAATCAATTTTTTGCAGATACAACGGAAACTGTGGAACCGTGGGTGGCTGCAGAAAAGCGGGCCTAAAATGCTATACATATTATAGTAGGAATGTACAGACTAGTAATAATGGTAGGCATACTATAATATAGTTTATGTAGTGTAGTAGGCATACTGTAAGCTGTGGCTGCAGAAAAGCAGGCCTGAAATGCTTTATAGAATAGTAGGCATACTGTAGAGCATTTTAGGCCTGCTTTTCTGCAGCCACACATGCTTTCTCAGTTTCCTTTGCATTGCAGAATATTAATTTCATGAGTTTGGGGGGGATGGGGGATATTTTTCTCAAAAGATCATCTACAAGGTTGGTCTAAGGCACTCTAAGGTAATTTTATTGTAAAATGTGTTAAGCAAAGTTAACGAGCCATAATAAACCTTTAGAAAAAAATTATCACTCTTTTGCTTATAACTTTTTAAATTTTTAATTTAGGGTATAAATGTATATGAACATATTTGTAGGCAAAATAATTTGCAACAAATTATGTTCTTAATTTTTTTTTGTAAAACTTATAGTTTCCGAGATATCACGAAAATAGTGTTGTCATCCCTTTTTTCAAGATGGCGGCCGGGGGACAAGAGTGGCGACCCCACAAACTTGAGGTTAAGCTTCTATTGACCCCCCTAAAATATTCCAAAAATAAAATTGCGTCCTCTAATAAATGCAATACTCGGTCCTAAAATTGTAACATTTCAATGGACTATTTTCGAAGTATTCTCCGCGAAATTTGACACATTTTGCCATCAGATGGAACCAATCATTGAAGCAACCATTCCATTCGGAAGTTGGGGTCTCCAAAATGGCCGTTTTGTAGGCGTCCACAGCTTCTTCAGGTGATGAAAATCTCTGACCACGCAATTTATTCTTTATTTTAGGGAAAGTATAGAAATCATTAGGGCTTAAGTCGGGGCTGTACGGCGGATGGTCTAATAATTCTATGTTTTCTTGCTCTTAAAACTCTTTTGTTCTGTGCGCGGTGTGAGAACTCGCATTGTCGTGATGGAGGATGATACGGCGGTTGCAGTTCTCTTTACGGAGTTCACAAACGACCTGTGGTAAACAAATGCTAGCATACCATTCTGCATTAACCGTTCTTTGTCCCTCAAGAGGAATAGTCGCAATATGGCCGGTTTTGGAGACAAACGTGGCCACCATTTTTTTTGCAACACTCCGTGAACGAACAATTTTTGTTGGCTTTAACTCATTTTGGAACACCCAAACTCGTGACTAGTTTTTAGTTTCGGGTTCGTACGTGTATATCCAGGATTCGTCATCTGATACGATGTTTTATACAGCATTTGAGGATCCTGCGTGGAATCTTTCGAGAGTTCTGACGCACCAAGTAACGCGAGCCGCTTTTTGCTCTTCACAGAGCAAATGTGGTATCCATCGGGAAAACAACCTTTTTAAACCTAATTGTTCATGCAATATTATTTGTATTTGACTCATGCCAATGTCTAAAGTTGCCTGAATTTTGCGGTATGTCACATGTCGATCTTTCTCAACCAGCTTACGCACAGCATCAACGTTTTCTTGGGTGACTGCAGTTTTTGGACGACACACACTGTTTTTGTGTTAAACCACTTCGAAAGTCATAATAAATCATCGCTCTAGAATTTTCACGAGTCAATTCCATTTTCTCAACGACTAAACAAGTTTGAAAAGACCTTGTGACAAGACCGATAATCTTTTTTAACCGACTTCCAAAAAACGAGGAGGTTATATGTTCGGCTGTGGATATTTTTTTTTTTTTTTTTTATTTTTGTATGTTCAACGATGACTCCGCCGTTTGTGAACCGATTTTCGAAATTTTTGTTTTGTTGTATTAGGTTTCACTCCAATTTGGTACCATGTTCACAAAAGTGGTGACCTGATGATGGGATCCATGAGTAATCGAGGGAACTCCTCGAAATTTATATGGAAACATATGGTGATTTTGGTTTTATGTGAAGTGTACTAAGAATATGCTACCAAAAAGTCAAATATTGGGTCAAAGTATACCATGGTTTCGAAGATGCTGAGAGAACTCCTGACTCCTTATAGATACACGTTCGGGAGTTTCGGCGTTGTTTTAAGAACAGAAAGCATATGCTACTATGCAATTCATATTCATCATCATAATCATCATCATCATCATCATCATCGTCATCATCATCATTAAGGTCACCAATGTCTCATGGCACAGAATTAATAATAGTACAAGGCATAGGTATGGATATACTAATAATAATAATTATGTACTGTATAACAACACCTGTTTGTTTAATACATGGCGGTCGGCGCCGCAGAGGCGACGGCGTCGCCGCGCCGCCGCGCCGCGTGGCGCGTGGCGGCAGACAACAGATCGAATACTTTACTAATTACTTTATAAAATTTAAATAGACAAATAGAATTAAAATAAAGTTATTTTAAAAAGAGCATTTACACAAAACAAAGTCATTAAGTGTCTTTTTAATCAGTTATACTTATTAATCGATAGATGGCGCACTAAGTATCGATTTGAATTCTTGATTAAGCGCTTATTCCACTTATCCTAGCTAGGAAGTCCTAGCTAAGGTCCTAAAAAATTTAGTCAAGTGGAATAACATTTAGAAGCTAGGATCCTAGCTAGGATCCTAAATCGGAAAAAATTTAGTCAAGTGGAATGACATTTAGAAAGCTAGGATCCTAGCTAGGACTTCCTAGCTAGGATAAGTGGAATAAGCGCTTTACAAGAACAGAACTGTCAATAATTATGATAATATTAAATATTGTGTGTAGCTACGCTACATCCTATACAAGTTTATACAATTTTTTATCTGATAGATCCTTCGATCGTGGAAAAACGAGACACAATAGCCTTTCTATTGTTATCTCAATCGCCGGTGACCGCTTGGGGCTTGAAGCATTAAAATTGTTAAATTACTTAGCACAATATGTTCACTTCACTGATAATATATGATTTTGTGAGTGTGAGTTGTGACTCTTGACAAATTGTAATAAGATACGTAAAATATACGCGAAGGTTTACCTACTAGTGTAACTAAAAAGAGTGAAATTATTATTATTTTTAACAAAAAATTAAAACCGACTTCCAAGGTAAAAACAATAATAACATTAATATGAACTAAAAAGTATTAAATAATTTTTACTATCTAATGGTGCCTTTTTCCGAATTCGGCTAAAACTCAACTATTTCTGTATTCAATCTTCATAATTTTGAAGTCGGTGCCAGTTCCAAAAGTTTCAAATATTCTGTCAGAGGACTGAAGATTCAGCTATCTGGTACCGACTTCAAAATAATGAAGATTGAATACAGAAATAGTTGAGTTTTAGCCGAATTCGGAAAAAGGCACCATTAGATAGTAAAAATTATTTAATACTTTTTAGTTCATATTAATGTTATTATTGTTTTTACCTTGGAAGTCGGTTTTAATTTTTTGTTAAAAATAATAATTTAAATAAATAAATGGTATTCGATTTTTAAAACCAAGGAGTTTTCAATTAAAAAGATTTTAATATGACAGGAATAGTGGAAGTATTCCATTCCCGATATTTTTAGTGCAGCCTATGTAAGTATCGTACAGCTGGTGACAACTGATCTTATGATCTCATAAGATCAGTTGACATTGACATGTAGGCTAAGACCACAGCTAAGACGTATCATACAGCTGGTGTCATTTTGAACGGCGTTGGACTCGTGGCATTCCATTTAATCGCGAAAAGTTTATTTTAACGCGCTTATCGATGTCTTTTATATAACACTAGCTGTCTCGGCAAACGTCGTTTTGCCCATATTATTTTATTGAATTGACTAAAATATAAGTATGGTGTCCATAGTCGTCCGACCTGGCTCTCTTAGGCATTTTCAAATATTTAAGAAAATAATTGAATGCGCCAATACGACAGTTGAATGAAAGAAGATGACGAAAATTGAAGATGAAAGTGCACAGTTTGGAGTGTGGACTGTGGACACTGGACATAGCTATATAGATCTAAGCTCCCCTCTCGGCTCTCGCACGCGCACCCCCGCCTTGATGATGCCCACTTCGGAACCGCGGGCCGTGCAGTAGAAATCGTAATGTTTTAATTTCGCTATAACTTCAAAACCAAACGTCCAATTTTAGTCATTCAAAGACCAAATATTATCTACATAAACTGTACTTATTGACAAAATAATTTATTTTGATAAGGATTAATAGCATGAGTAAAATAAACGCGTTTAAATGTACTCCGAAAAAATTCAAGATTTTTTAAATAAAAAAATGGTTGGTGTGCCTCACTCGACATAGATAGGTATAGTATGTCGCGGACTTTTTTGTAGATATTTATAAGATCTACAACTAATTGGAACATTTTATGGTTCTATCTTTTATAGTTTAGGCAGCGTACGCAAAATAAGTAACTTTTTAACTTTTTTTCCGAAAAACTCAAATATCTTACGAAAACCAAATAAAATGTAGCCTATGTTACTCGTGGATAATGTAGCTTTCGAATGGTGAAAGAATTTTTAAAATCGGTCCAGTAGTTTTTGAGCCTATTCATTACAATTATACAAACAAAGTTTACCTCTTTATAATATTAGTATAGATAGAACTGTGACCAATAGGCGCGAAGAATCAGCGGGAAATTTTGAAAAAAACGGGGAAAATGATTCATGTTTGTGACTGTTGTGTGTGTTGATGCTGACAAAATCGCGGGCTACAGCTATCCATACTTACTAATATTATAAATGCGAAAGTGTGTCTGTCTGTCTGTTACCTCTTCACGCTCAAACCGCTGAACCGATTTTGCTAAAATTTGGCATGAAGACACTTTGAGTCCCGGGAAAGGACATAGGATATTTTTTGTCCCGGAAAAAGGAACGGTTCCCACGCGATAAACGAGTTTTGGCGCAACGGAGTTGCGGGCGTCATCTAGTATTATATTGAGCCCTGCGAGCCTATTACTATCGGCACTCCGTATTAGAGGGAGTTATCATAGTGTTAGCCATTATCTTTATCTCGTATCGATCGATATGAGTGCACACCTACAATCAAATGTTGCAAACACTCCGCTTAAAATTATGATATCCGTTACGTAGGAGTAGATAAAGTTATGATTAGATTTTGCATACGAGTTTAAAGTACATTATACATGCGAATTTAATGCATAGATATTAGACACAATAAATATTTTTACTTTTAGTATACTTAAGTAAATAGTACTTAATAGATTATGTACCTTTACAGGTTTATTTAGAAGAACTATAATATATTTATCTACCTCTAACTGAATTTCAAGTTACAGGGAAATTTTAGTTACCATTCTATAAATTGATAACTAGAATTTAGATCTATCTATAACTATAACTCGTAAAATATATATATCGTATATTGCATAGACACTAAATAGTGCAAGCTGTCTATAGTCTATAATTCTATACAATAGACGTCGGGTACTGCCAAGTTATAGTTACAGCTAGCTATTGGCAGGGCTGTAATAACGAGACCTGGGCCAGCTACATCGATCCTAAGCTGTCTGTCTGAAGCGCTACCAACTAAAGTGAATTGACTTACCCTTAAACCACGTTTAAATACAGCTCATGCTACTTCTAGTTGAATAGGTGGCTTTTGGTTTAAGTATATTACATCATTAAATACTAGGCGTACCTACTTGTTCAAAATAATATGATAAAACTATATAAATAAATAAAAAATATTAAAAATTATATCTTTAAACTTAGAGGTAGGTACTATAAAATTATGAAGCTTTGCGTTAAGAGTCCGTATACGAAATTTTGACGATTTTGCCGAAATTGCAAAGGTTCGCTACAGAAATATTATTAGGTTTTTTCCCCCTTATTAGACTAAAAAAATATATATATTAATTATTAGATTTAAAATATATTTAAGCGCGGAAAGCCGACTCGAGCTTGCGGCGAGAAATATAATGTGAGATTTAGGTTGTTTTGAATCGTGTATTTTGGCACAATTTGTTTTTTTTATTTTTTCTCGAATTGGATAGAATTTTATCTATAGATTATTTCTGTCGTTTTCTTTTTATGAATTACAGCTCCAAGTTGCCGAAATTAACAGCAATTCTTTGCCCATTTTCTCTAAAATTTTGCCGAGTTACATATTTTTTTACTCAACTATTTCATATTAAAGTGGTAAAAAGTAATTCCAACATTTTATAGACGACTTTCTCAACAGTACATTGTATTTTTTTCATACCGTTAAGACGTCAATACAATCCATAAACAGGTGATATTCTAAACCTTTTACAGCAAAAATCACAAAACTGTCGTGGGTTTGAGTTGGATTATTTAAAAATACTTAAAAAAATAAAAATCTAGCTCCAACATTATATTATAATTGAAATGGTCTTACATGTTGTGCATTAAAACTTATAGAAATACTGTATTTTAACTGTTAAATCACGTAACGAAATCAGCAAATTTCGTATACGGACCCTTAAACGATAGCGTAAAGTTATAATTTTTTTTGTATAATAAGTAGGAAATTGTATAAGTACTTACAGCATTACTGGTGAACTTCTTCTTCTTCTGATGACTTCAATACTCGAGGACGTGATATTTGGCTATTATATTAGATGAAAAAAAAAATAACAAAAATATAATATAAATTGATCACTGAGTAAATGTAGCTTAAAGTTAAATAATTATTTACCCAACGACATTTAATTTTTTATTCTTTCCCAATCCTAAGCAAAATTAAATATCTTTAATTCACAAAGTTATTATTTAATTTCTCAAAAGACAATAATTAAATCATAAATACATTGGAATTCCTAAAAATAACCTAAAATTTGTGGGATTTTAGGTTAGAAATGTTTACAAGACGAGGTCGTAGGAAAAAAATAAACAATGGGTTGTAAAGTTATTTTTAATGTTATTTGTTGTTTATAACCGCGCGGTGAAGGTTCGCGTGTCTTTGGCGCGGATGTGCGTGACATAAAGGCGTGAAATATGGGCCTGTTACTTCCACTTGTTGTGGCACGAGTTCGCCCGGCTGTGCCATTTCAAAACGGTATAATTATATGATAACCCCTCAGTCTAATACAAACATCATTTTCCAAACAAAAAACTTATTGTGTCTATAAGTCTACAATTTGGGTCAGTCATATCAAATATCCACAGCCGTCAGTTTTTTAACTTAAGGTGACGCTGCGTTAAAGTAAAAAACTGTGTTGGATAATATGTTTTAGATTGCTTGTTTTCTATGAGAGGCCGGCCCGGCCTCTAATAGAAACAAGCAATGGAATAGCAAAAAATGGAAAGGGTTACGCGACAAAATGGTTTTTGTCGCGTAATTTAAAAACCATAAATACATTTCATATAATATTACGCTATGGACAAATTCAAGTGTATGCTTAAACCAATCCATGTACAAATTTTGGAAGCTTAAATCACTCTCTTCTGCTGGCCGATGTATCGTACATTTGTGAGTTAATCACTGAGTTAGTAACGAAACGGAGGAGTGAGTAACGAAAAGTCACAATTTTGTATGCATTCCCTCCGGAGATACCGTAATTGACCGTATTTAAAATCCTATAAACTCATAATCTGAAAGCTACAAAGTTATAATAAAAATACAGCAATAGACAGGCAGACACACGTTCGCATTTAAAATATTAGTATGAATCCGAAAGTGTGTCTGTTTGTCTGTTACCTCTTGACGCCCAAACCGCTGCACCGATTTTGCTGGGTATGGAGATACTTGGAATCCCAGGAAAGGACATAGTATACTTTTATCTTCAAAAAAATTCAGAATCATTCTGAGTCCCGGGAACGGACATATCACGGTACATTTTTATTCCATACTAGCTGTCCCGGTGAACTTCGTGTCATTTTAAAATGACACGAAGTCTACTTCTACGTATTAGAAGTTTATACGAAACGTTTATACGAATATTTTAAGGAATATACGAATATTCCTTAAAATATTCGTACAAGTCTACTTCTACGAATATTTTAAGGATAAAATCAACCCAATCCGTTCAGCCGTTTTCGAGTTTTAGCGCGACTAACACATTTGAAAATCCATTTTTATATAACACTAGCTGTCCCGGCAAACGTTGCTTTGCCATAATTTAAAGTATTTCGCCCATTTTTAAATTTTATTGAAGTGACTAAATAAGTATGTCGCCATGGCAACGTCGATCGCTATCTCGTCGCACAAACAATGGTCGCCGTCAGTCTCACGTTGTAATAATTTACTATTATTTATTCAACAAATGCTCTTTTCAATATATAAAGTACTCAGTAGCCGATTCTCAGACCTACTGAATATGCATATAAAATTTGGTAAAAATCAGTAAAGCCGTTTCGGAAGAGTTCGTGGACTAACATTGTGACACGAGAATTTTATATATAAGATGGGTCTTATGATAAAATCTAGATCATTATAAGTTGTTGTGTAGAATTTCGTAACAAAATAAATCGGGAACAGGTACAAGTTTTGCACAATTCGCCGGCGATATTATCTTGCAGCTATTTTCTGTTGCGACCCATTTCTGAGCACTGACAATAAAACAGAGTATTATGAAATGACTGCTGTGAATACCTAAACTTAATTAATAATATTTAGATGAAAACTAGATGACACGACTAGGTGTAGTAGATGACTATCTAGTAACATTTATCCGGGATAAAAAGTATCCTATGTCCTTTCTCAAATTATCTCCATATCACAGCAAAATTGGTTCAGCGGTTTAGGCGTGAAGAGGTAACAGACAGACAGATAGACTTTCGCAATTATAATATTAGCATGGAGGTATGGATTTGATGAAAATAAACACGAATTGTTAACAAATACAGACCATAGAAGTAACTCTTTGAGATCCCGTCTTTAAATCTCCACCACAAAATCGGCATAAAATCCGTCAATTTTACAATCGGCGCTGGTAAATTATCGGGAGCTTCTCAAAGTCTAAACTCATTATAAGTTTCTGATACCGGATCGAAAATATACAACTTCGCTAAGATTCAATTCACACTAGGGCAGAGTCAATACGACGCGTAAGCGTGCGTCCACATTTGTATCATTTGCGCGATCAGATCTCCGTCGCGATCATCGCGCCGTATCAAAATGATACGCGTATCATGATACTTTGTATCATGATACGCGTATCATTTTGCGTCCACACTAGCGATCATGATACGGCGCGATGATCGCGACGGAGATCTGATCGGAGATCTGATCGCGCAAATGATACAAAATATGTGGACGCACCGTAATATTGTTTTCGCCAAGCATATTCTCTCTGTTGTGCTTTTATTTAAAAGTACTTTTTGCTATGAAAATATGTTGTGCGATTGCACGCCTAGCATTTTTTCATAGTAGAATTTTGTACTTAAATATTATTACTTATTAGAGCAATAATATTATAAATGAATATTCTGTAGTAAAAAATCATAGGCCGTAACGAACGCTTCGAGTTTGCCCCAGTGTGAGTTAAGCCTAAGGGGGTGGGGGATTATTAAAAACAGACTCCGATTTCTAAGACCGCAAATATCAATAGTTCTTGGAAATGAACCTAATTAGAACTGTAAACCAATTCTTCGCTGATCAAAGAGTCTTGATTTTATTTATTCTATTTTCCGACAATCAGATTGAATTAACTGAGTTTTAGAATAGCTACTTTTATATTATTAAACGGGCTTAAAACCTTTACAGCGCAATTAATACAGATAATAATTAAAGAAAATAAAGTCTAATCTAAGCGTCATGAGATAGTGAGGGAGGAGAAACTTTGCTTTTAAAATGTTTAAGGCGCGAATAAAAATTATAAATTCGTAAATCTCTGGTATGAGACGCGATTCACAAAAAATAAAAATATTATAGTGTAAATACTATACCAAAATATTGTTCAGTGTGGACAGAAGGTGTGGAAATCACATAGGAAAGCAGAAAAAAAAGTCTAAATATTTAAAAACATTAAAATCTCAGGAACTACTTGAATTGTAGGAATGAAATAAAGTACAAAATTTGTGTCTCTTAATGATTAATCTCATCAGCTGGGTAGCAAGTTAACAAACCCTCGTAATTAATTTAAATAAAATAATCTCGTTTTTAGGGAGTCAAAAAATGACCATTTTAAAAATTGATTTTCTCAAAAACGAAGTGAAATGCGCACACGGGAGTTCTACTCTTTCATTTGAAATATAAGACGCCATCGACTCATTGCATTAACTTAGTAATGTCCGATTTTGGGGATTTCTAAGACATATAGGGTGTTATTTAAACGGTTAGCAAAATATTGGTATATTTGTGAGCAGAAATATGTAATTGGTAAGCTAAAATTGATAGTTGGACAGCAACTTGTGTTCAGCAAATATTTATAAATCAGTCTGCAATATATATCATTCTGAACAGCAGTAAATTTTTTTGACAGCCGAGTAATTATCAAAGCTGCAATGAGTGGCCTAGGCACTCAGAGAATAAACAAAAAAATCATTAAAATTGGATTGTGTTTGTTATTGTTTCGGCAGGGGGCTGCGCCCCCCGAGCCCCCCTTTTGTTTTGTAACGGTCGCCGGCTGCTGCCGCAGCACGCTCGCTACGCTCGCTCGGCTCTGTGTTGTGGTCTAAGTTCTAACCTAACCTACTTTTAGAGTTTTTGGATTGTGTTTGTTTTTGTTTTGGCGGGGGGCTGCGCCCCCCGAGCCCCCTTTCGCGGGGGCTTCACCCCCCCGTCCCCCCGCTTCGGTAACCATGGTAAGTAGGCCTTCTGTTAAGTATTTTCATTAATAATGAAATTAAATAAAATACTTAAACGTTTTCTCTGCTGACCGAATGTATAATCTTGCTGACCAAGTAATTATTGCTAACAAAATCTTTCTATGCTGACAAAATGATTTATTAGCGGCTATTTCTTGCAAATCTAAATCTTTAAATGGCATACTCAATTAATTACTTCTCATATATAAAGATATTTAAGATAAGAATAAGATACATTTCAAACTTTCACTCATAGGGGTGACACCGTTTAATAGCGACATTAACGATGACAGTTTTTATTATTCGTAAGTCGTAACATCAGGATTCAGGTAGTATTTAACACAATTAATTAATAAACTAACTCCGTGATCCATTATGAAATGAGCTGTGTTACATTGTAATGTTGGATTAGCTTTGATACAATGGCACGGTAATCCTGCAGCTTCGCAACAAAGCGCGGATTTGGACGGTGATAACAGATTACAATGGCTTATCTATGCGTCACATGTACTATCAGAGAAATTGATTCCTATGCAGGTGACGGATCTAAGTAATTTGGTCGCGTTAAGTCAAATTTATCAGTCCGATCACAGCTAACATTGAATTGGCATAAGCCGACCATATGACGTAGGTCCGTCTACTGCCTAGGAATCAATTTCCTCGATGGTACTCATTTAGTTTGTTCGGCATATATATCCTTTTACTTTGTTTGGGAGAGGAAATACGACGAACATAAATAACATAAACAGAAGAACCAAGACGTTTTCTATACCGCTATTTCATTGACACATTAGGTATTATTGTCAACCGTATATCTATTAAAGAAATAAGATCTATTACGTCTTCAATAGATAAGAATCACAGCATGATCTTCTCCAGCAAAAAGGATTACATCGAGACGCGTCAAAAAAACAGAATAACGTAGTTCAAAATAAACTAGTACACGAAATTAGACTACAAAGCTGCCAATAAAATGTTAATTAATATGAAGTGTTAGTTAACTTTCTCGCCCTTAGTGGAAATTCATGTTCCCGTGGGGCCCATTTCATAGAATCCTCGAATGCGGTTGAGGTGGGAATGGCCCCGCGTGGAAACTGTTTAATCATTTAAAACTTTGCCCCACCTGTAACATGTTTTCGACAAACTTGAGGCCTTTTCTCCTATGAGTCCTAACACTAGTATGGTAGTACTGTATAATATATTATACTATAATACGAACTAGGCTGTTACTTTGTACGAATTTACATAGAATATACTTAATACTTATTGTGAATAATTCTAATTTCAGTAATTTGCAATGGCAAACTGCACAATGCACGCAGTGAATAAGGTAATTCAAAATTTTTAACATTGCTTACCAATGGCGATATTTTAATGCAATTTTGAAGGGAACAAGTCATAATAATTATGCATTTTACTTATTCACGGCGAGAATAAAATCGCGCACTCACCATGACGAACATAGACGAATGAATATAGACGTGAATCAAAAAGCAAAGTGCTGATTTTTAACTAATGACTCTGCGATAACGGCACAAAGGACAAAGTAATCAAGAAAATGAGCTTCGTTGTTTCGGAAACATGAAAATACTTTCAGAACGCCGCAATAAGCCTAAGAGCGAGGCCACGATGCTCCGGTGCGTTGCGGCGTCAGAGCGGATTTTCGCATTAAACGAGATTCAATTCAATTAGTCCAGTATTCTGGTCAGTGCTCATTAGAATGAACTGTTGATTTGTTCTGAAATATTATGAGCCATTTTATTGACGTGTTTGACGTTGTAAGGTTTTCATTATAATACGTCACACTTGTCTCACCAGAGTCACACTACAATATGGCGTTTCATATGTGACGCCTTGAGCACTGCCTACTTTGCCGTGTATTATTTTGGGACCTAGGTCTCATATCTTGTTCGTAATTTAGTCACAACACCGGTAAATCAAAAAATTCGCCAAATCAAAAATACAAAATTTTATAAGTATAAATGTGAAACGTCGAAGTGGCGCTACTGCGGCTTCCGCACCACACCGCACCGCAACATAACGACGTGGCTTCGCTCTAACCAAATATTTACTTTGACTGTTTACTACTCGCTCCCAATGATTCGGTTCAAACGTTTCAGATTCAAACGAATACTATTATTATGATTGATCATCATGCCTTGCGTCATGGGCTACGTTCTTGCAACTTTTGTTTACTATTACAAGCCTACAATTATACACGTGGCCTGAATCAGAATCAACGGCTCTTGAATCAACAAAATTTTCTAATATATACAGGATGTAACAGAACAAAGATGTCTATATTCTATAGTTAACAGTGACATTATGGCCACTCATATAAAGGTTATTGTAAAAGATGCAGCGCTGAAAAAACATTTTTTGTGATCTGTATGGACACACGATTTTTGTATGATGCAGGCGTCAATAATTTGCCCATTCAAAATTTTAAAAAAAGTTGCTCAATCAGTTCTGCTACTTTCACAAAGAACTCTATACAAGGGACTCAACACACCCTAAAGTATTATCCCTTTCTTTTGTTACACCCTGTATGGTTAAGAGGCATAGAGAAGCGCAAAACAGCTGCCTCGGAACATGCATACTATCCATACAATATACAATATTATAAATGCGAAAGTGTGTCTGTCTGTCTGTCTGTCTGTTACCTCTTCACGCCCAAACCGCTGAACCGATTTTGCTGAAATTTGGCATGGAGATACCTTGAGTCCCGGGAACGGACATAGGATACTTTTTTATCCCGAAAAAATGTACGGTTCCAGCGCGATTACTTAATTTTAGCGCAACGGAATTGCGGGCGTCATCTAGTTATACAATATGGCATCGTAAGTTCTAATTTTGGCCGTAGTATATGTATTCGTCACACGCCGTTTCAACCAAGTCTATAACATTATAAATTTTCTTTTTTACGGAGCATCGGGCGTCAATCAACTCGAATAAAAAAGATCAACCTGTCCCGTAGAAAAATGAGGGAACAACAAAAGCGACAATAGCTAAGGTACTGCCTCTTGCAAAATGGATACGCTATGACAGTGTTTTTCAACTCGTGGGTCGCGAGTCGCGACCCTCTGAAGGTTCGCCAGAGGTTGAGAAAAATATTTAAGTAAGAAAAGCAATTTAAAATATTCATACAATTAGTAGGAGAATTTTAACAATACTTATAATATTCATATACGTATACTCACATTTTTTATGTACGGTACATACAAGGGGTACGCGAAATATTGTTTCGTACCATAAAACAGGTTGAAAAAGACTGTGTTATGACTTATGAAATATAAATGAGTACATGTTTAGACTGAAGCCGACATGACGAGTGACACTGATAAGAAAAATATAATTCTTGTACGAAATGTGGTATAATATGATATTATAATATGTACTTGATAAATAATGCATAAAAATAATATAAGAAGACTGAGTTGTCATCTTTTCACAAAGTTTAGGTCTAAGTTACTTTATGAGCTTACACAACCAAGCAATGGCTGTGGTATAACAATATACCTTATATTATATAAAATTCTTATGTCACAGAAGACATGAGCCCTACAAAATCTAGGTCTTGCGAGTCCTCCAAACTATGCCAGTTTAAGTGGCTAACAAAAGTAAAACTTAGCAGTTTATTTAAAAACTTAAAACTACTGATTTACATTAGAGTTAAGGAAAGTATTTTAGTACAACATAAAAGACAAGTTCTTTAGTGCTTTAGTGCGCTGTACTAACTGTAGAACTGAACTATGTAACTGTAAAGCAAGTAGCGTTTACATGTTTCAACTAAAGTACTGTCCTAAAGCACTTTGCTAAATAGATGTTGTAAATCGGGCCGTGTCAATATTTCCGTCAACTTAGTCATTATTTACAGTGTTTTCGTGAATTAATAAATGTGATTTTCGTGCGAAATGGTCACAATGAGCCGGCTAATAAAGCGGCTGACATGTTTGAAGAGGCCTCATAGTAGGGGAGGTAGTGCTAGCGTTTTCTAAGTCATTTCATACCGACCAAATTTTTGTCCAGCGGTAGCTTAATATTTATCAATCAATATAATCAGCGTCAGTCGCTAATACGATGGTGGAAAAACCGTCAGCCAGCGATATAAGTTATAACCAATATAGCCCTACTTCGCGCTCAATGTATTAGGATACATTGAGCGCGAAGTAGGGCTATATTGGTGGAAATGTCGTATACGACAAACATTCAGCTGACGGCGATTTTCGTTTGAATTAACCATAAAATTATCTCACATAGCAATTATAAGTAATTAATTCGATAGTCAATATTTGTGAAGAAGAATTATATACATTTTACTTTAAAAGCGCCATCTGTTGTTATATACTAAAACTAAAATAACACCTACCGAACCTAAACGTGTATAATCTAGATATGAACCTTTATTCAATACGATTCCCAACAACAACTTTGAGATGCTCAATTTTTATTCCACCCATTATGAAGTGGCTGACGATCAAAGCTGTTATGTATTAGTGGAATACTATTATTGTAATGATTTTCGCTCGGTATGAAATGACTTTTTAAACTGAGCGCGACCTCCCCTACTATCAGCAAACAGAAGCGGTGAGAGCTATAAGCGGCTGATTCTCCGTCCATTACCACAATTCCCACCCATTAGCTGCTGTAAAAATTAAACAGTGGAATGATATAGAATATCCTTTTCGTTAAATACTAATACAATATATTATGTTATTATTTTATTTGATAAATGAATGATAATACATATTAATAATTATTTAAAACCGATCATATCATATCAGTCATAATAATTTATGTTTAAGGGTATATTGAATATTCACAACAAAACAATGTAGGATTTGCCAATATACCTACTTGAAATTAATGGGTACCTAGACAACTTGAATTCGATTATTTCGACAATTAATTTAGGAAAAATATGTATGAGGTTTCCTACTCAGTCCACACTGCATCGAAAGCAAACCTAGTGGTTTGTTTTCGAAAATTTCGACAGTGGTAATGAATCGTAATGAATAAACCCTGGTAATGAATAGTAATCCACGAAGGAACAAATTGGAACTTAAATTGTCGGAGGATTGGCTAAGTTCTGAGGGTGGAACAGATTGGTTAGAAAATTAATTACGTACATTTCACGGATTTTCTTCCACTTTAAGTGTTACGGAGTTAAAATTGATTAATTGAAAGTAAAAGTTTTTAAGATGAGTTTTTTTTCTACTTAATGTAATTAACATTCGTTTACTTTAATAACTTTTTTCTTGATTAGTTTTAATTTATTTAGGAGAATTAGGTTAACTTTTTGATTCATGAAACCTATTTAAACGTACCAATATCAAAGAAAATAAATTTATTCGTTAAATTACCTACGAATTTATTCTGTGAGGATACAGCGGACCTAAATATTTAAACAATAAATTATTTTATTAGTATTTTTGTGGTTATTTTCCTGAAAGTAATCAAAAATTATAAGACTATTTTCTATAAAAACTCGTTGGTCACGTAACTGAAAATTATTCGATCGAATCCTACATGAATTTCAATTTCAAGACTGAATAAAAAAAGGTTGAATTTCAATTGATCGTTTGAGGGGAGATCTATCCACGGTTGTTAAACGAATCGTCAGCGAGCAGAAAAACCGTCGACGCGAACAATTTATTTCTGTGATTGTCTAGCCGTGTATCTCCGGCTGAGTTCTCTTTTTAACCGACTTCAAAAAAGGAGGTTATCAATTCGACGCGTATGTATGTAATATTTCCAGAATTGCCCAATTTTCGAATATGTTAGTCAATATCAGCGTCTGAACAAATGTGCCAAATTTCAAAAGTGTATGTATGTATATAAGTATGTATGTATTTTTTTATGTTTGTGTTCGCATATCTCTGGAACTACCATTCCGATTTCAGTAATTCTTTCTTTGTTGTACTAGGTATTGTTCAACTTAGGGAATAGTGCAAGTTTCATCAAAATCGGTTAAGTAGTTTTGGAGATAGGGAGTTTTGATTCTCAATTATCTACAATTTTGAAGTCGGTTTTTTTATCTTTTCTTTTTTTTAATACAGTTATTAAGTCTGTAAACTAAAGTTAAGTTAATCATTAAGTCTTTCTGAATCTGACCTTAATATCGTAGTGGAAATATGATTGTAAAATTTTAGGAAATAGGTAGGTCTCTAATTAGAATGGTGCAATCTACGAATAACAAAAGAAGTCTGGTCGCGGAGCATGTAGAGTTTCGCACATTGATTTATCACTAATTGTTTCTTTCACATTGTTATCACGATATCGCGACCTACGTATAATTAATGCAACAGTAATATAATATTCGTAAAAAGACGCAAAAAGCGAAAAAAAAATTTGACGTAGTCAAGCGCATGCTTATGCACTTTTGTTACTACTATAAAGGCTCCATTCCACCACTGCGCACGCACCCGCGTGGACGTGCATGGATTTATTTCTTTGACTTGACACAATTCGTGCGTAGCGTGTCCGTGGGTTGCAGTGGACACATCACACAGTCACATATATTTTCTTACAAAGCGAAGCTTGACGCACGTGCGTAACCTCTCCGTGCGCCGCGGTGGAATGGAGCCCTAACAAACACGAGACCAGCCGCAAAACTTCATAATAATAAATTTTGTGCCTTGAATTGGGCTATAGCCAATATACTTCGGAAGAATACTTCGATAGAATATATTTCTTTACAGAATACCAAATATCATCAGCTTTCAGTAATACAGTACAGCGTGGTCACGTTTAGGGTCTCCGCAAACAGCCGTGAAAGATCGGTTTTCCTTTCATATAACAAACATACCAATATTAGCAACTAGATGAACGCCCGTAACTCCGTTGCGCCAAACTCGTTTATCGTACGGAACAGTACATTTTCCGGGATAAAAAGTAACCCAAGTTGCCCAAGTCCTTTTCCGGGACTATCCCCATACCTTTCAGAAAAATCGGTTTAGCGGTTTGGGCGTGAAGAGGTAACAGATAGACAGACAGACTCGCGATCGCATTTATAATATTTGTATGTATGATTTTTCCAAGATTCTTAGGATTGATCCTCGTGTTTACGATCGCTTTGAATTTACGACGCAACGTAACAGCTGAGTCGAGAAATTGCAGTAGTAGTAAAGTTTCCTTGGATATATTATACATATTTTGCTTTTTGAAAATATTAAATAAGACTTCAACAACGTATAAATTGGAATATAATTGTAGGTATACAATTTTTAGTCTTTGTTGTCTTGTTAAGCGCCGGAGAAATTATTTAACTTTTTTTTAAGAGCCTATGCTGTCCCACTGCTGGGCAAAGGCCTCCCCCAAAGTCTTCCAGTTCTCTCGATCCAACGCAGCCGTAGGCCAACCTGGCTTGTATTTGTCTAGCTCATCGCGCCATCTTTTTCGAGGCCGGCCACGGCGGCGTCGTCCATCATCTGGTACCCATTCTGTGGTGAACTTTACCCAGCGGTCAGGATGCATACGGCTTGTATGGCCCGCCCAGTCCCATTTTAGCTTGGCAGCTTTTATGCCGACGTCTGCAATACCAGTTTTGGAGCGCAGTGTACTATTTCTTATTCGGTCCGCTTTCTATTCCTTATTTTGACTTTCTTATTACATACATTTTCTCATTGTTAACCTACTTATAAAATTGATATTCTTTAAAAAAATCCTTGATTTTCAAGCGAAAAATGCAAAATATTATGAAGCTTTCTTGTGGCATAAATATTTTTATTGGTAGGCAATAATTATAATACTTGAAACGCAGATTTCATCGGTGATTTAATTGAAATATTCCTCTAAAATATTCTGTAAGCCCTTGAAAGTGTTTAAGGCATAAATTAAATTAAGAATTTGTAAGGCACCTTATCCTGTTACCGAGATTGGGTATCTGAGCAACATTGAGATGACAAAGATTAACAATTTAATTCAATAACCCGGAGTACAATCGCTCAGAAATCATGAAGGAACATGTAAAGCGCAACACACACTGAGCCCGCCGGGCCGGCGACATAATATGTCGGCGACACTACCCGGCGGCCTGTATGAAAAGAATGATGTCGGCAACATGCGCCCGCGCGTGTTACCCGCCGACATGTTGGCGGCTTGGGTCGCCTGCGCTCAGTTGCCCGGCGACACACACGCGGCAATTACTGACCAATCACTGACTGCCAATTAAATTTCTCATCTCAAGCCGCCGACATGCCGCCGACAAAATTTTTCGACTTGTAATAAGTGAAGCCGCCAACTAGGCCGCCGACATTAAGTTGCCGACATATGTCGCCGGCCCGGCGGGCTCAGTGTGTGTTGCGCTTAACGAAGATGTTTAATTATATCCAACATGGATATCACACGAAACTGGTATTATAATTGAATCTACGTTCTCATTATAAATAATGGATTAACCACAACGACTTGTCTTTAAGGTAAACCGTAAAGGTGCTCCTAAAAAGAAGTTATACAACGTTAGATAACATTTTTGTCTAACATTATTTAACAAATTATAACAAAAGACGTTTATTTTTTGACATGTTGTAGCGTACGTTACACGATGTTATAAAATGTTATCGTGTTACACAATGTTTTATAACGTTATATAACTTCTGTCTGGGAGCACCTTAAAATCCTCGGTATCTTAAGGGGCCGGGCTACCCTCGAAATTCTCATACATACGTAATACCAAAATCATTTTCTCATAAATAGTAAATTTTCTACAAAATATTTATACTCTAAAAAATATTTTTAGTAGAGTGATATGTCAGATACATAATAGCTAATAATAATCCATATCCATACTCATCCATACTTCCATACTAATATTATAAATGCGAAAGTGTGTCTGTCTGTCTGTTACCTCTTCACACCCAAACCGCTTAACCGATTTTGCTGAAATTTGATATGGAGATACTTTGAGTCCCGGGAAAGGACATATGATACTTTTTATTCCGAAAAATGTACGGTTCCCGCGCGCAAGAATTTTCCAACATTAATAAGCTTGTGCATGCAAAAGGAAAACATTTGCTTTATACATCGTCTTCTATTGCTATCGCGGATCGCTATAACAATCTACTTATTTCCAAGTACCCACGCCAAGTCTGGATCATTTCCTAAAGAGACCTAGTAGAAAGATTTTCCGAGTGTTTCCCAAGTTTCGCGAGATCGTAAACAAGATGTTAATTGGATGCAAATGCATGTGGATTGGGGAGTTTTTAAAATGGATTTCTTAAGGCTTTTGATCTGATCATTAAAATGTTGATCATTATTTTTGTTTGTGCAATTATTATCAGAATTCTGAACTATTTTTTGCGTCAAGTATGAGGTATGGACGTTGAGTGGTAGTCACAATTAAAGCTAATGACTATTTACTATATTTCATCAATACATAAACATATTTTAACCAAAACATTCTTAAAATCAATATACACATACCTACAAGAACCTTGCACTTGGATAACTAAACAGCTTTCATCCAAGATGATACCAGCGCTTGTTTTCGTGCTGAAAATTATGCTTGCTGCATACTTGCTACTGATGACGTTGACAGAGGACATCTACTGCAGGTAGGGCTTGTCTAACTCAAAATGACGCGCCCCTCCCTCGTATTCACAGTACAAAATCTTTCATTTATATTTTACTAGCTGTTGCCCGCGATTTCGTCCGCGTGGACTTCAGTTTATAGCGCGCAGTGTCAACAAAATTGGTGTCAAATTCAAAAGCTTTTTAAAACCCTGGTACCTCTTAAATCAAAATACCCAAAAACAGCTGTGCAGTGTGCACATAATATTTCATTTTTAGGGTTCCGTACTCAAAGGGTAAAAACGGGACTCTATTCATGAGACTTCGATGTCTGTCCGTCTGTCTGTCCGTCTGTCTGTCTGTCTCCAGGCTGTATCTCAAGAACCGCTATAGCTAGAGTTCTGAAATTTTCACAGATTGTGTATTTCCGGTGCCGCTATAACAACAAATACTAAAATAAAAATAAAATTAATATTTAAGGGGGGCTCCCATACAACAAACGTTATTTTTTTGGCCTTTTTTGCTCGTAATCAATAATGATAACAGGTAGGCACTTGAAACTTTCACGAATATAATTATTGTACATTAATAATGAATAATAATATTTAAAAAAAAATAAAAAATAAGGGTGCTCCCATACAAAAACACAATTTTTTGGCCTATTTTTGCTCTACAACGGTACGGAACCTATCGTGCGCGAATCCGACTCGCACTTGGCCGATTTTTTAAAATTAAGTAAACTTTATACCAAATTCAAAGCTTATTTAGCCCCCCATTACACAACTTTAGCTTTACCCATAAACTATATTTTATCATTGGTAGGTTTAAGGTTACGTCATTGCATAAAGTAGTAGTGAGTTATTTAAATAATGACATGTAAAACAATCGATAGGATCGAAAAACTTTACTTAATATGGTGCCACGTCTTATAGAAAGACTTATGAGCAAGCGATAGCGAGATGTAGGCGACTCTTAGCGCCATCTGTTATGAATTTTGGAACTAAATTAATTTGAACAAATTTACGCATTTTCACCCCCTTACAACCCCTTTTTCCGGTTAAAAAGTAGCCTATGTCCTTTCTCAGGCTTTAGACTATCTGTGTACAAAATTTCATTACAGTCGGTTCAGTAGTTTTGGCGTGAAAGCGAGACAGACAGACAGACAGACAGACAGACAGAGATACTTTCGCATTTATAATATTAGTATAGATATAGATATCAATTAGTGAAGTGGTGGGATGCGTCATTTCATATTATTAGACAAGCTCTAATGTAAAGGCTGATTTACATTGATACAGTAGCTGGCGCTAGCATCACTGGATTCCGTCGCTGGATCAGCACTGTATCAATGTAAACATGTTTCAATCCAGTCCAGCACTGGATTGAAACATGTGGGTAAATCAGCCTTTACGTAAAGGTATAAAACAGCTGTATGTCACGTGACACTTTAGAATATTATGGTGATGTTATTCTAATTTTGAAAAAGGCAAAAGCATATTGTGGTTGCGTACTATGAATAAAATTTATTACAGAAAAAAACCTACGATATATAAATATTGTTTTATCGAACGTCGTGGGTCGTCCTAAAAATACTCGCTTAAAAAATTAACATGGACCCTTGTGAGATCACTGTGTTGTCCTGATTTAGAAATCTGTGTATCGTTCCGCTCCAAATACTTGGAGTCATTTGTAATCTCGTCTTCCCAGAAATTTTTAATAGACATTTTAGCCGATCCCTAAATACTCTATATCTATAAGTATACTCATTATAAAACAGTCGCTTTTTTCCCTCATGTCCCTTGTTCCCTTTAATCTTTAAAACTACGCAACTGATTTTGATGATTCTTTCACTGTTAGATAGCCCATTTATCGAGGAAGGCTATATTTTATCAAGCTAAGACTAATAGGAGCGAAGAAATAGAGAAAAATGTGGAAAAACGGGGAAAATTATTAGGGCTAACTTGAACGCGCTAATCTCAAGAACTACTGGTCCGATTTGAAAAATTCTTTCAGTGTTAGATAGCGCCATTTATTGAGCGAGGCTATAGCGTATATTTTACGCTAAGATTAATAGGAGAATGTGGAAAAAACGGGGAAATTATTTGAAAGGGCTTATCTCGCGAACTACTGGAGCAATTTTTATGTTATTTGGCACAGATAAGAAGTAGACCACGTGAATGGATCATAGGCTATTGATTTTAATCATTTTTTCAGTGGCTATATATTTTATACCCGTGCGACGCCGGGGCGGGTCGCTAGTATGGTATATAAAACCTTTACTCCTACACTTTGAGGAAAATATTTTTAACGTAGTTGTTATCCGTAGAGGTCTGTGGATAATTTATGTTCAGCATTCTTTGATTGAAGGGACCACTCTTTGAACACCCACACGATGGATGTCCAAGTTCATATTATGTACGGCTAAGGTACTGTCAAACTGTAGTCAGTCTAGTTCAGAGGACTGACTTGCCGATACGTCTGGGACCTAACATGTACAGGTTTCTACGTCATGTTTTTAATGCGTTAAGAGCCCGGGTTACCCTCGAAATTCTCATACATACGTAATACCAAAATCATTTTGTCATACGAAAGTATTTAACATGTTTAAGTTATTTTTCAGCTTAAAATAGTAATTACCTAGGTTCCTGTACAAAAATTAACTTCAAAATATTTAAACACAAAAAAAATTTTTTGTGTATAAATTTTTTTTACTAATTTTACTACTAAATATTTAAACACTAAAAAATAGAGTAAAACACTAAAAAATATATAAATAAATAGTAAATTTACTACAAAATATTTAAATACTAAAAAATATTTTTTAGAGTTGAAATATTTTGTAGTAAATTTAATGTTTATGTATATATTTTTTAGTGTTTTACTCTATTTTTAGTGTTTAAATATTTAGTAGTAAATTTAGTAAAAAAAAAAATAATACCTACACAAAAAAAATTTTTTTAGTGTTTAAATATTTTAAAATTAATTTTTGTACAAGAACCTAGGTAATTACTATTTTAAGCTGAAAAATAACTCAAACATGTTAAATATTTTTGTATGAGAAAATGATTTTGGTATTACATATGTATGAGAATTTCGAGGGTAACCCGGGCTCTTAAGCGTACGTATTTTCTACTTACAATCTAAAAATGATTCAATTTTTTCATGCCACCAATTCGGATCAATCAGGCATTCAATCGAGGGTGAATCAAAGGTCTAACCATTAGCCGATATGTGGCTTCGCTCTGTATCACGGGGAGTGCTCCGAGGAATTGTTCAGAATATCTTCCGCAAGTCGCAACTTTCCACCACCGTTCCACAAAAAAATACCATCTTCATCACCTTGATAGAGGCAGTCTTCCACCGTGGGTTTTTCACGTACCTTCTGCCGCGCATGTTAAACTTTGGAACGATATGTCACCGGCAGTATTTCCGGACCAGTAGATAGGACCTGCAAACCTTAAAAAAATTAATTACGTATTACCTCTTATAAGACCGGTAACTCACCTGCAACTCTTCTGATGTTGGGAGTGTCCATAGGCGTCAGTAGTTGCTTTCCATCAGGTGACCCGTTTGCTCGTTTACACCCTAATTTTATATACGGCATATAAGAAAAAGCCCACAGACGCTCAATCTATTTTTGTACCACTGAAATCTAGATAAAGAATATCCTTTGTAACACGCATATATGAGGTCACGTCGTGTTTATTGCGGAGGAGATGGATAACAGATACGCTTATCTTTTATTACACATTATCTGCTAATTAACGGTCTAAGTAACCTTCATCTAACATTAGCCTGATTACTGATTAGCCAACAGAACAAGCTGACTCACGGCTGCTCCGACAAGTTTGGCTTTGCTTTGACAATCGTTAGGGGTCTATAATTGGTACCAAGTCAAAACACTTTTTACACTACATGAAACTTACAGTATTGTTTCGTAACCCATTTATAATAGTAAAAATTGAACATAGCCAACATTCCTGCAATGATCCTAAATGACCCCATCTACTGCAGACGTATTTAATACGTGAATATATTGTGTTTGCGCCGATTCAACTACATTGTAGTCATGGATGTTTTTACGTCCATGATTGTAGTTAAGGCAGGGATCAATCTCAATCCAAAACGATAACCTTGCACACAACCAAAGACCAAGCGTATACGCATCGCAATAAGATTCATTTCAGCTTAGCATAAAACTGTAGTTACTAGGGGCGGATCTTCTCTATTTTTCATGTTTTTTTTTTTAATATCTTTAGAAATAAATATTAAGAAACAAAATTGTTCGGTTAAGGATATTTTAATATAGATTTACTAACAATTTATTCAAATAAAATATATAATTATACTAGTTAATACTTATATTTCGATGACTTAGATTTTTGTCGGAGGTGAGTTTGTAAATTAATTACAGCCAAAGTACTACGTTTTATAAAAATGTTTATGGTTTAAAGTCTTTTAAATATTGTGCTTTATATCTCATATTTTTTACATTTCTTTATTATATTACTGGAACTAGGTAAACTGGGAGTCACGGAATAACAAATTGGGGTTTATGCCCGCCATAAGTGAATATTAATTATTATTATAATCGCTTACCAAGTCGAGGGAAAACTTTGCCAATAGTACAATCCACACATACATTCCATACTCTTGTAAATATACAGATTAGATCAACAAGTTGGAAAAATCTGGACATTCTAAAGCGGTGAACCACCATAAAATTTGTAACTACATAATATTTTCTTAACACCTCGCCAGCTGCCAGCATCAAAGGACATTCTCCTCGGGTTTGTTGGATTTATTAAACTGCTGTAAACGATTTATTGGTTATTTCCTTATTATATTCGATTTTGCATATATTAATACATAATAATTATGCTACCATGTGACATCTTTTTTCAGAAAGTTTTTATTGAATTAATTGAATGTTTGGCGTTATATAGAATAAATATAAATTACTTAAAATATTTTTTTAATATTAAGTAAAATGAAAATAGAGCTTGGAAAAATAACAAATACTTACTATAAACTAACAGAGTTGTTGAGAAATTTTATGACAAACAATTTTACTATTGAAATTTTTTGAGTTAATTGCAAGAAAATAAAATCGGGCAAGTGCGAGTCGCACTCGCGTACGAAGGTACGAACGTACGGTTATAGAGGAAAAGTAGGTGAAAATTTGTGTTTTTGTAGCCCCCCTTAATGTTTGTATTTAGTTTCAATTTTATAATAAATTATTAGACTACAGATAATTAAGGTTGTTGTGAAAATTTGAAGTCCCTAGCTGTTGCCATTATTGATTATACGAACAAAAAAGGTAAAAAAAGTAGGCGTCGTGTAGCCAATTAACTTCGGAATCTCATATTTATATCAAGAACTTGTGCCGTTAGTTCATATTATTTTTAGCTCACTCAAATACGTGGGATGGAAGAATGAGCTGCTTGTAAATATTTGCACTCCATTTCATTCATCTCATACTTAAACAATGCTTTAAAAGTCATTTGACACTTTTCGATCCATTATTAGTAGTAGGTACGTTACACCAGCTTCATCTTATTTATAAAATTCTCGTGTCACAATGTTAGTCCACGAACTCCTCCGAAACGGCTTTACTGATTTTTACCAAATTTTATATGCATATTCAGTAGGTCTGAGAATCGGCTACTCGGTACTTTATATATTGATAAGTGAATTTGTTGAATAAATAATAGTAAATTATTACAACCTGAGACTGACGGCGACCATTGTTTGTGCGACGGGATAGCGATCGACGTTGAATTAATGGTGATATACTTATTTAGTCACTTCAATAAAATAATATGGCAAATATATTATGGCAAAGCAACGTTTGCTGGGACAGCTAGTAATTATATACTCTTTTGAAGAAATGTTTTATTGACCTCTTGTAACTTGTACTAGGAAGAAATCATGTGGGACGATATTATAATATGTAATAACGATAATAACGTTTAATTTACTACACGATGAGATGGCACAATATATAAAATCCTTACTAAAATCATAACAATTGAATTTGTCTGTACTTTAATTATTATTATAATTCATACCTCGATCGTGGGAATCGCAAACACAATAGATTTTCAATTGTTATCAGGCAACTTTGATCGCACGGAAATTCACAGATAAACTCTACTTCTAGACAAAATCTAGACAAGTACGTAATAAGTAGTAAAAAAAAGAAGCCGAAGCCGATTTCTTTGGTAGAAAACAAAAATCATTATGGCGAGTTAGGAACCAAAAATAACAGCACGTTCTCAAATAAAACGGAATTATTTCCGAACAGCAATAAATTCGGAACAGGTAAACTGCTGTACAGATGTTGCTCGTTCGCGATATTATGTTTTTAAATATTCTCTCGTCACTGCTAGGAATATTTTGAAGATTAAGATAAAACGTTACGACATTTTTTTATAAGCACAGCTTGTATCTCTGAAACTATTAGTTACAAAGTTTAAAAGAACTATCTTTTAACTAAAACTTGAGCATTGTGACTTGTTTTGGCAATCGTCCAAATATTATAATATATTACGAATAGATAAAGCATTGGTCTCGTTGGTCAGAGCGTCATCGATAGGCCAATCATAAATCTATCATATGAGGAGTCTACATTCTACCCAATAGTATTAACAATTTAGTTTACTAACATTTACGGGCACGGGGCCCGTAACAAATTACGTCTTAAAAAATTTCAATCAATAAATAGACAAAATCATAATATTTTGACAACGAAATATCATGGATACAATCTACTAATCCAATGTTACTTTGAACCATAGAAGTGGAATTATCAGGAACAACTTGTTGTGCAGAAGGCTACTAGCAGTGGAAGTTTCTGGAAACCTTTAATGAAACAATACACAACATCTACGATGGTATAAACTTTGATATTAATCTACACTTTCACAATGCGACACTCTCCGCTTCATAATGGAATCCCCGGCTCGCTTTTTTAATATAACTTTTCTATAGCTGAATGGTTTTCAAACCGTTGTTATCGGGCAACTAATTTCTTATAGCTTAGTGGGACAAAAGTATTAAATCTGAAGTAGAAGACAGTAGTTGAAAATTGATGGTTTAATCCACGAAGATGCACCAAATAAATGATATTATATTCAATAGTAATATACAATACTAGCTGTCCCGGCAAACGTTGCTTAATATGAAGTATTTCGCCCATATTATTTTATTGAAGTGACTAAATAAGTATGTCGCCATGACAACGTCGATCGCTATCCCGTCGCCGTCAGTCTCAGGTTGTAATAATTTACTATTATTTATTCAACAAATGCACTTATAAAGTACCCAGTAGCCGATTCTCAGACCTACTGAATATGCATATAAAATTTGGTAAAAATCAGTAAAGCCGTTTCGGAGGAGTTCGCTGACTAACATTGTGATTTGTGACACGAGAATTTTATATATAAGATATGAGAACATAAGATTAAGTATTAAACTAAAGCGTGGCCTAAGCCTTAAAGCGAGTCTCAAGTATTTCTATTAAAGTCATATGCTTACATTTTTTTGTAGTCTCTTGTTTTATTGTTATAACTCCTCCTGAAACTTTATTTCTCATTGTAAAAAGTAGCCTTTGTTCTGCTTACCTGTGATCTACTAAGTAACTCTTCCCTATTTTACTGTTTAGTGTTTTGTGGCCTATACGATGACAAGTAGACGAACCCATGGGCGCCGGCAGGGGGGTGCCAGGGGGTGCACTTGCACCCCTTAGGAATCTCGGGATCAACAGGAATTATTGACATAAAAAGCATTTTGTAACCGTATTACCATGCCGTACAAGGATAGTTCGTAATGTTTCGGCACTAAATGTGTTCTGTTGACGTAAATAGACAGTCACTGTTGTTCGTAAAAAGTAAAAAGAAAAGAAAGAAAACTAAAATCTGCACCCCTTGGAAATTATTTCTGCCGGCGCCCATGGACGAACCTCTTATATAGTATTAAAATAGATACAAATATTATTATACTAGGTGATCCACATAAGAGCGATCTTACTTATTATTTAGATTCTGAAGATATATTCCCAATGGCGACCACACCGACCCTTATAGCTGTGAGAGCCCCTTAAGCTCCACTTCAGAAATACGAGACAAGGCTCCTAGACTATTAAACATTATAATGAGACAAAATATGAGAAACATTCTTCGTAAGGATATTCAAGTATTATGTTAATCATGTCATTATTCATAATAATCTTATGTTATTCGGTATAAATTATCAATGTATGTTCTCATTAGAGGAGTATTGTGTCTAAACTTACGTCTTATGTCTTATCCTTCTTTTTGGAATTTAATGTCTGTAGCAAAATGTACTATTTCTCTCTTTAATCTAGAAAACAGCAAAATTTTCTCTTCAATTTTTTCTAGAGTTAGTTTTAGGGGTTTCTAGTTACTCTTTGACTCCAAAACCTAGTAAAAGAGTAACTTTTATACATTCTCTACTAACATTATGAACGTGAAAGTGCCTGTCTGTCCGTCACTTTTTCACGCCCAAACCGCTGAACCGATTTTGCTAAAATTTGATATGGGGGATACTTTGAGTACCGGGGAGTGACATGGGATACTTTTTATCCCGAAAAAATGTACGGTTCGGCGCAATAAATGAATTTTGGCGCAACGGAGTTGCGGGCATCATTTAGTTTGTAATAATGTGTCATTATAATTCTATGACAGTCGGTATAGCTACATTGTCATAACTCGTACTCGTAAGGACCCTGAGCCATGTAAGGCCTTGTTCCTTTGAAGGCCAACTATCAAAAAGTCGCAGTTATCGTCATGTAAAGACATTTTCCTTCTATTACACACTTAGATCCATCAAACTTATGGCCACAAACGCGGCGGCGAGTCGATCGCGCCGCTATTGTGGCAGTGAGATCTCACTGTTTGTAGACTTTGGTTGTCGAGGCTACAATTGTAATTTCCGCACCCTGAAAAACTTTAGTTTTTAGTTACATAACCTATATCTATCTCAATTTTTTTTGCAGGGCATTATCGTATAGGGATATATGCATGGGACTAATAAAAGAAAATCTACTTATGCCTCGATTTACGTTAAAATATTGGTAATGTTCCGGTAAAGGCCGGTGGTTCCTTATAAGGCCCAACCAAAGATTTGATAGTTAGCCTTGCTAGGGAACATAAACTTTACAAGGAACATCTAAACATCATTAACATATAAACAGTTATTTTTAGTTAAAAATGCGTACCGTAACAATTAAAATAATGTTATTTTTTAAAACATCTTTACTAATTAGGATTATTAAAGTTATATACGCATATTGAACATTTTGGCCTTATAAAGAACGGGCCCATAAGAAGGTCATTTTAGATTAAAAATCGACTTTAGCAACTTTATAATAATAAGTACAGTTTAATTTCTGAAAATTACATTTCTACTTTCACGGTTTTATTTTAAAGTTAACGAAACGAGTTGATGAATCGTCTGATTGAAAACAGCAACTTTGCTCGTGCGGAAACCGTACTCTTTGTAAGTAAATCTATGTCTTGCGAACTGATCCTATTTCATAATTCCCCAAAACAGGTTCATTGGTTTAAGCGTAGCTAACAAAACACTACAAAAGTATTCACATTTGACGTAGCGTTACCATTTAAATGAACAAGTATAATATAATTAGTTTATAAAAAACTAGCTGTGTCCCGCGGTTTTAGCCGCGGTTTATTAGGGATAAAAATTGAGATATTTTTCCACAGTAAAAAGCTTATATGTTGTTCCAGGGTATCAACTAACTTTATAGCAAATTTTATTAAAATCTCTCCGCGCGCCATTTAGACGTGAAGAAGTAACAAACATACAACTTTCGCCTTTATTATAAAAGTGTGATAACAGGTCAAAACTCAAAAGTATTTAACGTGAATATATAAACTTGCCTAACGGGGCTTGATGGGGTTAATTATTAATTAATATTAATTAACCATTATCCGAAACTGCACTGTTTGTCAAATGATAGTATCAAATACCTTTGTGTTAATAACGACAATGGCTAGCTTAATTACCACTTTGAATATTCTGTTTCAGCTCAAATTTCCCCATTAGGTCGATTAACAATGTCGCCTAAGTAAATGTTGCTAAACACTGCAATACACGCGATGTACCATCATATGCATCAGAGAAATTAATGGGATTGAGGTTTGATTTATATTAGAGATGTGCCGAAAAGCCTATTACTTTTTAATTTTTGCTATAATTATTGAAATTACATTATAGAAAAACCTTGATTATTTATAATGTGTTTATATAACACTTCATAAGTTTTACACATTTTAAAATTAAATGAAGTGTTTCAGAAATTACTTGCCAATAAAGAAATATTTTTTTAATAAAGTTTTTAACAACAAATTATGTAAGTATTTATTATTAGATCAAGATTGCATGTATATTGTATATGAAATATTTCCTCATAGCCATTAATTGTATCATTAAAAAAATAACGTACGCGAAGTAAACATATATAATACAAGTAATAATAATAATAAAATTATATACTTAATAAAATATATAATAAAACTATATATAATACAACTATATAATACAACTAATATATATTCTGTGACATAACACGATCCGAAATCTTCGCAGGCGGCATGTGTGACTTACCCGCGAATAAGCAGCAAAAAAAAGTGTTACAGAAACTCTCGAAACCATGATCGGCTTGGCCGACTAGTCGGCCGATTAATCGGCTAATCGGATAGTCGGCCAAAGTCATGATCGGCACATCTCTAATTTATATGCGTCCGCCCGAACACGCGGTTTGGCGGCTACACCGCGAGATCACAAACAATTGTATGTAAATGACAGCGCGACCGCGCCGCTAAATGAATCGTTACATAATATTGCTTGCAATCTCGCGGTGTAGTGTTTTTTTTAAATAGAATAAGAGGGAAAACGAGCAAACGGGTCACCTGATGGAAAGCAACTTCCGTCGCCTATGGACACTCGCAACATCAAAAGAGCTGCAGGTGCGTTGCCAGCCTTTTAAGAGGGAATAGGATAATAGGGTAGGGGAGGATAGGGAAGGGAATAGGGTAGGGGATTGGGCCTCCGGTAAACTCACTCACTTGGCGAAACACAGCGCAAGCGCTGTTTCACGCCGGTTTTCTGTGAGCCCGTGGTATTTCTCCGGTCGAGCCGGCCAATACGTAGCATATGTCTCTCCCACGGTGTAAAACGCCCGATGACAAGACGCATTTAATATAAATCTAGCCTGAGATTCATAAGTATATATAGAG